>OY752136.1:6435541-7060541 GCA_963573275.1 Caenorhabditis uteleia
AGATGATTTCGAAAGATATGGAAATTTGTGGTGTGGATATTGTAAAAGAGCACCTCATGAGCTTCAATATGGTTTTTAGATTTTTGAAAAATCTCAATTTTCAGCAAAGTTATAATTGTTTGAAAATTTTCAGCTCTTAAACCTGTATCGCGGGGTTGCGCCACGCGCTGCGGCGACGTTGGCCCGAATAGCGCAGTGGTAAAGTGCTAGACTACCACGTGGAAGGCCGAGGGTTCGAGCCCCAGAGAGTGTCAGACCCTTTTTGTTGATATTGGGAGCTCGATTTTTTGGACGGATAGCTTGAATATTATGATTTTTGATTCATCTATTATACCGCGACACCGATTTTTCGGCATATATTCGAAATTTGTGAGTTTTCAGAAACAGCAAAAGTGATCTATAAATCAAAAAGCTCCCAAATAAATCAACTTCCTCGAAAAGTTCAAACTTCACATCTCCGTCATCCCGCCCATTTTTGCTACATGTTTATCATCACAAAACACCGCGCAAAAATTCTTCTCAACCAGAAAAAAAAACTTCTGCGGCCGTAATAGCATGGCAACTTTGGAGAGACGATTGATAAACCTAAACGGTTCCTGGTTGGACAATATAAAAGACACGGATGGCAGATGGGACAAGTCAGTACTAGCCCCATCAAGGTTCAGTCGTAAGTAACTTCTTATCATCTAATCAGTCTATTATCACTTCATTCCAGATGGCATCAGAAGACCCAAAACAAGTTGCATATGAGACCGAGTCTCTTCGCAAGTTGGCCTTCTTCGGCATCGCCGTTTCGACTGTTGCCACGTTGACTGCTATTGTGGCTGTGCCAATGTTGTACAACTACATGCAACATGTTCAATCGTCACTTCAATCGGAAGTCGAGTTCTGCTCACATCGGTCGAATGGATTGTGGGATGAGTATCAAAAGGTACTGTAGGGACATCAGGGGATACTGTAGGAATAGCAAGGACTACTGTAGGGATATCAAGGATCACTGTAGACATATCAAGCGTTACTGTAGAAATATCAGGATTACTGTAGGAATGTCAAGATGTACTGTGAAAATATATGTTGAGAGTTCTCCTCGGAAATCAAACAGCTAGTGTATCTCTCAGTACATCACAATTATGGAACAGTAAAAATTTATCAAAAAACCACCGTTCTGGTATGTGCCTTTGATACAGTAATACTACTCCAATAGGTATACTGTCTCAAAGGTGCATACCGAAAACATTCGGGCCATGAACCTTCCTGTTTCAGTTTACTGTTATCTATCCATTATTAGAAGTGTTATCAGTCGATCTTCCGAGAGAGTTACTGTAGAGTGTCATACTGTATCAAAGGCGCATACCGAAATTTCCTAAACCATATGTTTTGCAGTTCGAGGAGGTCACCGGTGTCGAGGGTCGTATCAAGCGTTCCAACCGCAACTGGCAGCAGAAGAAGCGTCAAGCCGATAATGGTGGATCATGTTGCTCATGCGGTGTTGGCTCAGCTGGACCACCAGGATCACCAGGACAAGATGGTGCTCCAGGAAATGACGGAGCTCCAGGAGCCCCAGGAAATCCAGGACAAGATGCACCAGCCGAGGAGGTCGCCAGCGCTGACAGCTTCTGCTTCGATTGCCCAGCCGGACCACCAGGACCAGCAGGAGCACCGGGACAAAAGGGACCAAACGGACAACCAGGACAACCAGGAAGATCGGGTGGTGCTTCACAACCAGGACCAGCCGGACCAGCCGGAAGACCAGGACCAGCTGGACAACCAGGAGCACCTGGAAACGCCGGACAACCTGGTGCACCAGGACAAGTCGTTGATGTTCCAGGTACACCGGGACCAGCTGGACCACCAGGACCAGCCGGACCAGCCGGACAACCAGGAAGACCGGGACAACCAGGAAACGCCGGACCAGGACAACCAGGACCAGCTGGAGATGCTGGACAAGATGGAGCACCAGGACAACCAGGACAACCAGGAGAGCCAGGACAAGATGGAGATGAGGGAGGTCAAGGAGCATGCGATCATTGTCCACCACCAAGAACTGCACCAGGATATTAGGATTTTCACAGAAATTTTTGATATTTTTTGTGTTTCAAAATTTTTCAATAAAACTGCCAGCATTAGATTTTTTTTGATTGGATACGAAGACAACCTGCCTAGGAACCTGATGTTTTTTGAGGATGAACACAGCTGACACAGTACTACTGTATGATTCTATAGAAAACTTCCCAGCTTCAAAATATTTGAACAGAAAATACTATATTGGAAATCTGGTGTTACGAATAGGAAACATTTAAAATAAAATCAGCTAAATACATTCAAATACCGAGTGTTAATATTTTGTCAAATGATACTAAAAATAAGTCCTTTCAACGAAACAGGGGAATTATCAAGGATTGACAGTTTCAAACTGTCAGTGTAAAACTTACACAATTGAGAAATTTGTTCGACGCAATCATCTCAATATTCACATCAGTCTAAAATCCTACGAAAAAGGCACCGATGCGGCTACCTCGATGAAAAACACAGCTGACCTAATACTACAGTATGATTCGTTCAAAAATGCTCCTGTTTCAATAACATTGGAAATTGGAAGTTCTGGTATTTTGCATCACTTTCTTCTTCAATCCTAATAAAAAAACTCATTTAAAACCATTGATCTTACTTGATACTACAAAATAGTTGGTACCGACGCAAAGTTTTTGAGAATTTTTAGTTTCTAACTCTCTATCTACCGTTATCACAACAAACATCGTTTGATTATAATATATACATTTTAGGGTGAGGTGATATAAACACCATGATCAGCGGTCGAAGTTGCAGATTGTGCAGTATGTCGTTCTTCACTTATTTCTACATTTTTTGCTAACTTTGAAAAAGCTATGAGAGTTAGACAATGATGATAAAAACAACAAAAGAATAACTATCTAACTTTCTTTGTTTATTCTTTGACACCATTTACATTATTTCATTTTACTCAGAAATTCCACAGTTTCAACTACAGACGAAATGGATTGAATAGAAGGTTTTTTTGGTTATTTCTTCTCAAAAGTATTCAAATATATTAGTTACTGTTTCAGATATCTTGTTCATTTTTTCAATCATGAAATCGGTTTGATATTCGCTTCTTTTATGGTTTCTATTATGTATTTCATAACTTCCTAAAGTTTCCTCGATAAATTTCAATAAAAAAATGAAATATAAACTAACTGATATGCATCATCCCCTTCATCATTTCATCACTAATCGACGGACTCGCAAACTCATGTCTCGACACAGTCGATGCAGCTGATGGTGTTGGTGATGGTGCGTATACATCACCAAATTCCTGGTGCATTGCCCTTAGATTCGCCATATTCTCGTCCGACTCTCTAAAATAACATGGCGAGTTTCTTCGTTTGTACGGGAATGTATCAGTTGGTCGGAGTGGTGTTGCAACATCAGCATCCTCTTCCTCTTCTGTTTCTTCAACTATTATTTGAGGTTGCTGGCCAAGACGGTGCATTATAGAAGAGAACTGAAAATCTATTTTGATTTACGAAAAAACACTGTTTCGTGAAAGGAATATGCGATTTGTAAGTTAGAAAGAAGTGATCAGTTCCAAAGCGACGGCGGCAATATTGAACTATTGTTGAAAAATACTGTTTTTCGATAAGTATTTGACGATTAACTAGACTTCGATTTTGATAGTTGAGGTCATCTACAAAAATTCTTTTGGCTCACATTTTGAACAGCTTTGCTTCAAACCATATCATTAAAATGAAGCTAGTTCGTTTTGTATCATTATTTACACTAGATAATCGTGTTGGAATATTTCAAAACTCCGGGAAGGTACAATCACTAGGAAAGTTTCTTCATTATAAAACCCAAATATCCTAAAAATGTTCGTCTCAAGAGTATTAATATGAGATTTTTCGATTTTGAAATGTGAAACAGCTCGATAGTGGGTAATAATGAAAATACAGTTTTTCGATGAATATTTCATGGAAATTTAGATGTTCAGTTTTGATGTTTTGATCGACAAGATTGGCTTTATCGTCTGTTCCAAAAACAATAACTATAAAGCTAGTTAATTCTGAACAACATGATATTTAATATTGAAATATTATCAACCCCCCAATCTCATGTCAGAAAATGAGCGATTCTTTTCAAATCAGTGATCTCACCACAAAACGCATGTTCAAAAGTACAGTCCAAACTCATTTATGCAAAGTTTCCTGATACTTTCATATCCTAATGTTCAATATTTATTGTCCGCACCTGGCAAGCCAGGGGGACCTACAAAAATTTTTTCGAGCTGGCCACCTAATCGAGACTAGGATGAACCACTAACCGTAACCGTAACCACACTACCGTTATATTTCACACGCTACTGTGGCCAACCCAGATGGGTTCGGCACTCGAATGGCATTGCGATTCGAGGTCGATGAACTCCCAAGAACCGTGAAGAATGAGTGGGTGGCGCGAGGTGTTATGTAAACTGGCATGCAGACAAAATCGAGGCGCGGCGCCCACTGCTATGCGTGTCGTGGCGACAGTCGAATTTGTGAAATTTAGCTGTTTTCGATAAGTTTCCGGGTAAAAAAACTATGAGGAATTCGAATTCGGCATTCAAAATTACATTTTACGGACATAATCGAGGTCGTCTGTAATTATAGCTCAGTGGCGCCTGCCCCTAACTTGTAAGCGCAGCTTCAGGGTTCGAGTCCCATCAAGTGCTATTTCATTTTTGCAGCCCATCGAAACGTCAAAATTACAATTTTTCGCTTTTTCGGCAATTCTTCACAGTTTAGGTTTAGGAAAACAACAGCTAAACCTAAACTACAATAATAAGACTAGATTTTCAGCTAAAAAACTACATTTTGGCTGGAATACCAAAGAGAAAAACCCATTAAAAATTGCAACATTTGAAAAAAAAGAGAAAAAGAGGTAAAAAAGAAATAAAATGAATGGAAAAAAGTGTGATTTCTTATCAGTTGGAAAAACGTAGGAATTCCACTGGTAATTTAATTGATTTATCAGCGAAGCATATCAAAAAACAGCTTATTTTGATGTTTTTCCTCATCGAAACGTCATTTTTTGGCTGAAAATTACCGGAAATCCGTATTTTCAGCATTACCAGATGGTTTAGTGGTTAACACAGTTGACTTCCAGACAAGCGACCAGGGTTCGACACCCACCCAATGCTAACCCATTTTCTTTTACTATTCATTACTTCGTTTTTCTTCCTCGCCTGACCTACATTTCACACATAAATTGTTTGATGACCTGTCCTCATAATTTTCCACTAAAAACAACTACCAATAAACCTAATTAACAATACTTCGGGGCATATTCTCCATTTTTCTAATTATCTTTCATCCATTATTAGCTATTAATGCACCCGAAAAATCATAATCGCCCAAAAAATCTATATAAATACACGCAAAATGTGTACACTTTCACATTGCTGCCCTTCTCTCAACCTTCGCTAAAGTATACAACACTTTTCTCATTGACGCCCGTGTCCTCGGTAGTATAGTGGTGAGTATCCGCGTCTGTCACATGCGAGACCCGGGTTCAATTCCCGGCCGGGGAGAAATCTTTTGTTCTTTCAGATGACTCACAAACTTCTGCAAATCTTCATCGCTCTCACATTATTCGAAATCGCTGCAACTTTCTGCTTTGGTGGTTCTGGTGGTGGATCAAGTTGTTGTGGTGGTGGCGGAGGATGTGGTGGAGGGTGTGGAAGGAAAAAAAGAAGTGTTGAAGAGCCAATGTTCAATGGAATTATCAGTAATGATAGTGATATGCTTTGTAACAGTCCAGAAATGAAGCAATTGATTTTACAAGTATCAGTTTCAGATATTTTCAGAATTACAGCAGTCTAATTTTCAGAATATGCGAACAAATGCCACAGAATCCAGCAGAAGTGTCCAATCCGCATTAGAAGAGCATGATATGCACAGATATGTGGTTGTCTGTTCCGAGGTACATCAGCAGCCAAATAATTGGAATATTCCATATTTTCCACTTCAGAGTCCCTTCCATTACACAGTAAAACACGATTCAGCGTATTGTGGAGCAAGAAATGGGAATCATTATTGTCAAGCATTTGCAATCTAATAAATTATTAATAACAAATGTATTAAGCGAGGTAGTATTAAAAACGGTGAATGCAAAAAAAAAACAATGATTAAAATGACTAGTATTGAACATTGAACATAAATCGTTCTTCTCCGTCGATTGTATTTGCCTCTATCACTTCATAGCCTATCACTTCTTCCTCGATGATTTCCTCATTGGCGGATGTTGATTCTCGTTCTGGTGATGTTCCGTCTGGTTGAGCTTCATTTTCTTCAGCATCCCTTTCTTTGCGTGTTGAAGCTTCTTCAGTTGACAGCTTGACGGCGGGTTCTGGAAAATCTCAATTTAAAAACGATAAGATTTAAATTTTTGAAGCTTCTAGCAGTAGTTTTTCATAATAATTTCAGTTTCCGTAAGTGTTCATTATGAAATAGTGATGAAAAAGACTTCATTCAACACGAAAAGTACGACCAATTTATTTATTATAAACTCTAAACGTACGACTAGAAAAAAAAGAAAGTGCGCCACAAATTCTCGATACGTTTCCGCTATCGGATAATTTTCTCAAAAACGACTACGGTATTACGGCATCAATATACAAAAAAAATTTCTACTTGAAATAATAAAATCTCACCTTTCTCTTCCCCTTCTACATCCACTTCTTCTTCCTCTTGTTCCTTCTCATCCTTCACTTTTCTCTCCAACTGCTCATCTTCATCAACTCTCGCTTTCTTCGGTACAAATGGATTGCTGAAAACAAACTAATACTTTTTATTCAATGTACTTAAACTTACAGTGATATCCTCTGTGTCCGTCCAACTAACACCCTTTTCCCATACATTTGATTCCTTTCAACCTTCTGTTTCAAATAGCTCATGAGAGCTGGATCATCAGTCGAAGTGTCTTCTTCATCATCTTCATCGTCTCGCGAAATCGGCTCCAGTGGTGTTCCATCAGCTTCAGCTTTTGCTTTAGCTCGATTGTAGCGCACTTGGATATTACTGTAATTATAAAATCAAAAATGTTTTGAACAGTGGAACATACCGAATATCATTCTTCGAAATATACTTGAGCTTGCATTCATAGCTCTCGTATTCCTCCCGTATGAAGAAGAAAATCTGATCCGATGTCCATCCCATATCAATCAGCTCTTTCACATATTTCTCCTGAGTCTCCGTCAACCACAGGAGCTTGTGGTTCAACTCATGACCAATGTGATTGAAACACCCACATGCATAGGTTTGCCCGTTGGGATGGGTGTAGACCTAAACATAAGAACTTTTCAACTCAAAAAAAGTGATTAAAATACCTTCAAGAACGCTGTACAGCATTGATCCAGCTTTCTCGGGTTGGATCGTCGTTTCTTGGCGACACTGGAGTATTTTCCGACCATATGGCACCGATAAAATGTCTCTCCACCATGACCCGTTCGTTTTGTTAACGAGGTGCATGAATCTTCCTGACGCTGATCGAACCACTTCTGAAATCACAAGATATTTCGATTTTCTAACTCAAAAGACGAACCTTGAACTCTCTAACTGTCTTGAAACACTTCTCCTCCAATACAAACTTCTGATCAAACGTCTCATGCTTCTCATGACAATGAGCCACCAACTCATCACACGATTCCACTTTGAAGTGACATTTTGGACAGCTCGTCTGCGCTGTTCGATATCTCGGTCCATTGATCTTCATCGCATCCGATCTTTGATTCATTTGCTCTTCATCGTCTTGTTCCTCCTCATCATCAACATCTTCATCCTCATCGTTGCTCGTTTTATTATGTTGCACTGGTGATAATGATGGAGCACGTTCATCCGAATATTGTGTGTATTTTATGGGTGGTCGAGCCATGTTACTTGTGCTCATTTTAACTGGAGATTGAGTTGGTAGAGCGTGATTGATTGGACGATGTGGTGGATGATGATAGGTGGTTACTGTCGATGTTGATGGCTGGGAATGATGGAGTCTTGGTGACGGCGGAAGACGATTGGTTTGTGGAATATATGATGATGTTGGTCGTTGGCTTATGTCGATTGGCTCTTCTTCTTCAACAAAATCGAAATCTATCAATTCATCAACAATGTCTTGTTGTCGAAGTTGTTGATTTGGGGCGTTGACGCACATCTGTAATGTTCACTTTATTAACGCTGTTTTCTTTTCCGAATTTTGTCGCAGACAGCAGGACATGACATTGTTTTTTCCATTCACAAACTTCAAAACAACTCACTTTCTTATGTTTGATAAGATCTCGTATCTTTTGAAAAGATACATCACAAAATCCGCATAAATAGGATTTTGTGTTGATGCCCGATTGACTGATTCCTTTTTTCTCCGATCGGATCATCGTTGTGAGCCATTTGCAATCTTCTCGTGACCATTGATGCATCTGTATCAGATGCCTATAAATGTTTCTTTGCAGACATGTCTGCGTGCATTCGGGGCAAGTAACGATATCGACGACTTGCACTGCATCTTGTGCGTCCAATTGATCCATTTTTGTTGCGAAAAGTTCTGAAAAAATTATGTTAAGAAAAAAATCGATAATAGCAAGAAAAAGTTGCAGAAATTTGGGTTTCCGCTTGTTAAAAAGCTGATGTAGGATTTACGGGCGTAAATAAATTTAGGGAGCCGACCGCGACGCAGCCGTTTCGCGCGTTGGAAGTGCGCTCCATTGCGAAATTATTTGAATTTTATTTTTCTCAAAATACGTTTTTTGTCGAAAATAACGCTGAAAACGCGTTTTTTTATTTCTCTCAATCTTAAATAGGCGGCTTTTAACATTGTTTTTATAGTTTCAGTGCCAGAATGCCCACATTTGGCCTAAACGACGATGATTTCACCGGAACTTATGGCGGGGACAAAGATATGTACTTTCGGCAATGGAGAGCTCCATCAAATCAGAAAGTTTACAACGATAAGTGAGTTAAAGCTTGAGTTAAACTTTTAAACAAGTTTTTGCAGACTAGACAGAGATTTTCGAGAAGCAATCGAGCAAAAGGAGAACTTACATGCGAGAAGAGCAGAAAAGAAGAAGAACCATAGTGCAAAATTTGATGCAAAAATGAATGGATTGATTAAAAGTTTAGAGTTGGCATCGGTGAGTGTTTTTCTTGAAAATTGTACAATATTATTGAGTTTAGGTGAGCAAACCAGTAGAAAAGAAGCCGTTTATTCGAGACCCAACAGAGACAGAAAAGAAACAGTTTTTGGACGGAATTAATCGCGAATTTGTTGCACCAAGTTCGACAGCAAGAATGTTTCAAGCAAAACAGTTACCTCAAAGGTATTTTACACGAAGTTCTCTAGCTAAAATCCCCAATTTCAGGCCTCGAATGCAACCAGAGTTTGGAAATACAATGGCATCACAGAAGAATATTGTAAAGCCACCATCGATGTTCAATATGTTGCAACAGAAAGTTGAGGATCCATCAACACCAAAAGATCACTCATTTTTGAATAATAGGTAAGTAATTTAGTAGTTTTGGAGACAAACATTTAGTTTTTGCAGTCATGACTCGGTATTCTACCCGCAAGCCAACAACTCATTCAATCTCGATAACTACAATGGGACACGGCCGTCGTTTGCATTCGGAGCTGGTGGAGCAACATCAACACCTGTTTCTAAGTGAGTTTTTCATTAAAAAGGACATATTTTTGTTTGACATCTCAAAAATATGATTCAAAATACGAATTTCCTCCGAAATTTGTTATATTCAAAGCAAAATCAGATTAATTTCTATCAAACAAGCTAAAAATTTCAGACATCTCCCAAAATTTTCCATTGGAAGTCTCATCAACGAAGAAACAAGTTTCGATGAAACGAAATATGTGACAGCACTCGAATCACCCACAGTTTCGAAATCCGCTGAATTGGCTGATCAGGAGAAAGCTGAACGATTACAGAGGGAAGCGATTGAAGAGCAGAGGAAAAAGGGATTGGAGAATATGAGGTTAGCAGCGATCGAGGAGGAAAAGCGTCGACGGGAGGCGGAAAAGGAACGATTGGCAAAAATTGCGGAGGAAGAGCAGAGGATTAAGGAGAAACAACAAAAGGAAGAAGAAAATAGAAGGATTCATTTGGAAGAAAATGCAAAATCAATTGATGAGAATAAAGTGCCACCACCTTATATGTTATTCGAAAAACTGATGAGTCAAATTGATAAGATTGTTGATCTTCGGAAAAATTATGAGAAGACGGCTGATGTGAGTTGTTTCATGTTTTTGCTTTGAAAATAAAGAAGACATTTCAGGTAAAATTCCGATCACTATTAAAACGAACAATCATCGAAAAAGTGACAATTTTCACACAACGAGAAACATCGACGGATGCTAGGAACGAAATATTGCAGTTTTTCACGGATTTGTTGAGAAAGAAAAGTGTAAAAGGGTTAGTTTTTGAATTTTTGTTCGTATTTCATACGTATAAACAAAAAATAAATATACTAGATCCTTGAACATGACTAAAAATGTTTTAAAAATGCAGCAAATATAAGAAATCACATGTTCTTCTTGTAAAAACGACAAAACATCTGTGTTATACGTTTCAAATTTATTTTATAAGTTAGAAAATAAAATGAAAGATAATGTATGCTAGATACCTTCATATTACTTTCAATAAAAAAGAAAAAATCGAAATATTGCCACAAAAACTTCTAAATATTCTTCAGATTCTCACTATTCGACGATCAGAGTGAACATGTACAACTGAAAAACGACGATGATGTCAAATATGCGGTTTATTGTATTGTTGATAAGTATATTGTAAGTTTTTACCTCATTTTATCCAAAAATTCTGTAATTTCGACTTCCCAGGCATTGTCAGAACTTGATGAAGATCTGGCGACATCGATTAGTGATTTGATAACAAGGGTATGCTCATTTTTTGGTCATTTTGATGAAAAGTAATATTTTCCAGCTATCAAATGTACAATTTCTGGTCGAGCGATATTTCATCATTTTAATCCTCAATCGGTCAACTGCATTGAGACAGAATCGTGAAGAATGGTAAATTTTTACAAAGTTATTCAAATAAAACCTAGATATTTTGCAGTTTTGTAACATTTGTCGATAACAAAAAGAAAATGACAACTGATGATTTTGCAATCTTCTGGAATCGAGAAAAAGCATTGGTTGCACTATTCCTTAGTGTTTTCTCGAAAAGTGAGTCATTTTTTGTTTCGATTAAAATGAAATAAATATTTTCAGCCGCATTATTCGCGATGCGCAAAGAAAAGTTGATGTTGAACGATGAAATGTTGTGGAAATATGCGGATGCGGTGATTGAAACGGCCTGCGATGTGCCGAAAGCTGCGTTCATTTTGGTGGATTTGTTGACGGTTAGTTGGTTTCTTTTATATAGAAAAATTGATTTAAAATATTTCGAACCCGAAAATTCTCTGATAAAACTGAAATATTTTATACAAGAAAAAAGGGAAGTATGAAGAGGTCGGATACTGTTTTCCAACAAAAAAGAAAGAAAAGTTTCTAAAAAATGTATTTTGTCTTAGATTCGGAATATCCCGGTCCGAGAGCCGAAAATTTAACAAAATCACAACCATAGCGATTTTTGAATGAATAAAATAATGAAAATGAGCTCTTCCTCTAAAAATATCGAAATTCCCTCTAAAACTATAGTTTTTGCAGCTGTGCACTCCACGTCTTCAACTAAAAAAAGACAAATGGTCATCATTCCTGACAAAACTATTCGAAGAAGTCGTACCACATCTCCAAGAACACGGAATACCAGATGATCAATCAATCATCGGAAACTTGTCAAATCTGTGCAATGAGCTGAAGGCGCAACTATCAAACTACTAAAACCCTATGTCGTGTTTTATAGTCTATTTATTTTGTTAATGTTTTATTATCAATTCAATCATATCAATGTAGTAACATCTTGTCAACCAAAATAAATTCATATTTTTCATTAATGAATCCATAGGTATTGACCAGCTTGTGGATATGATTCGGTTGCCGGTTTCGCGTATTCCTGTGATGGTGTTGGTGGTGCTGGTGATGGTGGATTCGATGGTGCAGGTGCCCGAGATTGACAATGTCCGCAAGTTCCCGGATTTCCTGTCTCGCCCTTTGGTCCTTGTGGTCCAGGAAGTCCCGGATTTCCAGCATCTCCTCTTGCACCAACTGCACCACGTACTCCTGGTTGTCCACCAAGTCCCGGCTTCCCATCGTGTCCCTTTCCTCCAGACATTCCACGTGGTCCCACCTTCCCTGGTGGTCCGAATGGTCCTGGTGGTGCGCCATTCAACACCTTTCCACGATCACCAGTTGGTCCCTTGTCACCCGGTGCACCCGGTTCACCACGTACACCAGGTGGTCCTGGTGGTCCTGGTCGATTGTCTTCGCCGAATCTTCCAGCTTTTCCATCATAACCAGCTGGCCCACGTGGTCCCTTTTGTCCTGGCAATCCTGGTGGTCCTGGTGGTCCCGGTGGGCACTTTTGACACGCGTTGGTGCCTGGTGGTGGTGCTGGAAGGTACTTGCCACCAACACCATTCTCACCATCGCGGCCAGGGAGTCCATCACGTCCTGGTTGTCCATCCTCTCCTGGCTCACCACGGTTTCCTGGTGCACCTTGGGTGCAGGAACAACAGGCACCAGAGCCGGCTGCACCATAATTACCGTATGGTGATTGGCGTTTGGTGCGATTGTTCGGGGCTTGGCGGGAAAATGTCATTTGCTTCCAGATGTCTTGGGATTCGGTCTGGAAATGGGATAATTTTAACAATTTTCTTAGACACAGCTCAACTGATATGTACAGTACTATTCGATCTATGAGACACATTTGAAATTATAACTACAGTACTACTGGATAAGGATTACTGTAGCTCATCGCTTTTACTGTAAAATAATGACACAGAAAACAAGGAAGTGTCAAGTTTTTGGAGATTTAAGCTATCATCAAAAACTGAAACAGCTGATTATTTGATAATTCATCTACCAGGTACAGTACTTGATCTGGGTTACTGTAGAAGTAAATGTCCGTTGGGTCAAGGAAAAAATATTTGTTTCCGGTTTTCATAAAAAAAAGCTAAAGGAGAAATGTATTCATTCTCGGATTACTCGTTTTCGTAATTTTCTTCAAAAAGTTACAGTATCACTATCAGCACGGTACATCGCATAGATACAAAACTCAACTACTTCACATATCTAGCAGATACAGTATGTGTTACTGTAGCAGTCCTTTTCAACTGTGTCAAGTTTACGGTTTCAGTGAAAAATTGAATAAACATTATCAAGTTTGTTTCTTTGCTTAGTCCTTTACTGCTTCTGCAATTTTATATTGCAACACTGCACTTAATTTCATCTGTGTCTAACTCACACAAACCCTATTGCGCCTTTAAAATATCCCACCACGAAATCCAACTAACCTTACACAACTCGACTTCAGTCAACATAATAGTTGTAATCTTCTGCACATGATTGTGCAATAATGGTAATCCGATGATTACGGTAAGAACTGCGAATGTTGAGAATATCGAGCCAATAATTGTTGTGGTTCTCCACATGTTGGATGTGGAGTTGTCCATTTTTTGATGAGAAAAATGGGAAAATGAATGGAAGGTGAAGATACTGATCGGATGAGGAAAAATGGGGTCAAAAAAGGCGGTGTGTGGCCCAGTTTTTTTGAGAGAAAGGGAAATGGGAAAAGGTTAATGAGGGAGACAGATAGGTTGATTTAGTGATAAGTGATAAAGGATGAGATTATCACTGTTTCGAAGGACATTGAAGGTTTCGAATCGTTGATGAGGTTTTGTTTAATGAATGCAGGTATTACTCCCGTCATGAAAAATGATTATTGGGTTGCAACTTTGCTCTATGGAAACAAGCCAATTTGAATATTTTTTTGAATTTTTGTGCGATTTAACACTGTTTCCATAGAGCAAAGTTGCAACCCAATAATCATTTTTCATGACGCCGGTAATAATGGTGTCGTGAATAATACTTTTCAAAGTCGAAAAACTTCAACAGTTTCGACGGGTTAAGGCAAGATATTTACAGTTTCCTGGTCTGAATATTTGTTTTCCAGGAAAACAATCAAATAATAGTAAAGGCGGTGGAGTTAATTCCTATCTTGTAATTAAAAGTATCGTGGAGAATCCGAAAATGCCAAATGAAGTACTAGATAGAAAGAACACAGTGATCTGTCAGAGGCTTGGAAAATATACGGAGTATCAGACATTTTATTGGATTCAAAAAGACATTTCTCCGGCAAACCCTGGATGTCAATTATCAATACTTCAAACCGTACTCAGATTACGATATCTTCAAAATAGCAAAAAATAGACAATCATTGGCAGGAACATGATTCTATTTTTGTGAGTCCGCTTGTAAACTTCGATATTGTCTGGTGATAGAAAAAGTCGGAAACTTGAGGTGAGCACCAATAAAAGAATGTGACAAATATCTGAATATGGTGAAACAGTAAAAAATAATTATCAAAATTCCAAACAGAACGTGTGAAACTTTAGCATAAAAGTGATGACTCAAAATTTGACAACCATCGAAATTTCATAAAATGTAAAAAACTTGCATAGAATTTGAAACAGCAAAAATCTACATCAAACCAGACACTTTCACTCTTTTGAGACTATGCTTCGTTGAAGAAAAGAATGTCGATATTCCATTGATATTCTGTTATACCAGTATCTCTAATCCTCCACACTTCCTCAACTATCTCTCTTATCATATCATATATCCTTCCATATCAATCACTTGCCACCAGTTTCATCCTCGAGACATGTCGTCCTGCCAAACACGCTTTCCCGGGTAACCAGTTGACCCTGTCCGACCCAATATAAAATCCTCAAATCGGTTTCATAAAACATACTACCAATCATGATAAAACTGATAATATTCCTGGCACTCTGCCAACTTTCCATCGCTCTATTCTTCCCGTCAGTCAGTCCAAGTGGTGGATGTGGGTGTGGATGTGCACCACCACCACCAACGTAAGTGGCGTATATCAATTGGTGTAGTCACCAAGATTGATCTGCAGATGTGGTGGATGTTGTGGTGGTCGGAAAAAGAGAGATGTTGGTCATGTGAAGGGGCATATGATGCATCGGGAAGATATGGAAGAATGGAATAATCAGTGTAATAGTCAGGAGTTTTCGGAAGTTATCATGAAGGTATGTATGGTGAACTTGGTACAGCGGTGTGTACATCATCTAGAGTATCAACATTATTGCTATTCTACAACAAACAATGAATATTGTAATGGCTTTGAAACTGAAAATCTTTGTGTCGAAAAACGCTTCATTTGATACTCAAGCAACTAAAAAATGAGATTAATTTTTCTGCGTATCATTTAGTTTGATACTCAGCCAACCAAAAATCTCAGTGTGAATCAGAATGCACACATCATTTGATATTCTCCAACTTTTTCCCAGTTCCAGAAATTTTTCAAGTTTTAAAGTGAAAAATTATTCATCACTGATTCGAAATCACTTACCACTTTTATCACATTCTCTCTCAATTCCAGCACCTCAACCTCCCAACAATGAAACAATGCCGCGAGGCGATCTACAAAGAACTCGACGCCGCCTATCCAGACAGTATGCTCACCGTATTCTGCGCAATCAACGCAACTTCCTCATATCAGGCTGATGCTAAGAGGTTCGTGTTGGGACCCATATCAGGGTGAAATTTCTATTTTTCAGGTACTGTATGGAAGCGAAAAATGGTCGAAGTTGTCACGTGTTCGAGTTCTAATAATACACATAATATATAATACATAATAATCTCTTTATAATAACAAATTATGACAAATCACCAATATTATAAATTCCTTTTGTATGTATTTATACTTGTTATACTCTGATCAACGAAGTTGGCTGAAAATGGCTGATTAATCAGTGATAAGGAAGTGATAACTTACATAGTCTCAAAGTTAGAATTGGCAAAAACTCTCAAAAGATAAGCAGCATCATCATGAGCATCAAATGTGCATGGAATGATAACATACGAGCCAGGCGGGACTCGGAAACGGGCGGTCACTTCCCTCATATTGATAAACACCTTGGTTCGAGCAACAGTCTTCTGTCCCCTTATCACATTATCACTCAATGCTTGCCCAGTACCATCTGCCTTATAAACCGAGAATCCAATCGCCAACGAGTCCAATCCCTTCGGTCGCAACTCCCTCCGATACTTTTGTAGTACCGCAGCAATTACAGTACACTTCCCATCCGCCTCCACACTGCTCTCCGGCACTTGGAACATTGTTCCATATTGTGGATTCTGTGCATATGTCTCGTTATTCTGACACCCGCCAGCCGTGCCCATTCGACTATTCCATTCTCCATCCTGACACTTCTCCACCCATTGATGCTTCTGCTTCTCATTCACTTCCACTCCAGTCATTTCAGTGATTTCATTCATCACTTCAGCTGATAGATTACAACATTCCATTTGAGTGAAACAATGCATAAAATCATCGAATGACATCCAGAATTCACCATCCTTGGCGAAGTTCACACCCATCTGCGATCGTTGGTGTTGATCGATTTGATCCCATTCATGGCTTCCATCACTCCATGCACCATTCCATTCTTTTGAGTTACCCCATGGATTGCGGATACGAAGGAGTGGAATCTCGCCTTGATATGTGTGAACCGTCTGAATTGCGGTGATCGAGTAGGCGTGACCACGGACCAGACCATTGTCGAGTTGAGCTTCGCGAACATTTTCATCAGCATCAATCGAGCATCCGAACAATGATCCCATCTGCATTCCTCTGACCAACATCGCTAATGTTGTTGCCTTATCAGCTTTTTCTAGATCGAAGAATTCCGTAAGACCACCTGTGAAGTCTTCCAAAGCTTCGGCTGTAGTACCACCATCGAGATTCTCGTAGTTGCCGTAGAGTCTGGAAAAGTAAAAATTGTTTGATTTTTTCGAAGTTGAGATTTAACACGATTGGTGTCTTACGAATGCGATTTTTCGTAAAATCAGAAATGACATGCTATTTAAATGCGCATAATCAAAAAGTCGCATTTCACAGTCTTTTTGCTATGTAAAATCGATGTCTCAACTAGGTATTGTCAATTACTGTATCGAATAACAATGTTATATTTTGGAATTTCTAAAGTTTGTTCGACTTCAGGTACGTATTACTAAAAAGACAAAAACGAAGGACATAAACCTAAACGACACCAGGATGTTCCTAACTTGGTCGTATCGGTCCCAAGTAAGCTTTTTTCAGAAATCTTGGAAAGGCAAAAATTTGATAGTTTTTGAGTATCATCGAAATTCATGCTATTTGTCGATTTCACAAAAATTGAGACTTCGATAAAATTCTTGTCCGACGTGTCCCTGTGTGCGCCTTTAATACAGTAGAAAAATCATCATCATGTTTTAAAGGCTCTCATAAAACTCTTGACGTGTAGGATCTAGTCAAGCTTTGCTTCAAAAAATACGTTGTTGTCACTCAGCAGATGTATATCTTAGTTTTTGGTTGAAAACGTTATTTGATAACAGCAAAAAAACTTACTTGGCATAAGCCTTCTCCAACAATGCACTCCAAAACTCATTATTCTCATTCGACCTCATATAATACAATTTCCCATCAACTGTCGGTAACTTATCATCAATCACCACATCAACCCACTGTCCATATCTCCAAAATTGGAAGTGAAATATACCAGCATAATTCTCAGTAAACGACTGATCCGGTGGCACCACTCGATAAAACAGTTCATCTCTCAATGTCAAATTGGCTACCGCCGCCAACAACCAACAGTCACCCAATGCACCTTGTTTCACATCGAATCGTGATTTCTCACCAACTATCAATTGTGGATTATCGAATATTTCACCCGGTCGCTTCCAGATAATCTGCTCAGTTGGCCGGGTTTTATAGTAGATACTACTATCGTTGGCTGGGAATTGTGGATCTTCGAATAGGATCCGTTGATCCAAACAGCGTTGGCGTTCCTGTTGGAAGTTGATCGGTTGGAATTGTTCGGTGAATTGACCACCACCACCTTGACCACCTGGGATGAATGGATGGATCTATAAAACTTTTTTGAGGTTTAGTTCCAGCAAAGGAGCTTACATCTCTCTTGAATTTTCCACTGATGATGTTATCCAGGATAACTTTACCAATACCACTCAACGAGTTGTTTTGACCACCCATTTGGAAGATGATATTACCAGCAATAGCACCAATAATTGCACCAGTTGATGGGTTGATGCCGAAGAATTGGTGAGAAGCTGAGGAGATAAGATTGCCAACCAACGACTCCATTCCACCGGATGAGAAGACATTTGTCAATCCACCACTTCCATTTCCACCTTGGGAGATCAATGAGCCGATTTGACCGACTACACCATCGAAACCGCCACCACCAAATCCGTCCATTGCGCCTTTGATCATTGATCCGAGTCCGTGTGATTCGTTGGTGGATCCATCGGCAGCGGCGGTGTTGGAGGCGGAGACTTGCTCGATTTCCTGCAAAAAATAATACACTTTCTACAACTCATCTTATACTGAATGAAAAAATTTGAGTGATTGTTCAGAGCGTGAATATCGACAATTTTCAAATGCATTCCGGATTTTGAAATATCTTGATTTCGTTGTTTTCCGTCGTGAAAAAAGAAACCATTGAAGAAAAATAAATTTCGCGAACAACTCGTAGTTTTGAAACCGGTAAATATATTGTAATTATAGTCGGTGTCTACCCTATAATGATTATCTTTTCAACATTTTTTTCACAGATAAAACACTTGCTTCTAATAAAGTTATTTTCTTAAGTTTCACCAATTGATTATTGCTTGAAACGGAGATTAAAATATTTAGTCGATTTATAGTTTTTTTCGGTACACTGAGAGCACATCCATGAGTTTCAGATGGAAAAAATACATGAGCTAATGCTCGAAAATAGGTTTAGCGCTAAATGTCTCCAGTTCTGCACTTTTCTCGAGTTTTTGCTCTAATGGCTGATCGGGCTCAGAATGAGCATACCGTGAAAAACCGAAAATCTAATATCTTTTTTTAAAAGATGGAGTTCAGTTATGTTTCTTTTCAGCTGATTAACTCAGGGTTTGAAGAAAAAATACGGTTACAATTGTCAAGATTATTTTGAGCAGATAGAAATTTGGCTGATGCGATTGTTTTTGATGCTGGCAAACTTTTAGTTGCTTGTTCAATTTTTTCAGATATTTTTTCATAGAAGGCAATATTTTAAAGAATGTGATAATTGACAGAAGCTCAAAACAACCTTTTCAGCTAGCTTCATATTTCTTTTGCTGAAATAAGTCAAAACATACCCCATCATCCTCATCCTCATCCACATCATTCTCCTCATGCTCATCATCATTTAACTCAACATCTCCATCATCATAATCATATTGCTCCTCCGGCTCCGGCTCCTCTTCATGCTCCTCAACCTCATTATCATCGTAGTCTACAAAAAACTCTTGACAATCATACAAAAAAGGCATTTCTTACCTTGTCCATAATCTTGTTGTTGATCGTCATATCCACCACCATCTCCATATTGTTGTTGTTGTCCATAACCATGATCATAGCCATATTGTTGTTGTTGTTGACCATAATCATCCTGACCGTAGTCTTGTTGTTGTTGATCATCATAACCACCATATTGTTGGCCATCACCACCACCATCATCGTATTGTTGTTCCTCACCATAGTCACCACCATCACCATAGTCATCACCACCACCATAATCATCGCCATAATTCTCCTCTTCGTCCGACATTTTTTTGGCACTGAAACCTAAACCTATAACTTTTGAAATCACAAAAATAGAAATGGTTAGTCATCGGAAAACACAATAAAATTGAAGAGATTTTCGATCGATGGTAAAAACGGGTTTGTTTTGTCGGAAAACAGGCGAGAAGGGGAGGGAGAGAACGGTCAGAATGACTGGGTGAGAGAGTATGGGAAAGGGAGAGACGAGAGGGTGTTGTGGTTATGGAAACATTTGAAAGGAATTGAATAGGGGGATGGAGGAGAGGAAGGAATTGTAAAAAAGGGATGTGGGAGGGGATTGCGAAATAGGGAGGGAAACATGTGGGTGACATTGAATATTCAAAAAAAAAAAACAAAAAAGTTTTGAAAAAAATCAAGAAATTTTTTCTGCAACAAATGCCGGAATATCAACATTTATCTAAATCCTATGTATTTCATCTTTTTTTCAAACAGTAAGTCCCAAATTTCCAACTTTCTTACAGTATCAGCGATTCATTTTGGGGTGCAAATCGCATTTTGAACGTAAATACAGTACACATACTGCAAAAACGTGTCAAGAACCTGAAGCTCACTATTTTTTTGATAGTTGTTTTGTCATAAATTGATGATTCGAACTGATGATCAATAAGAACAGCGACAAAACGAGCTATTCCTTTTCTACCAAATTCTTCACAATGCTCCCAAACAGAAAACTATGTTTTGGCAAAATTTTCACTTATCGCATTATTTGACAAATCAAGCTAATGATAAAATGCACTCCATTTTTAACCAAGTAATTTTGAACATGCTACTTCAATGCAGTATTTGAGTACGGTATCAATCGTGAAGGAACACACGATAATAAAGACATGGTTTTGTGTTTTCAAAAAATTCAGGCTGAATAAATGAAAAATGTACATCGAACAACTTTGGCAGAATCAAGATTAGAAATTTCTATTAATGTTATCCAAGTGCTGCGAAACATAAAATTTCATTGTTTTTTTCATCAATCACATAGTACAATAATTGATAATCAAGCTGATAATAACATTCACTCTATTATAAATTATTTCAATTGCATCGATTTCTTATCAAGCTGATAGCCGTGATCCACTACCTGGTTTTCCAACTAATCAAATTATCCGCCGCCATCAAATTTGTCCATATCAAAAAATTTGTACCTGCTAAAAAATTAATTTTGAAAATGCTTCCTTAATACAGTATTTGCATACGGTATTAAAGGCGCTCATGACATCTGACATGGGAATTAATTAAAGTGCTTCCTTCAAAAAATTCACAATTCGGTCTGAGAACTGGGATTTTTCCCTTGTTGCAAACATTCAACAAATCCTTGAAACATAAAAATTCATCCCAAATCTACCTTCTTCTCTACAAATTCACCAATTTTCCAAAAAATTAATTCGCTGCAAGACCTCGTGATTCCTTATCACTCTTCTCCCTTCATCAACCTTGATAACAAACAAACACATTTCTCTTCATTCTCATCAAAATGGTTCACTACAAACTGACATATTTCCCCGCTCGTGCGTATGCCGAACCGATACGGCAGATGTTTGCAGTGGCTGGAGTTGAATATGAGAATGTGATTGTTGATCGGACTGATGGAACATGGGAGAAGGCGAAGGCAGGTACGAAATCCGTTTATTGGTTGCCAGCTAATTAATTGTATATATGACTGATAATTGAAACTGTAGAAAATCTTTTAAAAATTGTTGAAAAGATTGCAATTGTCTTTTCAAATGCACTCCACCGCCGCTTTTCAAAAAGTTAGGACATCGCTGAAATTCCAGCTAAAATGAGAATTATTCCATTTTTTTTGTGAAAATTTTCATAAATTCTACTCTCTCCGCATATATTTGAATTTCATTGAACTCAAAAAAAATGTTTTCATGGTGATTTATACGGATCAAATCATAAAATTTCAATTTAAAAAAAATCATAACTGAGCACTTATTTATGGCAAAAATGGCTGAAATTAGACTTTTTTTGCGAAATAAAACTGAAAAAGGAAGGTTGCAGCCCTTTTCGACTGAAATTTCAGCCGTGACTTAGCTCTTATGTCACCAATGGCCTAATTTTTCAAATTATTGCGATTGCAGGCTGCATCGTCTAAAAATAATGTCGGAATCAAAAGTTGTAATTTTTTTGAAAGTTTTGGGAATCGTGTGATACAGTTTTTTAATGTATAACTATTTCAGTTTCCAAGAATTTTCAAGTTTTTCATGTTTCTTAATCTTGAATGATTCCGCAACTCTCGATACCGGCTGACATTCCTTTTAGGCTGAAATTTTAGCAACCACCTAGTTTTTATGCAACGGCCTAAATTTTTGAATCATTGCAATGAGGCGCAGTTGCAGCCTTCTGAATTATAGTGAGTGTGAGACTAATGATCAAAGCAAGCTTCATAAGTTCCTAAATTTCTTTGAGTATCTTGTGATACAGTATAACTATTTCAGTTTCCAAAAACTTTGAAAAATTTCACGTCTCATCAACTTTATTGACTCCTCGAATCGATATTCCAGACACCCCATTCGGCTGCGTCCCCGTCCTCGAAGTCGATGGTTTCAAAATCCCTCAATCCGGCGCCATCGCCAGATATCTCGCCAAGAAATTCAACCTGGTCGGAAAAACTGCCGAGGAATCCGCCTGGTGTGACGCCATTGTAGATCAATTCAAGGATTTCTTTACCGCTTTTGTGCCAGTTATTGTGGCGATGAGGACACAAAAGACACAGGAGGAGATTGTAAGTTTAAAGGAACATACAGTAATTCAAAGTACTACTGTACTTCAGGCCAAAATCCGCAAGGAAGTATCTCAACCAGCGGTCGATTCTTGGTTCAAGATAATCAAGGAGCTATTGGAAAAGAGCAAGTCAGGATACTTGGTTGGTGATGGATTGACATGGGCGGATTTGGTGGTGGCGGATAATTTGACAACTTTGGCCAACTTGAAGTTCTATGATGGGGCAGTGGAGAAGAAGTTGGGTGAATATCAGGATAGGATCAACTCCGCCGATGGATTGAAGCAATGGTTGGAGAAGCGACCATTTTCGGATATCTAATTCTATGTATGTCGGCTTGATTTATAGATATGAAGTATTTTTCTGTTTCAAACAACAATAATTTACATTTTTATTGAAAAAAGAGCAATGGTCGGTTGTCCCAGATATGATAAGAGTGATAAGAAAATTTATCAATTGTCAAATATAGAGTAAGTTATTGCACCGTAACCGGTCGCTTCTCCAACCATTGCTTCAATCCATCGGTGGAGTTAATCCTCTCCTGATATTCACCCAATTTCTTTTCCACTTCCCTATCATAGAACTTCAAGTTGGCCAAAGTTGTCAAATTATCCGCCACCACCAAATCCGCCCATGTCAATCCATCACCAACCAAGTATCCTGACTTGCTCTTCTCCAGTAGTTTATTGAGATTCTTGAAGTACACATCCCTCGCTGGATTGACTATAGTTTCCCTGATATGCTTCAATTGCTCCGCCGAATCACCTCTCCTTCTAGCCAATGTAAACTTCTTCAAACTCAATATAAAAACCTTGAACAAATCGACAATTGCATCACACCATGCCTCCTCTTCTGCTGTCCTTCCCGCGTAACCTAAACCTAATTATGATGCCTAAACCTAAGTTCTAACGTACCAAACTTCCTAGCCAAATACCTCCCAATTGCCATCGACTGTGGTATCTCCACCCCATCCACCTCCAACACTGGCAGTTGTCCAAATGGTGTTCCATCCTTCATTCCATCCCATTCCTTCCCATTCCTTGGCACTCGAACATCATCGAACTCCACATTTGCTAGATGGAATAGTTGACGGGATACTTCGCCCAAACCACGAACATCAAAATATGTTAGTTTGTAGTGAACCATTTTGAGGGAAAAGAGAAATATGAATGTGTTTATAAGTACTTCGGGGATGTGAAAAGTGTTTGGGTATAGTCACGTAGGTATCAAACATGACAAATACATACATGTTGGTCAAATAATCATAAATATGAAATGGGAGAGGTTTAGAGAAAATAGAACACTTTTTGCTGTTTCAAAACGTGGATATTTATCAGAAACATTTATTTTTTTCATTCATCTAGCATTTGCCGGCCGGTAGTCTGCACTGCTGACAGTTGTAGACCATAATGGTACGGTAGATACTGTAAATAGCATGAGAACACAGTAGCCCAGTACCTCCAATTTGATTTACTTATAGTATGATGTTGGTCAAATAACCAAAAGTATGGAAATAGTACTGGAAAGGGAGAGGCTTAGAGAAAGTAGAGAACTTTTACGATTCCAAATAGTTGATATTTATCAGAAGCTTTTAATTTTTTCCAAAAATCGAGTTCAAGTAGGTAGGTTTCTGGTAGTTGTAGATCACAAGAGTACGGTAGATACTGTACCTTCATTAAGACCACAGTAACCCAATACAGTATAACAATAGACTAGACATGACGAAACAGTAAACTTTTCGCAGTTTCAAATAGTTTGTACATATTTTTAGCAACACTTATTTTTTATTAAGAACTCCGTGTGAAGTTTTTGACCCTGTAGTTAGGTAATTGTTTTGAAACATACGGTGGATACTGTACCTTTATTGAGAACACAGTAACCCAGTACAGTAACATTGATTTGATCTATGTACAGTATGATTATGTACTTACATTTTTGAAATGAACAATTGCTTTTTCATGGAGTTCTGATATTTCCAATTATCTAAAATTCATCGATACATCCTCGCTTCCAAAATATTTTATTCCACAAATTCACAAAATATAATCCTTCCTCGCCGCCAAATACTCCTTCAACTTCGGTGTCTCATTGATCTTCGCATGGAATTTGGCCAACCTTGGCTCCTTATCAGGCTGATAATATCCATGTTTCGCCAAGCTAACCAAATTATCCGCCACCACCAAATCCGCCCATGTCAATCCATCACCAACCAAGTATCCTGACTTGTTATTCTCCAATGTCTTGTTCAGAATTCGAAGGTATTCATCACGTGCTGGATTGACGATCTCCGCTCGGATTTTGTCCTGCAATATAGGTTTAGGTTTAGGGGATGGGGTTGGAGGTACCAATTCAGCTTGAGGAGCTCCGAAGAAGAACTTACGAGTCCATTGAATGAAAACGGCGAAGAAGTCCTTGTACTGATCGGTGATGGCGTCGACCAATGCTTCCTCTTCGGCTGTTTTGCCAGCATATCCTGGAAGAAGATGGAGACTATCTTTAGGTTGGCCAAATTGAGTTTAAAACTTGTTGAAACTGATAAAAATGTATCTAAATTTCATCTGATAATCACATTCAGATCCGGTAAGATTCCTAGATTTTGAGTTTATGAAAACATATTTTTTTTTCGGTTTCAGATCCCAGAAAAAACGAATGAAACCTCAGAATTTTGATGAGTTAGAGTCAACTTGCTGTTGAAATAAATATACGATGCCTAGATATTACATTATTTTCTCGAACGTTCATTTATTACTTTTTGTAATAGATTGGGAACTTTTTTTGTGGCAGTAGTCGAATAAACCAGAAAAAATATTCAAGAAAAGTGCAGAACAAACAATAACTGACAGCCATAGTTGATATCGCTAAACCTAATATGGAGTTATCTACGATTTTTTTAGCTTTATATATCCTTCGAATCGGATAAATTTTGTTCACGTAAGTTTTTTTTTACGATTTCAGACTCCAGACAAAAAAAATATGATCCGAACTCATCATTGATTCAATCTGTTTTTCTGTGTCACAATGATGAAAAATCATACACAAGTTTCTCGAAAGAAGTACTGTCTGAAGCTACTTGCATGAATTTTTACAACTTTTGTGGATCCGTAATTATTTTTTCTAAAACTATCAACCTACCGTACTTCCTCGCCAAATACCTAATAATTGCCGATGATTGCCCAATTTCCAAGCCGTCAACAGTCAACACGGGCACTTTTCCAAATGGTGTTTCTGTCATATTCATATATTAGATAATTTGTATCATAATATCCACTCACTCGGTTGCCTCTCCGGCCATTCCTCCTTCCCAAATCGATCATCCTCATATTCCACACCTGCCAAATGGAACAATTGCCTTGCTGGTTCCGCAATACCACGAGCATCAAAATATGTCAATTTGTAGTGAACCATTGTGAGAATGATAAGTTATCAGAGTGTTTGTTGTTATATAGCGAGAATTGTCATCAAAATATAAGATGATAAGAGTGATCAATGTACAGTGTTGGGTTGATTTTTGGTTGCAAATGATACAAAATGATTAATTGGGAGATAGGTTACTGTTTCAATCATTGTTTTCAATGGGTTTATCATATTTATCACATTATCAACGTATTAACCATGTTATCCAATAATTTTATTATCAATAATCATAAAAATCACAACTTCGAACAAATATCTCTATAAAAATGCCGAACTTTCTCCAATCCATGTAACGTAATATGATTAATAATATTAAAATACTCAAATCCTTTCTCATCATAATACCGAAATGTGCCCGTCTGATTATTCCAAAACTCATCCAAATAATCTATCTCAACACATTTCTCTCCACATTCTTCTATCAACTTCTTGTATCTTTTCCTCGCCATTTCATACGAGCTCAGGTCAACTATCTTCCTCTGAATCCTCCTTATCACTATTATCAGCTCCTTATCAATCACTCACATCAATATCCACCTCACTCATTCCCCCTTTCTTATACTCCACCAATTTCGCCAATTCCTCTGGATTCGCTCTAGGTACTGCATTCAGTATATACAACTTATACTTGATATGCCTCAACAAGTTTGGTAGTTGACTCCTCATCGTCTGATATACCGGATCATCCTCCAATCTGGTTACATTTCCAGGCATTGGATCACCGATAGAAAAAAACCTAAACCTATTCCATCCAATGATTCCAAGGTAGATCAAACCTAGTGAACATAAACGCGATATCCGGTTTATCAAATGCCAACCAATCCTCGAACAGATGAAAACCATGTGTACAAGCATTCCGTATGAATACTGTTGGATATAGTGGCTCACATGCTGAAAGTTTGTGAGCTCTCGGAGCAAATAGTCTCCCTTACCAGCTTGTGCTCCTTGAAATATGCTCTTCGCTTTATGAGCACACTCCTCATGGAAAATCCGACCATGATTTTGAGCCCAACTACTACCGAATATTGCGAAACGATACTTGCCGTTTGGATTTGTACCCTAAACCTATACACCCTTATCAGTGATAAGAAAGATACCTGATGATAACAAAAATCAATCCATGGACCAAGATGTGCCCAGCGATAATTGAAATGGATACAATCTGGATTGTCAAGGTGTACACGATCGTTGTTATTCCACCATTTGTTATAGCGATGGGCGTCGTCTGAATCGCTTATCACTTATCAATTATCCTATCAATGGCTCACTTATTGTCATTTCAGATGTCACTGGATCAAACTTTTCGGATGATAATGACAAGGTGATAGTTTCCATCTTGATAATCAGAAAACTTGATAAAAATAGGATAATAGTCAGGCAAGTGATAATTTTATTGGTTGCTGATAGATACCATTTTTCAAATAACTCATGTACCATAACAGCCATAACAATTGATATGCCAATAGGACCATAAAAGTCTAAAATATCATCATAATAAAACTACCATAAAACTGAACCATACCATGATTTATAGTCAACTTCCAATATGCATAAACCGGCCAGTGAATCAAGTACAAGGCGTATGATATATCACCAAGATAGGTGATAACTCGATTTGATAATAGGTGATTATCAGTTGATATCAATATCAGCAAGCCGGTTAAGATCGTCACCCATGGTCTGATAAAGGGTGCTGGTAGCTCGATAGGGTAAACAATTGGTAGAGTTAGGAGGAATAGGAGGAGGAGAGTTTTGGAATTTTTAGGTTTAGGGTGAGAAGGAGCACAATCTGGCTCCTGTAGTAACTGCGGATCACTATGATCAGTGCCACAGATAGTGAGTAGATAGGTGATAATACCTGATATTATTCTGATATAATAACTATTTGAAGGATTCCATACCAACGCAAAACTGCCAGATACGACAGAATAAACTATTGTAGGCAATTGTTGGAGCTACTGATATTGATAAAATGAATGATAATACACCAACAGCGGAGTATACAATCATGTTGATATTATTGGAATAATTTTTGATGATACTGTGAAACAGTGGTATTATGATATAGAATTGTATCTCAACTGATAGTGACCATGTATGGGTGAAGATATCTTCGGCGATTTTGAGCTGTGATAACAGTTATCAGTTATCACCATATCACTAGTATCTTACCATTTTAAAGTAGTCCTCCTCATAGGTTTTTGCTCGATTTGAAATGAATAACAATGCCTTCTCAGCTGACAGCTTATTGGTGCCAATTGTAGTATTAGGGAATATTGTATAAAGTGATATGATTGATAACAGAATGATAAGATAATATAATGGAATGATGCGTTTGAAACGTCGGATATAGAATGTGGTGATGAGTGAACATGTCTCGAGTTGACTAGATACTGATCGTTTCAATAACATACACATCAAATAGCCGGATAGTACAAAGAATCTATTGAGCATATTCGATGATATTCGGTTATCATATCAGTGTTATCACTTACTGATCTACTCCCAAATATCCATTCGGTATGATAGTTGGATAATAATGGAATCCGATCGCTACCAATATTGCCAATCCACGTATTCCTTGCAAATCTAATCGTTTTGGATGATTTTGTGTCATTATGAAGAGTGCATAGGAGAGTAGAAAGTAAACATTTCGAATATGGAATGGAGAAAACGAATATACGTGTCACAAGTTTTATAGTGTTCTCCGAGTAGATTTGATAGTTTTCCGAAGAAATAAAATATTGTTATTGAAAATACACAAATAGCTATGGATCGGAACATAGTATTGATGCTAAAATGAATAGGACTTTTTTGTTAACATTGAAAATACATTAAACATTCAATAAACTACCTGAAACTCGGGAAACTTGAAAAAAGCATTCTTGAGCTGTCGGAAAAACTTCACATGCTGCAAGTATGAAACAGTGTTTAAAGTTTTGGATTTATCATTTGGTAAGATATTCAGATAATGATACGCGGTTCACTATGAGTTGAAATGTCATACTATTGAACATGAGTACACAGATATGTTTTAGAAATTCTTTGAGAGTTGCTAACTTCTGATCGCAAAACAACGTGGATGAAATGTTCCCCGTCGTTCGGTAGCCTCCGTTGATCGAGTAGATGTATCCATGATTTGCACCTGATATTTTTTCAAGTACCCCGATCATAATTTCACTTTCAACCTTTGATTACAAAAAAATTGAAAATTATCACTGTTTCAGGGTACTGATATAATTACAACGTTCTCTTTTCACATATTGCTGGTTTCATTTTTCCTCCGGAAAAAAACTTCAAAAATCATGTTTTTGCGAAGGTTCATTGGTGAGCAAAAACGTATTGTCATACTTCCATCTTCCATTCAGGAAAAAACTGATTGCGAATCAAAAATTTGATTCAAAATATAGGCTACAGGTGATCATGATTGAAAAAAATTGAAACTTATTACTGTTTTAGGTCATTGATATGATTTCGAAGATATTTTTCCACATAGTATTCGTAATATTTGGGATCCAACTTTCCGAGTGAACTATTTTTTGCGAATCAAAAAAAAATCTAGGCTACATGTGATCACCAAAAATCACTCCAAGCAAAACACACTAAAATGCGACCAAGTAGTTCATGGAACCACAGTTCAATATCTAATGATGACAAATCAACCAACCAAAAAGATGACAGTTTCCACCTGCCTGCGCATTTAATCTCTCTATATATATTTACCCACTTTTTCCTCATTTCACATTGTTTCCTCATGGTTCACTACAAACTAACATATTTCGACGCCCGTGGTCTTGGTGATGTTCCTCGACAATTATTCCATCTTGCTGGAGTTGAATTCGAGGATCATCGGCTATCAGTGGAGGAATTCAAGAAGTTGAAGCCTTGTTAGTTGATATAGGAAGGAATTTGTGTAGATATGGAAATATTGTAGCATTCCCATTTGAACAAGTGCCTGTATTGTATGTTGATGGATTCGAAATACCACAATCGTCGGCGATTGGAAGGTATTTGGCGAGGAAGTTTGGTGAGTTGATAGTTATAAAGAAAAGGATTACTGTTTTAGACAATTTTGAAAAATTTTGGTGAATAAAATTGACCAGTCAACAATCAATCAGTTTTAAAATGAGCGGAAATTGATTAAAAAACAGTGATGTTCGAAATCTGCTGCTCTGTGTTTGAACAAAAAAATCGAAAGTATTATAGAATAACTGATTGTGTTCAATTTTAAAAGTTCAAAAGCCAAGACTTTTACTATCTTCTCATTTCAGAAAAGGCCAATTTAACCTTTTCAAAATAATTTTGGTATCACTTGATAACTCATAAGCATAAAGACCCTAAATACTTTCACTATCAGCTGTTTATTTCGAGTTTCCATATAAACATAACAACTTGGTATAATAATGTGATTATTATTCCAAGAAATGAAAAAATAAAAAAAAATGTTTCGCTGCATTTTCATAGACGCTTGATATATCTAACAAGTAATCATAGACCTTTGCGCGCTTGAATCTACTCACCGAATCCTTTCAGCTACTCTTAGATAAGTTTTCATAATGACATATATACATTAAAAGGATATTTATTTGATATTTATTCCAGCTTTAATTCAGGATATCCGTTTTCTCGAAAAGTTTCAGTTTCGGGTGAACTTCAAAAATAATTTAGATTCTCGAACTTCGATGTTCCTTGTTCGTTCTATCAAAAAAAAAAAACTATTGAAATATCTGGAGTTGTATTTTCATAATCTACATTCATTCAAAAATTCATAAAAATAACAAAAAATATATTAATGAAGCCAATATACTAGCATTCTCTGCTTCAAACACTTTTGAAAGTTTGATATTTAGTTTTAAGTCTATTCAGTCCTCGATAGGCATAACCATCAAAATTCCAGGATACGCCGGAAAAACATCAGAAGAGGAGGCTCTAGTCGACGGTGCCGTTGACCTGTTCAAGGATTTCATTCCAATCTTCCGCACTTTTTCAACCAGTTTGTTTTTCGGGAAATCCACTGAAGAAATTGTTAGTTTACCTTGACTTTTTTCCTTTTTCTATTCAAATTTTTTTCCAGGAGAAAGGTCGATCTGATGTAAACACCGCTCTCGGACCATACTTCGCCAAAATCATCAAGTTACTCGACAAATCAAAATCCGGATATTTGGTTGGGAATTCATTGACATGGGCTGATCTACAGATTGTTGATAATTTGACAAGTTTGAAGATTAATGGATTCTTCGATGGGGAGAGGAAGTTGGATGAGAAGATTGGAGCATTTTATGAGAAAGTTATGAATTATCCGAAGTTGAAGGAATATTTTGAGAAGAGGCCACATTCTATTTTGTAACTTTTATATGAATAAAGAGTTCGCCTAAAAATCGAATTTACACCATCAGAAATGAAGTATGTTGAGAACTTGAAGTTATTTTTAAACATAAGAACGGTTAACCAACTCAAACATACTGAATTAATAAAAAAAGTTTTCGGAATGCGGTTTTAGCGAAACAGAGAACATTGAATTGGGATCTATATCATGAAACTTTTATAAATACAACTGACTGATATCGTCTCACTGGAAATATACTGTTCATTCATCAAATATGAACGACGGAAGACTTGAAAATACCTCAGAGTGATTCCAACGGCTGCAAAGTTTTCATTAGTTTATAACTTCCAAAGCCAAATATTCAATTTACTACTTGCTAAGAACAGTTGTTCTTCGACCTATTAAGTTCTGAAAACAATGTTTTTGAATAATACTTTATGGGAACAGGAAAAAGTTTGCAAAAAATCGGATAGGAAAACATCACGACTCATTGAATTTCTGTTAGTATATTTGCAGTCTGTTGTTTTTCATATAAAATGATCAATCTATAGAAAAGTTGTTCTGGAATGAGGTTTTCTCGAAACAGGAATTAATGTCTGTTTCATTCCGCTAATACAATTTGTAAGTGTCAATCAGTTGTTGATACGGCAAGAAAATGAGAGTCAATCGACAGTTTGGAGTTTACTAGATATGCGTCAGTCATACGTAACAGAAGAAACCAATTTTTTAAATAATTATTTTATGGTCGTTGCACTGATTCACTGAACTTCAAAAACTCACTCTTGAAATGAAAGTTTATTGAAACCGTAAATTTTAGCCAAAAGCCGACCGATCGGACTATCGGTTCAAAATAAGCCACTAGATCATAAAATTTTAGAAACAGTTACTTTTTAATGAAATATCCCAGGTCGACAGTTTGTTAGGCTTGTGAAAATGGAAAAAGTGTTTCATTTGGTATATTGGATGAAGACTCATTTGATTAAAAAGCGAAAATATTTCCAGAACTTGGAGTTATTTTTCAAAAGGAACATTTGAAGTACGAGAGGAACATCGGATATTAGAAAGCTTATGTTGAAAATCAGTGTAATGAAACAGTAAAGTTCTGAAAGATTACGAAATTTTTTTCTGAAAAAGTGCTCTAAACCTCTCCTCCTCCACACTCTCTCCGGAAAAATTTCAAAAATATATATCATGCACTTCTCCACCATATGTAATAATCATTGTAAAGAGAAGGGAACTCGTAAAAAATTTAATGAGAGGGAGGTGAATCGTAAAAAACCGACGAAACGCACTTCTTCCGTGTGCCTCATGCTCTTTTTTTCGCGATCATCAAACAAATGATTGATTTATTCTGTTGTAACCTTTTCTATTTTGACAAGTTTCTCGAGGTGTCGGGGGCCGAATGGGCCCCGCGACACATTTCATTGAATTGTTGTAATAGGCGGATTTATTGAGATTGATCGGAGCAAGAAGTCAATGGGATAAACGGGGCCATTGTTTGAGTCGTTTTTCGAAGTGGATTCATAGATTCATAGATTCATAGATTCATAGATTCATAGATTCATAGATTCATAGATTCATAGATTCATAGATTCATAGATTCATAGATTGATAGATTCATAGATTCATAGATTCATAGATTGATAGATTCATAGATTCATAGATTCATAGATTCATAGATTCATAGATTCATAGATTCATAGATTCATAGATTCATAGATTCATAGATTCATAGATTCATAGATTCATAGATTCATAGATTCATAGATTCATAGATTCATAGATTCATAGATTCATAGATTCATAGATTGATAGATTCATAGATTGATAGATTCATAGATTCATAGATTCATAGATTCATAGATTCATAGATTCATAGATTCATAGATTCATAGATTCATAGATTCATAGATTCATAGATTCATAGATTCATAGATTCATAGATTCATAGATTCATAGATTCATAGATTCATAGATTCATAGATTCATAGATTCATAGATTCATAGATTCATAGATTCATAGATTCATAGATTCATAGATTCATAGATTCATAGATTCATAGATTCATAGATTCATAGATTCATAGATTCATAGATTCATAGATTCATAGATTCATAGATTCATAGATTCATAGATTCATAGATTCGTAGATTCATAGATTCATAGATTCATAGATTCGTAGATTCATAGATTCATAGATTCATAGATTCATAGATTCATAGATTGATAGATTCATAGATTCATAGATTCATAGATTCATAGATTCATAGATTCATAGATTCATAGATTGATAGATTCATAGATTGATAGATTCATAGATTCATAGATTCATAGATTCATAGATTCATAGATTCATAGATTCATAGATTCATAGATTCATAGATTCATAGATTCATAGATTCATAGATTCATAGATTCATAGATTCATAGATTCATAGATTCATAGATTCATAGATTCATAGATTCATAGATTCATAGATTCATAGATTCATAGATTCATAGATTCATAGATTCATAGATTCATAGATTCATAGATTCATAGATTCATAGATTCATAGATTCATAGATTCATAGATTCATAGATTCATAGATTCATAGATTCATAGATTCATAGATTCATAGATTCATAGATTCATAGATTCATAGATTCATAGATTCATAGATTCATAGATTCATAGATTCATAGATTCATAGATTCATAGATTCATAGATTCATAGATTCATAGATTCATAGATTCATAGATTCATAGATCCCTCCAATATTTCGGTTCCCTCCAAAAACTACCTCAACTCCTTCCCCATTCCTACTAATCCTCTCCTTCCCACTTCTAATCCTAACTCCCAACGAAATAGTACATGAAAACGAGAGAGTGTATCTCTCATTTTCAGGTCATTCCATTTTTCCCATCACTTGAACTTAAAACAAAGAAAGTGGATTTAGGAGAAGATTTATGGCTATTATGTTGATATGCTTATCATTTATGATAAGTGATAATGATAAGACGATGAGAGAGTATAGAGAAGTGAGAGAGTGCAGACAGACAGGAGGTCAGCTTTAATTTGGGGGTTCGAGATGAATGGGGGAGGAGAAGAAGGAGGAGATGGAGGAGGAGGGAGGAGTTGGAAATGGATGTGTATAGCATATTTATTGTCTCGGTTTCAATTTTAGGATTTAGCTAGTGGTTTTGATTATATTATGCTAAATATTCAAAAATTGTCCGATGTTTTCAGTATTTTATCAGTGTATCAATGAGTTTTTCAACGATCCATACCACTATGATTCACTCATCAGCTACCAGATTAAGGAAGCCTAATTCAAGATGAGAATGCATCAATAATCCACTTCCAACATGTATCATAACAATAATTTGAAACGCTTTTTAAAACTTTTCGCCTCGATGTATTCTATCATTTTTCAAAAATATATGTGCGCAAAAATGGTACCGGTTGTTCTAGATGAAGTATCATTCATGAAATCATATTCCTCAATAAGAAAATTTGAAACTGAGTAATTTCTTGGCTAATGTTTCGGAAACCCTACTTATTTTCTTTTTAACTTGCTTTTTACTTGCTTACAAGGTTAGTTGAAAACTTGGAGCTTGTATACGTTTGCTTAAATAATCTAGTGTCCGATTAGGTAGTCCCTCTCAATTCACTTGCACGTCTTTCAATGATACTTGCCAGTGACTGTGAATGTTCCAAAATTGATCATCACAAAATGATAAATATATGAAACTCAGAAATTCATAACAGTTGACAAATATATACCATGTAGCAATAACCAATTATCAAAAAAATCTATAAAAATGACAATTACATCAGTTCTGAAGCCGCAAAATTTTCCCTCACCCAAGTTTATCATATCATCACTTCCTTTCCTCATCACTCACCCTTGTCTTCTTCCGTCCATCCTTCCTCCATCCTCCAAAAACTTGCAATTCCATCTCACACTCGAAAATCACTTCAAAACTCAACTTTTTTCCGCCGGTAAACATAAAAAACACAAATTCAATTTCCAACAAGTGTTTGACTGGCGAACATCTTCTTTCTTCAACCAAAAAAAAATGTGGGAGAAGGAATGCCGTTTTTTCTGGTTCATTTGAGCCGCGAAAGAATGGAAGTGGTGGCTATTTCCGTTTTTCACACTGACCTTTTTTTGAGGGAACTTCTTGAATTGTGATCTCCTGATACTTTAGGCTGAGTATCAAATGTATAGTATTCCCGCAAAAATTACAGTTTTTACTATATTTGATAAGAAAGTTGATAGTATTCAGAACCAATAACTTCGTATCTTCGCGGTATCTATTTTGCTCCAATCTGTGCTCAGCCAAAAAACATGACCCTAAATCAGCCCTTGCTATATAGAAACGAGTGACCGTAGTATATGAAAGACGCAGACATTAAAACCCATGTCTCGAGATTTGGCTGATCAAGAGTCCTGATATCGACGAACAACAAAACCGATGGTTATCTGAATAGATGCCTCCAATTGATATTTGTTTTATGATGACACTCCGTGTAATATACCATCCCTTTTCCTTTTCTCTCTTGTTATTCTTTTTGTCGTTTGGCTTCTGAATTTGCTTACCATATTGGTGTTCTAAAGAATACATATGGTTTTGAAAATTCCGATGCAGAAGAATCGTTTTACCGCTTCTCAAATAGACATCTTATTTTTCATCATCCCCTGATTCTGTAAAAAAAATTATGGAAATGTAGAAAAGAGATGTCTTCAACAATCAGTATCAATAAAATTTTCATTGACTATCTTTCAACTGTATATCAGTAAATTTTCTGAAATAATTCTCACAACCTACTACTTAATGTTAGAGATTATGACTGTTTCTGCTGTCATACAATTCTCCGTATTTCACATCGACTTGTTTATTCCTGATCTGCTATCACCAGTGATTTTAGTTCCGTTTTCATTTTTATCAATTACCATAGTAGTCCCAGTTCATCCAAAGTTTTCGGCCCAAAGAACTACTCACAAAAAAATATATCATTGATTCTAACAATACAACATATCAATCTCTCAATTGTCGTGTTTCATCATAACTTTTTCTTAGTTGCAATAATTACTCCACCAACGACTTACTATTTTCTTCAATTTTGATATCATAATCTTGAAACATTGATTAATCTGATGTGAGTTTGAACTTCACCCTTTCATAGTTACTTTAACTATCACTATATCATTAGATATCTGATCGACGCGAGCTGTTCTTCAAATACTCCCGTTATACGTTATTCCCCAAAACTTCGCTGTTTCCAACCTTACCAAAGAACGCTGTCTTCGTAGCTTCATGAATATCACAAGTGGCCTTATTTTCATTTATCTTATCACAATGATAAAATACTGATAGTGCATCAAATCTAAGTATACTTTTAATCTTTACTTTTGAACGTTTTGACAAAATGCTAACACGGTAGCTTACCCCGCAAAAGCTACGATCCAGAAATGACACCTATCCTATGTTGTAGAGCATGGTCGAAAACACAGAAATCATTTTTCAATATCTGCCAGCGAGGCTCTCAATTCGAGTTTCAGCCCAAAATATTTTGGCTTGGATTTTGACACTTTCGCGGCTATTTTTTCGCCGCTAATGTCTACGCATTCATAGTCCATGGATTTCAACTGGAGGAGTGGTGTGTAGGTTTGGCTTGTAAACAAGGCTTTGTTGGTTCGAGCCCACAGTTTTTCAAATTTTTTTGCATCTATTTTTGTGACTTGGAAGATAATTTTCAAGATAGGGTTCATGAGATTTATTCTTGAACCTGTATTTTGCATAACTTTACGAAAATCAGTGCAGAAACAGAAGTTTTTCGAAAACCTAACTATGAATGCAGCGCAAAAATCGTTTGTGAAGACAGGTTTAAGTATAAATCTCATGAAACCTAGCTTGAAAACTATATTCCAAGGCACAAAAATGGATGCAAAAAAATTTGAAAAAGAGTGGGCTCGAACCAACAAAGCCTTGTTTACAAGCCAAACCTACACACCACTCGGCCACGCCTCCAGTTGAAATCCATGTACTTTGAATGCGTAGACATTAGCGGCGAAAAAATAGCCGCGAAAGTGTCAAAATCCAAGCCAAAATATTTTGGGCTGAAACTCGAATTGAGAGCCTCGCTGGCAGATATTGAAAAATGATTTCTATGTTTTCGACCATGCTCTACAACATAGGATAGGTGTCATTTCTGGATCGTAGCTTTTGCGGGGTAAGCTACCGTGTAAGTTAGGTGAATTCCTGAAATGTATTTATTAGAACTCATAAAGGGAAAGGTATTATCAGTTATCACATTCCATTTCATTGCTATCAAAACTCCCTGAAACGGCGAATTTTCTTTTTTTTAACCTCTGAAAATCACTCCAATTATGGATAATATTTTCTTACAGTAATCGTTATCATCTTATCAGTTATCACTATTAGATCACAGTTTCATACCAACTTCAAATGTTTCTATCACAGACATTCCACACTTATTTGTACAAAATTATTTAAAATCCTTATCATCATATCTATCCCACCACTTCATCTATAGCCGTTCCATACCCATCATCTTCTCCTTATTTCCCTCCAAATCATATTACCCCTCCTCCTATTCTCCCCTCCTATAATAATAATAATTCTCATTTCGGACCCACCCGTGTGTCCATCCTTCTCCTTATTCTTTTTTCGGGCACCACCGGCCTTCCCTCCTTTCCTCCGGCATATATTTTGATTCAATTTATTTCGTGCCTTCACATTGCAAACACATATTCGGAAAAAGGGAATGAAAGAAATACAATTACTCTTGGGACTCTTCTCCTTTCGTTTTCGCCTCATTTTCACCTCACCTCGTTGCCGTTTTAGGTTCCTCTCACTTATTTATAGTTTATAAAAGGTGATGGTCACCACTTTTTGGAATTGTATAGTTAGGTTTAACAGAGAGACAACGGCATGGTTGATTAAGATCTGTAGATTTTCTGAAGTCATAACTATCTCTAGAAACTGTAATATTTTATTTCAAAGTTCTATGATATCTCGACCTGAATGTATAGTCGCGAAATGGCTTTTTTTGTAAAAAGAGGAGTTACCATATTTGAAAAGTCGATAGACATACTCGATAAATATGGTAAAGCGACGATTATCAAGATAGTTCGAAACGGTGAGAAAAAAAAGTAGCCACCAGTTTTGTTTTTCTGGATAGTCTGGTAGTTTTTTTGAAATACATATCATCCATAAATAATTGATCCCTGTTGAGACGAAATATTTCAGTGTTCAGGATAGTTTTTCCTATATAAATCTCAAAAATAATCGCGAAAAAAGACAACCCCCAAATATTGCCCTAGCAAAATTCTTGCACATTTTATCGTAGTTTTGAAACAGACAACATTTATCTAAACATCAATCCTTCCGAATATTCCATCCATTTCCTTCACATTAAAGAAATAAGAATACTTTGTGACCCCAACAACTTTGATGATTCATACTCTTCACAGTTTCGAAGCTTCCAAAAGACTGTTTTATCAAACCATTATACGATGAAGTTTAGAATTATTATCAGTCTCATAGCGAAATCTAATTTATTGTGGTTACTACCATAATTGGTAATGCTGGAATATACACGTTTTCGCTATAGTATTAGATATATCTAAACCTAAGCGATGATAGTTGCGATTTCCGAACCTGGCGAACCGCATTTTATAACTGGTTCTTCAAAACGTAACTTCCAGCATTTGACTTTTCCAGAACGATGATCCGCTGAGAAAGTAGAAATATTTCTAACGGTACGATATGAAATTCCAACATGACATATTTTTACTATTTCAATCATAACTAATCACGATATTTCAAACTATTATATCACTAATTCCATCGACTAGGTCGTTAAATTCTTGAAAAAGTTTGTTTCCATTATTTCTAAATGTTGAAAAAATCGGAATTTCCAAAAATTTTGGATTCCATCTAACCGTCCTCATATCTGGTTTCTCCATTGTTTCTGTGAGCAGACTACTGACCTCTACACAATCATCGAAGTGTTATTTTTTATCAGTTCCAATCATTCCCCTATCACAACTGTCTCCCTTTTCATCATCAATCATTTTCACACATACCACCTACTCGCTAAACATCCTCTCCATCTCCTCTCCATCTCTCCTCTTTCCGTTACCATAATATTTACATAACAACCCTTATAATCCATTGAAAAAACAATACCACTGGCGATTTGCCAACTAACTTCTGTATATATATATCACTCGATGATAATAAAATACCTACACATTTACGGCGCCTCACCACCCGCTGATAAATGATAGGTGGATGATAAGAGAGGAAAAGGAGAGTTTTTGTTGGGAGAACAACACGAAAATGATTGATAACCCTTTTTCGCCTTTTTTCGATCGTTCGTGTGATTTTCTCTATATTTATTGATACTATAGTTTTTCAAATGGGTTTTGGTTGAGTGAAAGTTGAGTTAGGTACCTCATGAATAATATTTTCACCGTTTCTAAATGGGTTCATATTTGTTCGGCCTATTTTTCTTATGTTTGGAGGGGATTTTTCTTTCTACCAATATTGAATTTATTTCCAGTCGCCCCTGAGAAGGCTTTATTTTTTCGAGTATACAGAAAAACCTAAATTTGAATTAGGAAGAATGATGATGACCAATTGAACGTGATGTTAAAAACTCAAGAATTTGATAACAATTGATAACAGTAAAAATCCTAGTAAAAAGTTGCAAACTATCTTGTATCTCAAATCGTAGTTTTCAAGATTCTGCCATTCCATACCTGTTTTTATAAGTTTAAAATGATTGTTTCCGTATCAGCCCAACAGTTCACTCCTCAAAAACATCTTACTTTTTCAATGTGCAAGTTTCTCATCGGATTTTCTCGAGCTTCCATAGTGATGTCTATCTGGTTCTCTTTATTCAAAAAACCGATGCGTGGGTGCCTCAGCTACATATTCTAGGTGCTTCAAATAACATTACTGTTTATAGCACTCTCACTTTCAGAAACGACTTGAAATTCCCACATTCTGATTTGATTTGCTCGACATTATCAGACTGTAAAGACCTATGATGAAGAACTAATACTGCTGTGAAAACTTTGTGCCTCTGTAGGATTTTGAGAACAGTAAAAAATTAAAAAAAAGTTGTAGTCTATCTTGTACTCGAAATTTAAAACTCTCGGTTTCCTCGACCTCATATCTACTGCTTTGATATGTTACAATTAATTATAACCACATATTCGCTGGAATTCAACTATTGTCTATCGGTTACACTTTCCACAGTTTCAAATTTTATGTTTTTTCCCCAGAATTTTTGAGTTGTCATTCTTCAACGTTTACAGTTTTTAAAAAAGTTGAACCTTTGCATGGGTGCCTCAACTCCATTTTCTGGATGCTCCAAATAACTCTACTGTTTCTAGAAATTTCAAATATCTTCCAAAATTTGAACCTTCTGATTACAATACTCCAAAAATTGTCCAAAAACACCTCTCTATCTACCGTACCCCTCCCTTCCCCTCCTTTCAATCTCCATCTTCTCCATCCATCAATAATTCAGCACCCATTGAATCGTCAAAAATAATAATAATACTACTAAAGAAAATTTCATTTTATATATATCCAATTCCTTGTTTTTGCCACATTTCCATTGAATGGGCGTGGCCTATTGCTTCATATTTTTTGAAATCTTTTTTTTCTTCAACAAAACTTGTTATATAGCAGAATATCTAAATATTTTGCTCATTATCTTGAGTGAGAGAGTGTGTAAAACGAGAGACGCAGATGGATATTGGATGATGACCGATTATACCTCATAAAAATGATGAATCGGAGTATCGAAAGTATCCCTCCCCAATATTTGTCTACTTATGAGCCACCCCTGCTAAAGAGGTCAATATTGCCATTTCTCACCGCACCTTATTTCCGTGTTGTTTTTTCAATCTTGAGGCGAGAGAGTGTGTAGAATGAGAGACGTAGACATCTTTTACGTATCCCGTTCCTAGTTCTCATTTTTTTGTCGAAAAACATAAGCTCTTTGAAACGGTGACCACTAATTAGTGTCATAAATCTCAATCCTATGGCTGAGGGGCCATAAATCAATTATACACTACATAATTATAAATTGACCACTTATTACTGTATATACACATGTCTCCATATAATTGATGGGTTTGAAAACGGGGGAGAGAGATGGGCGGGACGGGGACGGGACAAGGAGTAGAGGTCAGTTTGTCGGAGTTCGACGCGACTTGAAATATCTCACCACGATATCTCTGCGTCTCTCGTTTTTCTATACTCTTTTCATTGACAAAGGTGCACAGGTCGAATTCCAGTTTCTACCCAGTTTCAAAATGTGGAGATTTTTTGAAACTGGCTAAATTTTTGTTATACATTTGCTCTGGTTTTCCATTTTGATACTCTATTTCTTCTCAAAACTATCAATCTTCCATTACATTGTTATGTATTTATACTGATACTTTTTCTTCGAAATATCTCATCTCGAAATGTATGTGTCTCTCATTCTCGTATACTAGCAAACTTGCAATGCGTGCATAAACAATATTTTTACGGTTCCAAAAATATGAAAATTGTTTAGACTGTCAAAACTTATCGTTTTAGGAGCTGATATCCGTCTAAATGTACATTATTTTTTCCCAAAATTATCAATCCTGCATTAATTTGTTATGAAATTTCCACTAATACTTTCTCGCTCAAATATACTGCTCTGCGTCTCTCATTTTTCCACCATCTCTCTCTTCATTGATATAGGTTGGATTTCTTTTTTTCACTGTTTCGATAAATGAAAACTTCCTGAGACTGTTCAGATCTTTCGATTATCAGGCCATTTTCTAATATTTTCCGTTTCAAAGCATAGTGATTTTTTTGAAGCTGTTCAAAATTTTCGATATCAATTTCATCTTTATGCTCCAAAATATCTCACCATGAATTCTCTGGGTCTCTAATTTTTCCACTTGGTTCTTACATAAAAACATCAACGTTTCAAAAGGTTTGTATTATTTCCTCACTGGCAATTATGCCTCAGTCAATTGATCGGGTGTTGTGGAATCATCAGTTTCGACGTTTCAGAGCTTACTATGAAAACTATAGTTGACTTCAGTTCTAACGATTCCCAATTAGAGTAGGCAGATCCAGATTATTACTTTTTCAGTCTTCTCACAAATTTCCAGCTTTTACGAACATCTTCACTCATCCACTTGATGTACTCTTATCATCCCCTCCCCAATTGCCCTTTTTCCCAATATATCCTCCAATATAATCCAATTCATTGGCAATTCAGCCAGCGGGCAACACATCCCTTCCCTATATATAGTGCTGCTCCATTTTCAACTTCCATTCCTTCCTATTCCTTCCTTCTTTCCATCTAATCCTTCTCTCCTGTCACATACACGCATAATCGTTTTTGATGTGATGGGTTCCTTGGAACAACTCTTCCCATATACGACTTGCCTAGATTAAAACCCACTAGTTTTGGTAATCCATTTCGGCCCTCGTTTCGCTTTTTTTGTGTCTCTCGCTCGGCAAAGAATGTATGAATTGACCACCTGGAAAGTTGTAGTAGTCTACTTGTTTTATTATCCCACAACACAAATATCAACCATATGGCTGATATTTGAACATGTGTTACACATATTCATAGATTCATAGATTCATAGATTCATAGATTCATAGATTCATAGATTCATAGATTCATAGATTCATAGATTCATAGATTCATAGATTCATAGATTCATAGATTCATCATCTATGTATACTACATCGTTCCATTGTTTACGACCCTCTTACATACATATATGTATGTTCGATTTTTACAAACTAGCAACACTACTGCCGGTAATAAAACCGATCACTTGTTTCATTTTCACTTGTATTTCTCCCCCTACATAAATATCCGATTTGCCAACTATTTTGGCGCGTAATTAGACATACCACCCACCTGTCAAATCATATAATTAACCATGTTCCCCCATTTGGTTCGACCTTGCAAAAGAAGCATCATGTCAGTTTTATTAGTTAGTGTTATTCTCATTTTCGTTACGGGACCTCCCTACTGTAAATGTCTGCGTCTCCCCATTCCCACACTATTCCTCCACAAACATCTGTATCCTCTCATATTTCCACAACCCCCTTTAATAACCATTTTATTATCATAGCCGCCCCGTCATAACTACTCATATTTCAATTAATCCTAGCTTACCCTCAACTTCACGGTTGCTTGACAAAGGGGGCGTGGCCTATTTGGGTGAAGCTCCCATGAATGTCACGCCCATATTTTTGGAGAAGTACTTTTTGGTGGGTAGTGATTTGAAGGAGAGATAGTGGTGAGAATAGGAAAACTACTGTTTCAAGTAATATTTGATAGGATGGAATTATATATACTATTGCTGTTTTAATGCGATATTTTGCAGTTATTAAGCAAACTTAATTTGAACCATCGTAATTTCAGGTTGCACGCTTTCCACAATTATCAAAAAAATTTTCTTGGTATTAATTTGATCACTGTCCTTGTTGAAATGATATCGTCGTGTCGAGACACATTCTCAATATTTCCCGTTGTCAAGACTTCTCAATACCACCCATATTCTACAAAAATCGTTCTTACATATCTGACAGTCACTCATTTGCATAAGGGCTATTCAACTTCATAAAATTTTGCAAGTAATAACTAATCACCAAATTATTAGAAGATATCTATAATTTTTTTTTGAATCATTGTTTTGGAACAGTAGATTTTTTTCTTTCTTTTCTATTATTGCGCATTTCTTCTTTTTTTCCGAGCATCAAAGTTTCAATACTCCTCCTTTTGATATAATTTTTCTCAGTTTCACCTATTGAACGAATTCATAGCTTTTTTTTAAAATAAAAAGACATTATTTTATTCTTTGATAATCGACATATGTTTGGACTATTTTCAAAACTTTCTTTCTGAACATTTCGACTATTTGTTATATTTTTGTCTCAAATTCAATGTCCCAAGAAAATCAACAGGTTTTGACTTCATGTAGTATTCTAGTTTTTTCAAGCATGAATACAAAATATGAATTCCAACATAGATACCTATTTCTGGAAACAGTAAACACTTCAGGAATACATCAATTTTTTACTATTTCAAAGCATCCATATTTTGCCTTTGTGAATCTTATCTGCGTTCAAATGATTCCCTAGTTGTGCAAATAATTTATATTTTCTTGTAAATTCTGAAATTCCTTCCAATCTTCATATCTTAGCTTCAAACCCCAACTCCTCATTTTTTACAGTTCTCCATCCAAGACCCTTATCTCCAATTTTCACTATTTCAAAGTTCATCAAATTTCCAAAACTTCTTATTTTCAATAGTTCAGTCTAAAGTGACTTTCTCAAGTTTTTGCGATCTCAATTCCCAAACAACACAAATCCCTCTCCGTCCATCGTCACAAATAGCTCATTGTTTCAATATTCGTAGTTTTTCTCCTCCTTCTTCATCCATAAATACCTTTCAACTCCTTCTTCTCCTTCCCATTCATCCATTCATAAATACGCTCATTTGTCCTCTCCATATTTTCCAATTCTTTTCACCAAAACAATATATTGCAACATTCTTCCCTCTTTTCGTTTTCCTAAGGTGGTAATTTGATATCTAGACTAGCCCTTTTTGTTGCCTCCCTCCCGATGAGGGATTTGGTTGTTGACAAACGGCTTAGCGTCGCAATATATTATGCTTCACTCCGTCAATTTGCACTTTTTTGTAGAAAATTGGTTTCAAAACTCTAATCAGTTGGCTCAAGAATGATGCGAAGAAGCAGCAGGCAATGAGTCAACAACAAATGATGAAAATGGGACCGATGTTGAAGGCTGAAGTGGAGCCGTGTATTCGGACCAATGGAGCAATGCATTATAGGCAAGGTAGGATTTATAAACTATCTTAAAATTATGTGAGGGTACTAAATGAGTTGTTTAGAATATTGGTGAAACAGTAAATGATGTTCAAGAATATTCTGATTACGTTGCGTTTTTGGCTCTGTTGATTCTGATAGTATTTTATTTTGATATGAAAACATCGGTTCGTATCAACACCAAACGGATATAGACTTTTGATAAAAGAGTGAAATGTATTGATATAGCTTCATACTAAAATGTTAATTTGAACAAAGAATCATTCGACAAACGATCGAGTAATGCTATCTGAAATATTTCAAACTGTAGAAACCGGGAAATATCAATGCATCTTCCATGTACTACATTAAACTTTTTTTTTGACGAACGGAGCGCAATAATCAAAAAATTATATTGTCGTGGTTCTTATGCACTCCTAGAAACCGCAACGTTTTTGGTCACTGTCGAGATTCATGAAAGGTTTTGTCTGTGACAACAGAATCATTACATCAGACCCCTGAACTTTCAATAAGATAAAAATATCGACTATGTTTAGAGCTTACCCAATAACTTAATCCTTATGTGTTTCACAATACATGCGATAAACCATCAACGAGTGAAAAACCACTTACAAATCATTTGATGGAAACAGGGATTTTTCTGAAATTCAGAATCATAAATCAAGTTTATGGTGAAGTTGACTGAAAAAACTAAGTCCTATGAAATTTAGATTTTTCAAATTGCAAACTTTTCGGAACAACCATCGGTATAAAAATATTCTTCGAACTGTTGCAACTAATCTGAAATAGTATAACAGTTTTGGAAGGATGAAAGTTGTGAGAAGAACCAAATAGAACATTGACAAAAATCATTTTTCACAAAATTTCCAAAACATTGATCTAAATTCTATGAAAATTCAACATTTTGCGTTTATTCTACCACCCCAATTATAATTAGATGAGCATTTTGACATTTGATTAATGCTATTTGAAACGGTATAAAAATTTGACAAGTATAGAAGATGATACGGGTCAGCAGCGGATTACTTGAAAAATATGCACTTTTTTCATCGAACTATCAAACCATCAGATCATCATTAGTTAGGAAAAGAATGATACAGTCATTTGATTTCTATGGAACAGTAAACCTATCTTCAAAAACGTATCAATTCAATTCCAGACTCCTCTCACCGAAAATCCGACTTTGCTCGAAAAGCCATCGTGGTCGTCCTACTCCATGCCATCTTCATCTTCGCCATTCTAGCCGCCTTTGTCATCGGCAATTGGATATCCGAAGACACTTCAATCAATCGGACTACTGTATGTTCCTTTAATCCCTTCCCTCCTTCCTTTGAAATGCTCGATCATAACACAACTAACCCACTCACACCATTCCCTTTCAGTTCAACTACAGTATCACAACAACCCTCTACGGTGAACGAAGTCTATCCTCCTCATCCACTTCCCACAAAACTACACCACTATTCGAAGATGTGCCAAATACCCAACTACTCACAACTAAAATGTCGTCGAAAAATCAACTGCCCCGAGTTGTGGAGCGTCTAATCCCGGTAATCCTTTTGTCTGCGTCTCTTCCCTTACACACTCTCTGCATGCGCGCGTGTTTTTTTGCGGGACATGCAAATTAGGGAAGTTTCAAGGGCAGTTTTTTCACTAATACTCGTGTGAAAACAAAGAAAGAAGAAGAAGAAGTGAAAAGAACTGATGTGTGGCGCTAACAATAACTAACACGGCATAAATTAAATGGGAATCGGGAGATTTTTTCGGGGAATTTTTGGTTAGGGAAATTCGTGTTATTATATAATGTATAGAAGGACAAAAATATTAGTTTCCGTGTTTCCGTTTCTTCCAATGAATGCTAAAAAATCTGCAGCATACTGTAGTTATCCGGAAACTGTATTTTTTCCAAAACCTCATCGGATCCAATGAGGATCTCCTGATAGTTTTATAGCAGAGTTGAAATTAGGAAAAATAGAATCAAGCTTCACCGATTTCTTATAATCACCTTTTCCAATGAAAGTTAGTATAATTTCCATTTTCACTGTTTCGTCAAAAAACGTCCAATCTTGCAACGATTTTGAAGTTTAGTTGTTGAAAAACAAAAAAAGTTGCTGACAGATTATCAAACACGTTTCAAATGTTTGATTCTCATACTCAACAAAGAATAGGCCAATTTTATGAAAACCTTGCCGAGAAGGATCCGCATTATCAAATACATAACCAGCAATGTAATAGTTGAACATACATTGAAACTGTAATTTTTCTAAAAATATAAGTAAAAATCAACCAAATGGCAGAACAGATCGATGAAAAATTTAGAATTTCGTGTTCACTGTTTCATATAGTGTCCATATTTCGTTCTGAGAATAAAAAATGTTGGTATCTGCATTCAATATTAAAACCATCTATATTTTCACTGTTTCACCGAAAAGTTTCGAAATATGAAATTCTTCTTGAATGTTTGAATGATGAGAAATGCTAAAGTTTTGTGAATCACGATATTGTGACTTACTTTTATGACAGAAGAGCACAAAACTGATGGTATATACACTACGAGGTAGTGGTTGATTTTTCAATATTGTGTTATAAAATCGTTGAAAATTTTTATCAGCAGTTCGAAATGATAAAATTTCTACTATTCACTATGTGAAATTTCAATCGTGATATCTCCACGGCTTTATCAAGTAGAAAAGAATGCTTTTCACGAAAAAATAAACCTCAGCTCAGCCCTTCTTGTTGGGTGAAAACCGTAAAACTGAGTGGTAAGGATGTGTTTTAAAACATTTTACTGTTTCAGAGCATGATTTTATTCATATTGATAACTTTATAAATTGATAACATGAAAATTAACATATTATAACTACAACACACTTCTCCTCTGTATCATTCTTCACAATATGTTTGTTTGCAGCTCGAGAAAAAGCGAAACTTCACCATATCCGACGTCTTCCCTCCACCCATCGATGGCGGATTCGCAATCGCCGAACAACTACACGCAGTTCGGTCTAACAAGTTGTCGACTGACGCGTTGTTGGTGCCTCTTCCATTGTATATTTTGCCGTATCATTATGATATTCAGGTGAGGAGTAACCTACAGTAACCCGGGTCCCATTACGAAATAATTTTTCAGCTAGATTTCACTCAATTTGACACCCAACTCTTCATAAAAGGCAATATATCCATCTACCTGGAGAGTTATGGAAACTCAACAGAAGATGAGATACACTTTCATTTGGGTCCAAACATCAAAATAGGGCGGATGAGATTACGGAAGGATGGCAAGAAGTTCTATGCGAAGACATTCAAAAGAGAGGAATCGAAAAAATTGGGAAGGATATCGTTGCGAGACCCATTACAGAAGGGGAAGTATGTGTTGGAGATGGAGTACAATATGACAATTTGTGATGAGGATGTTGATGGAGTTAGGTGTTCGTTGGATGTGTCGAGCAATTCGAGTTTGAAGGCTACTAGTTTTACGACCAAGTTTGAGCCAACATTGGCGAGGTCGTTTTTCCCGTGTTGGGATGAGCCGGGTGTGAAGGTGCGTTTGATTAAGAAATACTAAACTCATTTTTATGGGGAGACCTTTGATTTGACTTTGAAACGGTTCAGTACAGTAGAGCGCATTTTCAACAAAAATACTGTTTTGAGAATACCTGAAATGGATTCATATTTTCCGATTGATTGATTCGCGCACGACCATTGGGGGGAAACTTTTACAATCAAAACCATACATGCACCTTTAATACAGTATACCAGATGTGCCAAGTGAGCAAACTGTATCAAAAAAAGCTAACTTGGGAATAAGCCTAACAAGACCGGACACTATATTGAATTTAAGTTGTTGATCGAATTTATGATTCAGGCTCGAAACGGTTTAGTACAGTAGAGCGCGTTTGCAAAATGGATACTGTTTTGAGAAATTTTAAAATGGATCAATATTTATTTTCGATTAATTATTTGTTGAACAACACGAAGATGATACTCAAAAAAATCAAAACATAGCATGCTCCTTTAATACAGTTTATTTCTCTCTCTCTCGGAGGAGTATACTGTATTAATGGTGAAGATATGACTAACGATCGACACTTCCAGCAATCTATCAGAAAATAGGAATTTATTCGAATATTCTTCAAAACAGCAAACTTTTGCATATTTTCACATGTCCGATTCTGGGTGTTTTCCAATCATATACCAGTAGGAGCTTGAACACAACAAAAACTACAGTACTTTTCGAAACAGCAAACGTTTTCAGGCCACCTTCAACATCTCCGTCCTCCACAATAAACAATACACCGTTCTCTCCAACATGCCACCCACTCCACCATCACCATTGGCGCATCTCTCATGGCACGAGCCAACCACCACAACAATCTTCCAAACAACACCACCAATGTCCACCTATCTGCTCGCTTTCGCCATTGGTGAATTTGTCAAGTTGGAGTCCCACACGGAAAGGGGCATTCCTGTGACTGTATGGACATATCCAGAAGATGTGATGTCGATGAAGTTCACATTGGAGTATGCGCCTTTGATATTCGATCGGTTGGAGGATACATTGGAGATACCGTATCCCTTACCGAAAGTGGATTTGATCGCGGCGAGGAACTTTCATGTTGGTGGGATGGAGAATTGGGGATTGATTGTTTTTGAGTTTGCTTCGATTGCATATACTCCGCCGATTACTGGTAAGTTGGATGAGATGGAGCTCTGAGCCGGCTCCGGGCTCTGAGCAGACAATAATTATCCTTTTATAGACCATGTAAACGAAACCGTCGATCGAATGTACAACGAGTTCCGTATCGGTAAACTCGTCGCCCATGAGGCCGCCCATCAATGGTTCGGTAATTTGGTGACAATGAGGGATTGGAGTGAGCTATTCCTAAATGAAGGATTTGCTACATTTTATGTGTATGAGATGATGAGTACAGAGAGACCATTAGTGGCACTATTCGAGTATTATGATAGCTTATCAACACTGATAACATCACAAAGTGAGGAAGATCACAAGTTATCATTGGTGAGGGAATTGGCGACGGAATCACAGGTGGAGACATCATTCCATCCGACGAATCTGTACACGAAGGGATGTGTACTGATAAGGATGATAAGGGATCTTGTTAGTGATTTCGATTTCAAGGCGGCGGTTAGGAGGTGAGTCAGAGTCGGAAACATGGAAGGATTGAAAATTTGATAGTCCTACATATTTTCGATATTTTCTGAAACAGTGAAACTGCCATAACTTTTCTGAAAATCATCATAATGTCCTTTAGGTACCTCCGCCGCAACGCCTACCGATCCGTCTCCCGCGACGACCTCTTCGCCAGCCTGCCAGCCTATGCTGATCACGGAGCCGAGCAGGAGAAGCTCAGTCAAGTGCTCGAGGGCTGGTTTGTCAATGAAGGAATACCAGAGATCACTTTAGTGTATGTCAGAGATCTCAAAAATTTCAAAAACTAGAATTTTCAGCCGAAACTATGACAATGAAATGATGACAATCAGCCAGAGAAAGACTATACATCATGAGTATCGAAGCTTTTTGAAGGATAGGAAATCAGAGGTTAGATATAGGTAAGTGATAAGAGAAGTGATAAGCTGATAAGATTGTTGATTATCAGGAATCAACGGAATGCAGAGGATGGATCAACATTATTTGATGACTCGTTGTTTGAAGGATATATTGATAAGAAGGTGGAGAAAAGGAGGAAACATCGGCCGAGTAGGAGGAAGGTTGGTGATAAGGGTTATCATTAACAATTGCAGTTTCTAAAAAATCAGATATTGTTTTGAATGAAATTGACAATATTCAATTGCTATCAATTCCGATGATACTTGTACTGATAACTGATAATTCCAGGCGTCCACCCCACCAACAATCGATGTAATGGCAAGAAGAGAGGAATTGAGAAAACCACGAAGAGTCGGGAACTCACAAGATTTATGGACTATTCCGGTCACTTATATGTTTGGGTCGTTGAAGACTACTGAGGGACAGGTAAGTGTAGATATCAGTTTTATTGCTGGCAGAACAAACAGAAAAAGAAAAGACAAATGATGATTGAATAATCCAAAATATGAAACTTTTTTTAGAAGTATTTGAAAAACAGCAGTTATTTCAAATATGAATAAGAAATCAAAACCAACGACCATAAGTCATTCTGATATTCTTCACAGAAGCATGTAGCAGTAAATTTTTAGTCTTGGAGCATTTTTTAATACAGATTGATTCATGCTTTTTTTCAATCTAATGTATCAACAAGTCATTATTATGAATATTCTTTTGAAGTATTTGGTTTTAGATTGAAACAGAACTTGCTGCGACAAAACAGAAAATCGGCATTGAAAAAGGAGAAAAATATAGTACTTCGTAGTGGATCTAAAATGACAAAAATAGCGACATTGAATTTGAAAACTCAAAAAAATTATGCTCATTATTGGGTTCCATCAAAAGATAGCTATGAACATGACAGTTGAATTTCTTCTGAAACTGTGATATTTTTTAAACAGAAAACAAATCCTTGTTGTCACTATCCAGATGCTGAGACACATAATTACAACAGTAGATATGTCATGAAGTTAGCTGGAAGCAACTTTTTCCTCATGATCAACAAATCAATAATACATTTGTCTGTTCGTTATCATTTTGTTTTTCTCGCAAAAGTAAAAAGCAAGATTAACTGTTAATAATAGGCTCATCATAAGCCACTCTTACAAAACAGTAATTGTTTTGGATAAATGAATGCTTCAATCAATCTGAATGACAACTCTTTTTGTTGTCGACTGATGTGCGTTTTCAAGTTTCAAATGGAAAAATAATACATTATAGTTTAAACACAAGTATCATCGTCAGAGAGGAAGTATTGAAAACTGTACTATTTTTCATCAAATCGAGACAATGGATATATATTGCTTTAAAATAAAACTTTCTCCAATAATATACTCTCGAAACAGTGAAATATTACAGGTGATCCGCGAGTTCTGGCTCAAAAACCGTACAGTATCATTCGGTGATGGTGAGATATCACCAAATCAGGCGGTGTTGGTGAACCCGGATTGGAAATATCCATTCCGTGTTAATTATGATCTACTCAATTGGAAGCTGTTGGCGAGAACGGTAGGTTTTTTACTGCTTCAACATTTTCAGAAATATCTGAAAATGTTAGATTCTAATGTTACCACGATTGCTCATATTGACCAATTTCCAGCTTCATCAAAACCATCTAGAAATTTCCGACAAATCGCGAATGCAACTTCTCCTCGATGCCGAATATTTCCTCTCCACATCCAACAATCCTCATCTCTACCTCTACCTTCTTGGTTATCTAGCCCATGAATCGAAATTAGAAGTCGCATTATTCGGCATCGACGCAGTATATCGATTCGTCGACACTTACAAAGCAACCGATCTCAATGAAGTCATTCTGATATACTTCTCCCCGGTTATATCACAAATGGATCAATTGTTGAATCAAAGTCAAGTTGATGCCGAGACAGCAACACTGTGGTTGGTACGACCGGAGAGATTGGCAAAGTTGTATCAATTGAGATGTGCTGCTGGATTGCCGTCGTGTAGGAATGAGCATTATGTAAGTTTTTTTCGTTCTTATACGTTCAGCTAATTATGGACGTTAAAATGGTACTTGCATTTGCATAGTATTGCAACAGTAAAATTTTGAAATGATACGAAATTTCACTGAAATAGCAAAAATTCATGTACCCATCAACACTCCAGGAGTAATAGTAGAAAATTCCAACATAGGTCAGCATCTACTCAAGGTTCAATGAATTCTCGACAATTATGAAAAATGGAAACTGAAAATTATATAAGAAATGTTTGGGGCTTCCGAACTACCAATTATTCAATACGCAATTCAATATCAAATTAGTGTTTTTCATTAAAAAAAGAGAGATTGAAACTGTGATAATGCAGGTTTAATTAGTATCAGTGGATTCATTTTTCACAGTTTCCCGAAATATTCAAATTCGCTTTTTTCTTTGTATACTTGATATAGATAGAATTGGGAACATTCATTTTTCAGACGTCAAAATGGTCAAAATCACCAGACGAGTGGACCGAGGATGTTCACAAACAAGTGACTGCAGTATGCCATCAATTATTTGTTGGCAAGAGTGATCTCAAAACTGTGGTATGTACACGAGTTGTTTCTGCAGGAGCTAAACCTATTTTATTTCCAGCACGAGTTACTCAACTCCCGACTCCAATCATCTGGCGCAAAATGGGCATTAACAGTTCAACTTGCTGCTTGTTCACATGATGAGAAATTGCTCAAAAAGACGGCTCGAGCGATTGTGAGCACTAAGAATGCGGCGGTCTATGCTTCTGCTCTTCAGGTATCCTCCTTTGAGGTATAGAATTCCAATGACAAAAATTTTTGTAGTCCGACTTCTCACTGCATTACAATGCCGGATTCCGGAAGCATCTATGGTCGGAAATAGCAAAGATGAGCATATTTGAGAAGACTGCTCTTTTTTCAACTAATTCAACTAGTGTGTTGCCAGCTTCGAGGATACTGTTACATTCGGTGAAGACGATTGATGAGTTGCAGCAGGTAGGTGTAGGCTACAAAAGATAGGTCGCATTATAACTGCTCTGTTCCCCATTCACACTTTATCACTCCATTGAGAAACATAAATATCAATTAAATATCAATTACTTTCCAAATGTCAGCAAAATTCTCACGATTTTCATCTAAAGTGAGCTGTCGGTGTATACTTACAGTTTCATAGGTATATTTGCGCCAAGTATTTTTTATTATTTCAAATGCTGCGCGTCAATTTCAAAGTATCCCAAAATCCATCGCTTAATGCGTTTAGAAATGATCCACTCAAATAATGTTTGATTGAAACATGAATTATTTTATGTGAAAACTTTAAAACAATGGTTATTTGTTTATTATCTTACGTTGTTAGACGCTCTATATTGGCTCTATATTTAACAGGAGAATGCAGATTGTTGCAAAAATAGAACAACAATGAAACAGAAAAAAACTTTATTGAAAAATCTGATATGTGAGAAATGAGCTGGAGTACTCAAAGTGTTTTTCGAAAATTAGTTTCATGGTCTCTAACTACATATAACAATTTGAGGAATGACCTACGAATCAACAAAACAATAATCTAAAAGATTATATTGTTGAATTGAAACTTGTAATATTTTCTATGAGAGTATAATACGAAACACATGATCAGCAAATCAACAGTATAGTGATGAATTGTTATGTTGAGACGATTTGAGAACATACATTTTTTCTAGCTTCCAAAGTTTTTTCCGGTTAAAAACATTTGATCGACACATTTTTCGTTGGTTTTTTTTTCAAAAGGGCACTCCTCAAATCACACTCTCATACCTCTGATCAGTAGAAAACTCAACCTGAAACAGTATATTTTTACAGGTCCGCGGTCTGATTCCTAACTGGGGACCCCTAATGACACTCCACTTCGAGTATCTTGAACGATATCTCCTCTGGATATCCAGCGTCACTCAAGGTGTCCTCCATCAATTCTTCGCCGCCGATTTGGCCAACTTCTAGGAGCCCCATCGGGGCTCCACAATACAACACGGGTCCGCCACAAAATACAGGGTATCATTACAACACATCTGTCTTTCAATGTTTTTTTTGTTTCTGTAGCAATAATAAACAAATTTGTGTGTTTCTTTTGTTTACATAAGAGCAATGAAAAGGACATACACACCAGGCCAAGCAACAAAAAAATGTCAGTTTAACAGACAGATCAAATACGGCCGGAGGGAGGGAGAAGAGAGAGGGGATATCCGGCAGATTAGCAAGGAAGAAGAAGAAGGAGTTTAGGCGGATATTTTGCGACACTTGGATTAAGTTGGAACATGGACAAAACTCACAAATTAGCGGTGCTCGTGTCGTTGGCCGCTTTTGTGTTTAGGTAAGTATTAAAACCACAGTAACCTTTTTGTTTTGTATTCTCCATTGGTTCCTCATTCTCCCAAGATTTAGTTAGTGTTCTAGTATTCGTAAATTTTCTGAAATCTGAACGGTGAAACTGATATTTTCTGTTTCACTATTATAATCTTTGATTTTTTTTCTTGAAAATCGCTACAGCTCCTATAGTTACAACTTTTTTTGAAAGTTACCTGGCAAAAAAATATTACTATTTTTTATAGTCGTATAGCCCATGTCTTCAAGTGATGGTCTCCAAATTTGTAGGTTAACCATGTTGTCAACATGATGTTGGAAACATCCCACTGCTTTTTCTATAGATATGACGCGTGGTTTTTAGTTTTTTCAGTTCCAGTGTCCCAACATTTGCTACTTTTCTGAGATAGAATCACTGAAACTGCAATTTTGTGTTGCACCATTATAATTTTCCAGCTGAACAATACTAATTATTTGCTACATCATCCACCATTCCCGCTTTCAGGATAAATTGTTGAGAATTTCACCTCTAACAACATTGAAATACTTTCTGTTCAGATTTTCCTTACCGTTTCAACTATCTCATGTAGTAATCTTCCCATTACAAAAAATAATAGCACTTTCTACCAGCTTTTACGCTAAAATTTATCAATTCATAAAAGTAAACTTTATTTAAATACTATATTTTCTAACATAATTTGTGATTCTTAAGTTAGTTTTTTAGGGGTATTTTGAATGTCAAATTGTTTCGTATTGAACCTAGTGTGAACAATTCAATCATCTTAAAGTTGTTTTGGAACAGTAAACAACGGAAGAGTATAAAAGTGTTATGATTTTCGATTTTACCCCAAGTTGAACTCGATGACTAATTTTCGGCAATCTTTCAAAAACATCGAGCAATATTCTCCTTATATCTTTACCGTTTCACTATTTCATCTATTCATTCTTTGAAAGATTGTATTCATTGACTGAAGTCTACTCAATCTACTCATTTCTTGTCATGACTTTTTTGCCTTGAGACACGGATTCCCCTAGATACGGTAATTACAGTTTTCATAGCCGTCGCATGAATTTATCAACAAATATTGTAGTTTCTCAGAATATCCCCTACTAATGGAACAGTTTTTTTAAACACCTTTTGTTTTTCGATTCTCTACGGAGAGAGTAGATGTTTGAACTTGGCGCCAAGTGGTGTGTGCAAACATAATGACGCAACATGCACTATTTGCAGGATGATGAATGCTGTATCATGTAGAAAATCTTTAAAAGTAGCTTGCATTATCGCCAGGAATGTGATTACTAAAAAGTTTTGAACGTTTCAATTGAACAACTATTTGCAAAACAGTAGTTTTTACTGTCACATGATCCTAGGAAAAAACAGAAGTATTGAAATATGATCAATAATACTGATGTTCTTCTTTCCAGTATATTCTTCATAGTCCTCTCCAACTGTTCCGAATACTGGGCTCGTGCCGATATCATCGATACCCGTAAATTCGTCCATTCCGGTCAAGTGCATACCGGTATATTCGGCGGTCGACGGGATATCGACTTTGGTCAGGGTGTTGTCTCATCCAGGTTCTTAGGTTTACCTCCTTCCCCCATATATACCAACATATCTATCTACTTGCAGTATTCAACGAACTACAGGATGGTGTATCATTCTTCTCTCGAACTGTCTGGATATTCTACCTATTTTTTGAATCAATGTCACTGATATGGAGTATGATTGGTGTTATCACTTGTATATTCTCAATGACTCGATTATCAGTTGATGTGTCGGTGGCTGGACCAAATGGTATCTATTTGTGGAGTTTGTTATCCTGTAAGTTATCAAAATGCTTTGTACTTTGTTGAATAATCAGATAGATAACATAATTTTATAGATCTGAATACCGAGAAACAGCATTTTCTATGGTATTTTGTAAAAAAAACACTTTGAAGGATCAAAGTTAGGAAAAAAAACGTCTACCGTTTCAAACGCGTGTGACAATCTCAAAAAAATTACTGCATGTATTCGACAATGATTGGCTTTTGAAAAAAGAATGTGACCAGAATATTTGGCTATAAAAACAAACCCGATATGGATAGGGAAAAAAATGTAAAAACGAAATACATCATATTTTGTATCCTGCCAGTTATAATGTGTGGTGCTCAAATGAAATGTGAAAAAATCTAATAGTGCGCATGATCCTAAAAATACGAATACTATGTCTCAGTGTCTTAACGGTTTTTGATACGAGATAATATTCCAAGGTGATAAAAATAGACCATAGCATTTGCTATTTCACAAGCTATCGATAATCTCAGAATATTTGCTACGAATGTTTGTTTGTTAGAAGTGTGCTCATAGGATCACATTTTTTGAGGACGAAGAAAAATCATATGTTTATATTTTGTTCAGAATGTATTATTTCTGAAACAGTATCTTTCAAAATACTATCACATTTGACACTCAGCATCCATAATTCCAGCTGTATCCCACGGAGGAGCCCTTGCCCTATTCTACTCCCAATTCCAAAGTTCACTCAAAAACTCAATGTTGCTCGACGAGCACATCGACATCGGCTACTCGACATTCAATCAAGCCAATCTATCATATGCCTTCTATATGTCACTTATTGCCCTTTTTGGATTGTATATTCCACCATTGACTCTTGTTGTATGTACTGAACGAATGGCATGTAAGAATAGGAAAGTTAACACGACATTCGATCCGACACTTATGTTATATTAGATATTTATTATTATTATCATTATTTTGTATTGAAGAAGTATATTATTGCAATTCAAATAAACTATTTATGTTTCGAAAAATACTTTTATCAAGACAGTATAATATGGACACAATAGTGATGATTTATATTTAAGTATCAGTATTGATAATAAACCTTAATCCAAAGAATCCATCTTATTCATGTTATGGTTGAACCACTATCAACAAATCTCAAGAAGATTGATATATATTTTGTCTAGGTTTTCCTTGATACATGTAGATGTGTCGAGAAGTGCTCCTGATGAGCTACCATTCTTATCAGTGTAATCAAGCAATGTTATGACTGCCAATAAACAGAGCACGTGTATGTTGGTATTGGATCGATATTTGCCAGGTATGTATATAAGGATAAAAAGTTGATACACAGTTTATTCATCGGGAACCGTAATATTCGAACAAGGATAAACTATATGAGATGATATGACAATAAAGAGATTTGAATGTTGAATAATATGAGGTGATATTGGATAAGGTGAATATTTAACAAAATAATGAAAAAAATGAGGATAGAAATATGAAAAGGGGAAGATGACACATATGAAAAATACAAAAAAGTGAATAACAAAATGGCTGTAGGAAAACTATTGATAGACATTCTGGAGAAGTGTGGCAGTCTTATTTCTTGTATCAAATCGCATGACTCCAAGATGCTCGAGCATCTTTTGGACATCATAAATGCGTCTCGTACTGATTCCAAGCGATTTAGCCATTGATTCAGATGTATAGTTCTGTAAATATAAATGATAATTGATAAGTGATAATTGAGTACTTACCATCTGTTGTACAACATCACCAAAAGCACCCAAAAACTTCACGATATCTTCTAGTCCTCGTGTCATCTTATTCAACACTCTGATAGCCCCTCGTGGTCGGAAGATGTATGTCCCCTTCTTCGGTCTTTCGATCATCCCGAATAACTCGAGTGGCGGCAATACATCATGGATTCTTCTCGGCTCCTTCTTATCAATACCGAGTAACTCGAGGAGTTCGGCCGTTTTGAATGTCTGAAAACAATATTCTGATGATAATGATAGTATTTCATAACTTACCGTGTTGGTGTATTGATGTTGTGCATGTATTTTAAGGATAGATGTCAACAATTTATCGATTGGCCGGATGGTCTTCGTCTTATTAACAACCTCATGATCTGATAAAAATGATTGATTATATTGATAAGATGATGAGATAAACTCACCTTCAACTGGTGCGTATACAAATTCATCGTTCATTGGAGGCATCTGGAACTGTTGATCTGGGAATGCCAACTCATTCTGAACCATCTGTGGAGCCACGTTCTCAGCTTGTGGAGAATATTCCCTGACTGGTGAATACACCTTCTCCTCCTCAGTCCACCGTCCATTCTGTTGATTAACATCTTGCCCCACTGCTTGGTATCCTTCTTGTCCACTGATATCCTGATAAGCCACAACATCCTCTTGCTGCCCAATAATACCATCTTGATATCCTTCATACACCTCCTGTACCATTCCTTGCTGCTGTTGTTGATATCCATCAATATCCTCTTCTCCTACAACTTGATATGCACCACTTACCTCTTGTCCAGCTTGATAAGAACCATGAGCATTATTCAATGCTTCAGTCATCTTCTGTTGATGCTCCACCGCGATATCACCTAAAGCAGCTTGGGTATGGTCATTGAAACTTACGACATATTCATGATGGAAGGAGCCATTGAGATAAACAATCTCGTTGAATGGTACTGCAAATATATTGATTAATATTGATAAATGATAAGCGATAAACTACCTCTGGTACCTGGGAAGCATTCTGTGCCAGTTTGTCCCCAATTGAAGAATGGCTGCCAAGCCTGGAAATGCTCCGAGTAGTGGTCCACATTGTTGGATGGAATAGATCCAGTGGTGTCGTCTCCACTACCATTTCCTGATGAGCCACTGGTATTTGGTTGCTCAAAATAGTCAGCAAGAGTATACGGTGTGTATTCTCTACGTGGGAACATTGTTGATAGATTGATAAATAGTATTGAACTGTCTGAAATTATATTAGTGAGTACAATATAAGAGAGGAATATCGATTAGAACGAGAGAAGACACGAGCGGACCAAAAAACGGACGTTGATAAGGAATGAATGAATGAATGAATGAAATCCGGATGGGGGACCTTTATGCCAAACTCCTCCCACCTTACAAACTCCGCCCCCATCCATGCTCCATGGTGACTCGCTCCGTATGTCTGCGACTGTCTAACTGTCTCTTTTTATCACCTGTTATCTCATGGGAAAATCTATGGAAGGTAATATATTCACAAAAAACAACCATCGATCGATCGATATATTTGATAGTTCAAGGGTGGTCTTTGGAAAAATACAGAAAAATGGAAAATAAGGAACAGCTCTCTTTTTCATGACTATATTACTTCAAAAAAACATTGAATATCGGAATAGAAAAAGATAAAGTAAATATCTCATTCTTACCACTGACTGACTTTATTCACGACTATATCAGTTCAAAAACACCATCGGAATGATAAAGCATAAAGTATTGCAGTTATATACTCTTATCACTACCTAATACCATATCAGTTGTATTTTCTAATCAGCACTGATAAAATAGACAAAAACTCTCAATCTTTATTTATAATTCATTCACATTCAAACTTTCTTAACTGGTGGTGTCGCAACAATTGGTGGAGTTGTCTGCGGAATTGTGACAGCCGTTTCGGAGCTCAACTTCGTCGCTGACTTCTTTTCAATTGGTGATGGTGAACCGGTTGGTGATGGTATGGAAGACGTCTCGTCGGATCCTTTGATTGGTGGAGTTCGACCGGCTTCTGAAACCATTTCATGTTAATGTGTTTCTTTAGAAGCGATACCAAGCATGTTGAAATTGCACATATCGGATCGTTGAGACGATATCTTATAAACACTATCCAACATTGAATCTAATTGTGATGGTGGTGTTATCTCGCCAGCTAAACCTCAACCTATTCCAATATTCCCTATATACTTACTTGTATCAACAATAATTGGTTTCTTTACCTCCTTCGTTTCATTTTTTGGTGTCGTCGGCTGTTGACGGTAACCTTTTTTGCTTTCAAAACTGAAAAGCGCAGCTTGAAGCTAGAGTTTGTGTATTTCAGAGGTTTCAGCGCTGAAACGGGCGTTACCTGTTTTTCCATTTTTATGTGTCACATTCATTTTTATGGATTGCATATGTACTGAACGAATGTCACATGAATAGAAAAAATTCATAGTTTCATTGAAATAGTGATGAGTCTGATATCAACTGATAATGTAAACCTTGCCCTATTCCTCACCATCCACCCAGGTTGTTGTCGATCCATTAAAAATGGTTCATTGACTGTTTTTTAGGGCTTCCCTTTGCCTATGGGGCTTCCCTTGATACGTGTAAATGTGTCGAAAGATGCTCTGGATGTGCCAACACTCTTATCAGTCTTATCAATCAATGTTATGATTGACAATAAACAGCACACGTGCCAGCTGGTATTGGATGTATTGGATCGATATTCGGATATATGGATGGGGTATACAGGAACATACAGAGACGATGTATTTATGGATGTTTGGGTCAATCGGTCTAAACGAATGAGATGAGTTTGATAAAGTGATAACTTGAAGCAACTGGAAAATCGAGACCGTACTCCACAGGATAATAATGAACAGTTTGGAGAACAGTACTTTCTGTTTCTCAAATTATTGTTGTTGACGGTTTTTGAAACTTGCAGTGTGCATTTTTCGTTTTGTTCCTCGATTATACACTTTCAGTTAGGCAAAGTCTCACAGTTTCTCGAAAACCTATACTTTCGAAAAACATAATTTCATATCAAATCATTTATTGTGCTAATAAAAGTGCAAACATCACGATCATGAAGACAAATGATTGAGTAACTGACAATAATTGTATAACTCTGATAATACATACTTTGATGACCGAATAATTATAAATATTTGAAGAAAAATGAATGAATTTGAGCAAGAATTAACCACCATGAAATAACTGCCAATTAGAACTAGTATGAGGTATAGAAGTGTTGGAAAAACATAACTGACAAGTGATGTTAGATCAAAAAGTAACATAAAAACGAATTGAAATAAATGGAATAATACGAAGAGGGAACATGAATGAGATTGAAGAGAAGAATCGAGGGAATTACATTGAAATTGTTATGCACATATACCATTATTATCCTTGTGTGTTGTGAATATTCCGTGTTTCCTCGCTACCATTGTCATCTCTTCCATCAACATGTCGCATATAAAGCAACTCGAAAGTGGCCAAAGTTGCTGGATACTTTCCAACTGTGTGGTTTCTAAATTAATCTTATATCATGATTTTTCAAAATATTATTGGCTTACTTGATAAAGGAAGTGAATCTCTTCCTGAATCCAAATCTAACAATGATGGATGTTGCTTCTGTCGGACCATAGCCGCTGACCCCATGAAGTCTTTGCCACGGACACCAATCAATAGCTTTCAGCTCCTAAAATCGGTTTGTCATAAGTATATATTTTTTGAAACTAACATTAATAATGAACTTTGCATCGTATTCCTGTCTCCTATAATTCCTCAAAATTGCAATTGTTTCGGCTCGATTAATATCGTATTTGTGAACGATGTACGGCATCGTCGACCGACGACCTTGAACTTGATAGAATCGCAGCACGGCTTCATAATCACATCCATCCAACAAACAAACCCTCGGATAATAACTTGTGTAGGGCTGCAAACTCAATGTTTTGATGAGAAGTAATCTACAAAACCTACTTGCGGAAGCTGTTTGAAGCAAAGTGTCAATTGACCAATGCTCATCTGTTTATACAACTCCTTGTTGTATTGCGACTTGATTATCAAATTGTTCACCTTCCTTAACTGGAAATTATCAAGTTAGAAAATATATAAAAGTATTAAATCTTACTCGATCGGATACTGTCTCATTCGCTACTTGTCTCGCAGCCTCAAACTCATGAACATGTTCTTCATTATCCTCCATGAAACCGTTGTCTAATATTGACTCATCTTCATGGTCAAGACTCCCATTTGAAATCAGTCGATCAACTGTGGATTTTATCTCAGTAAAAGTTGGCATTTTTCGTCGGAACGGATTACTCGCTTTTGAATAAAAATAAATGAAAATGAAAACAGGCATAAACTATACGTGAACTTGACTTTTCGAGAAACACGACTAATAAATGACCTTTATTCAGCCGATTACTTTTATCCCCGGTACAGTGAAAATAGTAACAGAGAATTTTGTGGGAAAAGGATTTGAAGCATATCTTTTCTTTTCGAAATTCATCCATATTCCGCAATATGTTGAAACATTGAAGTTTGAGTCGCATTTAGTTGTTTTGCAAAAATCTTCAACATATTTACTCGATTATTACTGCTTTTATCACTCTTTTGTTTTTTGTTTATCAATTCCCCAAAAAACAAATTAAGCAAATAAAAAGGATATACATGTCTGAAACTCTCGATTACTTTTTTTTCTGGACCAGGGCTCCATTCAATTTCATTCATCCAAATCATTGATCGACAATAGATCTGAAAATTTATCGCCATCTATTTTGTCTAAGCACATTCAATTGCATTGTGCATGGGAATGTGGATACAAATGGTAAAAGGATGTAGATTTTTGATTCATCTACACAAAATCTGAATATGATTGTCATTTTTCTTGCCTATGGGTATTTCCCTCGTGCGGGTAGATGTGTGTAAAGGGTGACCGGATGAGCCACCATTGTTATCAGTGTAATCAATCAATGTTATGATTAACAATAAACAGAGGCGCGCACCTGTTGGTTATTTCAATCGATATTTACAAGGTATACAAGAATATGAAGTGGAAACACAGTTTATTCATCGGGAACCGTAATATTAGAACACAGGATAAATGATATGGGATAATAAAGAGATTTGAAAGTAGAATAATATGAGGTGATATTAGATGAGATGGATAATTGACGAAATTATGAGAACATTTGGGTGGAAATATGTAGAAAAAAAAGGAGGATGATATGAAATAGAAGAATACAAAGATGATAGAAAGTGTGAAATGTAGAAAAGTTATTGATAGACATTTTGGAGAAGTGTGGCGATCTTATTCTTGGTGTCGAAGTGCATAATTCCAAGGTATTCCAAAGTCTTTTGAACATCATAGATTCGCCTCTTATCAAGATTTATCGATTTACCAAATCTCTCTGGTGAGTAGTCCTGTAAATATAATTGATAAGTAATAAGTGACAAGTGATCAATTACCAATTGCTGCCCAACTTCACCAAATGCACCTAAGTATTGCACGATATCTTCCAATCCTCTTGTCATCTTGCCCAACACTCTGATTGCCCCTCGTGGTCGGAATATGTATGATCCTTTTGATGGTCTCTCGATCATCCCAAACAACTCGAGTGGTGGCAATACATCATGGATTCTTCGCGATTTGTTCTTATCCATATTGAGGAGATCAAGGAGTTCGGCCGTTTTGAAAATCTGAAAACGATATTACTTGATAATGATAACAAGTATTTCATCAATTACCTTATTAGAGTATTGATGTTGAGCATGTATATCGAGGATAGATGTCAAAAGTTTATCGATTGGCCGGATGGTCTTCGCCTTATTAACAACCTCATAATCTGATAAAAATGATTGATTATATTGATAAGATGATAATATAAACTCACTCTGAACTGGCTCATACATATATTCATCAACAATCTGTGGCATCTGGAGTGGCTCATCCGGGAATGCCAAGTCATTTTGAACCATCGGTGGGGCCTGATTATCTTGGGGATAATCCCTCACTGGTGAATGCTCCTTCTCTTCATTCGGATTCTGCATGCCTTGTTCTTGATATTCTCCTTGTCCATTATTATCCTGCTGATATCTACCATGCTGTCCAGTATAAGCATCTTGATATCCTCCGTAAGCCTCTTGTGCCATTCCTTGATACTGCCCATATTCCCCTTGTCCTAAATCCTGATATTCCCCACTTACCTCTAGTGTATCCCCTTGATACTTCTCATTTTCCTTCTGTTCATTCGAATGTGCTTCCAGAAATGCCTCTCTCATCTTTTCCTGCACCTCCTCCTCAATATCATCCAAAACCAATTGGCCGTTCACGAAGCATTCACGATAGAATGCACCAGCCATCCATACAATCTCATTGAATGGAACTGTAAATATACTGATTAATAATGATAAGTGATAAGTGATAAACTACCTTGACTACCTGGGAAACATTCTGTGCCAGTTGGTCCCCAATTGTAAAATGGTTGCAAGCCATTGCTATGAACGGAGTAGTGCTCCGCAATGGTTGGTGAAGATCCAATGGCATTTGGTGCATCAGCTGGAACGAAATAATCAGCAAGTGATTGCATTGTTGATAGATAGTATTGAGTGATCTGAAATTATATAAGTGAGAACGATATGTAAGAGAGGAAATACGAATAGAAACGAGGGGAGACACGAGTGCACCAAACAGCGGCTGTTGATAAGGAATGAATGAATGAAATCCGGATGGAGGTCTGGTTAACTCCACCCACTTTTATGATGCACCATGGTATTTTGTATGTCTGCGTCTCTTTTTCTCTCTTTTATCACCAGTTATCTCATGGAAATATCTATGTTAGGTACAATGATCGATCGATATATTCGATGGTGGATCTTTGAGAAAAAACGGAACAATGAAAAATATGGGACAATTGACTTTTTCATAACTTTTTCATGACTGAATTTGAATGGAATATTGGAATAGAAAATGATAAAGTAATGCAGATCTAGGCTCTTATCACATCTGTTACCATATCAGTTGTGTACGCTTATCAATGTCGGGATATTACCATTTGTTTAGTTAAGAGCCTTTAACCCATAGGCTAGAATATATCAAAAAATGGCAAACTGTTTAAAGGTACATAGCAAAAGTCCGCGAATTCCTTCAATGGGTTCCGTCTTGTGAATGTTGCGAAGCGTTGATTTGTGCGAGCACGATAATATTAATCATAACCTCTTCACCAGAAAAAATATTTTTGTTTTGAAGTATTCTAGACATTAATTATTGGAAAAGTTAGGCCCATTCCGAATTAGAAAGTGCGAGCTTGCAACACAGGTATTTTTCGGGTGAAAGGAATAGTATGTATTTACTACTTACGTTCAATGGTGGCGGCATAACAGTAAGTGTAAGAACGATAAAAAGTGGAGCAACAAATAAAAAAAGCTAACTGATGTAAAAGGGCCAAAAACCGGAAATTGCTAGTGAATGACTGATGGACCGGATGAAGGTCTGGTTGACCACAATACAGTACCCCTCCCGCACACCGTTCCAACCGTATCCACCTTTCTCATGCACCACCCATGTTATTGGTAACCAAATGACAACAAATCGGAATCTGATTGACGTATATTGCCTATGGGTATCCCCCTGAGCGCGAAAATGTGTCGAAAGGTGTTCTGGATGTGCCAACACTCTTATCAGTGTAATAAATCAATGTTATGATTGACAATAAACAGAGGCACGCGTCGATTGGTAGTTGCAATCGATATTTGGGAAATCTGAACAAGGGATGTAGAGGTTTCTAAACATTCTGGAAGATACCTAATAGTTACCGAATTGTCCCATGAGTTCAGGCTGTTTTGAAAGGCGAAAAGTAGGATAAATAGATAAATGAGAACAGGAAAAAAGTAAAGCAAATGATGAGTGATATATCGACAAACCAAATGTATGAAACTCATTCATACGATTGTTGTAACCGTGATAAATTATGAAGTCATAGATTTTACTGGATTTATGAAGGGAAATACTGTCTCTTGGGGAATTGACAAACACACGAAAAATGGCTAACGGCAGTGGATTCGAGCTGTTGAGGCGTTTTATGAAAACCCTAATTTCAACTCAAATTTCAATGTTTCGATAGATTGTGAAATAAGGAAGTACTCCGTGATAGTTTATCTGTTCTTCTTATTCATATGAACAATACATAATCCCCCAGAACAAATATAGTGTTCACATGAATATAGAATAAGAACTTCTGAAATAGAATGATGATTTGGAATTTGAAAAAACGGGACCTGAATCTAGAAATTCATCACCACATACTGATCAAAATGTTGGTGGAGAAAGGTAAATGCAATGCTCAAAGATGTTTTGAAAACGAGCAAAAACCTTATCATTTAATCAAAACAACATGATAAGCCGATAAAGGACCATTTCAAACCTTTTGATCTGCCGGATATATCAAAGAAGGCGGTATGTGCTTTTGTCGGTGTCTACCGTAATCCTGGAACTTCCGCTTCTTTGAACTCACCGACATAATATGGCTCTGATTGATATAGATATCCCAAAGACAAGCTGGTGATAAAGAAAGGAAATATATGATAATCATGGTGCGTTGGAAGGTGGATAATAGGTTTAAGGAGAAATAGTTGGAAGTACAGTACCAAACATGCTCTATCAGAAAAAAACCGCTGTTTCTTATGATATTGAAAGAGCTTTGAATTGTTTTCTTATCACTCATGACTTTATTTTCCGTCAAAAATCATTATATATGAAACGTGAACTATCTGCCTCCCCTCGACCCAATTTCCACAATCAACACTATTTCAATCCCAAGTAATTACAAAAAACACACGTTGGATTAGAAATATTTAACAAAAAAATCGAAGAGATGTCGAATGATGCGTCGAATGACTTCGTGTTCGATTCAAACGCCGTCGTTATTGCCATCGTTTCCTTCGTGTTGGGCGTATTGGCCGGTGGAATATTGATGTATTTGTTGATCAAGAAGAGGGATGCAAAGGTTGTTGATCCGAAGAAAACAACGGCTTATGATGCAAATCCATTGAAACGGGTATATGAATATTTTATGGGTAGATAGAGAGGATAGGTTTAGGTTGTGGTAGTTGATGCTCAAACAACATCAATAAACAGCGAGAAAACCGACGATGAGCCATCGAAAAAGTCGGCTAGAGTGTCATTCTTGGAGAGTGTCAAGTCATCAACAAGACCAACAACATCGCCAGCCACCACACCATTGACACCATCCGCTGATACGACACCAACACAAACGACTGTGATTCAGAAGGATCCACCGATGGCGCCATCACCGGCTGTGAAGAAGAATGAATCGGTGAGGATGGTGGATAGGAGAAGGAATAGGTTTAACTTATAGATGAGATCATCGGAAAATGTATCGAATTCTGTTGAAATAGTGTGTGAGCCGATAAAATCAACGGCTAAACCTAAAAGTGAGGTAGCACCAAAAGTGGAAAAAGTTGAAACGAAGGAGAAGAAGGATGAGACGAAGGAGGTGAAGAAACCAATTATTGTTGATACAAGTAGGTATATAGGGAATATTAGAATAAGTTGAGATTTAGCTGGCGAGATAACACCACCATCACAATTGGATTCAATGTTGGATAGTGTTTATAAGATATCGTCCCAAAGATCCGATATGTGCAATTTCAACATGCTTGGTATCGTCACTAGGAATATATAATGAGATAGATTGATTACAGAAGCCGGTCGAACTCCACCAATCAAAGGATCCGATGAGACGTCTTCCATACCATCACCAACCGGTTCACCAACACCAATCGAAAAGAAGTCAGCGACAAAGTTGAGCTCCGAAACGGCTGTCACAATTCCGCAGACAACTCCACCAATTGTTGCGACACCATCGGTTAAGAAAGTTTGAATGTGAATGAATTATTAATAAAGATTGAGAGTTTTTGTCTATTTTATCAGTGTTGATAAGGAGATACATATATGGTGTCACATAGTGATAAGATCCTTGATCTGGATTGTTTTATCCTTTCCTTTTCCAATAATATATGGTGTTCTTATGCTGATATAGTCATGCATAAGGCATTTGTACCTGAAAAAGCGTAGAATTTTTTCCTAAGGTCCCCTCTTCAAATATATCAATCGATCGATGATTGTGTGTTGTCCAGGTGGGACCCGTCATAAATATTCCAAAAGATAACATGATATAGAGAGACGCAGAGATACAGAACACAATTTTACACCAATGTGTGATTATCATAGTGCATGGGAAAGGTGAACAAGGGTGAAACGGTGGGTAGGTTTCGTGTTAGGGTCATCCGAACTGACATCCATTCCGTCTCTATCAACATCCGTTTCTTGGTCCGGTTTTGTTTTCAGGCGGTTTTGTGCAATGCGCCTTTAAACAGTATGCCATTTTTTCAGTAACCTCATATCCCTACAACTTAATATAATATTTTTATTGGGTATTTTTCGAGGCCTGTCATGTAATAGTCAGTTGAGTCTGACTATTATGGATTAGTATTGTTCCCCAAAGATCCCTTCCTTCATCAAATATATCGATCGATCGGTGGTTTTGTTTTATTACCTGACATAGATATATCCATGAGATAACAGGTGATAAAAACGAGAGTTAGAGACACACAGACGAATCACCGTGGAGCACGGGTGAGGGCGGAGTTTGGAAGGTGGGCGGAGTTTGGAGCAACCGGACCACCATCCGTATTTCATTCATTCATTCATTCATTCCTTATCAACGTCCGTTTTTTGGTCCGCTTGTGTCTCCCCTCGTTTCTATTCGTTGTTCCTCTTTCATATTGTACTCACTTATATAATTTCAGACTCAATACTATCTATCTATCAACAATGTTCCCACGTAGAACCTATCAACCATATACCCTTGCCGACTATTTTGAGCAACCAAATACCAGTGGCTCATCAGGAAATGGTAGTGAAAACGACACCACTGGATCTATCCCATCCAACAATGTGGACCACTACTCGAAGCATTTCCAGGCTTGGCAGCCATTCTTCAATTGGGGACAAACTGGCACAGAATGCTTCCCTGGAACCACAGGTAGTTTATCAATTATCACTTATCAATATTAATCAGTATATTTACAGTTCCATTTAACGAGATTGTTTATCTCAATGGCTCTTTCCACCATGAATATGTCGTAAGTTTCAATAACCATACCCAAGCCGCTTTAGGTAATATCGCGGTGGAGCATCAACAGAAGATGACTGAAGCGTTGAATAATCCTCTTGGTGCATACCAGGGAAATGTGGTTGGGGAAGAGGTAAGTGGTGCATATCAAGTTGTAGGAGAAGAGGATGGAGCATATCAGCAACAGCAGCAAGGAATGGTACAGGATGTGTATGGAGGATATCAAGATGGCAATATTGGGCAGCAAGAGGATGTTGTTGCTTATCAGGACATCAGTGGTCAGCAAGGATACCAAGCAGTGGGGCAAAATTTCAATCAACAGAATGGAGGGTGGACTGAGGAGGAGAAGGTATATTCACCATTGAGGGAATATTCACCACAAGCTGAGAATTTTGCTCCAAAAATGGTCCAAGATGAGTTAGTATTCCCGGATGAACCAATCCAGATGCCTCCGATGATCGACGAATTTGTATACGCACCAGTTGAAGGTGAGTTTATCTTATCATCTTATCAATATAATCAATCATTTTCATCAGATTATGAGGTTGTTGGCAAGACGAAGACCATCCGGCCAATCGATAAACTGTTGTCATCTATCCTTGAAATCCATGGTCAACATCAATATACTAATAAGGTAAGTGATACAATATTTGCGATCATTATCAAGTAATATCGTTTTCAGACATTCAAAACGGCCGACCTCCTCGAACTTCTCGGTATGGATAAAAACAAGTCGCGAAGAATCCATGATGTGCTCCCACCACTCGAGCTCTTCGGGATGATCGAAAGACCGTCAAAAGGATCATACATCTTCCGACCACGAGGAGCAATCAGAGTTTTGGATAAGATGACACGAGGACTAGAAGATATCGTGAAGTTTTTGGGTGCTTTCGGTGATGTTGTACAACAGATGGTAAGTACTCAATTATCACTTATCAATTATCAACAATCAATTATATTTATAGAACTACACACCTGAATCAGTGGCTAAATCGCTTGCAATCAGTACGAGACGTATTTATGATGTCCAGAAAACCCTCGACCATCTTGGAGTCATGCGATTCGACACCAGAAACAAAACTGCCACCCTTATCGAAAATGTCTATCAATAGTTTTCCTACATTTCTCTATTCACTTTCACACTTTTCATCATCTTGTTATTTACTTTTTTTGTATTTTTCATATTTATCATCTTTCCTTTTTTCATATTTCTATTTTCATTCTCTCATAATTATCCATATAATTCAATATCTCCTCATATTATTCTACTTTCAAATCTCTTTATTGTCATATCATTCCATATCCTTTATCCTGTGTTCTAATATTACGGTTACCAATGAATAAAATGCATTTTCCCTTTTTATCCATGTATACCTTGCAAATATCGATTGACACGTGCTCTGTTTATTGTCAGTCATAACATTGATTGATTACACTGATAAGAATGGTGGCTCATCCGGTCACATCCACACGTACAAGGTGGATACCAATAGACAAAATAGGTGTAAATCATATTCGATGGATCAACAATAACACATATAGGTAAGATGGTGCACCCTGGAGAGAGGTTTGTTATCAGTGGGGTGCTTATCACTACTGATATTTTCAGTTAAAGGTGAAGGAATTCGATCGATCAACTAAAACATGGAAGGAAAGGTACTCTACGTCGGATGAGCTTTATCTCATCAGAAGTTAAAAGTCAAGAATTGAAGTCATCATAAAAACTGATCGAAAAATTTCACACTTTTTGAAATTGTCTCTCGTCACCATGTGCATCTTTTCATGCCCTTCTCTCCCCAAATAAATGACCTCTAAACCCTCCTCCATTCATCCACCCATTTCCCTCCTCCCTTCTCCTTCCACTTGATTCATATATCACTTTCATTCTCTTTTCCATCTACTTCCTCTTTTCTCTCACTCACTTTTTTGTTGCGTTTGAAACAACAATATGTGTTGTTTCTACACTTTTTTTTGTTTTTCATGTCATTATTTTTATGCGTTTTGACTTTTTTTCGGTTTCAAAAACATATGAGAATGTTCCTATCTGTTTGAACATTACTAACATTGTATGAGTGTCATTATGAAAAAATTTCAATTTTCTCGAAATCAAATATTTCAGATAATGAATGAGCACTTTTATCAAATGAGCCAAGACCAATTTTGCACCGACATTTCCCTGCCAGACAATCTACAAAACCGTGGAGTTGAGTGGAAGTCAATATTGGATATTGATAAAGATGCAAAGTTCTTATCACCTGATACCAATCACTACAATCGACGATTTGAAATCAAACAAGGTGAATATGGTGGTGGATACTTCCTGGCTGCAGTTGCTGGATTGACTGGATATCCGGAGTTGTTCAAGATGGTTGTGGAGGAGAAAAGTCTGGAGGAAGTTTATAACAGGAATAGGTTAAAGGGTGAGACTTCTTCCTGAAATACAGCGACAGAACAATTATCATAACAAACGGCCATAATTATATAACATATTATTGAAACAATAATTTCAGGTAAATTCTCCTTCAACTTCTATCACAAAGGTATGATGCATTGTGTATTGGTGGATGATCGACTACCCACAATTGAAGGAAGATTGTTATTTTCACAAGCTGTCAATGGTGTTTATTGGTGTCCGTTGGTGGAGAAGGCATATGCAAAGTTAGTTATCAGTTATCACGCTGATAAGCTGATTATACCTCTTCAGATTCATTGGCGGCTACCGTAACCTATCCACCGGTCAAATCAAGGAGGCTCTCAATCATCTGACCAACCAACCAACTTCTTATCTAACAACTGTATCTATGAGTAATGATGCAATATTTTTCAAACTTGATGATCTAATCAAAAAGAAATCCATGATTTGTTGCAAGTCAAAACACCAAAATGGCAATAATGAGAAGTACGGTAGATCATTCACAATCACTGGTGTTAATCAGAATAATGGTGATTATATGATAAGAGTGAAGAGTCCAGTTGATAAGGAAGAGTTTTGGGTAGGAACTAATGACTTTAGGGAGAGATATGATTATATTTATTATACTATGGAGAGTGATAACAGGAGAAATAGACCGACTAGAGAAGGATTGTTTGACTCAAGGGGTAGGAATAATCATAGTTCGGGGCTTATTGGAAGGAGTGATGATGATGTTGAAGGACCGAGTTGTGGGATTATGTGAGCGTTTTGATCCTAATTTCCCTTTTTTTTGTTATATGTATGTATAAATTGTTTCAATGTTTCAAGTAAAATGTATATGTATATTCACATCAATGTTTATGTTACTGGATACGTCAACTTAATTAATAAAGAAATCTTTACAATATGAATATTTTTAAAGCTATGTGGGCCGGATTTGCGTTTGGGACATGACATCTCCTCTCATCTCACAAATTACACGAATTCCATGGGGACTGATACAAATGATGATGACAAAATGAAAAGAATTTATACTTATCACAAATACATTGAACAGATTGTGCTCATTTGGTGTACGGTAGTTGAACAAATATGACATATCTGCGTCACACACTCAAATCATACTCTCTAACAGTGGCGTCTCGTGAATTGGTGAGTCAATTTATGTATCATAATGTCCACCAATAAACCATTTATTGTGGGAGAATAGTATCATTTGCATTCCATAGAGTATGTTACATCCCCACTGTTTCATTTTCTCTTATTTTTTGTTTCTCGTTCATCGTCTTACTCGGCATTTCAAAATGGTTTCTTCTCTTTTCTCCTATAATATATTTTCTGTTCCTTTTCAATGTTTTATTGTTATATTTTGTTATACAATTATTGTACTGGACATTGTTTTTACTAAAATGCTTTCTTGATTCAAATCCCCGCTCCCCACAATGCAAATATGCTCCAATAAACCAAATGGTCTCGTCACGAAATGATTCATTATAGTCCCGCACCGACAGATGTTGAAATCGGTCTTTTGTCTCACAAGACTGTCTTTCTTGGCTCCCTATCTCTTCGATCCAATTTTTTCCTTATCATTTTTCGTGCGATTGTTCACATGGTGCTTATCAATTATCATTATCTCCTACCACTGATTATCATCCATCAGAATCCAATATTTTTCCCGTGCTTTATATGCCTCACTTTTCTTTTGTGAATACTAAAATTTCCCCTGATCACGACCTGGCACCACACCAACTATCGGTTCTATTTGTCTTTCTTTTTTTGTATCACATTATCCACCAATACACCCAAATATGGTGGGAGAATGGTGTATTTTCTCTTCACAAGTTTCCGCTCATTTTTCCCCTCATACCATTCCTCCCCCCCCCCCCCCCTCCTCGAGATTTCAACATGATTTCCTCTCTTTCTCTAACCCTCTCTTATTTTCTCTGTTTCCTTCGATAGCTCACTATGACTTTCTTGGTAAATTTTTTGATACGTCCTTTATCCTTAATATTCGTCTCCATAACATTTATCCATTTTTTTCAGAACATGGACTTGCCAACGCATCTTCTCCGTGTCATCGTCGTAGCTGTCGGCATCATGTTGGTCTTGAGCACCGTAAGCTTTTTTAAATTTTCCGTAATTTTATCAATACGAATGTTTTCCAGGAGTGTCACATCACACAGTCTCTTATCATCACATTTATTCTGTTCCTCGCCCGTACAGACGGAGTTCGCCAAGCCCATATCAAGTAAGTTTTTTGTTATTCTTTAAATATTCTTTTTAAAAAAACTTAAAGCATACAAATAATGAAGTTTATAGATTTTATATGTAGTAGTAGAAGGAGAAACGACTGTGTTATTCTATTCTATTCAAAACACCGTAATTTCAGTCACGATGCCGAAGTTGAAGAGGAGAAGAGCAAGAAGGCGGCAGCAACACCAAAAAGACAATAAAATTATCAAAACTGTTTTGAGTGTCTCAAATGATTATTGTTAATAAATAAGTATATCAAACCCAAACACAGTATTTTTTGAAGTTTGATATAGTTTCTGAAGTATCCACACAATATTCCGAAAGGAGCGCAGTTTGGCGTCAGCGAGAATCCAAACCATATTCGTTCTAAAGAGGACTAAGGAGGACGAATCCCATCATTTGGCTGTTATTCCTACTCATTCGATTGCTTTTTTTCTGAAATCTCCATTCTAAAAATTCAATACTTATCATTCAGAAAAATGATATGAGACACATGAGGGAACTGAAACAGAAATTTCAAACTTGATTAGTGTTGGCTGACTCACCACTCATCACTACAACTCACAACAACAAGAACCAAGCCTAACTAAGTTCCGAAGAATGACACCCTTTTTTCTTTCATTTGTCATTTTACCACACAACGAAAAAATATGGGAATTGCCAATGATTAATCGTCATTGATAACAAATACGTATAAATTGCTGATAATATTTCTGGAATGCGACAAGGAAAAAATTAATGCTTCATTGTTTCCTCCATTCTTCGCCTCCAATCATTCATCATAAGTTTTTTTAAATATTTATTTGAGAGTTGTTCTATATCATTCGTTAGTTTTTATGTATCACTTTATTTTCAAAAAATTTAAGCTCATATTTACTTTGCAGAAAATGAACAATTTTTTCTACGGTATGAGTCAAGACCAATTCTGCTCCGATATCTCATTGCCAGATATTCTTCGAAACCGTGGAGTTGAGTGGAAATCAATATTGGATATTGATAAGACTGCAAAGTTCTTATCACCTGATACCAATCATTACAATCGACGGTTCGAAGTGAAACAAGGTGAATATGGTGGTGGATACTTCCTGGCTGCAGTTGCTGGATTGACTGGATATCCGGATATGTTCAAGATGGTTGTGGAGGAGAAAAGTCTGGAGGAAGTTTATAACAGAAACAAGTCTAAAGATGAGATCAGTGAGATAAATTTTGACAAATACTGGAGGGGCAATCATCGAAAAATATATTTCAGGTATATTCTCGTTCAACATCTATGATAACAAAGTAAAGCACAAGATATTGGTGGATGATCGACTACCAACTCTCAAAGGAAAATTGATATTTGCACAAGCTGTCAATGGCAATTATTGGTGTCCATTATTGGAGAAGGCTTATGCCAAGTGAGTAAGCATATCACTTATAAGATTCTTATCAATGATTTGATTCATACAGATTCATCGGTGGTTATAGTAAACTATCACTTGGTAACACTATGGATGTCCTGACTCAGTTGACAAATGTCCGATCTACCCTCTTCTCAACTCGTTTTATGAGCAATGACGCCTTATTCTTCAATCTCGACGATCTAATCAAGAAGAAGTCTATAATTTGTTGCAAATCAAAACACAAGAATGATAATAATGGAGAGTATGGGAGATCATTCACAATCACTGGTATCAATCAGAATAATGGTGATTATGTGATAAGGCTGAAGGATCCAAAGCAATCAGGAGAGTTTTGGATCGGGGGAAGAAAGTTCAAGGAGGAGTATGATTTCATATTCTATACAACTGCAAAGAAACAGAGAACGAGAAGAGAGAAATTATACAATGAGTTTGATGATTTTGGGAGAGTAATCCATAATTCTTATTCATTCGTTTCGCCGACAAAAATGGAATATTTATCATAGCGAGTGCGGTTTTGAATCAACTTTCCGGCCACTTTGATATGAATAATTGAACTTGAACCAGGTTTTCAATCACTTTACATGCCGCTTTATTTATACATTATAATAAATGATACATCAAACTCTTCAACAATAGTTTCCATCACTATCACTGTCAATTTTTGAGTAAATGATTTTGTAGTTTTGAACATGCAGTTTATTGGTTTGTGTGGATGAATAATTCGCTGACACATATGCAAACATCACTGATATGGCAAAGTCAACAGAGTTCCTTCACTTATTTCTTTTTTCCTTGACCAACATAACCAAGACTGTCTTTTCTAGAATATGGATATCGAGTTCTACAACATGACTCAAGATCAATTCTGTTCCGATATCTCCCTGCCAGATATACTCCATAATCGTGGAGTTGAATGGACGTCGATACTGGAGATTGATGATAATCCAAAGTTCTTATCAGCTACTGAGAATTGTCATTTTAATCGTCGATTCGAAGTGAAACAAGGTGAATATGGTGGTAGTTACTTTCTAGCTGCAGTTACTGGCTTGACTGGATATCCAGACATGTTCAAGAAGGTTGTGCCGGATAAGAGTTTGGATGAGGTTTATAATAAGGAGGACAAAAAAGGTACACTTTTTTAATGATACATTCAATTTTCTGTTATGACAGGATTGTTCACCTTTAACTTCTATGATGGTGAAGTGAATCACGAGATATTGGTGGATGATCGACTACCAACAATTGAAGGGAACCTGATATTTGCACAAGCTGTCAATGGTGTTTATTGGTGTCCATTGGTGGAGAAGGCATATGCAAAGTAAGTTATCATATCACTAATAAGGATCACTGATACATAGATTTTCAGGTTTATCGGTGGTTACAAAAAACTAGAACTTGGTAACACCATAAAAGCCCTTCTTCATTTGAACTGTCTCGATCCTAGCTATTTATTTTCCTTATCAATGAGCAGCGATGCAATCTATTTCACTCTGGATCAAGAAATCAAGAGGAAAGCTATAATTTGTTGTAAATCAAAGCATGAAAACGGCAACAATGGAGAATACGGTAGATCGTTCACGATCACTGGTATCAATCAGAATAATGGTGATTATATGATAAGGTTGAAGGATCCGAAGGAAACGAAGGAGTTTTGGATAGGTGGAAGTCAGTTCAAGGAGGAGTATGACTTCATTTTTTGTGCTGATACTTGTGAGAAGTTCAGATCTAGATTGAATAACATGTTTAATATGGATATGAATAATTTCGATGATGAGGGAAGATGCTTCCAAATAACCCGAAGTCTAAAATCAAATACTTAATTCAACTCGTACCAATTTTCATTACATGTTGCTTTTAACTTATTTATAATAATAAATAGTCGATGCACCATGTTCTCAAACTACTATAATCATGTTTTGAAACAGAATATATTTAGTTTGTTGGAAGAATAAAAACTATTTTACGACCACACAGCAGGAAAAAGGTTGAATATGGAGTGATTCATTGATAACAAATATATATGAATAACTGATAATGTTTCTAGAAAACGGCATGAGAAACTATTAATTAATCATTGTTTCCTTCTTTTCCCCCACCCGATCATTTGATAGTTTTCCATTGTTTGATGTGAACTATATTGAGGAGCTGGTCTCAACTTTTTCATTCATTTTCATTTATTGTCATTTTATATACAAAATTATTTCAGAAAATTGTCTCCACTTTCTCAACTATAGCTCATTTCTTCTTTTATTCATTGTCATTTAAAGTATCAAATAATTTCAGAAAATGAACGCCGAGTTCTACAACATGAGCCAGGACCAATTCTGCTCCGATAAATCCTTGCCAGACATTCTCCAGAATCGTGGTGTTGAATGGAAGTCAATATTGAATATTGACAAGAATGCAAAGTTCCTATCATCTGATACTAACCACTACAATCGACGATTTGAAATAAAACAAGGTGAATATGGTGGTGGATACTTCCTGGCTGCAGTTGCTGGATTGACTGGATATACCAACTTGTTCAAGATGGTTGTGGAGGATGATAGTTTTGAAGCGGTATATAACAGGAATAGATTGAAAGGTGAGCTTATTTATAAAATTGTGCGACAGATCCTTAATGAGTATCAAGACAATACTCAAAACTTGATATAATATTATTGAAACATAAATTTCAGGTAGATTCTCCTTCAAATTCTTTCACAAAGGTGTGATGCATATTGTTATGGTGGATGACCGACTACCAACAATTGGAGGGAAATTGATATTTGCACAAGCTGTTAATGGTGTTTATTGGTGTCCACTGGTGGAGAAGGCGTATGCAAAGTTAGTTATCACTGATATGTTCCTTATCATTAATTCTATTTGTATAGATTCATTGGTGGTTATAGTAAACTAACACTTGGTAATACCATGGATGTACTGACACAATTGACAAATGTACGATCAACCCTCTTCTCAACTCGTTTTATGAGCAATGACGCCTTATTCTTCAACCTCGAGACTCAAGTGAGAAACAGTTCGATAATTTGTTGCAAGTCAAAACACAAGAACGATAATAATGGAGAGTACGGTAGATCATTCACAATCACTGGTATTAATCAGAATAATGGTGATTATATAATAAGACTGAAGGATCCAAAGAAGACAGAAGAGTTTTGGATTGGAGCTAGTGAATTCAAGGAGGAGTACGACTTCATATTCTATACAACTGCAAATAACCCGAGAACGAAAAGAGAGAAAACATATATTGATGATTTTGGAAGAATTGAAGAGTTAGCTAGGTCGGCCGATCCAGCAGCAGTACGAAACCGAAGTGATCTAATCGACACACACGGTTTATGTCTTATAACAACGCAGTATTATAGACCGGAACCACCACCACTGTCATATACATATTTTAACTAAAACTACTTTCTTCATAATTATTATTACTCTTATCTTGTATATTACATGTCACTCCACTTGTTATAATAAATGTTACGTAGAATTTTTCAACAACAGTTTACATCACTAATACTATCAAATTTTTCATCGCAAGTTCTTCAATTTCTTATCTATTCGACATTGATAACCACATTTTTCTCACTTCCATCTTCGCCGTCTTTGTTTTAAATTTCTGCTTCAATTTTTTTGAAATAACTCATATTTTTATTTCCGAATCGATCACACAAGCATGGAATGCTTTTCGCAACTTCATAAAGATATCATAGGATTTAAAGACACGTTTTGCTCCGACCATTCACTGCCAGATATTCTCCAGAACCGTGGAGTTGAATGGAAATCAGTGAAGGATATTGATGAGAATGCAAAGTTTTTATCCCTGGATACTGTTCCTTACAATCGTCGATTTGAAGTGAAACAAGGTGAATATGGTGGTGGATACTTCCTGGCTGCAGTTGCTGGATTGACTGGATATCCGGATATGTTCAAGGCGATGTTCAGTTTCACGAACAAATTTATCGGCCATCCAGATCCGGATAACATCCACTATAAATTCAATAGAATGTTGGAGTATTGGGATTTGTGTGTATTCGAGTTTTATCGAGATGGTGTTGAAGAATACGTATTGGTGGACTATCGCCTACCAATACTTGAAGGGAAATTGGTATTCGCACAGGCTGTCGATGGCAATTATTGGTGTCCATTGGCGGAGAAGGCGTATGCCAAGTTAGTTATCATGGGAAAGTGGGATTTGTTCTAGTTTTTTGGTCCTTTCAAGGTTTTTTGTCCCTAATAAACTTTGGCCTAAGGTAAGAAAATGAACTATAAAAATATGTAATAACCACAATACTTCCAACGGATCACAAAACTTAAAATACCGCAAAAGTCGACCAGAACCAGGAGGGGACCATACATACAGTAGCGGTCAAAAGTTAAGGTACTTTTGGTGTTTTCAGTGCATTTTGGCCATGTTTAGCCGTTTGTGGTGAGCGTCTCCGTGGAGATATTGAAAATTCCTCTGACAGTAAATCTATTGGCTACTAAAACTTCAAAAAAATAATTCCAAATCTTTATTTGAGTTTCACCCAAAAAAGTTGAAAAATTGAGCGATAACCGAAAATTGTAAAAAATCACAAAATTTCAAAAGTTTTCTGTTTGCTCAAAATCCCTCTGAGGGGTATTTTGTAGAAAGTTTTATAGAAAACATGTTCAAATCCTAGGTCAAAAGAGGCATTTTCGGCCGAACTATACCCCAAAAACCTCAGGTACCTTAACTTTTGACCGCTACTGTACGTATCTATGTGTAATTGTTGCAGATTCATGGGCGGTTACAACAACTTAACCCTCGGGCTGCTCATCGAAACTCTAACACACCTGACTAACCAATACGGTCTTTTGTTAGCAACTGAAAACATGAGTAATGATGCATTGTTCTTCAAACTCGACGACAAAATAAGGAAGAAATCGATAGTTTGTTGTAAATCGAAGCACAAGAATGACAACAATGGAGAGTACGGTAGATCATTCACAATCACTGGTGTTAATCAGAATAATGGTGATTATATGATAAGATTGAAGGATCCGAAGGAAACGAAAGAGTTTTGGATTGGAGCGAGCAAATTCAAGGAGGAGTATGACTTCATATTCTACACTTCTGAGAACAAAACTAGAATGGAGAGGACTAAACCATACATTGAATTTGATGATTTTGATAGATATACTATTCGCAGTATGGAAGGAAGCAGTTATAGGCGTGTTGAAAAACAATACAACTAATATTGTCTCAAAATTATAAATGTTATGATATGTTATTTTTCATACTGTACTATTTTTGAATTGCAAAATTTTATTCCAAATAAAGTGACTAATATCCTTGTTGTTGAGGTTGTTGTTGTCCACCACAACCACCTTGTTGTTGTCTACCACCATAACCTAAACACTCTCAACACTCTTCCTACAACCCTTAACAATCTCACCTCCTTGTTGTCTCTGTTGTGGTCTACCATAAGATTGTTGTTGTGGTCTCTGCTGTTGTTGTTGTTGTCCATACCCACCTCGTCTCACCCGTACCTTCTCCTCTCCTCCCGATCCTTCCATCTCTTCCGATGATCCAGATGAATCCGGCAATGCTCTAATAACATCCTCCAACTTCTCACCAACTTGTCTCATTAATCTAGTCGCATTCGTATGTGGTGCATCCGGTGCAACATAGTTGGTCGCATTTGGCACTGCCAAGCAGATAGAAATGCATGAAAAGATGAGGACAAGTGTTGAAAAACGCATATTTTTTGAGTTATGGAATCATAAATGAGGTCTTTTATACCGAGAAAACTAGATTTTTTTATTAGGTGTAAAAGTAACAATAGAAACCAACAACAATTAGAGGAAGAATGTCTCTTCGCCGGATGCCTCGCCACTTGCCTCGAGTTGCGCTGCCTCCTCCTCTCTGCGCACTGGAAGTAATGTGACGTTTGATACTCAGTCGACAGATAACTTACAACGTTCACCACTTGCCTCGAGAATTGCTTCACGGTTGAGACGGGCCATCACTGGAAAATAGGGTTATTTTGGAATAAAAGGGGAATAAACTCACTGGCTTTGTGCTCGGGAGTTCTTGACGCGATTAGGGCCTCTCGCTGAGCTTCTTTAAGGGCTGAAATAAGACAAAGAAGAATGTTACCATTAGATGAAAATTCGCATAGTTTAGATAAGTTATTTGTCAGAAACGGTAAAATTTTGAACTGAGAAAACTGACTATTTCAGCTTCTGGGCAATTTGTTGCATTTGCCTAAATTTGTTTTTCCAATACTCGAGTAATTGAAACTAGAAATGTAGACTCCATAACTATTTTTTGAAACGGAAAGTATAGAACTTTCAGCAATTTTTACTTCTAAAATTTAACATCTGAAGGAGAACTGATATACTAGAAAAAAAAGTTCAGTTTCAAAAAAAAATCTGAAATCCATGTCTATTTTCTCATATCACTATACACATTTTATGCCGGAAAAATTGATTTGGTGTAAAGTTATGAAGCATAAAACGAATATCAGTTCTCTTTCAATCGACTCCAGCTGTGTGTGAAAACATTTTTTAAGGGGAGAATGATGTGAAATTGAAAATACTTCAATCAGAGAATTAACTTCAGACACATAGTTGGAAATGAAATTTTTATCAGATTCGATATTTTCAGTTAAAAAGTCAGTCGGTCGTTAAACTCAATAAAATCAACAGTAAAAAGTCGAAGAACCGAAATATACATCACTAGGATCTTATTTGAAAAATTCCAAGAATTTCAGAAAAGTAACCGACCCTTACAGTTGAAACTTTTTCGGATTCAGAATTTTCAGATATTTGACAATTATAATTCTTGAAGATATTCCTTGTATTCATTTTCTTGGAACTAACCTTCTCTGAGAGCCATCTGCTCCTCAATCGGCCAGTTGGCCGGATCATCCCCACTTGATTCTTCCTCTTTCGGTGGCTGAGCCATATCTTATTACAGTATCCCTACAGTACCCCAACAACTTACAAATTGGATGATAGCAATGGCAGAGATCACGAAAAGTGCCAAGAATACGATAGTATGGATCCTCATCTTTTGCAGAAATGAAATGAAAAGTGATGAGGGATGAAGGCGGAGCTGTTTTTGAGGCGGCCATTTGTCAATCTCACCACTTTACAAAAACACATATTGCAACATTTCAAAAGACACTTGTTGCCAAATGTTTGGGGTCAGCAGGAGAAGAGATTTTGATTAGTTTGCACACACAACTGAGGACTTCGAACAGAGATAAAAACGTAATAATGTGGGAGGATAATGCAACTTTTTTTTTGAGAAATGGGTGAATTTCTGACACTACAATTGAAGAGCAGACGACTTTTGGAAAGTTATACACTTCTAGAGAAACTGAGAAAATCTGAAAATAGTATTACAAGGAAGAAATATCAAGCATCTATATTGAACGGATTTTATGCCCTGAAACTTTCCAGACTATGATTGTTCGTAACTTATGCTTCTGATGGAGCAAATATTCATAATTTGGTAAAAATTCAAAACTTTTCAAAACTTTTCATGTTTCACAAAATTCTTTAAAGTTTATCTTTTCCTCATTTGATATTCGGTGCTCTAAACATTTTCTCTACACAAACCTTCACCAGTTCACATTATTTTGTCAGCAATATATTGTACTTCGACTCAAAAAATAAGAAAGCATTGCAAACAGAATCTTGTAGCACAAAATGCAGGACTGGCAGAGGAATAAGATCGTAATAATTTTATAATTCATGGTAACAATTTTCCAACAAATTTACAACAACGAATGTCAATACCTATATTTGAGCAACATGTATCTGTCTTGAAATGGTAATAATCAAATATTTTGATCATGAAAAGCGTATTTATTTGAAAATAATTTGTACTGTGGATATAAAACATGTTTGTTACCAGGCTTAAAAGTACTCTTTGAGCCAAATTGTGCTCAGAAAACGTTCGGTATACTGGTTTTTAACCCTGTATCCACTGAAAACGATGAAGCAACATGAATCATTGACGCGTTTGCTGAATGTCTTGCTTTTGAACTTCGACTAAAAATTCATTTCGCAAAATGTGTTAGTCGCCTCAAAAGCTTTAATATTTTTTGAAAGTCTGTTTTTTATGAGCATAATATAGTTACAAAACTGAAAATTTTATTTACACAAACTTTATCAAGTTCACATATAACAGAAATTAATAAATTTATATCTACATAACATTCTACGGAATATGCAACAAAATTCTACAATAAATCGTCATCACGTCTCATAAAAGGAGAATCAAGCCCAAATCTACTATGACCAAAGTGTGAATCTCTACCGAAGTCAACACCAAACGGATCCATTGCTGGAGCTCCACGAAAGACAGGATCCCTATCCATGAGTCCTCCAACTAGTCCACCAGATTGTCCTGGTCTTCTGGAATATTCTTCTCCGCTGATTTGGGGTCCTAGAGGATGAGAATGAGCAAGAAGCCGTCCCTGTTCATCAATATCATTGATTCCATCATTACGTTTTGCAGCATGGCATGGTCCAGCATTCTGGTGTCTTCTCGGTGGCATATTGAACTCCTCGATTCCCCTATCAGTTTGTATTTTCCTGATAACTTCTTTGGTATATATCACAAAATCGAATCTCTCTTTGAATTTATCTAGTGGTATCTTTCGGTCATTATCTTCGTCCCCATCATTCACTATCACTCCATCCCTTTTGGTTATTTTGACAATGTACCAGGATTTGCCATAATCTCCATTATTTCCATCATCATGTTTTTCCTTGCAACATATCATTGCATTGTTCTTCCATAACTCTTCAATTGTTTCGTAAAGACTACCTTTTCGATCTTCGATTCTGAAGTTCGAAGGATCTAGACCAGTTAGGTGTTTGATGGAGTCCTCGATTTTGCCAAGACCAAGATTCTGGTAGTTGCCAAGGAGCCTGAATTGATAGATTGATAGATTCATAGATTCATAGATTCATATATTCAAAGATTCATAGATTCATAGATTCATAGATTCATAGATTCATAGATTCATAGATTCATAGATTCATAGATTCATAGATTCATAAATTCATAGATTCATAGATTCATAGATTCATAGATTCATAGATTCATAGATTCATAGATTCATAGATTCATAGATTCATATATTCAAAGATTCATAGATTCATAGATTCATAGATTCATAGATTCATAGATTCATAGATTCATAGATTCATAGATTCATAGATTCATAGATTCATAGATTCATAGATTCATAGATTCATAGATTCATAGATTCATAGATTCATAGATTCATAGATTCATTGATTCATAGATTCATAGATTCATTGATTCATTGATTCATAGATTCATAGATTCATAGATTCATAGATTCATAGATTCATAGATTCATAGATTCATAGGTTCATAGATTCATAGATTCATAGATTCATAGATTCATAGATTCATAGATTCATAGATTCATAGATTCATAGTTCTCCACTCACTTGGCATACGCCTTCTCCAACAACGGACACCAAAAGTTGTTCTCAATGGCCTGTGCAAACACCAATTGACCATTTTGATCTACCGGCAATTTCCCATCAATCGTTATGGTTTTTATGACTTTTGATGATGTGTAGAATTTGAAGTGGAAGTTCTCTGCAAGTAAACAAACTCTTATCACTGATATTATCACATGATCACTCTATTCATTTGCAAAATGTCGATACCCCTGCCAAAAAAGTATCAAAATTCGGCAATCGAATGGAAAAGACCATGTGAAATATCATCGAATAATGCGATATTTAGTAAGTATTATGCAAATGGTGAACATTTCCTTCGTCGATTTGATATCTTATCAACTGATAATCAAATGTTATCAAGTTGTGTAACTGGATTAACATGGAATATATCAGTATTTGAGGATATTATACCAATTAATCATAAATTGAATACGGATAATGGTATGATACACAACTGATAATATGACAATAATATTGATATTATAGATAAGTTGATATTCAAGTTATATGACAAAAAAGGAGATCGAGTGACAGTCGAAATTGATGATAAACTACCAATATTGGATGGAATATTGATATGTGGACAGGCAGTGGATAATGTATATTGGTATGGATTACTAGAGAAATCATTGGCAAAGTAAGTAATCATTATCAGTTATCAATATATCAATTATCACAGATTAATTGGTGGATATGATAAATTGATTGATATGAAGATAACTGATATTATCACTCATTTGACTGGAATACAATCAAAGATAATAACTGAGGAGAAGGAATTGAAGGAAATATTGATGAATCAAGGGATTGTATGTTGTCAGAAGGGAAGGAAGGAATGGGATACGGTAACTGGATGGAATAGGATGGATGGTAGATATCGAGTGAAAATGAATGGAATTGAGATGGAGGAATGGATGGATTGGGATGATATGATTTCTGATTATAACTCTATTATCACTGCCGAGTATCCTGATAAAGAGATAAAGCATACAAGCTCTGATAATGGTGAAGAATTCGCTGATATCCAAGCTGATCCAACCCGTATCCCTTGGGATGGAATTCGTTTGCCTACCACTCCCATAATTCCTTCTCTCAGTCTTCCTCCATCAATCCCACCAATCCATAGAATTTTGGATCCTACTAGGAATGTATTCGATATATAGTGAATATTTTTGACTATTTAAATAAATATTTAGTACAATTTTTCCTCTAAAAAAACTACAACGGAATTGCGGAGTGTCGTTTAACCTACCTGCATTAATATCCTGCTGCTCCACAATTTTCTTGAACTTCTGCTCTGAGTTTGTCAGTGCGGCTACGGCAACCAGGAAAAATCCACCCGAAAATCCCTTTTTTACTTGATATCGTCGATTGAAAATATCAACATTCGATAGAAAAACAGCATCCGGATCGATTTCCAGCGGTGTTTTCCACTGTATTCCAGTATTTTGAAGTACTTGAGGAAGTGATTCGTCGGTAGAAGGGAAGTCGAGGGACATATTGGGGAAGTGATACAAATGAACAACAATATATACACACAATCAATTTATCAATGACTATCATGCGTTATCAATATAGTATTGAAGGTTGCCGTCGATTTCTTGCGAATCATCACAACTATGGCAATCATTGTAATATGCCGCTTCGATTGTGAATTCGTTTTCGGTCTGGTTGTATTCCTTTTCCTTATAGTTGAGGAAGAAGAAGATTCTTCGGTTGGTGCCTCTGGAAAATATTGATATTAGATTTCGCAATATCAAACAAATATCAAACACTGAAGATCAGTATTATGAAATAAGGGTAGTGTTGATCAATGTTCGATGCGGTTCTATGGTACTTTTCGAGGTTATCTATAGAATTCTATGGGATTCTGTGAAATTCTATAGCATTTTTTGGAAAAGATCTATGGGATTGAATTAGGTTCTATGACACTTTCTGAGGTGATATATGGAACTCTATAAAATTCTATAACACTTTTTGAGCCGTTATATGGGACTATGAAATTCTATGAAGTTCTATGATACTTTTTGAAGTAATCTATGCTATTCTATGGTCTTCTATGAAACCTTTTGCGAGATTCTATGGGATTCTATGAAGTTCTATGGCGATCTTTGAGGTGATCTATGTGATTCTACGAAGTTCTACGGTACTTTTTGAAATGATCTATGCGATTCTATGAGTTTCTTTAGTACTTTTCAAGATGATCTATGGGTTCTATGAAGTTCTATGGCGCTCTTTGAAGATATCTATGCATTTTTATAGGGTTCCATGATACCTTTTGCGATGATCTATGAAATTCTATGGAGTTCTACGGTGCTTTTTCCCGGTATTCTATGATTCTATGAAACTCACTTCAAATAAATGGCCCTCTCACACTGAAAAGCACTCGTATTCGTATTCGTCATACAAAACTCGAAATAGTTGTCACTGTTCGGTGTCACATCATATTCAGTCCATGTTGTCACATTTAACTCTTTATTCAATCCTTTTGAAACATTCCAACTCCATATAGCTGTCTCTCTGCAACAATATACAGGTAGATCACAAACTACAGTAATCCACTCACTTTCCATTTGCTTTGGCTGTCAAATTTAGTTCTGTTGCTTCCGGAACTTTCGCTTCTAATTGAATTCTTCCAACGAAGGTGATACTATCACAGTGATACCAGGTTATCACGGATATCATGATAAATGTTATAAACTGAATTGATAATGAAAAGTTATGGCCATTTTATGTCAATACTCACTTTTATGTTACACATTTTATCGAGACCCTTCCGTATAACTATAGTAATTTGGGTAATGATAACTGTTATTGGTTTTTATTTCACGTCATAATTTTTTTTTGAATAGATTATGATTTTTGTCGACTAAAGTAAGTTCAATAGGTTAAACGACACTCCGCGATTCCGCCTGTTTTTGTAATTGAAAATGATAGAAAGATAATAAATATTTATTCTATTCTAATAGCATAGTCTCTATCTTCCATCAAATAAGCCTCCGGTGCTTGAATCCATATTTCTAAGAGGTCCGTTTTTTGGAATTGGAGAACGAATGAAAGAAGGAAGACCGGCTTCTGGGAATGTCGACAATGGATCAGCAATTATACCGATAGACGACATGCCAGGAAGTTCAAAAGAGGATGCTGGGAATGTCATCAAATCAGTTTCCATCCGCCTTGGTTGATTTTGAGTTTTTATCTCCTTATCAGGATACTTTGCAGTAATAATAGAGTTATAATCAGCAATCATATCATCCCAATCCATCCATTCCTCCATCTCAATTCCATTCATCTTCACTCGATATCTACCATCCATCCTATTCCATCCAGTTACCGTATCCCATTCCTTCCTTCCCTTCTGACAACATACAATCCCTTGATTCATCAATATTTCCTTCAATTCCTTCTCCTCAGTTATTATCTTTGATTGTATTCCAGTCAAATGAGTGATAATATCAGTTATCTTGATATCAATCAATCTATCATATCCACCAATTAATCTGTGATAATTGATATATTGATAATTGATAATGATTACTTACTTTGCCAATGATTTCTCTAGTAATCCATACCAATATACATTATCCACTGCCTGTCCACATATCAATATTCCATCCAATATTGGTAGCTTATCATTTATTTCGACTGTCACTCTACCTCCTTTTTTGTCATATAACTTGAATATCAACTTATCTACAATATCAATATTATTATCATATTATCAGTTGTTATCATACCATTATCCGTATTCAAATCATGATTAATTGGCATAATATCCTCAAATACTGATATATTCCATGTTAATCCAGTTACACAACTTGATAACATTTGATTATCAGTTGATACGATATCAAATCGACGAAGAAAATGTTCACCATTTGCATAATACTTACTAAATATCGCATTATTCGATGATATTTCACATGGTCTTTTCCATTCGATTGCCGAATTTTGATACTTTTTTGGCAGGGGAATCGACATTTGGGTGGTGATGGAAGTGATAATATTAGTGATAAGAAAGGAGAGAGCGTTGAAACTGGTTTCTTATTTGGGCAACCAAACAAATATAATATTAGTTACTTGAAGATTGTATCAGCAGGTGGATATGATAAGTTGACTGATAAGACTGATAGGAATTAACCACACTTTATCACTCTGACAGGACTGAAGAACAATAACAATATTAAGAATAATTATTTAATGATATCTGATAACTGATAACATGATATCACCTCAAATATTCTTTATTTGTGTTACTTTCCGTTTTCCATCATACCACCTAATTTGTCCGGTTCGCCTCCAAATATGTTCCGTTATACATTGTGTGTTGATAAGGACCAATATCACTGATATAATCAGTCCCATTTTTACGGGAGAAAAAAGTTTGTCATCGAAATAGTAGGGGAGCCATTGACGTGTAATTTAGGAGATTATATGCGAAATGTTCCTGATAACCAAGAACTTTGTCCCCATTTTTTCAACATTTTGAGTGTTCTTTTGAACTTGTCAGTGATAGGAGCTGATATAGGCTGATCAATGGGTGTATATCAATGATATCAGGAAAATGGGGATATCAGAAGGGTAGACAACGGAGCATATCAGTGCTACATAGTGTAGCAGATCGGAATGATCAACTATAACATCACGAGGAGCCTACTGATAAGGTACTGATAAGCGAGACGAAATGAGGAAAAAAAACACAATGTGTATATAAATGGGGTCCGGTGGCGAGGAGAACATCATTCATCAAACAATGTCGACCGAGCAACTATCTGGCTCTCCAACACCGGATGATTTCGAGAAGATTGAAAATGGTATGTTATCAGTTAGCAGGATATTGATTATCAGTTAGATTATAGATTGTGATAAGGCTGTGGCTCAAGTGAAGAAGGACGAAGTCAAGGAAGAGCCGAAGAAAGTGGAGCAGAAGGAGGAACCGAAAAAAGTGTGAGTTTCAGACCATATTTTCTCAAAGCGAGAAAGGCTTTTGAGTTGTGCGCCTTTAAAACAGTATTCTAATTTTCTTTCAGCTTTGGGATACTGTATTAAAGGCGCACACTATTTGAACAAAACCTCGATTTGTATGAGACTAATAACACTGAAAATTTCCACTGAAAAAAGTACTTTTAAGTGTTAGTGACTGTTAAATCATCGAAAAAATAAGTGATAAGGGCTTCTTATCATATCATATGTTGAAAAACCAACACTATTATTGTCAAAAAACATCAACCTTCAATCATCAATTTTCAGGAAAACGCAATCAGTCGGAACGCAAACAATGCGAGAGCAAAACATCCTGATAAAGTTGATGGAAGCAGTCGGTAGCATCATTATCAGCGAAAACGCTTTACTGGACTTCTCGGAGAGCAACATGTGTTGCGACTACGAACGATATGAAAAACCACCAGAGCCATTGCTCACACGACTTTGGAACATGATCCCCAGCCCGACTATTCCTCCTGATAACGATGAAGATCGAGCATATGATGATAGTAAGGATCACTATCATTTGTTGAGAGATTATTATGTGAGCTAATCTTCGTTATTCTGTATCTATTAATATTTGTATATAGAGCTTGGTGTTAGCTATTGGGTGTAGACATGTATTTTTTGTGGTAATAAACTTCTTTGGGACATGTGTTTTGACAAATCGAAAAAAAATATTTTTGAAAAACAATCTTTTTGGTCAAGTGGAATAAAAGAAATTTGAAAAAATAATCTGCTCTGCCAATATTTGGGGAAAAATTGGAAAATAAAATGGGATAAACACGAATTTGAACTCCCGCTTGCAACAATGGCCTAGAAAGCGCACGGCAACACTTCAAACAGCAAATTTTCAAAAAGCGTTTTTGAACTTGCAACATTTCTTTCCCTCTCAAAAAAAATTTTTCATCAAAAATTTGCACATTTTTCTTTATTCAAATTCAAGTTTCTCATAGTTCTTTCCTCCTCCGTTCTTTCTTTCGATATTTTTCAATTTGCAGTAGCATTTCAAGCTTCCTCGACCCAACACAAAATGGAGATGATGTTTAGTCATAATCAGTGAGTTGTTCGTAGGAAATATATTGCGAAATATCTTTATTTTTCAGTCAGCCACCTTTCTCCAATCCGTTATCCGCCATTCCGTGCCATTTAATCGAAAGAGATGGCCCTGGTGTGTATTTAGCGAACGGAATGCCGTATAAAACACTGGCAGATGCATTAGAAGCCATTCGTTTTGTTATCGATACACGGAAAGAGGAGATTACAAGGTTTTCAGGTAAATAATTGAGTAAAACAAATAAATAATAAATGAAATTGTAGATTATGGAGATACTATGGAAATTACGTACAAGACATTTGAAACTAATCTGTAAGTTGTTCATTCTACTTCAAGCTATTCCCAATGTTTTTTCCAGTTTTTCAATTGTACAACCCGATTGTTCTGGTCCAGTTTCACTTCTTGCCAGTTATTATATCACTGGAAATTGCATCGATCACATGTTTGTTGTAGACGGAAAAGTCTACAATTCGTTGGCAAAAGCGTTCGATGCTCTTTATAAAACTATGAAGCATCGGCTGCAAAGAATTGTTTCTATTCATCGTAAGTCTCATTTTCTTCTTTCGAATCTATTATTTATCGTTTTTCAGAATATACCGATGGACTACAAGTGAAATATATTCCATACGATATTGTCATTCATAACAATCCATCATACAATTTTCTACTCGAGCCGGAGTATTTGCAAGTACAGAAATTTGTCAATCAATTCCTCAAAAAAAGAGAATATCATCCGAAATATTACGATGCTCCATTATATAATACAGTGAATACTGTTGATGTCGAGCAACAAGAAGAAAGTGCCGAAAGTCCGATTGCCGAGCCATTGAATGGTATTGAAGCAACGGAAGAACCGAAGAATGAGGAAAAATGCACGAAAATGGCAAATAATGCATTGAGGGATCGATTCTTTGCCAATTTTCGGTTGGATTTCTCTTCGGATTATTGTGATGTGCGGAATATGTCATTCAATAAAGATGATGATTATATAATTGAGGAACAGTATTATTCGAATAACGAAGAAGAAGATGAAAGTGATGATGTAAGAAATTGTCTCTTTTTAAAGGTATATTGTCGATTTTCAGAATTCGGAAATGTCTCAATCCTCAGAAAACGACGAAAATGAGGAACAAGAAATGTTTTCCCAACAATCAGCTGAATTGACAACCGAAAACCCGGATTCTCCTAATTTATTTGAGATAAAAGATGTATCTTGGACGTTGATGATGGAGAAACTTATTGGAGTAATTTAGTCAAAACAAATAAAAAAGTTATTGTGTTTATTACAGAAAGAAGCTGATGAATTAGATGATCCATTATCCAAAACAGCGAAGTTTGAAAAGGAGCAATTTGGCAATAATATTCAACCATTCCTGTTTTGGAAGAGCTTTGAGTCACAAAAAATGCATGAAAAGCATTCAGATGACGTGGAATTCAACATGAACTCGATACAAAAAGGATCAAGTTGGGACTTTTTACTGTCACTTTTGGGAGAGAACAATGACGTCTCACAGAGTTCGAAAAACTGCGACAACTCATTCGAAAATGGCGATATTTCGACATTAGAGGTGGAAAATGTGAATGATGAGGAGATTGAAAAATTGAACGAGCCATTTCACGATAATGAGCAAATTACTGATGAAATTCAACCATCCATGTCAGTATTCCATCTCCGTGAACAATCATTATTCCAAAATCCCATAGAATTCCCATTTTGGAAGGATTTTGAGTCATCAAATTTGTACGACAAACAACCATATGAAATGGAATTCAACAAGAAATTGATGTTTTCATCGCGAAGAGAAACATTTCTCGAGTATTTGATGCTTTTGAAGTCATCAATGAGCAATTCAGTGCCACAGAGCTCGGAAAACGAAGGAAATCTATTGGAAAATGCGGATTCGACGAAAAATGAAGTAATTTGGGTATTGAATGAAGAAAAGGTGCATTTTTACAGAATCTTTCAACAAATATAGCATTTTTTTTGCAGACAACGGATGAACAGGGCGCAAAGCGTGATGAGGAGGATATTCTAGCTCAAAAACATTCGATCGACATGAAAAATGTGAGCCAAAAATTACGATTGTGGCTGAAAAACTGCTTTTTCAGTTTCAAAATTGTTTCATAAGTAAATTGGAAGATGGTGAATTGGTACATAAAGTCAAACTTATTTTGTCGGAAAATGCTGATTCGGTGAAGAAAACTTTGTCGATTGATGATTTTCAGGTTTTTTCTTTTTTCTTTTTCTAATAACGCAAACAATATTTTGCAGAAAGATGATGTGAAAGCTCCTATTTCTGGCCAGAATGTAAGATCTTTGGCACAAAAATTTGAGAAAAACAATAAAACAACGGCTTCGAGAAGTGGAAACAGTAGGAAAAGAACAAAATCGGAGCAATACAATGTAAGAAAACATTCTTTTATTCAAATGGAAATTGTTACATTTTTAGAATCCAACAATCAAAAAGATACTCTCCCTCGAGAATTGTTCGTCAACAAACAAGCAATGTGTGAAGCATTCGGATCAATTTGTTATCATAAGAATGGAAATGTTGGTGGAACATACACAAAAACCAAAGAATGCAGTTTTGTGTAAAAGTTGCATCGAAACGAATGATCATCCAATTTATCGGAATTTGTCGGAAAAGACGATTGAGCTGTTGAAACAGACCATCAAGCAGTTTTTTGTAAGTTTTTGATAGAATATTATGAGAAATAAGGTGTTTTATTGCAGTATGGATTATTTCAAAAGTATGACACTCAACGAATTGAACAAATTATGGCGATGGAAGAGATAACAATTGATATTGGGGATGATTCGCAGTTATATAAGGTAAACATATTCATTATTCGCTTTTTTATTCATATATTTGCAGAATGCACTCGATTCGAATAAGATGTTGATATCTGAAATATCGGAGATTTGTGCAATCAAAGCTATCAAATGTGATTGTGGAAAGAATGCGAATTATCGGATCACAACAATATCAAAGAATGAGGAAATGAAGGAAATCCGTGTATGTAGAGATTGTAAATATACGAAAGGATTTATGGCGAAATACTCTGAATATCTTCTTGTGGTTCTTCATATGATGGATAAACATAGTAGAATTGAACACATCGATCGATCGAATGCCAAAGAATTGTGTGAATCGGAGAAACGAGGAAAGGAATTGACACCATTACAGTGAGTTATATACTTATATACAATAATATCTTGTTGATTTCAGACAAAAATCCATCTACACCGTCTTCAATATGGCATTCTTCCCGGATCTCAAATATTTATCGAAAGAATTGGACAATGTATCACTAGTCTCAAATTCTCAACCAAATTCGATCATTATGGAACATGAAGATGTCAGAGTGACAATCACATTAGAATGATCAATGTAAAATAGTATTCGAATGATTAACAATCCTAATTTGATATATTTGTAATGTTATGATATTGTATCCATTATATATTCATGTAAATGATTGTACTCTACTAAACTAACAATTTATTCTATCAACAATAAAGACTATATGTTGTCAATCCGTCTACATATATCCGTATAATGGTGTCTGACTTTTTCCCACCCATGTGGTGTCAAATGTTCGCCATGTGTCAACCATGAATATCCATTCGATTTATCAAAAAACCGCCATCTCTTCAATTCCTCATCATAGAAATCTTGTTTGTAATCGATCAAATGACATCTACCACCACAATCTTTTATCAGTTTATCATTCCGTTTTCGTGCATTTTCAGATCCTTGCTCGATTTTCATGATACTTTTCTAAATATTGTTATCAACTGATATCATATAATTTATCACTCACATCAACATTCTCAATCGACATTCCTGATTTCAATTTTCGTGCGATTTTGGCGATGGATGATCGATCAATTTGTGGTATGGCATTAAGAATATAGATATCCTTTGTCACAATATCCAAATATTTCAACAACCAACTTTTCATTGTTAGATATGTTGGATCTGTGTCAATTGAACCATTGAATGGATTTCCAGCTGATATGAACCTGATAAATTGAATATCATACTGATATGATAACAATCACATACCTCGTCTGAATAAACAAATAATCTGGTTTGAACTTCTTCACTCTCTCATAAAATGTTTCAAGTCTAGCCAGACAATATGCCCCAGTATTTTCCCCAACTGTTCTAATCAGTGGCTCACAATTTCCTTCGGCATCATCCAGAATAGCAGCTGCCACTTGTCCACACTCCTCCCAAAACAAATTAGCAATATTTGCTGCCCAACTGTTACCAATTACTGCCAGTCTTAGGGTGCTGTTTGGGTTTAGGTCCTGGAAGAAGGAGTTAAACCTAACTCGATACCCTGGTGGAATACCTTCATACGACAATTGGCATAATATGGCGGATCATAAATACAATGTTTTGTATAACAATTCCTGTCATCATTGGAATTCCAGAGTTTGTTCAACTTATCAGCAGTATCTGAAATTCTTAACAGTTGATAACATTTTATCAGCTCATCACCTAGTACTGAATTATTAATTTTGACAGTATGATTAACAATTTGTGAGGTATTAGGAAGTGTCTCGTTTTGCGATTGGGTTGCATTATTTGTCTTGTTATAGACCACATCTGGCTTCATCTCGAATAATTGTTGATTATGGATAAGGATCACATTTGTTATCAGTAGAATAAACACAAGTATTGCAATATTGGTTGATTGAAGTTTAAGGTACCATCTGGAATATCAAATTATCAGTTGATAATACATGACACACTCACTTTTCGTATCCATGGTGAATGATCACTGATATGACAACTGATAATGCAAGGAACATGATCGAATCTGAATAACTGATAAGACATGATAATGATATGATAACTCACAATCATCCATATCCATCAATTTACAATATGCATATATTGGCCAATGAACCAAGTATAATACATATGAAATATTACCAAGATATGTGATAACTCGATTTGATAACAGTTGATTATGGATTGATATGAGTATTAATATACCAGTTAGACATGTTATCAATGGTCTGTTATCAATTGATTATCACTGATAATTATTATCAATATCGTACCGTAATACAATTGATGGTAGTTCAACAGGTACAAATAGGCATACAATAACATTGATAAGAATGAAATATGTTATCCAACTGAGCATCCATCTCTTCCATTGTCTATCTTCCATATCATCATTATCACTCTGATCACCTTGTTGTTCCAATTTATCTGTAATCATTGATAAGGTATATCAACTGATATACTGATAATCACCATTATCATCAATCCGTTGATATCCTTTATTTGTTTTCTCCCTTATTTGATCAATTAATTTGAACTTTTGTGACAATTGATATACAATCATTCCAATAAAAAACTGCCATATTCTTGCAAACATGTTATTGAATGCGGTTGATTTAGGTGATAAAACATGGAATATCAGTGATAATAATCCTATAATAATATGATAATAATCACTGATAATCAATTGATAACATACCAATCAATGAATAACTGATAATCTCATATTTGAAATTGATCCATCTCAAAATGATATAAATGATAGGAATGATAAGGTAGAATTGTACTTCGACCGAAAGTGACCATGTATGTGTGAATATATCAATAGCAAGTGATAACTGTAATCAATAATCGATTATCAGTTGTTATCATTATATCAGTTGACCATTTTGAAGTAATCTTCCTGTTGTGTTTGTTGTCGATTCGATACAAATACTAATGCTCGAATTGCCGACTCTTGATTCGTTCGTATTGCAGTTTTAGGGAATATTGTATAAAGTGATATGATTGATAACAGAATGATAAGGTAATATAATGGAATGATGCGTTTGAAACGTCGGATATAGAATGTGGTGATGAGTGAACATGTCTCGAGTTGACTAGATACTGATCGTTTCAATAACATACACATCAAATAGCCGGATAGTACAAAGAATCTATTGAGCATATTCGATGATATTCGGTTATCATATCAGTGTTATCACTTACTGATCTACTCCCAGATATCCATTTGGTATGATAGTTGGATAATAATGGAACCCGATCACTACCACTATTGCCAATCCACGTATTCCTTGCAAATCTAATCGCTTCATTGTCAGTAAATATGAAGGGGAAATACTTGTATTGTGTGAAATATTTCTCACGCAAATTTTTTTTCATTCGTGGAATATGATGTTTTCTGACACAAAGAATTGAGAAGGTAACAGTATGCAATATATGAAATGGTGATGATAAAAAAGATTGGTAAAATCGTGGACAAGTCAAATGATCATCAAAATCAGGCACTATTCCCATAGGCCATGCTCAATAGAGTAAATGTAATATTCAGGGAATGATGTCGGCTTCTCCTAATCTGACCAGTTTCGACCACACATATGCTCAAGATTGCCAATTCCAACCGCTTCAATTGAAAACTGACCCATATCATCACGTCATTCATATATTGGTGTATATTTCAGTGTGCCCAACAATCATTCGATTCCTAATCATCTAATTCTATCTCAACATCTGTCTGTCACCCACCATTTCTCTAATCCTCCACCGTCTCTCACTCTCTTTTTCACCAATCTGATTTCTATTCAAATTGTTCGCACTTTGTCAAACTATTTGTCTCTTCATTTCAAATTTATTTATTCTTTGTCGTTTGTCTTTTCTTTTTCCAATTATTTCACAGTCAATTCTTTCTCATAGTCAAATTCCCAAAAAGTTATGAGAGGTCACAATCCTATTATTACTGTTTCATATAGGTTCTAATAGTTTTTTTCCACAAAATATAATTAGTTTTAGAGAATAAAATTGTATTTTCGATTATGAACTTATTTTTTGGGTTTGGCTGCGCCTTTAATACAGTAACCCAGTATACTTTTCCTCACATGTAATATAATTAAGATATGATAACACAGTTCCATAAAATGGGCTCGGAAAATTGAAAGTAACTATTTTTACAGTTTCATAGATTAATTGTGTTGGAATAATGTATCCTAAACTTGTTTCTGATCATTCACTGGATTCATATATTTTTCAAACATTTCGGTATAGATTCTCCGAAATTGTAACGGTTTTTGAGGAAGTCTAGATTTCTTTTTCTGTTACAAATTATCTAAATACTTTTACACTTTTGATGTTGGGCTACTGCGTGATTCAAGTTATTTTTACGTTGTGTACGAATTTTACAAAGACACAAAAGTTGCACCTTTTAGATTAACCAGTCTTCAGTATCCCAGAATACTATTGCTTGTATCTGATATGATAAACCGTACTGTCCCGAAAAGTGAGCATGAAAAGTTGAGAAGTCATCATTTTTTTCAGTTTCACAAATAAGTTGTGTTAGATGTTAGTAACCCATCATGTTTGTGGCATTTCCATCATTCCATCATTCACTACAAAAGATTGAATTGTAGAATCTCCAAGATTGTCGCGAGTTCTGACGGATGCTTGAACTTTTTCTGTTTTAAACTATGTGTTTTACACTCGTGTTTCAATATTTATCAATATGATCTGCCAAATTCGTTGGAGTTGTGTTACTTTTAATTTTCAGACATCAAGATGGCGACCCAGCCTACTGATGATCCTTCAACATCCGATGCTGATAACAGTTATCAGGTTCTTACCACTATCCCTTATCATATCGTTTTCAGACGACAATCAAGCCAAAATCTTCTTTGGCTTAGGTCAAGAAGCGATCAATGCGATTCTCTCCAACATTTCATCGGTTGTTAAGAGAGAACGTGGAAGCTGGCAAGCTGAGAAAAGGTGTTCCAACTGTGATTCCTCTCATAAAACGAACTGGAGAAGAGGGGCAAATGGAGAGTTGTTGTGCAATGCGTGTGGATTGTACTTGAGAAAGAATCATGTAAAATGGTAGTGATAAAGTGATATGATAAGGATTATTGTAGGTCACTCGACCATCGATGTATACGACTAGGGACTTCAAGACGCGACCGAGAAAGTTGAAGAAGGATGGTGTGAAGTGTGGGGCCAAAGATGAGGATAAAAAGTGATGCGAATATATCGTTCGTCTTATTGATAACTTATCATTGATCTTGCCATATATTGAATAAATCTTGATAACGCTTTCATGAAACTGCAAAAAATATAAAACAAAACGCAGTACAGCTATAAATGCGATAAATTAGTTCCTATAAAGATATGAAAAATTACGATGGAAGACGGGATTTGTGAAGATTTTTGAAATTTTTTTTGAGAAACACGGGCAGAACAATCATCGTGGTCAAAACATTTTTTACGATAATTATCCCTCGTGAAACTGAAAAATGGTTTGAGAAACCGGTGGCATTTGAAAATACTGAGCAATATAAGTGAGCCTTGAATCATTTGAATATGCACTGACATTGTCATTTGTGCTCATTGTGCAATACCTATTCAGCTGATATTGTTCCATTTTCCCGAGTCACACTAGACTATACAGTGTTCACTTAAAGGAACTGAATCTACTGTTTCAGTAATAATGGAAAAGCTGAGAATTTTCTTGTCGACAATTTATGGTTCAACGAATCTCTTTGCTTCCAGATATAATGCATCCGTCACGAGACAATAAAAAGGCAATAAAAAATGAATAATGTGTATAATATACGAATAAATGGGCAATGAATCCATAGCAATATGCCTCCATGTTCTTCCTTTTCCTCCGCCATATTGCTCATTTATAAAACATGAGCAACAACTTTTTCGTATATAAAAGAGATAGGTTATCAGTTGATAAGAGTAGTTGTCGTGTTATCACTATCATATTCCTCATTATTGTCCATTTTCATTCCTATTTTTCAGCCAAATGACACATCAATTTACTCGACGTAATCAACAAATGATATTAACATGTTTATATGGAGTATCATTATATCCTGATAGGTTGAATAATATCATACCAAAACGACGGAATCAGACAATATTTGGTGAGTGATATGATATGGTTATCAGTGTGATAATGATATGATTATAGAACCATGGAAATTTCATTTTTATACATCGATTGGTTGTTTATCAACTATCATAATTGATGGATTAGATCCAAAGAAAACGATTGATGATCTATTTATATATGCATATTATCAGTTGGTTATCATTTATTATCACTATATCAATTGATATTACAGATATCTAATCAAATATGATAAGTTATCAAATATCAATACCTTATCCATATCATCAACTCTTTATCATATCACTGGTTCAACACCCAATCCATATCCGACGTATCCATCAACATCAAATGGTTTTTATGTGAGAATACTTGGATTATTGCAATATCAATCGATAATAATATGTGAGCCGATATTCGATGATGTCAAATATGCATATATAATTGATGTTAAACAAACAATTGATGATAGAAAGGGTGATATGATAACACTGATATTGATAAGGATAGTGGATGATTGTGATAGTTGGATGAGTTATCAACAATTCAAACACGACTATTCTTATATTTATGCATGTTCGGAACGAGTCAAACGAGATGATAATCAAGTGAAAAAAGTGGTGAGGGCAGCCAAATTGGATAGGGCAAAGTGGACCATTGATTCATGATTTACTTTGTTTCACACAATAAATATTTCATAACGTGTCTTTCTGAAATTATCCATATTATATAAGTTCTTGCTGATCGAAAATCTGAAACTACTGAAACACAAAATAATATTTTAGTATGAAAAATGGTTTCAACTCTGAACTCGTAGCCAAAATTATTATTAATCCTATCTTCCTCAATTACATCTTTCTGCTCCCACCACATTCAACAGAGCTTCTCCTTCTCATATCCCCCTTGTTTTCTCATTATATGGATAATCTAGCAGCAATTAAAGATGCTCTGCTGAATTGGCACATCACTGATAATCCCATGGAACTGTGTTTGATCCTGGAAATGAAAACTAGAAACCGATAATTGGCAATTTTGTATAAGTTTATGGCGGTTGTTGAAATAGCAAATAATATTTTAGAATCACATAAATATAGGTTATGGAGAAAGAAAAGATTGATATGTATAAAAATTCATAAGAATAAATGAATAAGTGTATCAATCAGATATATGATTGGAGAAACAGAAACCGCATAATATTGAGTGATGTAGAGGAATTGAAAAAATAGAAATAAATAATCTTGCAAATGTAGCCTATACATATGTCATGGAGTAATTCGAATAGGAATGTCTTGATTTACAGAAAATGTTATGAAACTCAAATATTGTGAAGTACGTGAAAAGTGTGGGAAAATAATAAAACAACTTCTGTTTAGAAGAATATGAGAAAAGTGGGAAAGAAAAAATTACCATCAAACGAATTTTCAAAATTTTCAATCGAGTTTAGAATATAATAATTTTTTTAAAATCATCATTCTCTTCGTTTCAATTTTCATCCATTGCTTCGTTTACCGGCAGATGTTCGATTCCCCAATCATTCAACCTCGACTCCACCATATTCCGAAGTTTCGGCCTGAAAAATTTTTAGAAAATAAAACATTTAAGTTTGTGTTTACATACCGCCATACTTTATCATAATCTTTCAGTATTTCTATGAGCCTGCCTTCATAATTCGCCCCAAACTCCGTCACAATTTCATCCGCGTCATCGAACAAAATGTTCATTCTTTCACGTGGTGAGATCTCAATTTTTCGTATCCTAACATTTTCTTTGATTCCATCGACAATGAACATTTCAGTACCCCAGTTACGAATGTATCAGAAGTTGGATCCGCCAATCTCGCTCTGTAGATGGTGTTCCATTCCTCATTTCTTATATCGTACTCCTCAATTTTCAAGATCTCGTTCTCGTTCTCCTTAACCAATAACGATTGATAGATTTTTTCTCCGTGTGACCCTACAAGACACCCAGTGAAAAAACGATCTGACTAATAACAGTATCACAAAAAAGTATATCAAATTTCGAAATTTTTAGCCTAACTGAAAATGCACATTTTAAGCTAGGAGTTGAGCATGTTATTGTCAATCCTGCCCGTCAAGTGTGCTCTTCCGCAATTATTTGAAAATGAGCGTTTTTTCGTGTTCATGAAACAAATACCGTATTTCCTCAAATAGAGCGACACGACAAACGCTGTCGGAGAATGATCATATCTCAAAATCTAGTACAGTTATCAAAAAGTTGTCAACAGCAAACTTGCAGCTGAAATTTTGATCTACAAATTTGCAGTTGGCAATTTTTTGATAGCTCTTCTAGATTCCGAGATATAAGCATTATACGGCAGCGTTTGCAGTGCCGCTCTATTCGAGGAAATACGGTATATGCGGAGAGCAGAATTTGTACAAATTTTCACAAATATCTTTCCGAAATTCTCATTTCAAATTGGCAAAACTGCACTTAAAATCCAAGACGGAAAGGGCAAAAACTGAAACTTACAAACGCTATTATATAAAATTTTTCTGACGTTTCCAGAATGAAATATTGTCCGTTGAAATACGGACAAATTTGTTCTCCCTCTCATCCAATTTGTGCACCACCCGGCGTCCGGCCGAGTCTACTTTGATTAAAAACACCGAACTGTTCGCAACGAGCAAGTTGTGGTGTTTGAACTGCTCAAAGTGGTGTGGCTATAAAATAAGAGGAAGATTTTTGAAATGAAACTCCAAATAATTACCATAGGAATGGAGACCTGTTGGTGAGTCTCCATGCTTTTCACAACCAACTCCTTCCCGCAGTCAAAGAAGGCGTTGTTGTTTTTGACCACAAAGTTGGCCAGAGGTGCTGTCATCACCTCACTCCATTGTCGTGTTGTGGTATTCAACACGGTCATAAGTTTCACAGAGTCGATCCGTGAAACAAAGAAAATATTTTCACCGGAAACCGCTGCTTTGCAGGGGTTCCGGGCGTCATATTCGTCCATTCGGATGGACGCCGGGCGTTGGAACGCCACCTCCTGCCATTGTTCAAGTCCTAAATATGAATCTATGAATCTATGAATCTATGAATCCTACCTGTGTTGAATCTGTGTACTTGAAATTCTCCTCCCATTGGATGACGGATGGTCCACACATCCTCACCCACCAAACAAACGCAGGAGCACTCAGCGAAAGCTGCCGTCAAAATATTTTGAGTTGTAAAGCGAGCCATTTTTGGTTTCTATAGGTAGATTTGAGCTGTAAAAAGAGAGCTTTGTTCCAAATAGGTATAATAATAGAGAAGGAAGAATGAGGAAAAACGAAATACATCCTCAATGCATATGCCCTTTAAGCGGATTAAAATAACGTTGTGCATGTCTACTCAAAAATATATGCGTGAGGCGGTTACCATGGAAACGTTTCATCCTTTGATACTCACATGAGCACCGACAAAAGTTGGGGCAGTGCAGTAAAAAACAAAAGATAATCGGTTAGAGGCATCATCCCAAATAGCAACGGTTGTTTACCGGGATACTGTTTGAATTGAGTTGATTTTGGAAATGGTATGGATAGGGAGGCTAATTTGGGTGGCAGATACAGAATATGAGCACAGTTTTGCGAAAAAGTGTCTGAAAATGAGAAATCGAGTGACAGTCGAAATTCAGATTTTTTAATATTCATTTTGTCAAGTTTCATCTCAAAGCGGCTCCAAAGCTTTTCTTTTCGAATTCGATCGAACCTCAAATTGAGGGATCAAACCATTTATCCAAGGTAAGAAATAAGCCAGAAGATGAAAAACAGAGCTAATTTATGTACTCATGAGTTTCGAAAGTGAGCTTTACCATGTAAATGAGCTTCCAGTGTCTTCTATTGATATTCAGGTGTAGCGATGCGATTATCATACTTATTTATTATCTCTGTGTTATCAGGTAATCCATGAACAGTATTTATTTTCATCAATCTTCAATCCTTTGTCGGTTCCCTTATATCCTTATCACTCCTCATCAGTTCATTCATTATTAGTGTACCCTCTCTTCATCCAATCAGGGTCATCGATCTACAGTACACCTGCAGTACAATTGGTAGTGTGTACGGCCCTCATTCTTTCACTCGTTCCCGTTTCATTCAGTCTGTCTGTTCTTGCAAACTCGAACAATGCAATCATATTCTGATAACGTCATTTCCTCATCTGTAGCTCCTACTGCTTCCTCTAATTCGGGATACGGTAGTGATAAGGAAGGGAACTCATCCGGGAGCACAGAAGAACAGATTCAGGAATTTTGCATTTCCTCACTCACCTCCACATGGATGCCATTTGCCAATCCAAACTACACCTTGTCAGACAACTATCCAGGTTATAATGGTAAGTTATTATCAGTTGTTATCAGTATTATCAATGTTTTTTTTTCAGTTCCATTGAATCACATCGTCTGCAAGAATGGAGTCTTCCACCACGAATTTGTGCAAAACGGCGAAACACATTGGATGGCATTTGATGAAGAGACACAACAAGAAATGAGACATCAACTGGAAATAAGAGGGCTCGTGGAGCCGCAGATTATTGTGGAGCAACCATTGATTGTGGAGCAATACCAATATCAGGAAGTTCAAGAGGGAGGCTATCAACAGGGATCAGTTGAAGAATCCGTAGAGCAACAAACGGAGCAACCGGTAGTTATGGAGCCGAAGAACCCACAAGAGCAGCAGGAAGAGCAACGTTTGCAATTTCCCATTGAGCAAGTTCAGATGCCTCAAGTTCCTGCCGAGTTCGAAGATCAACCATTTCAAAGTAAGTTTTCCTTATCAGTTTATCATCATATAATCATCACATATAGATCGTGAAGTAACTTGGAAAACACCAAAAATGACAAAGTCCGACCAAGTTACGAGTGTCCTCTTGGAGCTCCACGCTCAACATCAACATACCGATACCGTAAGTGATACCGATCTTATCATAGTTATCATAATTTTTATCAGATATTTACAACTGGGGACTTGGTGAAATTATGTGGACTCGACTTGAAAGCAGACTACCGTCGGATTCACGATGTGTTGCCACCATTCGAACTTTTTGGAATGCTGGTGAAGGTGGAGAAAGGGCAATATAAGTTCCGGCCGAAAGGGGACATGGTACAACTGGATGAGGCATCGATGAATGATAGGGTTAGGAACATTGTCACTTATGTCAATGAATTCAAAAGAATTGGTGGACGACTGGAGGTGAGTACCAAGAACTTGGTGATATCTAATCAGTATACTTATCATTTCAGGACTATAATGCTAAAACATTTGGGCTCAGTATTCGCATCAACAATCGACGGATATATGATGTGCAAACATCGTTGAAGAATCTCGGTATTATGGAATATGATGTGAAGAACAAGGTGGCAACACTTTTAATATAACTTTTCAACTTTTTTATCCACCATATTTCCTTTTGTATTCCCACTTTCTTTCTCAACTTCATATTCATCCATATCAAACTAAACACCTTTTCTGTTTCTCTCATATTATATAACTTCATACTCACTTATTTTTCCAGTTTGTCAGCATTTGTCGTGATCTTTATTTTATTCCACCGGTAATTCTAATAAATCGATTGAATGAGTCAATGTGTCAATAAATGACAGATGCACCATGATTGTTGACACATATATGTCTGTTTTTACACATTTTTATGATGTTCCGTCATAAAAGACAGCTGTAAACATATCGTAATTCGAAAAAACGGAATATCGATCGAAAATGGAGAGGACGATTGCAACTCTATTACAAATAATTTGAATTCGACATTTAGAATAACAGCAATAATTTGGGTATATAGAATGACAGGAGAGATAAACATAAAAATAGTTCATTCAATCGATCAAAAAATATTGAATCGGAGGAGGACTGAAACACAATACTGACTCTCATTACTATTCAGATTTTCAGAAACAGTAGTATTTGGTATTAATTTGTTGATCCTATAAACAATTTTGAAATAAATTATCTATGGGATACTACTGCAAATCACAAATCGGGATCATTGCGCCATATCCAGCAGTACGCGGCGTCATAGCCAAGATTACCACAAGAGCCACAACTTGGTGAGTCAATATTAAAATATTCGGTTTCTAGACAATTGTATGAAGATGTTGATGATACATATTTTGATAACTGGTTTTTCCAACAAAGAGTTTCAAAAAAAAGAGTTTTAAAACACACTGCTCCGGTGGTCCTCCTTTTGTCGATATATCCAAAGGTATGATAGAAATGTGCCAAGTTTACAATACACAACAACAAACACACCGACCCTTTGATATAACCGATTGACCAAAATGTGCCAACTTTCTTATCTCTTTTGTCGGATCATGAGGACCGCCAGAATCAATGTAATCCTTTTTATTTCAGTGCTCGAGAGTGAATATGTATGCATCACGGAGCTCAGTGATTTTTCGTTTAACTGATTCCAATTTTGCCTATATTTTAAACTGATTATTGGTTGGTAATCAGCTCGAAAAACTTCAAGACCGAAACTTTCCGAAACCTATTGAAATCAATCGCAAATCAATCCGAATCTACTATCTTTTTTCAGTTACCGCTATTTAAACAGTTGGCTCCTAAACAGTAATATTTCTACCAATTATCAACCTGTTATCTGTTCATGATTATTTGTTTCATATCCTTATCAGTTCATCCAGTGAACCGTCAATCCCTTCTCCATCCAATCACCGTCCTCGACCCCACCCCTCTACAGTACATCTACAGTAAGAGAGTGGGCGTGGTTTATTGTTCATGCGGGAGTGTGTCGGGCCATCATTCCTTCATTCATTCGTTTCGTTTCCATCCGTTCTGTCCGGTTTACTTGAAAACATCAAGAATGAAATTTTACGCTTTTGACGCCAAAGCCTCATCTCTAACTGCTGACGACTATTTGACCGGAGCCTGCCATGATCATAAGCACGACTCTCCAACTAAATATTCCTATCCAACTACATCGTCGGAATACTGCACTGAGGAACGGCACAGTTTGTATGATCATAACCAAGTATCAAGTGATCAATCGTATTTGGCATATCAGCCAACCCAGCAAGATGATACCTATATTGTGGACGCTAACCATCAAATGGGATTCTCCGCGTTGCCAAACATTCCGATGGACGAGCAGCCGATTCTTCATAACGATGCTCATTTCCAAGAAAATCAAGAAGTCCACGTGGAAAGACACTCTGATTTTCCGAGTTCAATGATTCAAGAGCAACCAGTTTCAAATGGATATGGTAAATTTGAAGAGAGCCAGGAGGTTACAAGCGAGGGGCGCTTTGAGATCCCATATCCATTGATCCAAGAGCATCCGATCCTCTATCAGAATGCTGGATATGAAGACATGCAAGAGCCACAAGAAGAAACTTTAGATGTACAACAGGAAGGAGTTGTGAAATTCCCGACTGTACCGGTTCAACTTCCTCAACCGACGGAGGAATACCACTATTTACCTCCACAACGTGAGTTCATTTTATCATCTTACCACTTATCAATCTATTATTCCAGATCACCAAGCACCCACAAAAGCAGCAAAGGCCCGCAAATCAGACGAAGTGATGATGTGTATCTTGGACCTGCACCAGCAGTATCAACACTCTGGAATGGTCTTCAAAACAGCTGACCTGATCCGATTGAGTGGACTCGACGTGGCACCTCGTCGCATTCATGACGTCATGCCACCATTTGAGTTGTTCGGCATGGTGGAACGACGGACAAAGGGGGAATACGAATTTAAGCCGAAGAGACAGATGGAGCCACTGGAAGAAGGAGCAATGAATGGGATGCTCAAGACAATCGTCAAGTATGTGGAGGTGTTTAAGACACTAGGTGGACAATGCGAGGTTAGTTATTCTTTATAGGAAATATTCATACTATAATTTCAATTTCAGAACTATTCCGCTAACAAGTTCGCAAAAACGTACGACTTCAACCTGAGACGGATCTATGACGTCCAAACGTCTTTGAAATACCTCGGAGTAATAGAATATGACACGAGAAAGAAGACGGCAAGACTTTTATAATTTATGTATTATTTTGACATCCAATTTTTTTCCTCTACATCACTTCCTCTTGTGCTTTCCTTTTGTTTTGATACTTGGAACTTTTTTTTTGTAATTTATTCATGCAAATCGTCATATTATAATTTTTTAAATTCCCGATGATCTCTGTATTGTATTCTACCGGTTATCCTAATAAATATAGTTGACTAAATGTGTTAATGTATCAATTATGACAGATGCACCAAGATGGTTTCGACACGTGGCCCTGTCGATTTTACATATACATATTTTATTCACTCGATATGACAGAGTTGAATTAGATTAAAAATGTCTTGCTCCACTTGTCCGTTGCTCTGACTATGGTAGTGGCTGTGTTTTTTTACTGGTTGGCTGTGGTCCGGGCTGCGATGATTCGGGCGAAATGGTGGCATGTTCTGTGGTTTCTCATCCGATGTTTCCTTTGACACCGGTGAGCAGCTTGTTGACCATTCTTTCTTTTTCCAGATTGTCTGAATTCCTCATGGTCTCTTTTGTATAGTGGAGGGGGGGGGGGGGGGGGTGGTTCAAGAAAATATCGATGCAGTTAATGTGTCAATAAATGACAAATGCACCGCGATTGTTGACACATCTATGTCCGTTTTTACACATTTTTATGGTGTACGGTTATAAGAGACAGCTGTAAACATATCGTAATTCGAAAAAACGGAATATCGATTGAAACAAAAACCGACGATTTCAAACCTATTCTCATCAATATTTCCTGAATATATACATATACATAGACGTTCAGAAACTGTGAAATTTGGCGTTTATCGGATCACCAAATCAATGCGTCAATCTCATGTAAAATAGTTTCATGGTGATTCGGGAAATCTTCGGTTTCAGGAAAACTGTATCAAGCTGTTGATATCGCTAAGTAGTAGTAATGAAATGAATACAACTGACAAATAACACACTGCTCCGATTGTCCTCCTTTTGTCGGTATATCCAAAGGAATGGAAGAAATGTGCCAAGTATACAATACATAACAACAAATACACTGGCCCTTTGATATAACCGATTGACCTAAATGTGCCAACTTTCTTATCTCTTTTGTCGGATCATGAGGTCCAACAAAATCAATGTAATTCGTTTTATTCCAATGTTTGCGAGTGGATCGTTATACAACACTGAACTAGGTGATTTTCTTCCTGATTTCAAAATTTCAGTGTTGAAACTTATTACTGTCTCATACAATTCTGAAAACAAAACAGTGCTAGTCAAAGGTTGAAACTGCCAATAGTATATCCCTGTCACCATCCTTCTCATTTACCGCCGTCTTAACAGTTGGCTCCTAAACAATAATATTTCTATCAATTAACCTATTATCAGTTGATTATATTTTTCATGTCCTTACTAGTTCATCTAATTAGTATTCAATCGCTTCTCCATCCAATCATAGTCTTCGACTCCAACCCTCTACAGTACACCTACAGTAAGAGTGTACACCTACAGTAAGAGAGTACAGTACATCTACAGTAAGAGTAGGCGGGGTTTATTGTCCATGCGGGAGTGTGTCGGACCATCATTCCTTCATTCATTCGTATCGTTTCATCCTGTTGTGTCCGGTCTATCAAAAATGAAATTCTTTGCTTACAACGCCGTTTCCTCATCTGAATATCTTCAATCGTGTTCACTAGAGGATGATGCTTATTTTGTGGTCAACCAAAATGTAGACAATAAGGAATTCACGGAATTGTTAAATATCCCAATGTCACCAATTCCATGTGAGGATGCCCAGTTTGTTGATAACCAAGGATCGCAAATGGAGATGTTTCAAGAGCAACCAATTCAATACGAATGTGTTCCAAATAAGCAGAAGCATGAGGTAGAAGATGGTGGATATTTCGAGTTTCTGGATCCGATCGCCCAAGAACAGCCGAACCAATGCCAGCATGCTCAGGATCAAGATCATCAGGATGCACACCAAGATGTATTCAATGTTCCAGAAGCTGGATACTTGCAGCTCGCAGATGCATCAGTTCAACTTCCTCAACCAAGCGAGGAATACCAATATTTACCATTTCAACGTGAGTTTATCTTATCATCTCTTATCACTAATCAATCTATTCTTCCAGCCCGCCAAGCTCCCACAAAAGCAACAAAGGCCCGCAAATCGGACGAAGTAATGATGTGTATCTTGGAGCTTCACCAGCAGTATCAGCACTCTGGAATAGTCTTCAAAACAGCTGACTTGATCAGACTGAGCGGACTCGACGTGGCCCCTCGTCGCATTCATGATGTCATGCCACCATTCGAGCTGTTAGGAATGGTGGAAAGACGGACAAAAGGGGAGTATGAGTTCAAGCCGAAGAGGCAAATGGAGCCACTGGAGGAGGGAGCAATGACGGAGATGCTCAAGACAATTGTCAAATATGTCGAGGTTTTCAAGACTATCGGAGGACACTGCAAGGTTAGTTACAAATTATACGACTCTTTTATAATAAAATTCTATTTCAGAACTATTCCGCCACCAATTTCGCAAAAGCCTATGGCATCAGCCCGAGACGGATCTACGATGTCCAAACCGCTCTCAAGTACCTTGGTGTAATGCATTATGACACCAAGAGGAAGACAGCAACACTTCTGTAATTTATTCATTTCCAGCTTTTTCATCTTACTTCTTTTTCTTCTTTTCATTCATTTTTTCTTCATATTTAGTCATTTGCTTGTAATTTATCAAAAATTCTCCAGTTTAACTAAATTCCCGATGATCTCTTTATTGTATTCTAGCGGTTATTCTAATAAATATAGTTGATGATGGTTTCGACACGTGGCCCTGTCGATTTTACAAATACGTTTTTATCATCATAAATAACAGTTGTAAGCATATTATAATTACATAATCGGATATCGATCAAAACCAACGGCTACAATTGCAACACAGTAGATGTAGACATGAATATCGATGTAAACTTGACTTTTTTTGCATAAAACAAATAACAGAAATAATATGGTTATGTATAAGCTTTTTACATTAAATTCCATTCATTCAATAATAAACGGGTGAATTAGATAAGAAAATGGATTGCTGCCCAGGTTGGCGATACCTTCTCCTCTTGTTTCTTCTGGCGCGAGGGGAATTTCTCCCATTTTGTCGATTATAGTCTTCTGGATCCTCATCATTTCCTCCTCTCGCGACTAACCGATCTTCTCTTGTGATGAGACAAATCTCTCGATCCAATCATTTGCCAACATCGTTTTCTCTCGCAATGACATCCTTTCTTGTCTGGCTAGTATCCTTCTTCTTTGGTTCCGTTTCCATATTCTTCTCTTCCCTTTTCTCGGTTCTTGTCTGTTTGGAATGTTTCGCGGCACTCCATGAGACGGTACACCAAATCCATGGTGTCGCCCAGATTCAGATGTTCCTCCAATCGTTTTTCTATCTTGCTCACTTCCTTGTTGAAATACTCCAGCGTGGGGCCGGGAGATTGTTCTCCATGTTCGGCGTTTTTCGTCTCGTCCAGTTTCCTGGAAGATTTGAAATTGGCCACTCTCCTGCCCAGACGGTCAATTGAGCCACTTTCTGAAAATACAAGTAAGGGTTCGATTTTGTGCCATGACCATTGTTTTGATTGGGGAGTTGAAAACAGATGGTACAATCCAGGTAAACTGACGGATCTCGTTTGAATTCCAGAGAGACATGATCGGTTTGAACTCTCAAATTCATACAAAATGCATCACTTTATCATAACTATGCTGATATCCAGCAAGGTTTAGGGCCTAATGGCTCCATTATTACAAGCTGCAAGAATTGTGTATCAAACGAAACAATAATTGGATCTGAGTTGGAATGGATGACTTAAAATGAACGAATGAAACAGAAAAATCGGGAAAATAAGGCGACAACAAAACAAAAGAATGAATGAATGAATAAGATAGTTCGTATGTTTATATAGGAAAAGTGGGCGTGGCGTAGATACCGTTTTACTGATAAGATAACAGCGAGCTCATTAGTATGATGATCAGTGATTTGATCAGAGGTCACAATGATAGGACAACAATATATATATACGATAGGGATCTGACTCTGTGAGTTGATTAGTTTTGCTTCGAGAGGTTGAATAAGGAAAAAAAATGAGGATAACATATTTATTTATTATGAAACAGATATATTTCATTGCGAGTGTTTGAACTTATATGAAACGTGCGAGCCTAAAAAAGTGGCTTCGCAAAATGGAATACTAGGAATTGAATGATCCGCGGAGTTAGACCCTTTGGCACTGGCTGTTTCTGAACATGCGGCTCTGGCACATCAGCTTGACCATTTGACACTCGATGCGGCATTGGTAAATCTCTCCGAAGTAGTGGATGTGTTGTAAACTTCCGAGGTGTGGTGAGATTGAGGTTGTCAATATGTGCTCGCACTACTGCTAGCAAATGTGGGAAACGGCCAACTCCTCGGTTGTTTTTCCTTCTTCCTGGTTCGTTTTCTTCCCTCTTCTTCTTCGGCTCCTTCGTTCTCCACGTGTTGGCATGGATTGCTGCAGCTTCTCCATCCTTCCCCATAGTACTTCCTCGCGGTGCAGCATCCTTGATTCTTTGTCCAACAAACGGTTTTCTCTGGCTAGCATGCTCTCCATTCGGGATAGCATGCGCTCTTGAGGATTGTGATGCTCTTTGATTCCGACTTCGTCCACTTCGGTCCTGCACTCTTGTAACTGGCCGGCCAACTCCATGATGGTCCCGAGATCGGGACTGCTCGCGAGTCGGCGCTCGAGCTGGTTGATTGCCGACTCGAATGTGCCGATTGACACCCCCGGACCTTGGTGTTCTTCTCGAAGTTTTGCTGTGTCCATTATGATTGCTGTCATTTCCCAAGATGTCTTTGATCGATGCGTCCTCCACTCTCTTCAGATCCGCACCCTGTTTCCAGTTCCTATTTGTAAATTTTCAGCTTCCAGAGAGCCATGATCGGGTTGAAGTTTAAATCTCATAGAAATGCATCTTTTGGCTATAACTATGCTGGTATCCAGCAAGGTTTAGGGCCTAATGGCTCCATTATCACTACCTGCAAGAATAGTATATGAGTCGAATATTGAAATTTGTGCTGGATGATTCAATATAAACAAATGGAACAGAAAAATATCGAAAAAAAACGAGGCGACCACAAAACAAAAGAATGAATGAATGAATAAGATGGTTCGCGTGCTTATATAGGAAAAGTGGGCGTGGCGAAGATACCGCTCTACTGATAAGATAACAACTAGCTCATTGATATGATGATCAGTGATTTGATCAGAGGTCACAGCAATATAAATAACAATATGCACATGAGAATGCTACGATTCTGTGATTAGTTTTGATTTGTCAAATCAAAGTTGCAAAAATTGTGGAAAAAATTCAAGAGAGATCATAGATTTATTATAAAACAGAAATTTTCATAAAAGTATTCAAAAAGATAGTGGAAAATATTATGTTCTCAAATTGACAATAGTATGATAAAAGTTGGGAGAAAAATTGTGAACATATTTAGCTATCATGGGTTCACGAATATAGGTTATTCGTGTTATAAAATCTATATATATAAATTTATGAACATGTGCTGGATGGGAAAGGGAAAAATGTGATGAGTATTCAAAACGTGTACAAATCAGGGAGCTATGGAAGCCAAGAGGGACAATAGATGCACATGAATGAGGATTTTTTGAGAATAATCCCCGTATCAGCGACCAGTCAAGTCATCAGTTTGTCCTGAAATTATGTTACCATTTACGATCAGCTGTTTTTATCACTTACCATAATTTTGCTTATCAAAAAATGCACATGGTGGAGAGATATTTGACAAACAATCTGAAAAAAAAATTCTATTCATCAACAATATTGCAAACATTCATACCATATATGATTTACCAAAGTTTGATTGTTGCGTTTCAGTCAAATTGGATAGGGAGGGTTGCTCTAAGTTATCATTAGAGCAGTGATTGCTTTTTGAGAAAAGATGTGGATATACCAGCTTTTACCTAAAAGTTGGAGCATTGCAAAATATAAGTATTTTTTGAAACTGACTTTTTGTGAAATCAAATTGATTATGATACCAATTGATAACTAGCAAGGCCAATTTTGATATTATTATGGAATGATGATTATACAAAGTCTGCAAAAATGATTGTTTGATAACGCAGATAAGGTCACACTTACTGTTGAAAAATTTGAAGCTATGGTGTGATTCTAACAAATGGAGATGGGTATTGTCAACTGATAATACTGATAATAGAGTAAGGTGATAAGGAAGATGTTATGGAATAATGTTGATGAATTTCAGTATTACATCAGTTTTGTTGATCTTCATCATCAGTCAAATCGACATTTCCAGATTCGTCTGCAAAAGTATCAACTATGCCTGATATTTTGATTCAAATATTACCTCTTTGATTGATCTCCAGTAGTTTGATCATATTTGTCAATTCATCCAAGCTATCATCATTTGGTTGAACTACAGCTGGAAATAAGAAAGAGTTTGATGGGCTGGAACGCATGGCAGTCTGGATTCTAATAATTTATACTCGAAAATACGGGTTACTTTGGTTTACAGATATTTCTCGGCTTCACCAAGAACTCTTTCTTATCTGTTAGATTCTAAATTTGCTAGTTTGTTCAAATGTAAAGATGATTATTCAAAATTCTAGATTGACATGCCTCAACTATATTCAGAGTTTTTGAAAACATCAATCAGACTGAAGTTGCACGTGGCAGAGCTTGATTTGATTCTACAGTAAGCTACCGGCAAATAGGGTACTGTAGTATACTGTACAGTGCTATCAATACAAATAGTCTGATACTAACCTCTTTCCGCCACCACATCATCTTCCTCATAAGTTGTCATTGCTCCCATCGCTGTCCCAAGTCGCTTCATTCTGTCTTGAGCAACTTCCTGCTCCAACATCAAAAGTTCTTCTATTGCGGCCTCTGGAATGTATTAGTTATATCAGTTATCATTTATCGACTATCACTCACTAAAAAACCGAACTTGATTTACCATTGTTGAGTGCTGTTTGCTCATCGCAAGTCGAAAATCTACGATGATACTGCAAAGAAAACTTGATTAGAACGCGAGAAAAAACGGAAGAGACTAACCAAAATGACGAATCGAGCGGTATTTATACCCGAATGTGTCAAATTTGACACCTTATCCTCATCCACCCAGTCATCCACCATTTATCGATTGGTGGTGGATGAGGGGGTGGTGTGATCCACCCACATTTTCGTCACTTGCCGCTTTTTTTCGCGTGTTTTGTAGATTGATATATTGATTCTACAGAGCCATAATTGATAGTTTTGGTGTTTTTGGAGCACAATAAAGTGTCTCAAACCTTTTGGGAAACGTTAGAAAATAGTTAATTCTAGTATTTTGTTATAGTCAAGAATCTTGTCCCTCCCGCATATACATTGAACATTCGATTGTAGAGTATCAATTCAGTAGCTTTTGAAACTGTATCTGATACAGATTCTCACTTTCAGAAGATTTTTATCATTAATGAGAGCCTTCTTTTGATAAGATATTTTTTGAAGCTGAAATTTTTAGAGCGAATAGTTTGTGAAGAAAAACACACGGATTGTAGTATGAATATTCATTTAAAAATGAGAATAACATATTTCCTTTTAGTATTATCGTTGTTTTTGATATGGTTGTTTTTGTCAATTGTTTGCGTATCCATATCCGCAAGCTTGGACGCTGTTACCAAAACGCTCCAAATGTAAGTATCTGTAAATTCACAAATTACTCGATAGTCTTAACCTGAGATACTTACATATTGCATATTTCTTCATCCAGCTCCTGATCTTTATCTCGTAATGCATCTTCGTCAGAAACATAGCAAAGCGGTAGACCTTCAGTTTCGAATGGTACCAGTATGAACTTTCGGCTCTCCTAAAGTTTAAGGGATTTTAGGAATAATAAAGGACCGGGACCCAAAAAGTAGGACCTATTGACTATAAGTGGGACCGGGACCCAAAAAGTAGGACCAATTGCTGCCAAGTAGGTCCGGGACCCAAAAAGTAGGACCGAGGCCCAAAAAGTGGGACCGGGATCCAAAAAGTAGGACCTATTGCCCATAACTTGGACCGGCCTTAGCAAAGTAGGACCGGGACCCAAAGAGTAGGACCTATTCCAGATAAGTAGGACCCATGCAAAAACTCACAATTTTCACCTTTCATAGAGTTATTTTATTCATAAGCTTTTGCATGGAAATCGTCTCCTAGGCGTTTCGGCTGCTGCGCAGCCTCATTAGAAAAAAAAAATACTCGTCAGTTGGCATTTTAGCACAGATGAAAATGGTGGGGTTTTGCATGGGTCCTACTTTTTGGGTTCCGGTCCTACTTGGCATCAATAGGTCCTACTTTTTGGGTCCCGGTCCCACTTTTTGGGTACCGGTCCTACTTGGCACCGATGGGTCCTACTCTTCGAGGGCCGGTCCTACTTATGGGCATTAGGTCCTGCTTTTTGGGACCCGGTCCCACTTATGGGCATTAGGTCCTACTTTTTGGGTCCCGGTCCTACTTATAGGCGATAGGTCCTACTTTTTTTCTAAAATCCCTTAAACTTTAGGAGAGCCGAACTTTCTTCTTCCGTCGAATGGAACATTTGAAAAAACATCGGCAAAGCTAGTTGGTGTTGGTCTCGGTTCATCTGTCAACATAACTGGCAGGGCCTCCAGCGAATCGTCTTCTTTAAATTGCAATCCTTCACTCGAACGATGGTGTTGAACGATATATGAGCAGGATTGAACTTGGACCAGTGAGTTGCTGAGTTGGATACTGCCAAACTTTGTTTGCATGATTGCATGGTTTCGAAAAACACTTTATTTGCCTCCGCTCCCATCTTTTTCAGGTTCCTTCTACGGTTCCGTTCGTCGCGGATCCTATGATTGAATCCAACATGTTGCTCTCGAGCCAACATTCCTGTTGGTGCTCCTCAACATCCCGATCTTCCGGCTCCACCTGTCGATCCTCCCTTCTTGTCCGTCACTCGTCTATCATACAATTTTTTTATTTCGTCATTACTATGCTGGGATCCAGCTTGGTTCAGGGCTCAATTGCTCCATTACTACCTGCAAACACATGATTGATATGATTCAAAAAGTAAACGGCAGAAAAAAACAAGAATGGATAATTCGAAAAAGTTCGATGAAATCAATGAACCGAGAAATTTCATAAAACGAGAAATGTGAAAAATCAACTCAAGAAAGAACAAAAACAAAGTGAATGAATGAACGAATAAATGAAGGAATTTGATGCTCTATTTATACTGAAAAAAATGGGCGGGGCTTAGATACCGCTTCTCTGATAAGAAGGAGTTCATTGACATGATATGATAATCGGTGAATTGATCAAAGAGGATAATGATAAGATTAGAATTTGTTTAAAAGATTGATGCGACTTGGTGATTAGATAAGTAGTGATCTTCAATATGAATCTGGAGAAAAACAAAGAAAAACGTGTAAAAGAGCAGAAAGGGAGCAGAAGCAGATCCATTCTTATGAGTTAGAAAAATCTCAGAAATAGTGAAAACGTATTCCTTAGAGTTTTGGGAAATAATGTTTGTTCAAATATAAATAATCGTTTTCAACAATAATTTGTTTCTTATTCTGCTGAATAAAAAATGATACAACCGCGATTTTTCGATAAATCGAATGGATTTTCTTATATATCTAACAGAAACGGATGTATTGCTGTTTCATAGTTCATTCAAGTCTTCGCATTTATTGCAGTTTATAGACGGATGTCTCTGTCCTTCTTTATTATTCAAATCTATGTCTGCAGACCACACAAAGCACAATTATTGTTTTTTTTTGTCTTATTTCAGGCAAGAACCAACAAATAGAAGGAAGAAATCTAGGATGATTTTCAAAAGCTCCATTTTATTGTCGATTGATATTGCAATAATCCAAGTATTCTCCCATAAAAACCATTTGATGTTGATGGATACGTCGGATATGGATTGGGTGTTGAACCAGTGATATGATAAAGAGTTGATGATATTGATAAGGTATTGATATTTGATAACTTATCATATTTGACTAGATATCTGTAACAGCAATTGTATTAGGTTGACAAGAAAGTTTCCCCCTTTTTTCGATGGTCTGAAACTTCGACGGTTTTCTCAACGGAAAGGGAGTTTTTCAAAGTAGTTATTTTGTTGTTAGAGGTAGTAACCAAGTGGCCAAAACGTGCGTTTTTAGTTTCACTCTGGGCTCTTTACCTTTTCGAAAAATGCCCATGCTTCCAAGCCTAATCAGCACTGAGTTTGGAGTCTTTTTATTTTTGTAGTATTTTCTATTTCAATGGTTTCTGGTTTCAATAAGACAATAGTGCATGTGTATGACCATGAAGCCTGTCAACCTCATTTCGTACACGATTGGGCACGAAAACGTACAGATGGCGTCTTAACTTCGACTGATGAACCTAGTCTAGACTGTCGAGTGGATCTAGGTCTGAGTTCATTGCGTAATCAGCGCAGGGCGGACTTACACCAAACTTGATATGGAGTGTCAGCAGTCTTAACGGTAGTCACTGAACATGTTTTCATAGAACGGGCGCTTTCCGCAAAAGAGAAAAATTGACCGATTTCGTTGTCACGATTTGCAGTACTTTGAAAAAATTCACAGCGTGAATATCAGTTCGAATCATTTGAATTTACATATGACCCACAGATGTTCAAATAAAACCATTGTAGGATGTTAGAAGGGGGACTATCACCAACATGTTGTAGACATGGGACAGTGGTCCGTCATTCGGATCGGGCTGCAGGTGTTGCTAAACGCGATTTTTCCTCGAAAAATAAAGTGTTCAACAATTTGTACTCAGTACGAAGAAATGGTTAGTGGAAGCTGCTAGATGAGAAGAAAATTATCAACACCAATGTCTATACATAGTAGATACATAACCTCAGGATATCAGCTACATCTTAACATGGAGCAGATATCATGATTCATTTCTTTCGTGACGACGGCAGGTTACATGCTTTTTCGAAAGTCGAAATCTGTGCACTCCGTAATGGGATGACCAGATCTTAGTCTATTTTCGGACACTCATGACCTTTCTTTCTCCAACTATCACCTCATTTCCCATCCTCAAAGCTGGCTTGATAGACAAAAGTTTTAAATTCGAGAAGCTTTTAAAACTGATATAACGCAGTTTTTTCATCTTAGCTCTCTTCCTAGCGGCAGAAACAGGCTCACAAACTGCACGAGCTTTGGTGGAAGACCATTGATGATTATGATAAATGATTTTAGTTTCTCAGTATTCTCTTGTTTTTTTAATAATCGAATGAAAAAACCATCAAAAAAGGGGAAAACTTTCTTGCCAACCTAATATATAGTGTTAATAAATGATAACCAACTGATAACATGCATATATCAATCCTTTTCTTATTTTGATACCGACCAATGTCTTTTATGTGATAAATGTTATGTGATAAAGGAATGGTATAGAAATGGCCTTTGTCGTATCAAAAACCCTTTCATATATATTCTATCTGCAACATTTCCAACGCGTTTCTCCCACGTTTTACTTGAAAAGTAAGTGTTCGTTGAACAAAAAAAACACAAAAAGATGAAAACATAAATGTAGAAACATAAAGAGAGCGAGGTCATAGCAGCCGAGAAACAACGTGGAAACTAATTGTTCGTTGCTAACTCGTTATTTCTACGTCTTGGATTCTCTGTGAAAAGAATAGAGGTAAGTGAGAGAAAGTGGTAATTTCCACGAGTCAAAACATCAGATATTTCGCGTGAAAAATTCTCCACACAATACAAGTATCAGTGTCAGTGACAATGAAGCGATTAGATTTGCAAGGAATACGTGGATTGGCAATAGTGGTAGTGATCGGATTCCATTATTATCCAACTATCATACCAAATGGATATCTGGGAGTAGATCAGTAAGTGATAACACTGATATGATAACCGAATATCATCGAATATGCTCAATAGATTCTTTGTACTATCCGGCTATTTGATGTGTATGTTATTGAAACGATCAGTATCTAGTCAACTCGAGACATGTTCACTCATCACCACATTCTATATCCGACGTTTCAAACGCATCATTCCATTATATTATCTTATCATTCTGTTATCAATCATATCACTTTATACAATATTCCCTAAAACTGCAATACGAACGAATCAAGAGTCGGCAATTCGAGCATTAGTATTTGTATCGAATCGACAACAAACACAACAGGAAGATTACTTCAAAATGGTCAACTGATATAATGATAACAACTGATAATCGATTATTGATTACAGTTATCACTTGCTATTGATATATTCACACATACATGGTCACTTTCGGTCGAAGTACAATTCTACCTTATCATTCCTATCATTTATATCATTTTGAGATGGATCAATATCAAATATGAGATTATCAGTTATTCATTGATTGGTATGTGTTATCAATTGATTATCAGTGATAATTATCATATTATTATAGGATTATTATCACTGATATTCCATGTTTTATCACCAAAATCAACCGCATTCAATAACATGTTTGCAAGAATATGGCAGTTTTTTATTGGAATGATTGTATATCAATTGTCACAAAAGTTCAAATTAATTGATCAAATAAGGGAAAAAACAAATAAAGGATATCAACGGATTGATGATAATGGTGATTATCAGTATATCAGTTGATATATCTTATCAATGATTACAGATAAATTGGAACAACAAGGTGATCAGAGTGATAATGATGATATGGAAGATAGACAATGGAAGAGATGGATGCTCAGTTGGATAACATATTTCATTCTTATCAATGTTATTGTATGCCTATTTGTACCTGTTGAACTACCATCAATTGTATTACGGTATGATATTGATAATAATTATCACTGATAATCAATTGATAACAGACCATTGATAACATGTCTAACTGGTATATTAATACTCATATCAATCCATAACCAACTGTTATCAAATCGAGTTATCACATATCTTGGTAATATTTCATATGTATTATACTTGGTACATTGGCCAATATATGCATATTGTAAATTGATGAATATAGATGATTGTGAGTTATCTTATCATTATCATGTCATATCAATAACTCAGACTTGATCATATTTCTATCATTATCAGTTGGCATATCAATGATCATTCACCATGGATACGAAAAGTGAGTGTGTCATGTGTTAACAACTGATAAACTGATATTCCAGATGGTACCTCAAACTTCAATCCACCAATATTGCAATACTTGTGATTATTCTACTGATAACAAATGTCATCCTTATCAATAATCAACAGTTATTCGAGAGAAAGCCAGATGTGGTCTATAATGCTACTACAAATGCAACTCGATCACAAAACATGACGGTTTCAAATGATTCACATTCAGTTGACCACATAGTTACAAAGAATGATAAAATACTAGGTGATTAAATGATAAAGTGTTTTCAACTGATAATAATTTCAGATACTGCTGAAAAATTGAACAAACTCTGGAATAGCAATGATGTCAAGAATTGCTACACTCCGCATTGTGACTATGCTGCAAAACCTTATGGTGATTGTCATATGAAGGTATTACACCAGGATAGCAAGTTAGGTTTAACTCCTTCTTCCAGGACCTAAACCCAAACAGCACTATAAGAATGGCAATAATTGGTAATAGTTGGGCAGCAAATATTGCTAATCTGTTTTGGGAGGAGTGTGGACAAGTGGCAGGTGCTATTCTGGATGATGCCGAACCAGCGTGCGAGCCACTTGTGAAAACTGTGGACGGACAATATACGAAAACTTGCTCGACTAGGAATCCAATATTTTATGAGAGAGTGAAGAAGTTCAAACCGGATTATTTGTTCATTCAAACGAGGTATTTGATTGTTATCATATCAATATGATTATCAATTTATCAGATTTGTCTCAACTGGCAATCCATTCAATGGTTCAATTGAAACAGATCCAACTTATGTATCAATGAAAAGTTGGTTGTTGAAATATTTGGATATTGTGAATAAGGATATCTATATACTCAATGCCATGCCACAAATTAATTGGCCATCCATCGCCAAAATTGCACCACAATTGAAATCAGGAATGTCGATTGAGAATGTTGATGTGAGTGATAATGATAAGATATCAATTGATAACAATATTTAGAAAAGTATCATGAAAATTGAGCGAGGATCTGAGAATGCACGAAAAAGGAATGATAAACTGATAAAAGATTGTGGTGGTAGATGTCATTTAATCGATTACAAACAAGATTTCTATGATGAGGAATTGAAGAGATGGCGGTTTTTTGATCAATCGAATGGATATTCATGGTTGACAAATGGCGAACATTTGACACCACATGGGTGGGAAAAAGTCAGACACCATTATACGGATATATGTAAACGGATTGACAACAAATAGTGTTTATTGTTGATAGAATATAGTTGTTAATTGTTTTTTAAGTAAAGTTCTTTAGTCACATGGGACATGTTTGAAATAAGAAAAAGACTGTTTGATTGTGCCACACTTGCAATGATCATTTATATCAATTATTTTCACAGCTTTCCGATTTTCTAGTTTTTTTAAAAAGCCACACCAAAGTATCCAAATGAAATGTAAGAAAAACAAGCAGAATCAAATAAACTATCCCATATATAATAATAATATATAGCTTGTGAAACAGTATAAACCATCCCTATCAATCAATCGTCCATTTTGCCCTATCCAATTTGGCAGCCCTCACCACTTTTTTCACTTCATTATCATCTCGTTTGACTCGTTCCGAACACGCATAAATATAAGAATAGTCGTGTTTGAATTGTTGATAACTCATCCAACTATCACAATCATCCACTATCCTTATCAATATCAGTGTTATCATATCACCCTTCCTATCATCAATTGTTTGTTTGACATCAATTATATATGCATATTTGACATCATCGAATATCGGCTCACATATTATTATCGATTGATATTGCAATAATCCAAGTATTCTCACATAAAAACCATTTGATGTTGATGGATACGTCGGATATGGATTGGGTGTTGAACCAGTGATATGATAAAGAGTTGATGATATTGATAAGGTATTGATATTTGATAACTTATCATATTTGACTAGATATCTGTAATATAAATCGATATAGTGATAATAAATGATAACCAACTGATAATATGCATATATAAATAGATCATCAATCGTTTTCTTTGGATCTAATCCATCAATTATAATAGTTGATAAATGACCAATTGATGTATAAAAATGAAATTTCCATGGTTCTATAATCATATCATTATCACACTGATAACCATATCATATCACTCACCAAATATTGTCTGATTCCGTCGTTTTGGTATAATATTATTCAATTTATCAGGATATAATGATACTCCATATAAACATGTTAATATCATTTGTTGATTACGCCGAGTAAATTGATGTGTCATTTGACTGAAATATAGGAATGAAAATGGACAATAATGAGGAATATGATAGTGATAACACGACAACTACTCTTATCAACTGATAACCTATCTCTTTTATATACGAAAAAGTTGTTGCTCATGTTTTATAAATGAGCAATATGGCGGAGGAAAAGGAAGAAGATGGAGACAATTGCTATGGATTCATTGCCCATTTATTCGTATATTATACACATTATTCTTTTTTATTGCCTTTTTATTGTCTTGTGACGAAGGAATTATATTTGGAATCTTGAATTTTTGGGCGAAATTGATTGTGGTCAAGAACACTTTCAGATTTTCAGTGTTTGTTGAAACAGTAGATCTCGATCCTTCAAATGAGCGACTCAAGAAAAAGAGCAATTACAGCTGAATAAGTGCTGCACAATGAACACCAAACTGTCAGTGTGTTTTCAGAATAATGTAATGTTTACTTATGCTGCTCAGAGTTTTCGAGTGTGCCGCCAGATGGGAAGTTGATAATTATTATGAAATTGTCTTTCGTTTTTATGATTTCAAGGCTCAGAGTCGCGAATAGTAGTTTATCAACAAAAACTGACATAACACTCATCACTGAAACAGGGAATAAAGCTTCATTTTGAGACAAGACAAGATCAGTGATAAGTTATCAACAACCCAAACGATGGATCCACATCACTTCTTCTCTTTGCCCTCACACTTCACAACCTCAACAATCTTCGACTTTCGCGGACGCGACATGAACTTCTTCTTCGAATACTTGGTTGGTCGAGTCTTCTACAACAATCCTTATCATATCACCTTATCAGTCATATCAACTTACATCATACTTCATCACATATAATCCACACGCATTGCACAATCTTTCTCCATTTTTTCCCTTTCTCCATGATGTTCTACGAGTGGTTTTGCAGTTGGTGCAATGAAATCCACTATGTCGAGGGCGTCCCTTTTTGACGACATTTTCTGATGGAATATTGGCAATGATTGCAGCGATCGCTTCTGAACTCAAGCCATCAAAGATTGAGACTAGGTTTTCCTCTGAAAGTAGATATGATAAGGGATAGTGATAAGAAGGGGGTTACTGTTATCAACAATGAATGTTGTAGTAGTATCAGTGGATGGATTCGCCATTGGGAAGTTGGAACAGCTGGTGTATCTGACAATTGGTAGGGATTTGATCAAACATATACTAGTACGAAGCTAAATTATTATGAAATAATATCTCTGTGAAACTGGAAATATCACAAATTTTCAGCTTTTCATACTTAGTCTCTGAGGTCAGATGTCTTGCTCTTTATTGTATAGCTCAGGAAATATTGATGTGTTGTTGCACTGAAGGTACATCAAGACCGGATCAGAGAATATCAGAGGCGGATCAGAAATGCATATCAATAGAGTCAAGTTAGATTACAATCAACCACGAAACAAAACTATTCATATAAAAAGGCGATTATTTTTTGAGCCATTATGAAACAGAAATAATGTTAATTTGACTTATAACTCTAAATCTGTCCATTCACACACTCTCTGAACTATTACTTTTCTAGAATTTGAATTATCACTGATTATGATAAGATAATCACTAAAATAGAAGCTGTGGATGTTTCATTAATCACGAAAAAATTCAAAACAGCTAACAGAAATATATTCGAAACAAAAAAGCGGGAAAGTAGACAGATAGTTTGACAAAGTGCGAACAATTTGAATAGAAATCAGATTGGTGAAAAAGAGAGTGAGGATTAGAGAAATGGTGGGTGACAGACAGATGTTGAGATAGAATTAGATGATTAGGAATCGAGTGATTGTTGGGCACACTGAAATATACACCAATATATGAATGACGTGATGGTGACACGGGTCTCTTTTTCAGGAAGCGGTTGAAGTCCAAATTTTGAGCATCAGTGTTGCCGAATGTGTCAGGTTGGAAGGAGCCGACATCATTTCCTGAAGAATATACTTCACCCAAATATACTTATATACTTGGCCCTTATATCTATGGAAGTAATGTATGATTTTCATGATCCTTTCCATTGTCTACAATTTATCAACCTTATTTGTTATCACTTTTTCATATTTCAACTACGAAAGACTGTTTCCTTCCCAACTTGTTGTGTCGAAAAACATCATATTCCACGAATGAAAACATGAAAAACACAGTTTTGCGTGAGAAATATTTACACAATACAAGTATTTCCCCTTCATATTTACTGACAATGAAACGGTTTGATTTGCAAGGAATACGTGGATTGGCAATAGTGGTAGTGATCGGATTCCATTATTATCCAACTATCATACCAAATGGATATCTGGGAGTAGATCAGTAAGTGATAACACTGATATAATAACGAATTATCATCGAATATGCTCAATAGATTCTTTGTACTATCCGGCTATTTGATGTGTATGTTATTGAAACGATCAGTATCTAGTCAACTCGAGACATGTTCACTCATCACCACATTCTATATCCGACGTTTCAAACGCATCATTCCATTATATTATCTTATCATTCTGTTATCAATCATATCACTTTATACAATATTCCCTAAAACTGCAATACGAACGAATCAAGAGTCGGCAATTCGAGCATTAGTATTTGTATCGAATCGACAACAAACACAACAGGAAGATTACTTCAAAATGGTCAACTGATATAATGATAACAACTGATAATCGATTATTGATTACAGTTATCACTTGCTATTGATATATTCACACATACATGGTCACTTTCGGTCGAAGTACAATTCTACCTTATCATTCCTATCATTTATATCATTTTGAGATGGATCAATATCAAATATGAGATTATCAGTTATTCAGTGATTGGTATGTTATCAATTGATTATCAATAATCACATTATCATACAATTATAGGATTATTATCCCTGATATTCCATGTATTATCACCAAAATCAACCGCATTCAATAACATGTTTGCAAGAATATGGCAGTTTTTTATTGGAATGATTGTATATCAATTGTCACAAAAGTTCAAATTAATTGATCAAATAAGGGAGAAAACAAATGAAGGATATCAACGGATTGATGATAATGGTGATTATCAGTATATCAGTTGATATACCTTATCACTGATTACAGATAAATTGGAACAACAAGATGATGAGAGTGATAATGATGATATGGAAGATAGACAATGGAAGAGATGGATTCTCAGTTGGATAACATATTTCATTCTTATCAATGTTATTGTATGCCTATTTGTACCTGTTGAACTACCATCAATTGTATTACGGTATGATATTGATAATAATTATCACTGATAATCAATTGATAACAGACCATTGATAACATGTCTAACTGGTATATTAATACTCATATCAATCCATAATCAACTGTTATCAAATCGAGTTATCACATATCTTGGTAATATTTCATATGTATTATACTTGGTTCATTGGCCAATATATGCATATTGTAAATTGATGAATATGGATGATTGTGAGTTATCATATCATTACCATTATCATGCCAGTTATATAGATTTGATCATGTTCCTATCATTATCAGTTGTCATATCAATGGTCATTCACCATGGATACGAAAAGTAAGTATATCTTGTATTATCAACGGATAAACTGACATTCCAGATGGTACCTCAAATTAAAATCCACCAATATTGCAATACTTGTGATTATTCTACTGATAACAAATGTCATCCTTATCAATAATCAACAATTATTCGAGAGAAAGCCAGATGTGATCTATAATGCGACTAGTAATGCATCTTCTAACGAGCAAAATGTCAAAAAGAATGGCTATATTGTTCACAAGTATGATCCAGTATTAGGTAGGCTGAAGTGATAACGAGTGATTAACTGATAAGGATTCCAGATACCGCGGAGAAGTTGAACAACTATTGGAATGCTGAAGATGAGCACAACATGTATTCCAAGAAATGTGGACCGAATGGAGGTATATTTGGCGATTGTCACATGACTGTAAATTGTCGATCCTTATCCCTCTTATCACTGATAAGACTTCTCAGAATTTAACACCCTCAAATCCCTACAAATTGGCAGTGATTGGTAATAGTTGGGCGAGTAACATTGCTGATGTGATCTACACCGAATGTTCAAATGTGTTTCGTGAAATATTGGATGATGCTGAAGTAACATGTGAGGTCTTATATCCGATTTCATGGGCAGGTGGTTGTGGAAAAAGGCTGGGTACATTTTATGAGAGAGTGAAGAAGTTCAAACCGGATTATTTGTTTATTATTACGAGGTATCTGATAGTTATCATATCACTATTATTATCAATTTATCAGGTTCGTATCAACCGGCAATCCACTCAGTGGTCCATCAATCGATACCGATCCAACTTATGTAACAATGAAAAGTTGGTTGTTTAAATATTTGGATATTGTGAATAAGGATATCTACATACTCAATGCCATACCAGCCATTGATCGGACATCCATCGCCAAAATTGCACTAAAGTTAAAAGCAGGAATGTCGATTGAGAATGTTGATGTAAGTGATAAATGATAAGATATCAACTGATAACAATATTTAGAAAAGTATCATGAAAATCGAATCAGGCTCTGAAAATGCACGAAAAAAGAATGATAAGCTGATAAAAGATTGTGGTGGTAGATGTCATTTGATCGATTACAAACAAGATTTCTATGATGAGGAATTGAAGAGATGGCGGTTTTTCGATCAATCGAATGGATATTCATGGTTGACACATGGAGAACATTTGACACCACATGGGTGGGAGAAAGTCAGACACCATTATACGGATATATGTAGACGGATTGACAACAAATAGTGTTTATTGTTGATAGAATAAATTGTTAGTTTAGTAGAGTACAATCATTTACATAAATATATAATGGATACAATATCATAACATTACAAATATATCAATTTAGGATTGCTAATCATTCAAATACTATTTTACATTGATTATTCTAATGTGATTGTCACTCTGACATCTTCATGTTCCATAATGATCGAATTTGGTTGAGAATTGGAGACAAGTGATACATTGTCTAATTCTTTCGATAAATATTTGAGATCCGGGAAGAATGCCATATTGAAGACGGTGTAGATGGATTTTCGTCTGAAATTAACAAGATATTGTTGTAAATATATGAATAACTCACTGTAATGGTGTCAATTCCTTTCCTCGTTCCTCAAATTTACACAATTCTTTGGCATTCGATCGATCGATATGTTCGATTCGTTTATCCATCGTATGAAGAACCATAAGAAGATATCCAGAGTATTTCGCCATGAATCCTTTCGTATATTTACAATCTTTACATACACGAATTTCCTTCATTTTCTCATTCTTTAATATTGCCGTGATTCGATAATTCGCATTTTTTCCACAATCACATTTGATAGCTTTGATTGCACAAATCTCTGATATTTCAGATATCAACATCTTATTCGAATCGAGTGCATTCTGCAAATATATATGAATAAAAAAGAGAATAATGAACATACTTACCTTATATAACTGCGAATCATCCCCAATATCAATTCTTATCTCTTCCATCGCCATAATTTGTTCAATTCGTTGAGTGTCATACTTTTGAAATAATCCATACTGCAATAAAACACATTATTTCTCAGAATATTTTATCAAAAACTCACAAAAAACTGTTTGATGGTCTGTTTCAACAGCTCAATCGTCTTTTCCGACAAATTCCGATAAATTGGATGATCATTCGCTTCGATGCAACTTTTACACAAAACTGCATTCTTTGGTTTTTGTGTATGTTCCACCAACATTTCCATTTTTATGATAACAAATTGATCCGAATGCTTCACACATTGCTTGTTTGTTGACGAACAATTTTCGAGGGAGAGTATCTTTTTGATTGTTGGATTCTGAGAATATAACAATTTCTATTTGAATAAGTGAATATATTCTTACATTGTATTGCTCTGATTTTGTTCTTTTCCTATTATTTCCTCTTCTCGAACTCGTTGTTTCATTCTTTTTCTCAGATTGTTGTGCCAAACATCTCACATTAGGGCCGGAAATTGGAGCTTTTACATCATCTTTCTGCAAAATATTATTTATTTTATTGAACAAAACTTAGAAAAATACTTGAAAATCATCAATCGACACAGTTTTCTCCACCGAAACATCATTTTCTGACAAAATGGACTTGTCTTTCTGTGTCAATTCACCATCTTCCAATTTGCTTATTGTGAAACAATTTTGAAACTGAAAAAAATACTTTATCAGTCAAAATTGTCAATTTCTGCTCACATTTTTCATGTCGATCGAATACTTTTGAGCTAGAATATCTTCCTCATCACAGCTTGCATTCTTCTCATCTATTTTCTGTGTAAACATATTATATTTGTTGCAAATGGGTATAAAAAACACCTTTTCCTCATCCAATATCCAATCTTCTCCATTTTCCAACGAATCCGCATCTTCATCAATTGTCAATCGACCACCGTCTGGTTCCATTGTCGCAGCATAATCATGAAACTGAAAAACAGCCATTTTTATGCATAATTTCATTTTCAGCTCACTTTAGTCAATTTTAGGACATATTTTTTGACTGGCACCTTATGCTCATCGAAAATCATTTCCACACTCTACAAATGAACATTATTTGAGAAAAAAAATACAAAAACAACCTCAATCTCTTCATCGCTCACATTTTCCATCAAAAAATTGTCATTTTCCAATAAATTTCCTTCGTTTTCCGAGCTCCTTGGCACTGAATTGCTCACTGATTCTTTCCGCGACGAAAATATTAATTTCTTGTTGAATTCCATTTCATATGGCTCCTTGTCGTAGAAATTTGATGGCTCAAAATCCTTCCAAAATGTGAATTCCATGGGACTTTGGAAGAATGATTGTTCGCGGAGATGGTACAATGACATGGATGGTTGAATTTCATCAGAAAGTTGCTCTTTATCGTAAAATGACTCGTTCAATTCTCTCACATTTTTCATCTCCAATGTCGGAATATCGTCACTTTCGAATGAGTTGTTGCTGTCTTTTGAACTCTGTGAGGCGTCATTGTTCTCTCCCAAAACTGGCAGGAAAAAGTCCCATCTCGATTCTTCCTGTATCGAGTTTTTGTTGAATTCCACGTCATCTTTCTGCATATGTGATGATTCAAATTGTTCCCGAAATGGGAATTCCATGGGATTTTGAAAGAATGAACTTTCGCGGAGATGGTACAATAACATTGATGACTGAATATTATTGATGACTTGCTCCTTTTCAAACTTCGTTGTTTCGTATGATGGCTCGTCCAATTTATCGGCTTCTTTGCATAACAAATTCTCCATTATCATCATCCACGATATTTGTACTGGTGCATCCTTGTTTTCCGTTGTCATTTCAGCTGATTGTTGGGAAAACATCTCGTCTTCTTCATTTTCGTCGCTTTCTGATGATTGAGACATTTCCGAACTCTGAAAATCGACAATATACTTTTAAAAAGAGACAATTTCTTACATCATCACTTTCATCTTCTTCTTCGTTATTCGAATAATACTGCTCTTCAATTATATAATCATCATCTTTATTGAATGACATATTCCGCACATCACAATAATCCGAAGAGAAATCCAGTCGAAAATTGGCGAAGAATCGATCCCTCAATGCATTATTTGCCATTTTCGTGCATTTTTCCTCATTCTTCGGTTCTTCCGGTGCTTCAATATCATTCAATGGCTCGGTGATCGGACTTTCGGCTCTTTCTTTTTGTTGCAATGGAGTATCACAATATTTCGGATGATATTCTCTTTTTTTGAGGAATCTATCGACAAATTTCTGTACTTGCAAATACTCCGGCTTGAGTAGAAAATTGTATGATGGATTGTTATGAATGACAATATCGTATGGAATATATTTCACTTGTAGTCCATCGGTATATTCTGAAAAACGATAAATAAAAGATTTAAAAAAGAAAATGAGACTTACGATGAATAGAAACAATTCTTTGCAGCCGATGTTTCATAGTTTTATAAAGAGCATCAAACGCTTTTGCCAACGAATTGTAGACCTTTCCGTCTACAACAAACATGTGATCGATGCAATTTCCAGTGATATAATAACTGGCAAGAAGTGAAACTGGACCAGAACAATCGGGTTGTACAATTGAAAAACTGGAAAAATATTGGGAATAGCTTGAAGTAGAATGAACAATTTACAGATTAGTTTCAAATGTCTTGTACGTAACTTCGATAACATCTCCATAATCTACAATTTCATTTATTATTTCCTTATTAATTTAATTATTTACCTGAAAACCTTGTAATCTCCTCTTTCCGTGTATCGATTACAAAACGAATGGCATCCAATGCTTCTGCCAGTGTTTTATACGGCATTCCATTCGCCAAATACATATCAGGACCATTTCTCTCGATTAAATGGCATGGAATGTTGGATAATGGATTGGAGAATGGTGGCCGACTGAAAAATAAAAATATTTTGCAATATATTTTATGAAAAACTCACTGATTATGACTAAACATCATCTCCATTTTGTGTTGGGTCGAGGAAGCTTGAAAAGCTACTGAAAATTGAAATAATTTGAAGGAACGAGCGAAGGAGAAAGAAATGATTACAATTTTCAAATGTAAGTTTTAAAAAAAGTATAATTTCTCAGCAGAACGCCATTTTTGGAGAGCAAAAAATGTTGCACGTTTGGAAAACGCTTTTTGAAAATTTGCTGTTTGAAGTGTGGCCGTGCGTTTGCTAGGCCATTGATGCAAGCGGGAGTTCAAATTCTAGTTTTTCTTTATTTCATAGACAATTACTCGACCAATTTCACAATATTTCTGTATTCAAGCTGTAAATCTACCTTTTAAACAGTTTTTAAAACAATTTTTCACAATATTTTTTTCCAAAAAAGCTTTATTTACACAAATTATATCATTTCTACACCCAATTTCTACAAAAATATACAAATAAAAAGAGAAAAAGCGATGAAAATCATCTGTTAAGATATCTTAACAGATGAAATTCATCTTTATCATCATCATAGTCACTATCATCGTCCGGTGGACTCAGCGGACTTGGTAGCATGTTCCACAGCTTCGTCAGGAAGGATGGTTCAGGTTTCTTGAACTGAACATAATCACAACACCAGTTGCTCTGGCTCCATCCTAGCTCATCCTCATCATCGGTTGGTGGTGTTCCAAGTATATCATCGATTGCTTCATCGAATGTCACCGTTCGACCCGGTGTAATCGATCGACGTCGAAGTGGTCGTCTCCTTGTTTTCGGTCGTTGACCGGCTGCTTTTATGATTGATAGTAGTCTGAAAATTGATAAATATTGGTGTATAGGCAAGGCTTATCAGTGATATTAATCATCATTTGATGTAAACAAAAGTGAAATTTGTTTGATTGAACTTTCTGGTTTTATTTATAGTGGTCAAGATTTATACATCTCGACGCTGGCGTTCCAGTAATAGAACTAAAAAACGTACTCCACTGTCAACTACTACCGTATTCTGAGTTTTAAAAACGTTTTTTAAACCAAGTTTTTGAGCTCAGATGACAGTAGTAATTAGCAATAGAGCACATTTGTGAACTTGACACAAAATTTGGTATGTATCTCACTTTTCAAAGTTCTCGGCCTGCTCGATAGTCTCTCCCTTCCTGACTTCCATCTTCTCCTCCTTCTTCTTCACCTCAACAGCTTTCTTATCACAATCTACAATTCAACTGATAAACAAATTATCCTGATAACTGATGACATACCATTTTCGATCTTCTCAAAATCATCAGGAGCTGGAGAGCTGGGTGGTGTAACAAATTCGTTCGACATAGTTTGATGAATGATGTTCTCCTCGCCACCGGACCCCATTTTTATACACATTGTGTTTTTTTCTTAATTTCGTCTCGCTTATCAGTGTCTTATCAGTGGGCATGATACTCGTGATGTTATAGTGGATCATGCCGATCTGCTACACTATGTAGCACTGATATGCTCCATACTCTATCCTTCTGATATCCCTATCTGACTGATATTTCTGATATTCATCCATTGATACGCCTATATCAGCTCATAATACTGTCAAGTCCAAAAGAACACTCAAAATGTTGAAAAAAAAATGGGGACAAAGTTCTTGGTTATCAGGAACATTTCGCATGTAATCTGCTAAATTACACGTCAAATGGCTCCGTCAGGAATGACAAACTTTTTTCTCCCGTAAAAAATGTGACTGATTATATCAGTGATATTGGTCCTTATCAACACACAATGTATAACGGAACATATTTGGAGGCGAACCGGACAAATTATGTGGAATGATGGGAAACGGAAAAGTAACACAAATATAGAACATTTGAGGTGATATCATGTTATCAGTTATCAGATATCATATCACTATTTCTCGGCCAGCGCTGTGAGCCAGTGTTCAATTTTCTATTTATGTCGACTTTCTCCTATTATTCATATTTATAGTTCAGTAGATCATTATGAAAATGTACATATTTGCCTTATTTCATTTCCATGTATATTTGTTTCTATTGTTATGAATTATGTCCAAAAGATCGCACATACTACGACTAGTACTGGTGATTTTTGATCGCTATTTGTACAGCTTGCTCAGATTTTGAACAGATCTTTAATTCCCTTTTCCCCAATTATATCCCCTCATTAAAATGACAATTCGACTTGATTTGCAAGGAATACGTGGATTGGCAATAGTGGTAGTGATCGGATTCCATTATTATCCAACTATCATACCAAATGGATATCTGGGAGTAGATCAGTAAGTGATAACACTGATATGATAACGAATATCATCGAATATGCTCAATAGATTCTTTGTACTATCCGGCTATTTGATGTGTATGTTATTGAAACGATCAGTATCTAGTCAACTCGAGACATGTTCACTCATCACCACATTCTATATCCGACGTTTCAAACGCATCATTCCATTATATTATCTTATCATTCTGTTATCAATCATATCACTTTATACAATATTCCCTAAAACTGCAATACGAACGAATCAAGAGTCGGCAATTCGAGCATTAGTATTTGTATCGAATCGACAACAAACACAACAGGAAGATTACTTCAAAATGGTCAACTGATATAATGATAACAACTGATAATCGATTATTGATTACAGTTATCACTTGCTATTGATATATTCACACATACATGGTCACTTTCGGTCGAAGTACAATTCTACCTTATCATTCCTATCATTTATATCATTTTGAGATGGATCAATATCAAATATGAGATTATCAGTTATTTATTGATTGGTATCTGTTATCAATTGATTATCAGTGATAATTTTCATATTATTCCAGCATCCTTATCACTTATTTATCACCTAATACTTCCTCCATTCATTGCATTCAACAATATGTTTGCCAGAATGTGGCAGTTTTTCATTGGTATATATAAAATGTCCATTTTGTGTCTATTTGTTATACCCTCCTTTGTTTGCTTTCCCTGGCCATAACACAGTTTTCATAAATGGTTATTACAGGAATGATAGTATATCAAATATGTGAAAAGTATGACCCACGTGGCACTGATGATAACAAGAATGGTGATTACATAAGGATATGTGATAACGGTAATTGTCAGGAATAGAACTGATTATGGATATGATATCTAGACAAGTGTGAGGAAAATATTGAAGAAATGAATTTGATAACTGAAGAGATCACTGATAACAATAAACATGAAACATCAAGTTATATCATATCAACACTTGCATATATCATACTTATCATTATCATAACGATACTCATGTTTCCGATAGAACTATCATCAATTGTTGCCAGGTATGTAACAGATCCACACCTATTACCTAATCAATTGATAACAGACCCTTGATAACATGTCTAACTGGTATATTAATACTCATATCAGTCCATAATCAACTGTTATCAAATCCAGTTATCACATATCTTGGTAATATTTCATATGTATTATACTTGGTTCATTGGCCAATATATGCATATTGTAAATTGATGGGACTGACGAATTGTATGTTATTGCAAGTATATTATCATATCATAACAGTAATTCAGATTTGATGGTGTTCCTGGGATTTTCAGTTATCATATCAATTCTAATTCATCATTTATACGAAAAGTAAGTTAATCAACAATATCAACTGAAAAGCTGATATTTCAGATGGTACCTCAGCCTGATATCAACAAATATAGCAATACTAGTTATAGTCCTTCTTATCAGTAGTTGTGTTATGCTGACTTATCATAATATATTTGTCCAATATAAAAGAAACTTGTATGATAATAGGGATTATATCAACTATTCAAATGATACAATGGTGTCGAAGGATGATCCGATATTAGGTGATAGCTGATAAGGATTATCAGTACTTATATATTTGCAGATAAAGCAGCAGAGTTGAATAAATTGTGGGTAGTTGAAGATTTCAACCATTTATTCACCAATCATTGTGTCTATGATACTCCGAAAAGTTTTAGCAACTGTCATATGAAGGTAAGTGCGCTCTATCTAACTCCTACAGTAAGCATATTTTTCAGGATTTGAACCCAAAAAATCCTCTGAAACTAGCAATGATTGGCAATAGTTGGGCGGCAAATACAGCTCAAATATTCTGGGAGGAATGTAAAGGGAAGGCGAGGGAGATATTGAATGACGCGGAAGCAGCTTGTGAGCCGTTGTACCCGAGTGAGGCTTGTATATCAAGGCTGGATGTGTTCTATCAAAGAGTGAAGAAGTTTGAACCGGATTATTTGTTTATTGTTACAAGGTATATACTGATAAACCTATTATCAATGGTGAAGATAACCTGATTTTAGGTTCATCACAATCGGTACTGACATTCGAAACGGCTCAATTGAGCTTGATCCAACTTATCTAACAATGAAGAAATGGCTGTTGAAATACTTGAATATTGTGAAGAAGGATATTTATATATTAGGTGCAATGCCAAAGATACGCTATCATTCAGCAGTAGAGGTGGCGTATAATTTGAAGGCTGGGTTTACACTGAACATGATTGATGTAAGAGAAGCCGGATAGTCAAATATAACCCATAGTTTTTAGAAGGATCAAGTAGTAATGGATGGCTACGATAATGCTCAGAAACGTTATCACCAACTGATAAGTGATTGTGGTGATAGATGCCATTTGATTGATTATAAGCCGGATTTCTACGATGCGAAACTGAAGAGATGGAGATTTTTCGACAAATCAAATGGATTTAGTTATATGACTGATGGACTACATTTGACACCACATGGATTGGAAAAGATTCGATATCATTATACTGATATTTGTAGAAAGTTAGAATAGCTAGATACATGGTTTTGAAAGTTTTGATACGGCTGACGTGTTGCTCAATCGGTGCTCTTTCAAAAAAAGCAAATATTTTGTATATATTCAAATAAAGTTATTTGATATGAATACAAATCTTCCACAAGTCGACTTATGTACAGGATATCAGTATTCACTTCACGATATTGATAGATAGGTAGATTTATCATTGTTATCACTGCTGAAATGATAAACGAAAAATTTTTAAATAAAAACCATGATAGAGGCTTACATAGATCAACTCCAATTGTATCTATATTTCCCCATATTCGATGAATATCTGTGTCTATTATGATAGTTATTATTTGTGTCCAAAAGATCGTACACACTACATATACCATAGAGATTTATTGTCTCTATTTGTACAGCTTTATTCAATGTTCGAAGCGCATACATCTTTAATTTCCTTTTTTGCTTTTCCCCAAATTACATTAATATGACTATTCGACTTGATTTGCAAGGAATACGTGGATTGGCAATAGTGGTAGTGATCGGGTTCCATTATTATCCAACTATCATACCAAATGGATATCTGGGAGTAGATCAGTAAGTGATAACACTGATATGATAACCGAATATCATCGAATATGCTCAATAGATTCTTTGTACTATCCGGCTATTTGATGTGTATGTTATTGAAACGATCAGTATCTAGTCAACTCGAGACATGTTCACTCATCACCACATTCTATATCCGACGTTTCAAACGCATCATTCCATTATATTACCTTATCATTCTGTTATCAATCATATCACTTTATACAATATTCCCTAAAACTGCAATACGAACGAATCAAGAGTCGGCAATTCGAGCATTAGTATTTGTATCGAATCGACAACAAACACAACAGGAAGATTACTTCAAAATGGTCAACTGATATAATGATAACAACTGATAATCGATTATTGATTACAGTTATCACTTGCTATTGATATATTCACACATACATGGTCACTTTCGGTCGAAGTACAATTCTACCTTATCATTCCTATCATTTATATCATTTTGAGATGGATCAATTTCAAATATGAGATTATCAGTTATTCATTTATTGGTATCTGTTATCAATTGATTATCAGTGATTATTATCATATTATTCCAGCATCCTTATCACTCCTTTATCACCTGATAGTACCCCCATATATAGCATTCAACAATATGTTTGCCAGAATGTGGCAGTTTTTCATTGGTAATATCCTCTTTTGTCTATTTGCAAATCGAAACTCAACCATCTTTGTTTGCTCTTTGTGGCTAAACATGTAATGTTCATAAATCTATTTCCAGGAATGATAGTATATCAGTTGTGTGATAAGTCTCATATTCATGAAGATGATAATACCAAAAATGGGGATTATACAAGGGTATTTGACACCGGTATCAACTTGAATTACAATTGATAATATTACTGATATTCAGATAAGCTTGAGGAGAATATCGAAGAGATGAAACTTGACAAGGAAGTGATAACTGATAACAATAAATATAAAAGTTATATCAAGTCTATATCAGCTTATACCATACTCATCATTATCACTGTGATACTAGTATATCCAACTGACCTACCACCAATTATTGTCAGGTACTTTGATATTTCAATACTTATCACCTAATCAATTGATAACAGACCATTGATAACATGTCTAACTGGTATATTAATATTCATATCAATCCATAATCACTTGTTATCAAATCGAATTATCACATATCTTGGTAATATTTCATATGTATTATACTTGGTTCACTACCCCGTTTATCAACATTGGAAATGTACGAGTTCTGATGGATGTGAGTTATCATATCATTATCATATCATAGAATTTTTCAGACTTGGTGATATACCTAGCATTCTCAGTTATCATATCAATCATAATTCACCATTTTTATGAGAAGTAAGTCAATAAATACTTTCAACTGATAAACCTTTATTCCAGGTGGTACCTCAAACTGATATCAACAAATATTGCAATCCTAGTGATAGTCCTTCTTATCAGTAGTTGTGTTATGTTAAACAATGATAGTATTTTCATACAATACAGTAGGAACTTGTATGACAATAGTGATTATATCAATTATTCAAATGATACGAAAGTGTCGAAGGATGATCCGATATTAGGTGATAACTGATAACAATTATCAGTACATATATTCTTGTTATAGATAAGGCAGCTGAATTGAATCAATTATGGGATATCGAGGATTTTGATAATATGTTCACCGACCATTGTTATTATGATACACCAAGGAAGTTTAGTAATTGTCATATGAAAGTGAGTGCGCTCAATTGGACACCTACAGTACGCCTAAATTCCAGGATTTGAACCCGAAAAACCCGCTGAAGTTGGCAATGATTGGTAATAGTTGGGCGGCAAATACGGCGAAGATATTTTGGGAAGAATGTAATGGAAAGGCGAGGGAAATACTGAATGATAGTGAAGGAGTATGTGAGCCATTGTATCCAAGTGGAGGTGGTTGTAAGTGTGATGAGAGGTTGGAGACGTTTTATGAGAGAGTGAGGAAGTTTGAACCGGATTATTTGTTTATTATCACGAGGTACAAAATGTAGAGTGTCAAAATATCATAAAATAATTTCAGATTTGTCTCGGTTGGTAATACCATTCAAAACGAAACACTTGAATTTGATCCAATTTACATGACAATGAAAAAGTTATTCTCTAGATACTTGCCAATAGTTAGGAAGGATATTTATATATTAGATGCCATGCCAAAAATTCGACACCCATCTGCAGTTGAAGTGGCAAAGAATTTGAAGTTTGGGTTTAGCTTGAAAAGTATTGATGTAAGTAGACCTACAATATCTACCTGACATCACTTTTAGACGGATCAAGTAGTAATGGATGGATATGATAATGCTAAGAAACGTTATCACCAACTGATAAGTGATTGTGGTGATAGATGTCATTTGATTGATTATAAACCGGATTTCTACGATGAAAAACTGAAGAGATGGCGATTTTTCGATAAATCGAATGGATTTTCTTATATGACTGATGGACTACATTTGACACCACATGGATTGGAAAAGATTCGATATCATTATACTGATATTTGTAGGAATTTGACTATTTGAGCATTATATTGTTATTGTTGTTATTGTTATAGTTGTTATAATTATGAATTTATATTCATATAAATGAGGTAGAGATAGGAAGAATGCACCTGTTTAGGATTAAAAGTTGTGTATTTCTTGATTAATTTTTTTGAAGGCGTATGTTTACATTTGTTGATATGTTTAGGCTATTAATTATTTTGGATAAAGTTTGGAATTTTTTCAAAACAAAGTGCTATAGAAAATTTAAAAAGTGCAGTCTGGAATAGACTTACGACAATCATGTTTTGCCAACATTGAAGAAGAGTGGCCATGTGACCTTTTTGCTGTCTGCTGAAGCAGCATTTTTACCAACAAACCTTAATTTCAATTTCTTGGTTCGGAAATATAAGTGTTCAGCCATCATAGTGAGAAAAAAATATTTTATCAAAATAATTCAGATATCCTTGAAACCGTATTTTCGATAAATTTATAAGTTTTATATATCATTCACTTTTTGTCGAAAAAAGTTTTCAACACGTTCTGTACAAATCTGGTTGATAAGGAAACCATGGATGAGAATAACAGTATTCCGAAAACCTCAAAGCGAAATCGAATCACTATAATAGTACAACTGACAATTATCAGTCTCTTGGAATATTGAACAATCTTTGCAACAGAACGGTTTTTCAAAAGACGGACGACGTAATTTGCTTCTTTGTGTGAATGTTTCCAAAGCAAAAATAGTGAAAAATCATCCATATGCAAGCATTATTTCTCATTCAGCTTCTGTTGATCTTGAATTCAGACAATTGAGTATTTTCATGCAAAACGTGTATCGAAAAAATGACTGAGAAACCTATGCTCTGACTCGTCAACCGACAATGCCAACTCTTTCGAAGCATACAATTCTCTATTGCAACAGAAAGGTTTGTTTCTATTCACCTGTCACGCTCTAGTCTTCTCCCCAAAACACCAACACTCTCCCGTTTCTCTCTCCTTTTTTATTGACCCTCTCATTTCCCTCCACTATATCCTTCATATCCCTTTCCAAATGTCAACCAACAGATGAGAGAAAAAGAAGTCAGAATACGGTAGGTGAAAAGGAGGAAGGGATATGCGGGTTGCATTAGAAAATCTTCTTTTTCCTTCTGATTTATATGTTTAGGTTTAGAAATTTATTCGAGTACCAATAAAATTCTTCACAACTAACTACATTATGCATATCTTCCAATAATTATTTCTCCATGATATTGTCAAAGTTAGTTCGAGCTCTCAAACCGAGGGAGTTGCGCCATAACATGAACAAAGCCTCTTGCATCTCTTCGTCACTAATATCCATAACCTACAATATACCAACTATACAACTACCAGTTGAGCCAATCAACATACCAAATCCTCAATATCAGCCAGGTCCTTTGGCAGCTCTTCGATTGGTTGAGTGATCTCATTATTATTATGATCAACTGGCATTCTGAAGAAAAAACATCGGTTAAGAAACAAGGAAGAAGGAATGAATGGTGGATGGATATCTGTTGCGTAAACGGTTGGGTGGTAGATGGGCGGGGACTATCCACCATACACCCTATGGTGAACACCCGCCAAACGATGAGTGCACTCATAATCACATGAGATGGAGTGTCTGACTTTGTCGAATATTACTAATTTGGTCCCTAGAGGGATCAGGTGAATCCATTTTTTTCAGAAAAAATATTTGAATTGTCATCGTTTTTTTTGAAATCAAACGTCCTTGTGACAACCTCACATGAACTTTTGAAATCTATTCAATTCTCGATTTACTTCGAAACATATCTAATGTGTAGGATTCGTCTGGAAGTACTGTACCTAGGGTATAACATATTCAGCCTCAATAGAGCTAGGAATACTGTACCCAGGTGGTAGATATCACCATTACATTTGTGATGTATGTAATATAATAATTTGACAGCTCTAAACACTTTTGTGACCCCTGTCCTAGTTCCCCTTTTCCACAAAATGACATCATCTTATTTTTCTGACTTTTCCAGAAATGGCTCCAACTCAGGCTCAACAACCACCAATCATCGAGCAGGCTATCATTGGAATAGGTAGGTTTAGTTTTGGCAAGCTGGAACTCAACTGAAAAACTTTAGATGTGAAGAAACTAATGGATGAGCCGAGTTTGGCTTTTCTAGTTGGTCAAGTCAAGACAAAGAAGGTTGGTCCCTATATTATCATCAAGAACCCTCACCGCCCTATTAGTATAAACTTCTGACTTGACCCATAACCATCCCCTCCACCATTTCCCCTTTGGTGACAATACTGTCACCCTCGAGATTGGCAAAATACGCAACGAACAACAGACGCATCTCCATATCATGTTACAATACATCATCATTGCAGAAAAGAGTCCGCAAGCCGAGGCCTACCAACTCAAAGAAGGTGGAGAAGATCGAACGGGAGGCGAAGACAATTAGATATTGTCATCGATGCGGCGCGATTCACAAATTTCGAGGAGCACCGGCCGACTCATTGTTTTGTAATGAGTGTAGATGGCAGATGGTCATTGCCAAGGTAGGAATTGATAGGAAATTGAAGTTTTATAATAGTATAATTTCAGGATAAAGCAAGGAAGGAAAATAAATGACATGACTACTAGACAAATCTACTCGTATGAAATAAAGCAAATCACAATTATATCTCAGTTTTTGTCGATGTACTCCACAGTAGCGTCGGTTGGCCGGGACGGCTGAAAATCAGTCGATAATCCTAGATCACAAATATCAAGTAAACTTACATATTTGTCCAATTGAGTGCAATTGTTGCACATCAAGTTGACCAGTGGTGCACCGTAGAATCGACCGCCTCCGCATTTTGTACAGATCCGTTTTGATTTTTGGGATCTTGGAGCTTTGATCAAGGGTGAGCTCGAAGCTCTGAGAGCTGGAGCTGTATTCATTGAGGTTGATGCTCTGCGAACATGCTTCGTCGGCTGGATTGGAGCTCGATATCGTCGAGCCCTGATCTGGACTCGATCCACTAAATTGTGATTCATGGCCAATTGCTGGAGCCGTCGAATCTGATCCTGGTGGATTTCATCAAGCCACGCATTCAACATCCCCTACAAAAACAATCATTGGTCCCTTATCTAACAAAATTCACCAGCTGCCCTACTATCCACTCATTTCACGCTGCGTACCGCAAATGTATCATAACAAATCGCCGCCGATTACCAGACAGGGTTACGAGGTGTTGAATTGTGGGGGGTGATTTACAATTATATATTATGGTCTATTTGCCATCAGGGCAATAAAACATGTGTTACTCACATTTCTAATATCCAGAGGCATATTGATGAAGATGGCGAGCACTGTTGGGAATGTCAGGTTGACAAAATACTTGGTGATCAGAGGGTGACGACGGAGGATATCCAGTTTTCTGAGCAATTCAGGCACTGAAAATATAGGGCTTAAATTTCAGACTTTATCTCAGAACTCACTCATCTGAATATCCTCCTGCTCCTTGTTCACCATCTGAGCCACCTTGCTAATATAGCTCAACGATCTTGATCCGTGTTTGAAAAGGCTGTATCCGTATGACAACGAGCGATGGCGACACATGTTCGTATATATATAAAATATCGGGAAACAATATTCGAAACAAAAAGGCAAAAGCGAGGGACGCGTGCCTGGTAGTGCGCCTTAGATATCATATACAGAGGCAGAGACGAATACGAGACCGCTTTACATACGCGGCCGTATACAAGACCAAAAAAAAGTTGTTGTATATTATTTTATCATGTGATGGTTTTTGGGAAAGGGGAAGAAAAGGGAGAATGGCACACGGTGGGTTTCAAGGTCATGGAATTTGAATGGATCGACACTATGAATAGGATAGGTTTAGCCATTTGTTCCAAGAATACTTGAAAATCTTTTTTTCCTTCATTTTCACATTTTGCAATTTTCATACGAAATCTAGCCTATGTGTTCTGTAAAATGTATGCGCCTTTAATACAGTACGGTAATAGTAGGTATATATTTGACTACGATTTAAAGGCGCATATCAGGTGAACCTACAACCAAGGTTTAGACAATTTATGCTTTTGACCTACCCACCAAATATTGAATTTTTTTCCAACTGTAGGTCATTTTTTAGTCTTATTCCTCATTCTTGGAAGGAAATCAAGCTTCGGTGATTTGTAAAACGGCATTGCGCCTTGAAAATTGTATAATATTTGTAGGTATATTTTTAACTACGGTTTAAAGGCGCAGGCGGTATTTTAGACTTGTTTATGTTTCAGATACCCTCTGCTTTTTGATCTACCCGCTAAATGTTGTGTTATTCTCCAAATGCCAGCTCATCCTCATATCCTTACTCATCATTCTTGGAAGCACTTCTATATAGTACATATACAATTGAGTCATAAAATATTTGGGTCTCCCCTCTCTCCCCACCCTTCACCATTTGGTGTAATAACCATTTGAGCCATTCCCTCACCCAAACAGTCCACGCAACATTTGTCCCCTCTTTTCCATTTCTTCACGTCCTCCCAAATTCATTTCATTTCATTTTACAGAATGTCAATGGATTTGAACATGAATGTGATCAGCACTCAACCAATTGAAGAGCTGCCAAAGGATCTGACGGATATTGAGGATTTGGTATGTTGATTGAATGATTGGGTGATTTGTAGTTGATATATTGTAGGTTATGGATATCAGTGAGATGGAGATGAACACGGCATTGTTCATTTTTTGGTATGAATCGCTGGATTTGAATTACAAGCCAAAGTTTGATGATATTCAATAAGGATATTTGCCCTCCTTTTTTGTAGTTAGTTTCTCCCCCCCCCCCCCCCTCCCAATAAATGTGTTGAGTGTTAGTGGTGTGACAAATTTTGACATAATTGGTGTATGTTTGTTCAGTGACTAGCATAATTTTCCGAGCCATGATCTTCTAACAAAAAAGTGCTCATTTTGAGCTGATTCGACAATGTCAAGCTTCAATGGAAATGCCTACAACTTATTTAAGAGAATTACAACAGTTTATTGAGCACCAAGAGCTACAAAAAGTAAGCCAACTAATCAGAATCATTGTAAAATGCCTTGCTGGTCTGACGGAATGTCTCGTAGAGTTTTGGCAACTCTTCCATCTCCCTTTGAAGCTTTCTCTCCATGTTCCACTCAACCTCGAGAACTTTCATCATTTCGATGAAGCCGAGACGTTCCTGAAAACCAGATACTGCTTATTTTCTTCATAAAAGGAATACCTCGATTCTGGAGTTCAACAGAACGATACGACGCTGAGCTCGGATGATATACTCCGAAGCCATCTTATTGTGATCGATGAGCTTCTCGGAGCATGATTCGAACACCTTCCAGTAGGTTTTGCGCTCCTTATCATTCTGAAAAAAAGATAACTGATAAGATAATAATGATAAGTTATACCAGAGCCTCGAGATGCTTGACAGCAACACTCCACGAATCATTGAGCTTGACATTTCGAAATGCCATCTCTCCCTCCAAACGACGAATATGATTTGCCTCCATATTCTTTTGAATTCTCGCGATTCTCAAATCCTCGTGGGCTTGCTCAACTTCAGACAACTTGTTGTTATTGTAGTTGAAGTGTGGAATGACGTCGGATAACTCCTAAAAAAAGATTTGAGAGCTCAAAATATGGTAATGATCTACTTTTGGAGGCTCAGCATGCTCCGCGAGCATTCCCAACGATTGAATGACTTCAGGTTGGGTGGGTGGATGATCCGACGAGGCAAGAAAGTCGAGGATGTTGTTGAGATTCGCCTCGTCAGATACGGCATTTGGGCCGACGTAGAATTGAACAGAGTTGTTGCGCTTGGCTGGGTCGATATCGGGATGATCCGATGACTGAAAACATGACTTTTATTGATAATTTGAAAGTGACAAGTCTGCGTCTCGTATTTCACACACACTCTCTCTCTCCTACTTTTTAAGGTGATTCTCATGAAACAGATAAACTCAATGATTTCGACAAATTTTGTGTAAAACGAAAAAGCTTTGTACGATATTTTATAATTGGAATTTGCGAAACAGCAATAATTTTGTAAATAGTTGTAGTTTCATTAAATTTTATATGACCGGTTCAACGAAAAATGTGGATCCGGCAAAGATTGATTGATAGGTTTGTAACAGAAACTATTTCGAGTGCTCTTTTTCTCGGTTGCTTTTTTGTATTTTGTGTAACATAGCCGTGAAAAAGAGCAATTTTTCTCACATTTTTCCATCAATGCCACCAAAGTCATTGCCCGATTTCAAAAATAAATTTATTTTACCGTTCCCTTGAAACTGTTTTTCAAAAGTTCACATGCAGCTAGTATTATACAGTCGATCTTTTCAAAGATATGCTTTTCAGATAATTTCAAGTTTTCAAAAAAAAAACAACTCACTTTCAGAATAAACTCCGACATTGTTTGATAACTTCCCAGGTACTTGAGCTGAACCAATGTACTTGCTGGTTGTCACTGAAATATAATATATGGTTTTCAGATCATCAAGTAATTTGATAAGGGAAGAATACATAGAGATATATGATACGGTAGGAGATACCGAGTGATAAGTAATGAATTGAAAATTTGATTCCACAAGGAGAGCGTTTATTGACAAGAGTATATAGGTTTAATAAAATCAATGGACTGAGAAACTGTGAAAATGAAATAAAGACGGAAATGTAACAATTGAAAAAGTGGAAATGACGAACTGAGGAGAGAAAGGGAGGCACATTCCAGAGAGAAAGGGGAACACATATAGAAATCTTTTGAAGAAAAAGAGGAGGGGGGGGGGGGTACAATATAATACAATATGTACGATTGAGAAAAATGTTACAAAGAATGGAAAAATGTGGAGATGGAGATTTTTTGAGTTTGAGATTGATTGATATACAAAAATACATGAATACAGGTTAGGCTCAATGAGCATTTTTTCAATGAATGTAAAAAAGAATGGGGAAACTCCGTGGAAAAAGCGAAAAGTAGGGCATTTTTTGGATATTGGGCTATACGGTAGAAAATGGCAAAAAGGTTACAAATATTGGGATAATGAAAAATGGTTGAAATATTTTTCGATGCTGATATCCATGAGACAAATGAGATAAAGTGGAATGACAACTATCGAAAAAGAAAGATACATGGCATCACTTTGAAGTTGATGGTTCAGGATTATTATAAATAAATTGTTGACCACTTGGTATGTGGTAACAACACACTGGATACTGGAACAATGTATCCACATTCTTCACCTCTGGTTCTGGTCCAATGTGACATTGGATGTTAGCCGGGTTGGTAGTGGGTTGACCGTTGGATTGTGAAGGTGCAACATTGTTGTAGTATTTCGGCTGTAAAGAGGAGACGATCAAAAAATTCGAGTAATCATTAGGAAGTATATTTGATACATCTAGAGGAACTATAGAAACAGTATACGATAGGTTTTCCACAATTGATTTACTGCGTATTCATACACATTTGACACTCAGTCAAGTAGTCTTGTGCTGCAATTCATTAAAAAAAGGATGTATATATTGCTCATATATCAACCGAAAAATGAAATAAATTTTGGAAGATTCAAAGACACGAAGAGGCACCAATCGATGTTTTTGTTTCGCGAAAAAAGTTTTGATGAAAGAAATGGGAATGAACATCTATTATATTAGGTTTATTGACACTATATAGTATCCAGCTGAGTAGCAGCTGGGTGACAAAAAGTGACTGCCTACTGTTGCACAGGTGCCTCGAGTTAAAAAACTACTTCGATGTAACAATTTCGTATAGATACTAGTATACTGTTTCCAAATAGTAGTATATATTTGAGAAAATATTCTAAATTCGATTGATCTAATACGGATCTATATAGGAAATTCACTGGTACTTTGGAGGTAAATTGTTTGTGGTAGAGTCCAGATTATCAATCAAATTCTGCCAAAGCAGTCTTTATTGTGCTCAAAGGAGCTCAAAACATTCAAATTATGTACAAAACTTATTTTAATAACCAACATTTCGGTTTCTCAAGATCTTTTTTGGCACAAAAAAAATATGAATCTTGATTATATGATTATAGACAAAAATAGCTATTATAGATACTGATTTCCATCTATTTAGTTCAAATCAGCACCTGATATGCTCGTCTAGATTTGAGGTAAAACTACACAGACTCTCAAAAATCTAGGCTTTCAAAAATCTTATATCTGTTTCTATGATTGTATGTTTGAAGGTATGAACCTCACCCTACAATTACACTCCACTCTCTAAAACTCTCAAAAATTTCAAAAACTACCAACCTGAATAGCTCCTGCCTCTACCTCCTTCTCCACCACCAATCGACCTTTCTACAAAAAAACTTCATTATAACTTTCCCAATGTTTCTAAAACATACCACCACTCTGGCGTCCTCCATTGATAGCCGATACATCCTCAATGGTGTCGCTTTTTTGTCGAACTTGAATGCCACCGAGAAGGCGAACTCCGATACGTTCGAGCTCAACGGAAAATAAAATTCCAGTCGCAGGAACATTTGATAGTTCTCATCATACACCAATGTTTGCTTGATGGCTGGGAAATTCATTCTGAAGCATATATCTATATTATCATGATAAAAGAGAGCTATCATATATATGTCAGAAGTATATAATTACGTATAAAAGAGAAGGGGTATGTATATGTATATACAAATGCAATATCGCCTCTCGGCCCAAGTTGTCTAGGTTGCCGATGAGGGCAAGGGAAGGCAGCTAGGAAACAGCATAAAAGGGGCGGAGTCATTGGGGATGAGATGAAGCTGAGAGAGAGAGGGAGACGGAGGTGGTGAAAAGTACGTGAAAGTTCGTGATAGTGTTTGCGGGGAGTTGTGGTATTGAGCTATGATGTTTCTAGAAGGAAAAATGGATCATGGGGCCTTGTGATGCTTGAAGGATCAGAGAAACCTCGGGAAGACGGAGTATCGTTGTATTTTCCACTCGGGACCACACAGGGTAAAATTGGGAGACATTCAGGATTGATAATGTTTTTAAATATTTCTATCAGTGAGCCCAAAAGTTTCGCCAACAGATTGAGAGTTTCTGCTCTTGAGCGCATATATAGGGAATAGAAGAAACAGTGAATCACATGAGTCAAAGACAATGAGTAAGTAGTAAAAAAAGTGCAAAAATGGGAGAAGAAATATGAGTATTCGTGTGGACTTCAAAAAGTATCTAAAAAAAGTATGAATGGTATAACAATAGATTCGAGAAACTATTGAACCAATAGATTGTATGTCGTTTTAAGACAGAAAGTGGAACAGTATAGTTTTAGCATTCGGTAAAAGCCTTTGTAGATATCTATCTTTCACAGTTTCGTAGTTATTAGAAAAAAGATACGCTCAGAATATGTATGGTTTGTCTGTCTCTTGTCTGTCTTTTCAATTGAGAAAAAACATGAAATTTCACAATCAGTAGAATGTATGATCCAGCGAAACGCTATGTTTCTGGTCTATATTTTCAAAGTTCATATTCTAGAAAAGTCCCCAAAATATCCATCTACATAACATTTGTTTTTCTCAAACAAATACATAAGTGAGAAGGTGACACATCGAGTTGACCACGAGACCACAAAATGTAGAAAAAAGCCAACGAGGGGGAACAGTGCGTTGAGGAAAAAACGATGAAGGGGACACAAAACAACACAAGAGTATCCTTCTCCCTCTCCGTTTGTCAATTGACATCTTATTGGTTGAATCGATAGAAAATGTTTTCGTTGTACAATTTTCTGATAAACTTTGTATCTTGGGAAAAAACAAAATATGAGGAGAAATGACATTTTGTGGGAAAAGAACATGAGGGTGTGAGAACTTATTGAATAGAAGGGAAAGAGGGAATCAAGATGATTTTGTTGAAGCTTGACACTAACAAATAAAATTGGATGGATATAGTTTAAACACTCTATGTGAAAGTGTAATTGTTGCACAATGACTTATCTAACAGTGACACAACTAATTGAAGTTTTACAATACCGGTCCTACAAGTCTAGCCTTATGTAATTTTCAACAAAAAGGGAGAGGGTGGTTTTGTGGTACATATCCAATACAATAGTATGGTTCTGATAGTAACATATTGAATTTTTTATTAAAGCAATTTTTCATTAATAATGTTCATACCAACAAAACTTCCGCGTTTGAAACGTACTGAAACGGTTAAAAGTTGATGAGTGCATAACTTCTATAATACGAATTGCAATATAACTTATCTAACACTGATACAACTATTTGATGCTTTCCCGGTGATCATACGGATCAAATCTTGAGCCTAGCACAGTATATATGAGCTGTAGACTTTAAAGAATATTAGTAATGGAATGAAAATGATTATAAGACTACATGAGACGCAGATCAAAGAAATATCAACATTCGTCATGTATAATTACTTTTTGAAACACAGAAAAGATGAAAAACTATATGAAATATACTCAAACGCGGAAAATTAATCAACACTCGTCGTCTCGTGAGGCAACGAGATTGAAATAACTTACCTCATCTAGGATAGCGACGAGTGAAATAGAGAAGAGGACAAAAAAGAGGCACTTTGGTGTGAATTTTGTGTTGATAATGGAGATTGAAATTCAAGATATGGAGATAGGAAAAGTATGATAATGATAATTGATAGGAAAATAAATTCTTTCCGTTTAGCCTCAATGTAGTGATAAATAGTTTTTAGAACTTTTAATGAAATCTTTGTGAAACTGCAATTGTTTTTCAGTTCATAATGAGTTGCATATTGCTTTAAGCTATGGGGGATATCAAAAAACCAGGAGCTAAACCTATCCGCCCTAGTATCTATATAAATAATAGCCATATCTCTCTCATAACTACAACTTCATATAACACACCAGATATAAATACTCAATTTCCTCCTCCTCCGTCGGTCGAGAGGCACAAAATAATGAGAAAAAGAAGGAAATCAAAAAAAAAGCGAGGGAGTAGGATTTGTAGTTATGCAAATATATGGGTGTCCATCTGCCAATCCCATTATTCTTCTTCACTTCTTTCCATCTTTTTTTGTTTTATGTATGTTCGGCAGCTCCGAGAGTGGTTCTTGATGAAATATATTCATTTTTTTGGAGGAGTGAGGAGAGGTTTTCCTTGTTCTTCCCAATTAACTAGATTGCAGGCCGCCTAAAGTAACAGTAATCCATCTTACTGTAGCAAATGATCTACCATTTGTTTCAAGCGAAAATAAACCATCAAAGCGATTATCAACTATCAATAACACTCACAAACAATCAACAATATGCTGAAACAGTAAATGAGGTGTTCCCGACGTTGCTCATGATAACAATCACATTTCATGTTGTTATCACTTATCAGTATCAACGTAACATGTCTCGGTCAACATGAACTTCGCATATTTTTGAATACATTTCGTACTATTTACTTACCTACATCACTGCCAGCATTTCAAATGATAGACGAGGAAAATAATGATAGATGTCTCACCATGATCACTTTTAAAGGAGCATGTCATGGAAGCAATATATTGATTTGAAAAAAATTGAAAAAACAAAATATCTCACCACGAAAAGTACTTTGGGAAGAAGAAACCAGACTAACAATAAAGGACCACTGTGTCCCGAAGATACGTCTATTGTTAGAAACAGTGATAAATATCTCGCCACGAAAATGTCTGGGCCTCTTATTTCATCATACTATAGCAGTTTTCGTGGTGAGATATTTGAAAGAGCCAATAGAATAAGATACACAGCAGAAACGAAGACTTTCAGTGAACCTCAATATACGTATTTTCTAAAACAGTAATCCTCTATGCCCCTTTCAGGTCTCACCCCGATCGCCAATCCTTCCATATACTTCTTCCCCCATTTTTCAATTCCCCAACAAGTATACAATTTGATCAGTCACAAAAATTCGACTAAAACAATCGTACGATTCACATTCTTTCCTTCTTATCAATTTGTCTCCACTCTCCCCATTTTCCATATTATATAACCTTATTTGCGTTTTAATATTTTGTGCATGATGATAATGATATCATTGATAGGGAGTCTTTAACCCGGAGCAACGATGATGATGATGATCACGATGTTGATTATAATTCTTATCAGTTAACTTTGGTGTCGTTTCGAAAATATTCGAATGATGGTTATTTATTGAATCAAAACTAGAATACAATGAATAGGATGGAAAATATGATGAATATTGATGAATAATTGGGCGGGAGGAACATAGGGATATATAGGATTATGCGCAATATCTGCTATATATACTTATACTTATCAATCTGAACTATAATAGGATACAGAGGGGAATATCAATTATATCCATCGATCGAAGGATCGAACTTGAACTCCTCCGGAATTGGGATACCGTGCTCACGTAGTTGATTGCGAGCCAATTGACGATCCGCACGACGAGCTTGTTGAGTGTCCTTGACCATCTTCTCCAGCCATCTGATCTTCTCGGCAAACATCTTCTTCTCCGCTTCTTGTTGAGCTGCTCTCATCTTTTGTTGCTCACGGCATCGACGAACCGATTCATTATTCTTGATCCGCTTCTGATGATAATCATCATTTTTCTCCGCCTCGGTCTTCTTCTGATAGCGTCGGACCTGGATGGTTGGACGATTATGTTGCGATGTAGGACCATTTTGTGAATCTGAAAAATTGTTGAAATTAGGATTAGCTTTAATTTAAAATCTATGGATCTTGGTGCTACTTTTGATAACTATGAGGATCAATGTGAACTTTCTATGAATTAGATATAGGATCTATAAATATCAATGCTTTCAGATGGTCGATTCTATGAGTATCTATGGTGTCATATAGGCAATTCTATGAATATCTATAATTCCAGACAGACGATTCTATGAGTATCTATGATCTATATTTTCAGACATACGTTCCTATAAGTATCTAGACTTTTAGATAGACGATTCTATGAATATCTATGGCTACTAATTTTTCATTTCCATGACCTATCTAGGATCTATGGAAAGTATCTCGATAATTTTCAAAACATTTCAAACAGCTAAAACAACATACCTTGATCCATTCCTTGAACGTGTTGAAACATCGAATCAACCAGCGGGTTGTCCTCCGAACATTCCGACTCCTTTCTTTCTTTCTTGACATCCATATGAAACAATGGGCGATCTGAAAAAAAGAAACAAATGTTTATTTAAATCCCTTGATCAACTCTTACCCAATGGCGATGGTGCTAATGGTGATGGTGTGTAAGACGATGGTGCAAGCGGCGATGGTGTGAATGGGAATGAGTCAAATGGCGATTGAGCAAGTGGTGGAAGGAATGGTGTCGGGGCGTAGGCGGAGACAAAAGGCTGGAATTGTGGCGGGAGTTGTGTCGAGTAGTTTGGCTGTTGAAATTGTGGCGGGAAAACACCAGCGTACTCCTGAAAAATGACCATATTTCAACACCTTGGGTCTTATCAAGTCCGATAGGGCGTGTTTACAACACTCACCATTTGTGGTAAGAAGGGAGCTGGCGATGGAGCGTTGATCGCAGTCAGAGTAAGCTTCGGGTCGATGGCGGTTGAGTAGCGGTTGTTGAAGACGTACTCGTGCATCTCCTTGAGGCGGCTTAACATTATCGAATATTGTACAGTTGTGATAACTTGTCGAGTTTATATAGGGAGGTCAGATATAGGCGGAGCCCCGGATGCTACATGACTTTTTTTCGTGATGAGTCAAAATATCTGCGTCTCTCATTCATATATACTATTTTTGATGGTATGCAGATTGATAGTGAATAGGGAAGAGATGGTATAGAAGAGGGAGAAGAGAAATAGTATGGATTCATGAGAGACGAAAAGATGCAGAGCAAGGATACCAACAAAAATGGGAGAGTCACACACTTGGTAACATATCAATTTATCAGTGGAATTCACCTCACGGGGAAGGGACTGATTATTGGAAATGGTGTTAAATTTGCTCCTTCTAGAATAAAAAACACTGAAACTGATCTGTTTTGGAAATTTATGATAATTAGTCAACTGATAAGAAATGATAAAACGACCACCAAATCTCTCGAGGGTTATTTTGGCAAAAAATATAGAAAAATGTGTAGTTTCAGCTTGAAAATGGGTGTTTTCAGGTAGTTTTTGCAGGAAAATATGTTGGCTGAGTATCAAATGTGATCGATCGTTTGATACTCAGTCAGCAGCCAATGTATGACTGATTTTACAGGTGGTCTAAACCTTTATGTTCCATGTTTCTATAAAAAAAGTAATTGGCTGCGTACCCAAACACATTTAATACTCAGCCAAGTAGTCTTGTGATGCAATTCATAAAAAAGGGTATATATTAGTCATTTGTCAAGCAAAAAATTGGAATAAATTTCGAAAGATATAAAGGCGCGATAAGGCACCAATCTATGTTTTTGTTTCGGCGATACGACTATGACTCAAAAGGACGATTTGTGTCGAGGAGTGGAATAGTTGCTCATGATATGATAAGGGGTTGATATACTGATAAGGGGGAATATATATCCATATATTTATAAAATCATGAATTAGAGAATTTCGGAGTTATGCAACATTATGCAATTGCTCCGAACAGTCTGGAACGGTGGGAAACGACGGGAGGGAAGAAACAAAAAAAATGAGCGGGTGTTATCAGGTGGGCATCTGCAAAACAAACAATTGCAGAGGCGAGTCATGGAAGGAGAAGCGTAATTTATACACGTTGTGTTAGGAGGCGGACGGGGCGGGGACGATGAGCAGCGAGTTTGTTAGTTATCAATTCGGGGGAGAGGGCTTGGTTAGGAGGAATGATATGGCGTGGAACGGGTGGCGGGAAAGTTAAAAGTGTTAGTTGAAGTACACTATTGGGCTCGGCATAGGTTTACAATGATCGTGAAACTGCGATTTTCAGAAAAAAAACATGAACAAAGAGGAATCATATTATGAAAATGCACATGGAGTCAAATATATCTGAAATGGTGATGAATTACAAAGTGAATATGTGGGTCTTTCACTGAAGTTATTTGACCACTATTTTTTTTTAATGGATTATGCAGCATACGCAATGTTTAAAGAACACTATAGATTTATATGATAACCAGCTGAAACGGAAACATAAGATGAAAAAAAGGTTTTTTTCTAGAGAAAAGGCTTTTGGATATCTATTCGGAAAAGGATTTTGAAAGCAACAGATCTGCTTTTCAGAACTATAAACGCTGAAAGTTTGACGATGGAAGATGTTGGACTCTTTTGCTCTAGAAAGACTATTATACAAATCCAGACAGATGATTCGACGGAATATATGACAGATGAGATAGAATTGGAGATGGAATCAGATGAATGAAATATTTTTGACCACACAAATTCTAAAATATTGCAGTTCTCAGAAGAAAAAGGAGAGTCCAACAATTTTTTCAGTTTCTGAGTGAAATCATTCTTTCAAAGTTCAACGATGAACTTGATACTTTCCAGCGAAACGATTTCTTGACCAATTTTCAAAATATTACAGTTTCTTGAGAAGAATAATGTGGCACTGTTCGAGAAACTTTTAATCGTCGTCCTCCAGCACTAAGACTCATTTGACAAAAAACACAAAATATTGATATTTGAGTGATGAACTCACAAGATTTGATCAAGGTTGCCTATCAAAATATTGTAACATCTTCTGATGCTTTTTACTAAAAATCCGATCAAAGACGTTAACAACCGTTTGAAATTTCACGGTTTCCCGTCTACACCTAAAGGGATCAGGCAAAAAAGAGTTCAGTATATGCCCCCTCAAAAACTTGACTATTAAAATTGGATCGAATTTTGTGGCATTGAAATCTTGAAATACGTTTACATTCAGTGGTCAACTCTCTTGGTATTCAAATATATCGAAAATATTTCATATAAACAGTGAGTTTGAGCAATGTAACATTTTTACAGTTTCTCAGAAAGAAGATAGTATCAGAGTTTCAAGAAGTAACTTGATTCCAGCATTTCTCTGATGATTCGAAAAATAAAATAGTTTCCTTCGGCAAAATGAGGTCTCACAAAACATGTTTGAAACTAAGGTATCATTGTTTTTCTTGTTCCAAAAAGACACGTACGCAAATGTGCGTAAAGTGTCTCCGGCTCTTTCCTTCGAGACCCAACGAAACGGTTCCCGATTAAAGGAACATAAGAAAGGAAGTTTATAATACATAAATAGACTTTCCGGCATTGTTCAAACTGTTGATTGTGCATGGATTGAGAGCGGCTTACCGAATGGACATGTAGCTAGAATAGCACTTTTCAGAGTTTCATAGAAGAAACTTGATAGGTAACAATATATTGATTTGATAATCGATCCGGGAAAATGGAAACACAAAAAGACACAAAATGTATATAAAAGTGCATTGTCAATATATATTTGTTTTTCATTCACTATCCAATTCAAATTAACATATTTATTTATTGACTCATACTCATTTATATATAAATCTTTAAAACTGATAACAAACATTGTTATTATTGTTGATTATTTGGTGCAGGATTTGGTGGCGGTGGTGGCGGACCAGCTGGGCGGCGTCTCGCCATTTGAAGTGGTGGAGGCGGGTGACGTGGTGCCGGTGGGGGTGGAGCCTGACGTCTTGGCTGAGGTGGTGGCGATGGTGCACGACGTCTAATCAGCCATACTACCGGTGGGGGTGGTGGGCGAAGACGCATCCCTTGATGTGGTGGACGTCGTTGAGCTGGTGGCGATGGCGGCGGAGTGAGGAGAAGGTGACGAAGGCACCACGCACATTGGCGGCAGTTGTGGTTCATTTTGGTGGCTCACCAAGCTTCTGAAAAGATATATATGATCCTTTTTTGTGATAAAAATTGAAGAAATGATGCAAATGTTCAAGAAAAGGGGAGAAATGGACAGAATGAGTCAACATTGTAGGAAATCACGCGGCTGATAATCCCCCTTTTTTTTCTGATCGATGTATTATGAAATATGTAACATGCTGTGATCAGCTATCAATAATATCGTTATGATCTACCTTACCTACAGTACCTAATCTACAGTACCTGCAATCTATTTGAATATTCTTTGCATCAACCTGCTACCAGGTAAACTGATTTTTTAAGAAAATGTCAGAATCTGATGACGCACAAATATAGTCAATATCCATCATCCCCCCCCCCCCCATGAGCCTAAACCTAAAAAAGTTATCCTTTTGATCTACCAAATCAACCACTAAAAAGCTCAGAAGGAAATATCCATCCTCCTTCTCCTCCCTAAAACGATCAAAAGAAAGCAGCCGATAAACTATCCGATATCATAAAGGCGCGAATATATACAAAAAAGAAAACCAAACAGATGTTTCGATGGAATGAGTTGACAAGTAATAGTGAGAAGCGGGAGAATGTGTAGACAGTGCCATTCAGAATGAGATACACACTACGCTCATTTTGCCGCATTATTTTGGGAGAAAAGAGGCACCACATAGCTGTGGTGGATAAGTTTTCCTCTCCTGTTCACGCTTTATTCTTTTAATGTTTTTTTGTTCATTATATTGGTATTATAAGAAATCGAGCGATTGTTATCAAAAAGTGAAAGAGAAACTAGACAAATCATCAAGAAGGCGATTAAGTTGATTTTGTGTCACAGTAATATTTATAATGCTGTCAAGTGAAAAGCGGTGATTTATCAGATTTCAACGTTACTTAATTCTGGGTATATGACTACCAAGAATCGCTTCAAAATATGTTCAAAGCGATTCAAAACTTCATGAAAACGAAAAAAACAATACTAACCTTATCACCAATTTGAGAGGAATAGTGTGTGAATAGAAAGACGCAGACGGAAATTTCAACTTTATATCTTTACTTTTGATCAATTATTACTGTTTCAACGTTATGATGTGATTGAAAGGACTTTGGGAAAAGATAATTCCAGTTTGTAGCTTGTTCAGTCGCTTTTGTATACCGAAAATCGCTTCAAAACATTTTTAGAACCGTTCAATGCTTCTTGACACTTAAATAACTATACTATCCTTATCACCAGCCTTTTGAAGAAATCTCCGGTTCTAGTCCTTATTTCAATAAGTACGTCGAAACCCCTCCTATTTTCTTTATTTTTTGTTGTCACTCGCGAGAGAATAGAGAAACGGATAGGAGAATGAATACAATTTGAATAGAAAAACAGAAAGAGACCAGAGAAGTGTGACCTCGCATGATCGTTTTTTTCGTGGAGTTTAAATTATTTTTTAAAGATTTTGATTTATTTCCGGTGAATCATTAGCTTTTCCTAGTTGTTATTATTTCGTAATATATTTTATTGATCGTGTCAAGACCTGACGGTTTTAGTGTGTGCTCCTTTAATCTACAGTGAGCTTGGTTCTATAAATGTATACTATAAACTTCGAAGAATCAATCTAGAGTGATTGAGACTGATAGTGATTTGAAGATTACCAAATCCTTATCAATATATCATTATCAAAACCACAGAATCAAAATCCGTATCAAAACTATCAACTAGATATTTTCTTGAAATTCAGCACTAATTGAAAGACAATATCAAACTATAGTTGCACCCAATATACTTATTATTTTCTCAGGAAACGGAAACAATTTTTCAGTCAAATTTTTTTCTTTGATTTTTGCGGTACTTTGTTGAAATATTTTCGCCTGCGTTTGAGTAATCATTATTTCGATAGATTTTGAACCTCATATCGTAATCCTAAAACGGTAATAATAGTCTGCACCACGTGTGCCACAGAAAAAAGCGGCAAAAGTATCCTCCTCATCTGGTTGCACTGTCCACTTCTCCCGCTTTTCTCTTTTTTGCCACATTCCGTCTAAACATCTGTTTGGATGTTTATAAATACTCGGTGTCTTCTCCTTTAGGATAGGTTTATCGGATACTTCCTTTCAAGTTTTTAGGTTAGAGATATAGACCCCTATATTGTTTTCTTCTAGAAATATCCTCTGACTCACCCCCCTCCCCCTCCCCCCTCAATCCTTATCATTTCATCAATCACAAAACCCCTCTCCAATATATGAAATACTAAATGTCATAATTCAATCCCATCAAATATATATATTATTTCCTCCTTTTTTCCCCATTCCCTTCTTCTCCTCTATTGTTTGTGTTGTCTCCTTGTGAATATGCCCATTACAATTCGGTACAAGAAACTCGCCATTTTTTGGTTGTTTAACCACAGCCAAAAATGAAGGAATACATAACAATTGCATAATATTTGGCCTATCGAAAACGACTTGTAAGCGGAGGATATTTCAAATGTACGTTTCCATTTTTTATTTGTGTAGTATAAGATCTTGTGATCACAAGTAACATAACTATTTTTATTTATATCGGTTTCATTGATTGAATAATATTCTAAAGTCTTACAAGAGAGTGTTAGCTGATATGTATATATCGAAACGAATAAGTTTCATAAGGTTGTTGGAAATCTGAAAAACTCATAGTACTCACGTCTCATAGTACTCACGAATACCCTTGATACACCTTTTTCGGCTTGAATTAAAGCTCTTCCGACTTTTCTTAGGTTTAGGATTAAGTTTTTCCTCCAATATCGACTAAAATTTCTATTATCTCTACCGGTAATTTTTTATTTAACCCTGTTCCACCAACTGAATAATACTTTCAAACTCAATTTTGGCTGTTTTGAAACGAATAATTGTCGTATTTCTGTTATAAGGTTAAAGTATTCTTAAAATCCATCCATCTTAATTAATTGAATGTCCATTTGATCAGAGAGTCTCCGCTCTTTTGGCTAAAATTCCAGCCCATCGTCCTCTCAAAGCATTATCAGTTTAGGTTTAGGTTCATCCTTTAGAAATTCGTTGAAATTTCTATAAGTGAAGCCAAAAAAAGCCGTCGGAATCCTGCAAAAACTGTCTAATTTCTAATAACACAGCTTTTTTCCTTCCAATTTTCTGTGCAAAGCTGATCCAGTATTGATTTTTGTCTCCTATTCTTTCATTATCATTATAATTCTATTATCACCTTCTATAAATTTGTATCACTTTATTTTTCACAGATTCCACCAAACAACTTAACCTATTGTAAGCTGTTGAGCATCGATGGATGAACGTGTCCGTGATTTATCACCCTGATAACTTATCATACCTTCCTATATTCTAGTAGCACTTATCAGTTAGTGGTACACTGTATGGTGTTCCTCACCAAACACACATTGACTCACTTCCTACCCAAATGGTCAGTACCACTATTTTCCCGATGACTTGTATTTGTATGACATTCACCCATTTTCCGCTGTTATAATTGGAAACGAGGGCAAACAAAAAAGCGATGTTATGGACTTTTATGGGGCTCGTGAAATACTATTTTCCCATATTTTCGTCGATGATATAGGGTTTTTCTGCTGATATCCCCAAAATATGAAGTCGTCATATATACACATATATATTGTTGAAAACAAAATCAGTCGCAATATGCAAAAGAGACTCTCCACCTTTCGCTATTGCTCTCTCAAACTAATTATACTCTATCCGCCCTTTACTCACCTCCATATTTATCCCGCCGAGACAAATATATATCATCATAATCAGCCCTAATCACTAGTTACTCCCTTTTTTCATCACATGCCCTTCCTTCATTTTACTTTACTTTCAGGTATATTCGCATATATCGACTATGGCCGGTCGCTTTGATTTTCGCCTCGAGCGTCATTGGAATGAGAGTATCGACAACTACGAGGCAAGACGGGAGAGATTTATGATCCTCTTCTACATAGACATGTTGGATAAGGGCTTTACCCGCCAAGCCATTCGACTCTGGAGGAATGTGAGCATCGAACGGGAGGTTAGTTTGATTGGGTTCACTGTAGATTTGCCGGCATCGTATATTTTAAAGGAGCATGCTACGTGCGGAGAAATAGTCCATAATATGCTCCATAGCAGTTAGACGTAGACTCTTTTCACCTTTTCGCAGACATGTTGTTTATCAAAATTACTAGTTTTTGTGCACTATTTTTGCAAAATTGCACGGCTCCTGCGTCGAAAACTTCAAAGAATGTGCAGTTTTGAAGCTCACGCGATCTGAAACCTCCGTCGCGGCTCTTTTGATGATTTATGACTAGACTGACGCAAATATACTGATAGGAATGCCGAATAGGATAGTGAAGCACTTATTGATTGCTTGTTATTATAAATGTTTGATACACAGGCAGTCATACCTGGTATGCTGTGTGCAGGCGATAGTTATAGAAAATGACTACAAACCATTGATTTTCGACAATTTCGAGTGGCTAAAACTTATCACTGTAACAGAATTTATTTTTGAAATCCAAAAGTATGGATACGAGCAATCGAGTCGTCGCTGACATTTGAAGTTTTTTTAGGTCTATTGATTAGTTAGTGACAATTTCTGAAGTTTTATTCTTCATATCATATGAAGTATATAGAACCATGGCCCGATTGATGGCTCCCAGCTAGGAAGAAACTGCTATATTGATTTAAAAAAAGCTCAAACTGATAAGAAAATGGAAGTGTTAAAACACCATATTATTATTATTATACATGTTTAATATACATACACTAATTACAATTTGGTACACGCTAGACAACCACATTGATTTTCGATAGTATCGTGATTCTAAAAGTTATTGCTGTTACCGTAATAATATGTGAAACCCTACAACATTGAAAAATATGATAAATGGATAGCATGAATTTCCAGTTGATAATGTTATCTGACTGATATAGGTTGATTGTTAGTATATGAAACTTCTCTCCATATCACAATAGTTATACAAGACGCTACTCTTTCCAGAGAGTCGTCCTCAATTTCAATCGACGTCTTGGTGCCGTCTGCACCTTTGCTGGCCAATTCGACATCTCGATGTATAAATATTGTATTGCTTTGTACAAAAACGGGTTGTCACTTGCTCGCATTCTTGAAAGAATGCGCGAGTTCAGAAACTGCGGGGTGTCACCATAAAGTATTTTATTATTTGGTTTTTTTTGTTTTACTGATTGCATCGGTTTTCAACCGTGATCCATATCTATCTGGTATATGAGGCTATATAGGGCTGTAATCTGTTGTTGAGATGCCTAGCAATACTAATTATGATTGTGCTCATTTTGCGGAGCATGATTCTGCCGGGGTGCAAACTCTCGCGGAACGACAGGCAAGACGGGAGAGAGCTGTTATCACATATTTTTTGCATATGATGGATAGGAATTTGCTAGATATTGGGATGGAAAATTGGTTGAATGATGTACCGGATAGAAAGGTTAGATTGATTTGATCTACCGGTTTCTGTAGACTAAATGATTTTCAGAATATAGTCTGTCACTGGAAAAATAGATTGCTCAGCGCCTCGACGTTTCATGGCAATTTGTTTCCTAATGCCTTCTGGCTCGCTGTAGATTTGTACAAATCAGGGTATTCATTGAATCAAATTGAGGCACTGTTTGTTCAACAATTTAATCAATAAACTATTCTAGTCTATATCTACTCTTATTGCCTTAACCGGTTTCCATACCGCTACTTTATCTCTATCCACTATCAGTGAGATATTTTCTAATTATCATTATCAGGCATGCCCTCCAATAACTTTTATGAGATTCCTGTGGCTAAGCTCGTCGAGCACAACGAGCTCATCCGTGATACTCCAGATTTGGAGTATGATTCGAGGGAGGTCAGAGAGATCCTGGCAAGGGTCTTCGGGCTTACGGAGCAAGGATATGAGGCGCCAACCATCGATTTTTGGTTGAATGAAGTTCCACGTCGCATGGTGAGATTGGTCGCGATGCATTATGTAATGATATTCTTGTAGAGAATCCTTACGGACTTTTATGAGTATACTCAGCCGTTGTGGGAGACCGGGTCCGACGGCGAGCTGCTCACTCGCGAGAAGCAGGATGAGCGGTTCACGCTCATCGGGCTGATGTACGCGAGTGGGCATCAGCTTCCGGATATTGAGCGGCTGATGAGGGAAAGGGATGAAGAGATGAGACGGCGCCCGAGGGAGTTGGCGACTTGGACCATGGTGAGTTGACGTCTTACTGTAGGTTCATATCATAGTAGTTGGCTAGATACTGACTCTAGTAAGCCTATACGAACTTTTTGAGTATCAAACAACTAGGTAAACAGTGAACTTTTACAACAAAACTTTTCATACCAACTGATAACTGTGAGACTCATTCGACATCGAAACTAGTCAAATAGTGAGCTTTCCCCTTATCATTGAACTATTGAAACAGTGTTATCATATCAACTTCCAGCCCCATCTCATCCACCATCTGTTGGCCTCCATCACCAACCCAGAAGCGGAAACCGATGAGGTCATCGCCTCAGTGCTCGCGAGGCTCTACCTCTCCAAGTCGTTCCTCGAGCTGCAAGTCTACGGTAATTCAAGTGAGCGGAGACAGGTTAGTACAGTATGATAGAAGGGTACAGTATACCTAAGATTTTTTAGAAGTTTTACGCCATCTTGATGTCGTCGGTAGCTGAGACCATCAAGGTCTTCACCGATTTTATCAATGGCGTCTAATAATATTCTAATCATAATATATTTATAGCATAATTTATTCTTTTTAGTTGAGTTTCTCTTTTTTATGGTTGTCTGTTTTTAGGGTAATAGTAATTTATAAAGTATCATATCTATACATCCTTCTCATTCAATTATTCAAATCGGGCTTATATCCTGATATATACATATTATCCTCATTATATATTTATCCCCATATAATACTCATATATAGGCTCCCCTCCTACTCAATATCAAAGGTGAGCCATATTGAAATAATCCGCTAATTATCTATCGCTTTTTGTGCCCGCCCGCCGCCCTGCTTTCCCCCTTTTTTGCAAAAGCTTAGGTTTAGGTTTAGATGTCTGCCGGGAGGTATCATGTGTTTTTGAGCTGACTAATTATGTGTTGTCCATGGTGTTGTGTAGTTTGTGACGTGAGGCACTTGCACTTTTGATATGGCTAGACATTCTAGTTAGGGAAAATGAGGAATATTGTGTTGTCTTACTCATAATATCATTATCATATCTACCTGAAACCGCATCATTTGTCAGAATGTCAACATCTCCATCAACATCAGCTGAATCACAGGTAAATTTGTCATCTATCTACCTGAAAATCGGTATTTTTTCAGGCTCAACAACAACAAGACGAGGAAAAGCTGCAGCAAGCAAGATTGGGACAGGCAATTCAAGCATTGAGAAACATTGAGCAATGGGAGGAAATAATTGAAAATGGCAGGCATGATGGGGTTCACTATTACCCTAATGTGAGTTATTTAGGATTATTAGTCAGAGAGAATATGTTTTAGGGAAAATTTGGAAAAGTTCTGTTTCGATTTCACAATGAGTAGGATCTTTTGAATTTGAGAATGTTTGTTTGTAGATTTTAGAACAATTTCAGTAGAACTTGACTCTGCGGAGCGTCACAATCCTAGTATTTTATATAGACATAGAAAGCATCCTTATCAGAGTCTTAGAGAAGTTTCACGAATTTCTATCGTATTATACCAGACGTTCACCCCCTTAGATGCTGCTCAAGCTTAGTGTTTTGCACACTGTGCACAATGAGCAGCCAATTGACATGCTTAGCTCCGCCCCTTTCCCCTAGCGTTCTCCCAAAACAATCCATTTTAGGAGGCTCTTCGCAACCCGCTGGCTGTTCGCTATATGTCGATGACCCAGCTCATCATTGGGGTAATTACCCATATTTTTTATAGGAATTTCTAAACCTATAACTTCCAGATACTTGACCCAATGCTCCCAATTGATCATGATTGCGGATGCCCGGAAGGATTGCACTACTGCACATGGAAGAATTAGGGCATTTGTGGGTCCTATATACTTATCTACATATGTCTAACTTTGTGGAAAATAAAACTTTGTCGGTTATCTGTTGTTTTATGATACATTTTTACCGGTTTTACACCGAGTTGATTATCTGAAAGTTATATTATTATGTTGGTTGTTGTGCAATTATTCGAATCAAGAGGCAGCTGGGACAATCAATGAACAACCAATTATTCTCAATTGAAAATCTATTGGTAAGTTTGAAGACTAGATTTAACCTTCAAAAATGAAAAATTTTCAGAAGATGGCGGAGCAAGAAGGCGAAGGAGCCCCAATCGTAGGTCCACAAGCCCCGATGCCGGTCTTGGTATGTTTTTATTATATGTTTTACGAGCAAAACAGTGCGCCCCGATCTTGCATCGAGCCCCGCCCCTTTTCGTAAATCGACACAGGGAAAAAAATAAGAATTTTGCGTCAAAATTTTGCATTTTTTATGTTTCGATGATTCTTCCTAGGTTTTAGTCATCCCAGAATTTAAATTAGTGCAAAATATCACTAAAAAACTTGTTTGGATGCAAAAATGGCAGTTTCTGATAATCCGGTGTTTGAACGAGAAACGATGTTTCACTAGAGCGCGCTTCCAGCTCCGTAAAACTTATAATACTATTTTATCAAAATTCGAAAATGATAATCAGTAAAAATGTTTTCTAAGTTTCGATATGTGGTTTTTTTCAAAATTAGAGTTGTTTTGTTGCTCATTTAAAATACTTGACTTATGAAATAGTGAACATTATAAATTATACTCAAAGTTTTTGAGTTTTCCGATAACTTTCAGTCTTTGTTTACAAATTTTCTGGAAAGAAAAATGTTTGATTTCAAATCATAAACATGTTTTATTTACAGCAAATACCAATTGTATATCTGGATAATTATCCGATCGATGCACCTGCTCAACATCTGGGTCAGGTGGCGAATGAATTCATGGCGCCTAATCTAATCCGAGATATGGTAAGTTGTTTTTGAGTGAATATGCCACACAGATAGTAGGGGAGCATAATTTTGAAAGCATTTTACTTGTTATGAAACAGCCAAAGTTTAAATTACGTTTAAGAAAGACTATCCTTTCTAATAAAGAGATAAAGTGCTTATCAGTACATAATGTTGGGTAACAAATAGTTCAACATTGGTTGAAACACTAAAAGTTTGGATAATCACTAGATTCTGCAGTATAAGACATATATTAAATCATTAACAATACTTTCAGAGTGCTCGAAAACTTCTAGAAAATTATATTTTCAGCAATCACCGGTGTCAGAAACTTCCGATGGTCAACCAAGTCCAGCGATGTCAGCTGTATCGGCGAATGTAAGTAACTATGAAAGGAGACGTTAAAGATGAAAAACTGAAGCTAAACAGCGCCTCCACATATTAAAAAACTATGAAACAGTATTTTGCGGTTCACAAAAATATAAAGCTTCTCAGATTCTGGCTTTCAGTTGCTTTTATAGAAGCGTCGTTTTTCAGCACAGTCCGTACTCTACAAGCCCAGACCTTTACATGGCTCCGTCGGACCTCTCAGCATCTCAGGTAAAGTTTTCATTCATTCATTTGAGTTAGTGGTAACCAAAAGAAGAAGGTACTTATTGAAAGTATAAATAGTATTATAACTCATCTCTATTTATAATGACTTTCCCATAATAATAGATCATGTTTTGCAGCCCAGCTCTTCAACCGGATGCAATTCGCCATACGAAGATGGATCTGCTTTAGATATCTTAGCTGTAGTCTCCCTGGCAACTGCACCGTATGAATATAAGGTGCAAGGACTACTTGATGGATCATTGACTGTCGAGCAGTGCAATATGCCACCGGAGTATCAGGCGGTTAGTGAGGATTCTGATAACCAATGATATCAATTGTTATCATTTCCAGGCAGCTAAAGAATGGGAGGATGAGCAGAAGCAGGCCAATCGTGGCAGCAAAAGCTCGAGAGGTAGCGGAAAAGGGAAGAAGGTGAGATGTTGATGGGATAATATAAGTGATATGTGATATGATTATAGAATGGAGATCGAGGAAAAGGAAAGAAGTGAGCACAAGATGACTAAACCTCAATTCTCGCAAGTGTCTGAAAACTTCCCATGATAGTCCGTTTTTCACGCTTTTATCAACGAATTTCGACATTAGTACCACTTTGCTCCCATAATTTGTACCATTTTTTCATCCTGATATCCCCCTGATCACTCTAATATGCTTCAGTTTGTATTTATCGTCTTCCTTCCGCTATTATATCTATGACTTTGTTCGGTTACACAATATCTGCATAATTTCTGAGTATCATGATTCTTCGATTATTTATTTGCTGATTTAATTATATTTTTTTGACAAATTCTTCAAATCAGATTTGTATTTTAGTCTCTCTTGCATTCCATGGTCTACAAAATTTGGTAGATCAAGCGCCATTTTTTATGTTTTCTTCCTATCTTTTGAGCTAAGTCTGCCGATTTATCATCATTTTTCTATTTTCTTCAATAAAATTTCGTTTTTATACTGTTTTTCTTTTCAAAACATCGTCTTCCTTTGAATTCCCAGTCGATAATCAACCATATTTCAGGAGGAGAATGAGCACAAACAACGAGAATGCAAAGCCATGGAGCGAAATGAATGCAGAGGAAAAAGCAGGAGTCAAGGCCTATGTAAGTCATTTTGATTCATAGATTCATAGATTCATAGATTCATAGATTCATAGATTCATAGATTCATAGATTCATAGATTCATAGATTCATAGATTCATAGATTCATAGATTCATAGATTCATAGATTCATAGATTCATAGATTCATAGATTCATAGATTCATAGATTCATAGATTCATAGATTCATAGATTCATAGATTCATAGATTCATAGATTCATAGATTCATAGATTCATAGATTCATAGATTCATAGATTCATAGATTCATAGATTCATAGATTCATAGATTCATAGATTCATAGATTCATAGATTCATAGATTCATAGATTCATAGATTCATAGATTCATAGATTCATAGATTCATAGATTCATAGATTCATAGATTCATAGATTCATAGATTCATAGATTCATAGATTCATAGATTCATAGATTCATAGATTCATAGATTCATAGATTCATAGATTCATAGATTCATAGATTCATAGATTCATAGATTTCAACTCCTTCACTCAAAAAAGACGCTTGATAGTGGGTATCTTTCAAAGATTTACTAGTTTTAGGTTTAGTTCCATCCGTGTGTGTTAGTATTTGAGATAATATGTCAATATTAATGATAAAATAATGATTGTTTCAGCTCGAAAAACACCACCCCACTTTGAACCACCACGAAAACGAGCATGTACAGTGTGAAATGAGACAAAAAGTTGTTTCCGAGGTATGTTTTCTTTTTTTATAGCTCCAAATCACTATAATAAGCTCATTTTGAGCCAATCTTCTAAAACCTTGTCAATTCCAACAATTTGCAGCTCGCCGACTCGATGAGACGCACGTACCACAACCCGCCATCAGCCAACACGATGACCAACAAAAAGAAGAAGTGATACCAACTGATGGACAACTAGGCACATATTTCAACTTATTCAACCCATGTTTTCTTCCCCTCCCATCACTTTTTTCTATCTCTCTTTATTACTTTTTCTTTTCCTTTTTTTCTTGTTGTCAGATGAAATCTTCGTTTTTTATTTATATTTTATATTTATATGACATCACAGTTGTTATCACTTATCAGTAGTTGAAGAGTTGTCCAAAGCCGGCTCCGGAACTTTCACTACGGTGAATCTTCCGATACACACTGTCTCATCGTCCTGAAATGTGAATGAATGGGAAAGAAAATGGGAGATAGAAAACATACCATTTGGAATCGCACCATTTTCTCCTTCTTTGGTGGCGTTGGTGAAGGTAGACCCTGGAAATTGTCAAGTATATGATTAGTTGGGGATAACTGACATTTCTGACATCTGATTACGGTTCGCAATTACGTACCCAAATAACGTATAGTGGCAATTTACATTGATTTATAAAAAACTCAGTTTCGCTGTTTTCATAAAACGTTCCGACAACATTTTGTTTTATTAGACGGTATGCCATAGGTTTAAGTGATTCGAATGAAATTATTGGAGAAGTCAGGATTAGTTTTCATAAAATTATCACATTCTTGATTCCTTATAAGAGCTATCATTCAAAAATTGTCAGAAAACTGTCGGAAATGTCTCATGACTGGAGGAAATTTCTAGTCAAAAAAGTTTCAGTTATATCATCAAATTTGAGCGCTATAATCACAGTTTCAATTGTTTCATATGAGTTTCAAAAGTAGTAATTCCAATTCTTGCTGTTTCATTGATAATTTTTGCAAAAATATTTGCTTCTTTCTTCTATATAGCTTTAATTTCAGTTTCAACTATCCTATGAGTACCTTGTTTTCTTCATCATCTACTCTTCTCATCTATCAAATCCTCTTCGCTAAAACTATTATTTTTCCACCATCAAACTACAAAGTCAAAATACGTCGGATTTGTCAATATCAAAATGTTCCTATATGATCAGATACATTGTCGTTCTGTGAGCTTGAGACGTTGTATACTCAGCCAACTGTCTAATTCACAAGTTTCCCTGTTTCTTCTCAATCTTTTACGCCACACATTTGTCTCTATTTCAATGCATCTCCATCATTCCTCTTTCCAAAAAGTACTCACCTTAAAATAGACCATTCCAAGGTCATTACCATCATCCTTGGCGGTGGAACAGCAACAGCTGAACCACTTCATTCTGGAAAAAAAGAACATCTGGATTATGAGGGAAGGCGGTTTTATGAGGTATTTAGATAAGTTTTTGTCAACTTATATGGTAGATCGGGAAACAAACAATGGTTGAGAGTTTGAAACATATTTATTGCATATTATGAAATTATTTTGAAAAGATATGATAGTGTTAACATAAAAAAAAATGATTAAAAGTATTGATCTACAGAAAGATAACTATATATGGAGATATGAAAAAGGTAAGACAATAAGAAAAATAGAAATATTTAAAGCATGGTATCCGGATTCATGCGCCATCTTTCTAAGCTTCTTTCCGGCTTGAAAGCTGCTAGCGTCCCGTCTGCTTTCTGTACCATGTGGAAAATACGGAGCTCCTTGGTGAGCCTAGAAAAGAAGCTGTCCACAGTTTCTTCGACCTCTCCCGAGCCGTGACAAAGCTCAATTGGCATTGTGAGTTGTGGGATTGAGGGTCTAGTGGCTTTCTTTGGAATGTTGAAGCCTGACAAAGTTTAATATAGTCATAGTTATATTCTGAGATAGTCTTACCTATTGGTCTCAGCTCCTTAATTTCATTGGCTCCGAGCAATACGTCGAATGGCTCTTCAACTGCTTCCGAGAAAGTATTCAGCTCATTGAACTCGAGCGTATCGAGTTTGATTTCTGAAAAGTTATAAAACAATTCTAGTCAGACTCTGAGAAAGTTTTACCTGCTAAATCGAGCGTCTCAGTCTCATCGACTTCATAAAATGAGAAGAATGGTCTCTCAACATCATCTGAGCATTTATCCGGCTCCTTGAGCTCGAAAGAGCTGAGTTTGGTATCTGAAAGCATTTGGTTTGTGATTTTAGTTGATTTTTTTGTTATACCAGTAATTTCAGCAACATCGGCTCCATCGGATTGACCTCCAAGAGTCGATTGATGATCTTCGGAATCTTTGATCTCAAACATTGCGAAAATATATGAAAGATCGGATATTGAGCTATCAGAGGCAACTTCGACAGGATCTCCAGTTGGCTCGATACTTTCTTGATCCTTGAGTTCGTCTGGACCCGCTGCTTCATCATCAAACTTCTCGGAAGGTCCGGCTTCTTCATCACATTCCATTGGACCCTTCTTCTTTTTTGCCGGTTTCTCCGGTGGCTGATTAGCATTCTGTAAACTTTTCAAATATTCAAAGCTATCGATTGATCAGAAACTCACTCTCAATTCCTCTTGTATCTCGTCTCGATCTAGATTACGATCGTAGTAATAATCCCAGGTATGGCTCCATGCTCTGAGGTACGCCGGATCACTCTCAAGAGCCTGAAAAAACACGACTGAGTAACAAATGATCTAACAGCCGAATAAACTCACTCTCCGTGATTTGGCGTCTTTTGGCGGAAACCAAACCTTGACGTAGCCCTTCTGAAAATAGAATTTATAGGTTTCACGACAAAACTGTTTTCTTATAGTATGCTCCTTTAAGATACAGTACCCCATGCACCTACCATGAGCTCGTTCATAACGGCTGGATGGGCGCGCATGTTCTGATTCATTTCACTCACTTCAGCTCAAAATTCAGCTGAAAACGACGGAAATAGTGTGTAAACAAGGAGACGCAAACAAAAGGATAAGTTGAAGATTTTAACCTAATCCTAAGGTTCACATAGGCGGTCTCGGACTACGGTAGGTAAACGAGCGGGCGGGCGGGGGAGATAGCGAGGGAAATGAGGAGGGCGCAGGGTTAGAAACGACTGGCAGGTTGCCAGTAGGAAAAAAGAAGGAGGAGGACTATTTTGCAGGTAGGGAAGGTGATAAGGAGGAAGGTACTATAATTGGGCATGGTGATAATGATTAGAGGAAGTGATAAGTGATAAGAAAATATGTGGATCTATAGGTTTATAAAATGACGAGTATGGAGCTTTTACTTCATTATGTTATGAAAATGCCCCAGGTCTCACACAGCTGTGGATTTTATTGGTCTTATTTCTTTTTTGGAGAGATAAAAAACGCCGTGACCTACAGTACACCGCATATATACGGGCGGCTTGTCTACCACCAAAAACAACTCGTGTTTACTAAGAAGTGAAACAACGGAAAGTTGTGTCACAATATATATTTTTTCTCGGGTGAGACGGTGACCTTGGTTTGGTGGAATGAATTTGAATAAGACAAAAAAGTTGGGGAAATGAATGAGAGAGGGGTATTGGTGGTGGTGGCACACAACAGATGTTTCGGGATTGAATAGAGGGGATGGTGATTACGTATGAGATCGTTTTGAGAGTATGAAATGGGAAGAAGGAACTAAACCTATTTGAAAGAAGGACTGTTGGAGACATAATCTTAGAAAGTTAATAATGTTGTATAAACTTTGATTCAGAAACACTGATATATACATGATAGGAAAATGGGAATTTCGTAACTTGTGGAATGGATAATAGGTGTATTTTGACAATTCAGTACATCAGTGATAAGGTGATAAGCAAAATTTGCAAGAGTACTCAAAACTTACCGTATCATGACTTGCAAAAATTGTAACACATTCAAAAAACGGTGGTATATATTCCTCTGTCTCTGTTGTTGTGCAAGGTGTAAGGAAATTATTATGTTGCTCGACTAATAATTCGTATTTTCAATGCTCTAGATCTCGACTTTTACAAATAAAAAATTTCTTCTATTCTGCTTATCTGAATATATCACTAATAAAAATCTTTGATAAACCAATGGTGATAGCAATTTTATGAAACCGAAAAATCTGTTTTCTAATCACCTATTTGCTCAAACCCCCATTAATCTAATTATATACCAAATAAATCTCTAATAAAAACAATATCATAAACTTTCGAATATACACAAATGCGATGGAATTGTCGTTTTTTAGTCTCAATGTGCAGTGCGTAAGTTGATGAATGAGAGGGCGCAGACGATTTAGGGATGATTGGGAGATGGCAATGTTTATTTAGGAGTGATCTAACTTCTGTGGGTAGCTGTGTCACTGTTCGGAACGTCATATGAAGAAGTTATGATGATTTTGATTAAACCAATATCCAATTATTTAGTGATGTTGAAATATGCGTATATTTTTGACAGGATTATCGAGCAACTAGTATATCAGATGATAAGTAACGGATAATATTTCCATGAAGCAGAGAATATATGGAAATATCAATATGATATTTATATCAGTTTAGCCTCAATCTACTCACAACAATACCAAAAACTGATGACAAATCCAAAAAAGCGATGGTGAAGAAACACAACACAACGATGTCCCTCGACCAGGGAGGGGGTCGACCGAAGAAAATGTTATACAATTTCTTTTGGTTTTGTTTCTTTCACAAGATATTGTGCCCCACTCCTTTTTTCGACCCAATTCAACTGCGCTCCATGGAACAAATGGTCTCGACACGAAAGTTTCTGATTCATGGTTATCTGATAGCGAAAATGTTGAAATCTGTATGTTAATCTATATCATCTAGTGATAGTGATAATACATTTTTATCATAATTTTCATGTTTCACCTATCCTATGAATCTAGATCACTTTTCAGATTCCGTTAGTGAGACAAGCATTCCAATCATGACAACCCCCAACGACTTCAGATATGTCCATCAGGTAATAATCCACACCTTCCTATCACTATTTATCATCTCTTATCAGAACGACGATCCAGAAGATCCACTCGATTGTTTCTGGACTCGGTTCACTTTGGTGAGAGAGCCATCTGATGATAACACAATGATTATTCCACTTCAGATCATCATCATCACCTGGTTGTCGATCAACTTCATCCGTTTCATCATGAGCTTCCTGTTCTAAATGCTCAGCTTTATCTGGTCCCGATTCATAATACGGTGGATAACACTTGTGATATTTAAATAAAATTTGTTGCTTAACTATGTTACGGAAAAGGTCGAATTTATGTATCTGTCACAAATGAGACTATATTGAATGTAACGTATAATATTTTGATTTTGATAAACAGGTATCAACAAGTCGAGTGATAGATAAAAAAAAGTTATATCCCAATCTGAATACCCTGGTCATACAGCCGTTGTCTAACTAATATATCAGATGCAAAATAACAAATATTATTTCCTCAAAACGGGAAAAAATATAGGAATATAAATGTGATATATAGTTATATCATTTTACTAGATCACTACAACAATACCAAAGAGTGATGAAAAATCCAAAAAAGGCGATTTCTGTCAAAACACAGCATAATATTGGGCCTCAACTAGGGAGAGGGGTCAACCAAAGAAAATGTTATACAATTCCTTCTGTTCTTTTTTTCACAAGATATTGTGCTCTCCTCCTTTTTTCTGAATACAATGCAACTGCGCTCCATCCTACAAATGGTCTCGCCACGAAAGCTTCTGACTTATGATTATCTGACAACGAAATGTGTTGAAATCTGTCTTTTTCTCTGTTTCACTATTTCCTTATGATATCGTTCGTGATAGTACTACGTTCTTCATTCTCTCCAGTATCATTCAATGAACTTTTTGTATCAAAAAATAAGTAGATTGCATATTCAGATCCATTCAGTAGTCCAACTGCTCAAAACATGCCCGAAATAACGATCTTCACTGATATCAGAGCTGCCAATCAGGTAATACTTTTTGAGTTGTTTCTGTCATCCCTGATCCTCTTTTTCTAGGATCAAGTGGAGGAAATCCCAGCAACTTGTTGGTGTTGTCGTTTCTTCTTGGTAAGTGACTGACTCATTCGATTAAACAAACAATACTCCGTCGTGTTTAGGTAATCTTCTACATCTTTGTGATGCTTCTCCTTGTCCGTTTCATCCAAATCCAGTAGTATCATGTTTGAAACGTCTTACTCTACCTGGATCGAGATAATGTGTTAAAAAACCATGCTTTTTAAAATAAACCTTGTTGTATATCTATGCTATGAAAGATCAGAGAAAGTCAGATGAATCTGAAAAAGTCGGTTTCAGTGAAATGATATGTCAATTGGCTTATATTTTTATCAATCATAAATCATTGCGATGAATATTATGATAAACGGAAATCAACTTGAATACAATTCACTATCAGAACACTACTCCCATGAAGCAGTTTTTTTAAAACCCAACGCGTATTTACCATCTCTGTTGTTGGTGTACTTTCTTCATCCCTTTTTTTCCTATCAATCTCCATTTTTAATAATGTTTCATATATCTGCTATGTAACTTGAGTAACTTGAAGGATTGAAAAGAGACCTGTGGATTTATCGAGAAACTCTTCAAACATTGATACATCCTATGCTTCTGAAATAATGATTCCATTCTTTCTATATCCGTAAAAACATCTCGAAATTTCTCGAAACTTCTCGACAAAAACAACATTGACAGTCCCGCGTGATACTTGTATGAGTCAGTATGGTCTCACAACGAAAACATGTGGATATTTCATCATTTCCTTCTTTTCTTTTTGATTCGAGTATTTTCTCGCGGTTTCAATAGTCATTCTTTTGTTATTTTGTTTTGTTTCCCCACTTGTTGAGTTCGACTGGTTCTGATATGATTATATTCTGATAAATCAGAGCCTCAATAAAACTATTCAGTTTTTTCAGTAACTCAATACCAAATGTCTGCTATGGTGTGCTCCTCTTGTCCACATGAAGGGGTACTATCAGTTATCAGTTCTTCTAATCACCAATTTGTCTATACTCAGAAACCATGTTTCGTTCTCGTCGTTCCAGCTGGAACAATCAAAACTGAGCCGACAAATGTCAACAACGATGGTCATCCGATCTGGGCAATTATCATTGTGAGTGATTTTGATAATTGATAATATGATATTCACCATATTTGAGTCTTTGAAAGTAAACTCGTGAAATTGCAGGTTGTTGTCGTCATCATCATCATGCTTCTCTCCATCATCTGCTCATGGCTCTACTACCGTGATTGTGGTGCATTCTGCTACTGATTGGTTTACAATTGGTTCAATCTTTATTAATTTAATGAGCTCTGTATCACTTTTTATTCACATGATGAAACCTAAAAGATATAATGTACTCTGTTCGCATTCCAAATGAATACAGTTTCATTATTTTAGTTTGAACTTGGAGAAATGAAGACATCTGTTCTTCTGCTAATTTACATTTTTTGGAAATCTTCAAACTTCAAGTACCATGCTATTCTAGCTGTTTCTCCCTTTCCCCAGAAAATTAATGTTATTGTTTTTTCATCCAACGATACAAGAAAAAAACTAGAAGAAGTTTTTATCACCGGCAAAAAAAACATTCTAATCACATTTTCACATGGAACATACAGTGGCGAGCAAAAAGGTGTTCCAAAATAATCTCGACCTCGTAACTTGAGAATTACTGAACCGAATCCTTTGAAATTTTCTTTCGAAAAATGATTGTGTGGTATTCAAAAAACAAATTCTTCACTTAACTGCGGTAGTTTTTCATTTTTAAAAATATATTGATCACATTTCATGAAAAATCTGAAAATGAACAACCTGAAAAATTTTTGAGATCGACGCTGAAAATAAGGTTGATAACAGCGAAAACGGGTCCTCGGCAACGATTTTCGAGATTTATTGACAGAAAAAACTTTCCAGATCCAAGAGAAAAAATTTTGAAAATTTCACTCTTTGACCGTTCATGAAATGTAAAAAATGAAATTTTGAAATCAAAATTTTTTTCTGATTTGACTAGCAATTTCGATTTATGAGATTGAAAGAACTATTTCGATAAATAATTTGAAAAACTTGGTTCAGTATTTCTCGAGTTATGAAGAAATAACCATTATGGAACACCTTTTTGCTCGCCACTGTATAACCAATCATTCATCTTCATCAAGAATACAGTTACATGAAGTTGTTGAAACAATCTTATTTAAGAAAGCTTTTCCCGTCTCACATGACCATATGATGCTTTGAGTTGGGATCCATAATTTGTTATACTCATAATATTTTGCTCCATCATCAGCGCGTACATTTACTAAGAATAAACAGAGAAGGATTATGTGGCATCTGATGGATATGATGAATAAATCAACATGGACTATAATTACATTGTCAAGTCATTTCATTGTTGTTTTTATATGAATTATAAGCTATCTAGATAATATTACACGATTCTTTGAATTTGTAAAATAGAGGTTTCATCAGAGCTTGGATTTGTGAAAACAGGTTGTTGTTCTGATACTCGATGATAAGAAAAACAATGCTTGCGAATGTTTATTGAAATTGAATGAGTCATTCAGAATAGTGTTAACGAGGACAGTCGGTGACGTAGCCAGCCGTGATGACGTATTTACCATTCATCTGTTGAGCAGTGAAACGATGGTTAACAGTGTATTCCATTGCGGTAGCACTAATATCGAAGGATAATGATGATCCGGAGATGGTTGCACGTTTGACATCAATTGTAACTGGTTCTGTTATTGGGAGCATATCTAACATATCCATCAGCTTATCTGGAACACAACATGTATATGAATCTATGAATCCATTCACCTCTTGTCCAATGATACCCTTCGGTGCAACTAAACAGTTTGAATTCTGAGCTGAGGAATTCCGACACAGTGGTCTCATCCCTTGATTGTAGGAATGCCTCTAGTTTGTTGATCAACTTCCGTGCCTCAACCATCGCATCACCTTGTTGACTTTCGACCGAAACAGCCCAAACAACGAGAAGAATGAACAGCTTCATGATTCGAATATGATGAATATATGCCTCCTCAATATCGCTCTTTTATGCATTTTCCGTTTCCCAAATCGAATTAAAATGAGAGAAAAATATGATGATGGGAAAACATTTGCATGTGTTTCTTTTTCTAATCGCCTCTTCTCCGATCAATAATCAATCCAATATACTTCTTCATTCTTAATCAAATAATTATACATCTGATATTACCCCCTTCACGAAAAATTGGACTCGAGTTGCAACTTCGCCCAAGCAAATCAGGCTTAAAAATAAAACATGTTTGTATTTTCTCATCAAACGAATACAGTTCCATAGATTTTTCATAATGATGTAGAGTTAGTGAGACATGATCGACCTTCTGTCCTCACTTGGGAGGTAGTTCTGGGTACCGGTTCAACTTTTGCCCAAACTTTTTCTATGGCTTCTGGTCACCATAAATAATCATTCTGTGAAGTTTCAGCCGCCACTGGGGGGTTTGACGGAAGTTATGAGCCAAAATCGAAAATCAGTTGATTTTTCGATTTTATCATTGTAAATCTGGCATCCGCGGCGAGCGCACGTGGCGGCAAAACGCTCGCTCATCTCTACGCCTACTTACGCCGTCGGCGCCATCAGACACGGCGGCCGAGTGGTGTGAGCGCACGTTTATGAATCTCACGACGTTGGTTCGAGTCCAACTTGTTCATATATTTTTTTGTCTATCTAAATTCTGTCCCAAAAATAACCAAAGTTTGGAAAATTTTTTTTTTCAATTTTCGGAAAAAAATCGGTCGCATAATGCATGATTTCTGGAAAAAGTCATTTTTCATCTTTTTTCGGCGTTATACAACCGACGTATCCGAACTTTAAAATCTGCAAAACTTTGAGCGATCATAAGTACACTCAAAGTGACAATTTTTCGATTGTCTGAAAACCAAATTGAAGCTTGAAGACTGTTCTAAAAATTGTTTCACTGAAGCATACTTCGAAAAGACATGCTTCAAAAGATATGGCGCATTGAAAACGTCAATGTCGAGAAATGGTAAAATTTCAAACCCCCCAGTGGCGGCTGAAACTTCACAGAATGTTTATTTATGGTGTCCAGAAGCCATAGAAAAAGTTTGGGCAAAAGTTGAACCGGTACCCAGAACTACCTCCCAAGTCAGTCCCGAATAATTACTCTAAAAATTCACTATGTTTCACAGAATATGACTTCTTCAAAAGCTCACGATTAGTAGCTAATGCGATACGGTGTTAGTTTTCAAACGACTGGGTCTCGTCAAAAAAAAAGATATTTTCTGCTGGTTGTTGTCATCGGCATCATCTTCTCGTGGCTCTAATACCGTAATTGCGTCGGATTGTTGTCAGTTTGTTGAGTATCTTGAATCATAATACGTCAGGACAAAGAAATCGATTGAGAAATGGCGAATCTCATTTCATTTAAAGGCTGAAACCCGAAAAAATATGAAACATTTTACTGGTATCCCAAACCAACACAGTTTCATATCTTCGTTTTGACTCTGGAAAGTTGAATACCCGTAATACGATCCTCTTTCCTGTCTCTCTCTTTTTTTTCTTGGGAATCTCCACACTCTACCAAGATATTTAGAATTCCAGTATACTAGAATGTTCCGCAGAGTCATGTGTCTACTGATGTTCAAGGGGATTGCATTTTTTTCCAGATATGTGTCGCAGGAAAATAAGATTGTTGGCATATCTCTGAATCCAAGATGTATTACAGTTTCAGGTGAGAAATTTGGAACCTATCATGTAGAATTTGATCGATGATGTAACAGAGGTTTTGCTAATCATATTCAAAAGAAAACACAAATATATGACAACTTTTACCGTTATACATAACCTTATAATATTTCGACTTGTGATTTATATTTGATAAGTTCGAGCAAAAGAAATCTTGAAACTTCGAATTACTTCCATTTCAAACCCTAAACAGTCTTCCCAAACATGTCAAACTTCAATCAAAACGAAATGTCTCCCGTTTTCTAAATGATGCCGATACCAATTAAAAAAACCTCTATCCTGGCGAATTTGACATCAACATAAAGAACACAAGATTATTCTGTGAAAACACATTTTATTAGAAGATAAATAAAGTTTCATGGTTGTTTTTCAACGTTGTGGAAGCTAGTGAATATTGATTCTCGTTTTTCCGTTTTCTTTTGTCTCACAATCACAAGATCCATCAAATATTGACTTTTTACAGATCGAGGTGAAAAATATAGTGCTTATCTTTTATAATTTCGATGTTAAAGTCTTTTTTCTGGAGAGAATGCTTGAAAAATGTATGATTATGAAATCCCCAGCTGATAAATACAGTTTCAAAACGTAGTTTTATGTTAAGAAGCTAACTAACTATAGTCCGGCTCTTTTAAGCTTGCAAAAAGTAAATACATCAAATAATGAATTATCTGGAAGGTATTTTAGAAAGGCACACTGAATAGGGATTCCAGAAACCCATGATACTTCCCACAAAATGATAAAATATTTTGATTTATATCACATTTTCCCGTTACATATAGCCATATAATATTTTTTTTATCAGTGATAATGTTCCACTTGTTCAGAAAGTTCAAACAACTTCCATTCCAAACCCCCAAACCATCTCCTCCAAATATGTCAAATCCAACCTAATCGACATGTTCTCTTTCGCGTCCCCCTATACAATACCGACACAAAACCAAAAAAAAACCTCTACACTGGCGTCATGCCAATATATGAGATAGTATACGAGATTGAGAGTAATTGAAAGTGCGTCGGTTTTTTTGGTCGATCGGATGGATGACCTCCTAGCATACTTTCTATTATGTTCCAATTGAAATATCCCCTCTCGTTTCATTTGCAGGTTTGGATATATATTGTCATTTTATTCCAATTGCTGATGGAACTAAATCTAAGCCTATGTTAAACCTAAACCTAACTGGAAAAAATTTTCTCCAGTTTCACATCTATTTCAAAACTATGTATCTTCAACTTCATGCTTTGACTGTTCGATCCCACTCTTTGCAAAATAAAGTGTAGGCCACAATCATAAATATAAACCTATCCAAAGCCCCTCTTTTTACAAATAAAGTCCATTTCATCAAATTTATACCCCATCATAAAAGCCCCCGAAAAAAAGACAATCGTTTGAATTTATATCACCGGTTTCCCTCTCATGTCATCACATTTCCCATTTTTCGATCGCCTTCAAACAATGCTAGTTTGGTAATAGTAGGCAATTGAACTACTTAGGTCTCTCTCTCATTGTCCATGATACTTTTTCCCCTCCATTGTTTGGGAGAAAAAACTGAAAGTGTTCTCATACCCTTTGTTCTGTTTCATAGGTTCTATTACTTCCGTACAGCTTATGAGACAAGTGTTTCTGTGTCGCGCCGCGTTCCCAATATTCCTACCTTATTTCCTTTAGGTTCATTCATGAAAACTCCCCAAAAGTACTTTTTTCAGAATCTCTTCATCATGCCAACCAGTGGCCTTCACAGATCTGATGTGAGTTCTGAAACCACAAGAATATCGTAATTCTAGCAGCCTATCGAGTGTGTCCCATTCAAATTTTTTCGAAAAGTTAGGCCATTTGTGCCACAAAAGTTAGGATATGGCTCGAATTTCAGCCGTGAAGAAAATTCAGTTCATTATTTCAACTTCCTTTCTCACAAAATATGTCTGTTATGTCTTTTTAGCCACAAATATTTGATAAATTATCATTTTTAATGGAATTTGTTGTTTTTTTTATGATTTGATTAGTTGAAACTTCCACAGAACGCATATTTTTGTGTTAAAAAAATAATAATATTTTGAGACAATAGAATTTATACAAGTTTTGACAAAAAAACTAGGAATATTCTCAGTTTGGTGGCAATTTCAGTCATGGTCTAACTTTTATGTCCTAAGTTTTCAAGAGTGTCCAATAGAGCGCACTTGATATAATGATGGATACACAGTATCATGAAAACCATATTTTCAGCTCGCCTATCCTGACCGGCCCGGTCGCCCGATTCCACGACGGAGCATGGAATCTGCTCTGGTTAGTTTTCCAGGTCCCACCACAAAAATCAATTCGTATACTTTTCAGTGTTTCGGTGCCTTCTTCCTCTGCTTCATGGCATTGATGTTCCTCATTTTCTGGTAGATCACTTGATTCTGATGTAACAATAAAAACTTTTTTTTGAATTTTTGTTGATATGCCAAATATACAAAACTGTGCAATCACTTGACGACAAAATACAGAGAAAGGAAGCCCATAAAAGACGGCCGAAAAGCATCACATGCATTTGCATATTGATATTATTCCTCCTCTTCCTCAATATTTTCCGGGAGAAAATCGGTTCCAAATCATCAATATACCCTTTGCGCTTTACCGACCTCCTGAATGATCCAAATAATTCCAGACATAACTTGTCTGAAAAAAGTCTCCTTGTCTGCAAATGCGCTCCATTGAACTTCCTGTCATATCACCATTTTCCCACGCTTCCCCTTCCAACAATTCACTTTTGAACAATCGTTTCAATATACGAATTTCCATCAATAATTCCAATATTTTCTAGATATCATCATGGCCCACATCGAATGCGCTTACCCGGTTTGTTATAGAATCATATACATATGTTTAACTTTTTATATCATTCAGAACGCCGAATACACAACGAAGGGACAGAAGATCTACCTCGCCGTCGTTAGTTGATTAGGAATACTTGATAAATTGATTGTGATATCTTTCAGATCATTCTGATCACTGTCGGCACGATTTTCATTCTTTGGTTGCACTATTTGCAATCAAAGTGAATGCGGTATCAACTATTGATAACATTACATATCAATAAATCATCCTGTTAATCCTATTTGAAATGATATATTGATATCCAATAAAAAAGGAACAAAAGATATAACATGAAATTTTCGACAAACTTTTTCCACTGCCGGTATGCAACCGCGCTCTATCGAACCAACCAATTTTTGTGAGGAATGGCAATTATCCGAAGCCACGCCTATTTCCTCCGACGACAGTTCCTTCCATATGCAATCGCGCCCTATTGAATAATTGATTTGTCGCCAGGAATGGTGATTGACACATTTTCCCATACCATCCTTTGTCGCTTCCTTTTGTTTGTTCGATTGATATAAATCAGCAGTTATTTATTGATATATGTCCTTTTTTGCAGCCCACCAATCATGCCCTATAACACCCTAGCAGGTGTAAGTTAATCCTATCCTATTCCTCATACATCCAATTCTTCAGCACCAAATGATGGATAAAGCCTATCCTCGTCTAGATACTGCCAAAGATAATGGAAAAGCTATTCATTTGGTTAGTGATAAGGCTCTCGAGCTGATATGATAGTGATTTGCAGATCGGACTCCTTATCATGTGCCTTATCATGATGGTTATTATGTATTTTCAATTTTGGTAGATTTTGATATTTGTATAACAACCAGTATACTTTTATTTCATGCAAAACAACACATAAAATTGTTTTTTTCTGATTATGACAATGCGAATGGTGTAGAGAGAAAGGCAGTATCTATGAAACGATCTCAAAAAAATTTCATGACGTCATAATGGTCTTACAACGAAAAAAATAGAAGATAGCTATCTATCTGAGAAATAATTATTGTACTTGAGATGGTTGAACTTTGAAGTAATACAGTCTGACAGTTTGAAAACCGGTTGTTGGCTGAGTATCAAATGTGGTTGTCTACTTCAGTTGTCAATCAAAAACTTTTTTACCGGTTGCCGTACGACAAAGGATTCTTCATGTTGTTGCATTTGAGAAAACACAAAACTTTTCTCAAGTGTCGTAATAAGGAATTAAACCTATCCAGCAGAATAGCAACCATCTTGTCAACAACTATTTGGTACAAAATAATAAAAATAATTCAGTTGAATCAGTCATTTATTCAACAAAACACACACAAAAAAAGTTGAGTTGATTTAGAACACAGAAGTCATATTGAAGCCATTTGTTATATTTATGCATTTATACCGAGTTGAGGCGTTTGTCAGTGAGCAATTCACGAGCCGACTCGACATGCTCCTGCTCGACAGCTCCATCTGCCTCATTCTGCGATGCAGTTCTCAACCAAAGTTTGGCATTTTTGAAGTCATTCATCGCCAAGTATGTCTTGCCGATGAATAGTTGATTCTCGGCGACGCCTGGAATGATGCCTTCCGCCTTGATCAAATCAGCCAATGCATCAGAATACGAGACATCTGGAATCTGGCCAATCACCTTTGCAGCCATTCTTTCGATCACTGACAAGGCGGCAACCTATAACTCCTTATCAGTGATAACAATCACTGATAACATACCGTATAACAGAATCTGCCACGCATGTGAAGTGTCTCGAAATCATTGTCATCGATGGAGATGGCCTTGTCCAAGTAGTTTTTGAACTGGAATCCGTAGTTGACTCGTTTTCTCAGCGAGCTCTCCTCAGCCAATCGACCACTTGTTGAGCACAACACTTTGCAGCATTCGAAGTCGTTTGGATTCAATTCATGACCCTTCTTTGCCGATTCAAATGCTAAAATCAACCCCCTGATAAGAGATACTGATAAAAGATATGATACCTGCTTCCAACATGGCAATTCTCTTATCCTTATCCGACTCGTAGTTGCTCAGAATGTACAAGTACTCGCCTTTTCGTCTCAACAATCCGACGCGATGCGACACATTGGCTTGATTGATATTCATCTTATCAATCGCTGATAACGCGTTTTTCATCGCTTGCTCATCATATTCCGATGCCAATTCATCGATTTCGGCGAAAAACTGGAAAGATATACTTTCAATTAGCTGCGTATACTTGCATTTGATACTCAGTCATGATGGCTGAGTATCAAACGCACTTTTTTTTACTTACCGTGTTTTTATTGCTGCTCATTTCCGAGCCCTTCGTTTCAATTTCTTTTTGATGAAAAGATTGAACTGATGTGTCATTTATTATGATCATTCGGGATATATGTCACACGTGGAATACAGCTGGCAGGGTCGGTACACGTTTTATTTTTCATATTATCCATCTGTGGAAAGTTCAATAAAACATCTGTCACGTTTTGAATAACTGTCAAAGTTACAAAAAGTGTGCAATCACTTGACGTAAGAGTGCAGACACAGAAGTTTCATGGAAAAGGGGAGAAAGCTACACAAACTATTGACACAATTTTATACTTACCCTGCAAGTACTACAGTAATTATTTTTTTTTGACATTCGAAATTTTGACCTATATATAATGCAATCGCGCTCTATTGGACTACGCAGTTATAATCTTTTTTCACATTTATCAGTCTGCAACTGCGCCCTATTGAACTGTGAATCGCACCACGAATGATTCAAACTGCTTCCCCACTTGCCCGAAAATAGTTTCTCACTCCCTTCTGTATGCAACTGCGCTCTATCAAACTTCATGTCATACCATCAAATTATACAATTCCTCGTTCTTTCCCACGGCTCCCATTGTCATTCCAAAACGTCTCTTTTACATGATCGAATCAAAAAGTTATCGTTCGTTTCACTATATTTGTTCATTATCTTCAACTATTTTTTCAGAATTCTAAATGATTAACATAGAACCTGGTGATAAGAAAGCTCAAGTTGTTGATAACAAATACAAGAAATATCATATCTTGGTTAGTTGTTGGGGATTTTAGATCATACATAAAAGTTGATATTTCCAGCTGACAATTATCACCATCGCAATTCTTTTGGTGTTGTGGCTGCAAGTACTTATCAGATAATCAGAACGGCTATCATCAGAATAGATAATCATGTTAATAATTGTTGATAATCTGTTATTGATGATATCAATAAATCATCTCCATAAATTACATCAATTGACTGATAATCTTGATAATAAACAGTAATGCTTCCTTCTAACTGATTAGGCAGCTTCTGGTTTCGTAACTAATAATTATTACCATATCAGTTGAATGGTCTCAGCACGAAATATGCTCATGATAATTTCGCAACAAAAAGTTTACTGTTCTATTAACAGTTGAAAAATTTTGATATTTGTTATCCGTAATTTCTCTCTTTTTTGACAATCATCCAAAATACTGATCATCGAAAAAAATCATAAAAATATGCATAGTTATATTCCCTTCATAAAATACGACTGAAAATATTCATAAACATTCATACCGACACATTTTATATCATTTACTTTTCGGGGCAATCAAATTCAAATCACCAGTGTCTCATGTTTTTCTCAAAAAGTTGTCCCGCTCTCTCCTTTTTGTATGCAATCGTGCTCTATTGAACAAATAATGATGTGGTGATTTTCGATATTCCCACGCCGTTCTTTGTCAGTTTATCACTGTTGCTTGTCAATGATATAAGGGAATATATATAGCGTACATTTGATATTTTCTTGCCGAGATCAGTATTATCTAATATTTTTCAGCCTAACATCATGGTTTATAACAGTGTCTCCCAAGTGAGTTCCGTAAACCTAATTTTCATGACCTATCATATTTTGAGAGTCCGACAGTAGATATGGTCGATCAATCCCAATCAATACAAGTTGAGGAGGATGCTGATAATGAATTAGAAGCTCAAATAGTTAGTTATCAGTGCTCCATCACGATTTGAACCACTTTTTACAGCTCGCCGTTGGTGTCCTCCTCGCTATTGTATTGTTAATGTTGTACTATCCATCCGTATTGTAATCGAATAAAGCTGGCTAACCTGTTGATATTCGTATGATTTGACCTATCAATACTTTATGTCTTCCATTGGACGAAACATATATTTGACCGGAAAGGCTCCTTCTGATCAGAAGGATAGATTTTGGAAAAACAAGTAGGATAGGATTGATCTCCATCCAATCAAGTGGTATTGCCACCAAACACTCATTATGGTCTTACAACGAAAACTTCACACAATTGGTCCCTCTCACTGATATTATCATTCGTTCATCACCTATCTTTTTCAAAGCAAAATCGGGGTACAAAAAGCGAATATATACATATTTATGATTCCCATATTATACGACCGAAAAGCATCAAAGCCATTTACATATCGGCACTTTTTTGCATAACTATTTCGGGCAATTTGCCCGAATCAACAATATGTAATGGCGCCCTACTGAACTGAACAAATATATCGTCAGGAGAAACTTTTTTTCAAAAACAGAACCTTATGTGTGCACCTGCACCCTATTTAGACGCCATTCACATTCAAAATGTTGGGATGATGCAACTCAACAATTATCTGATACTATATGTATTTTTGACAATTGATGCATTTCATAATCCATGTAAAATCATGCCAACATTCCTTTTCTCATCATTATTCTAAAACAGTATTTTCATCTTCTATCGAACCCCGTGTGTCTCGGTCGGTGCCTAGCCCTTTAGGTTTAGTTCCTTCCCACGCTATCCATCGCCATTTCAATTGTCCTTTGTTGTACACATTTCAAAAGAATACCCGGATACGTATAGTTTTTTTTAATACCTTGTATCTTCACTCTATTTAAAGTTTTCTCAATTTCAGAAATGGATATAATGAACAAGACATATTATATGAGCCGGACGGAACTGTTGTGGAGTGATCGTGTATACTTGCGATCATATTTTAATATTGAGGCTAGTTTTTGTTGTTTGAAGTTGATTTAGAAACTCGAATTTCAGCTGATTTTCGTTTGGCGTGCAATTTTGATTTTCTTGTTCCCCGTTATCGTGTTCCCTTTCATTGGGCACCGACGACGATGATGATTGGTGATCAAATATATTTCTATCTACTAGCTGCCATCAATAAAACTGATCTTTGATCGTTTATTCATAGAGTCTGAGATGTACCATTTTATTATTCTTCATTTTTCGGACACCCATTTCCTCTGCACCTGTGGGTTACGGTAGAACAAACAATATAAACTGCCTGCGTCTCTCACTTTATACGCTCTTTCTCTTTGTTTGTACATACCTTGACGCTACGCCAATCGATCGGAGTCGTGCCTGGTCGTGTCTTGTATCATAAACTCCACCAATTTATGGTGGGAGAATGGTATCATTTGAATTGGTGGCTAAAGTGCATGTCGTCCACTCAATATGCCATTTTCTCTGGTTCTCTATTTTTGTATGATAAGAAAGTTAGATTTTTTCTGTTTCACCACCTTTTCTATTTTTCACATTATCCTTCTTTTTCGATGTCAGGATCCCATTGTGGCAGCAGTAAGTTAGTAACTATATCAAGCAAAAGACCTGATGATGCAAAAGTGGTGCATCCGTCCATATTTTAGAAAAGAATATTGGCACATCTTTTTCAACAAAGGTAGTTTATTCAGAGAACCGATAAACTGATAAGGAATCAGTGGAGACAACAGTTATTCGTTCTTCTTGGATTCAGAAGCTTCAGTAGTCGGCTCGACGGTTTTTTTCTGGTTGTCACTCTCCGTCTTGTCGGTATCCGCAGTCGGTTGGCGTGAACCCTCCAGCCTGAAAATCTTCCATTTCAAAAAAACAGTTATGTATGCTAAACAACTTACATATTTACAACGAATTTTTCGAATTTTGAATGGCAAACCAACACAAAGAGGCCGATCCAGAATACTCGTGAGAACGACCATTTGTTCTCCTGAAATGATCATCATCATGTTTTGAATGATACATTATATAATAAACTTACACCAGTAACCCAATAAAAGCTGAAGAATGATCTGATAATATCGAGGAGGAGTTGTGTTGTCCATTTCATTTTTACTGTATACAGCGGGAGCTAGTCAAAAGATGAGAATGATCGAAGAAATATGGAATGGTAATGGGGAGGAGTCGGAATGACAAAAATGTAAATATTGTGCGAAGAAGGAAGAGGAACGAGAGATGCAAAAAGTGTATGTGCAAAAGAAGGAACGGGTAGAAAGAGGGAACCATTGTGACGTATCATTGAGGTATGGGAAGACAGGGGAAGCGGGTAGTTGTGTGAAATAGTGACGATCCATTTATGGCACTTTCAGATCAAAACAAAGTAGAAGATTTACAGTAGTCATCAAGTTTAGATAACAGTGGATCAGTTTGTTGTAATTCCAGACAATTATTCAGCAGTATTGGTGGATAGACGAGTTCAGTTGATGATGGAAACAAAAATGATAATGTAGAGTTGTATGGAAGTGGATAGAATATTGCATTTTAGATCTAAATAATCAATAAATACTCTAGAATGATGGTGTTTGATCTACCGTAACCTGCAGTAGAACAGTGTTATCCAAAAGACACCACACTGCCCTTCTTTCAATAAAAAACAAAGCCATTCCATGGAGATACGAATCAGACTTCGCAGAAATAACCCATTTTTGGTTCATATATAACTTTATTAACACGGAAGAATGAAATTAGGAAGCTTCACAACTGAAGTTGAACAATTGAAGATAGCAGTTCAATTGATAGGGGTCTCCTCACTTTCGGCTTCTCTTTGAAGACGTTTTTTAATCCTGTAATGAAGTCATATAATTCGAAAGTTATACGGTTCTTCGCCTAGTACTAAAACACCATACCCCCCCCCCCCCCCACACACAAACTTTTCTATATTTTTTTCAACATGTATAGAGAATTTTGATGGTAAAATAGTTTGTAAGAAAAAAACTCACATCATGGCCGATTGCCATTGACATCCAAAACGGGCAATTATGACCATGACGATGATGACGGCAGAGGTGGCGATTGGATTCTTCTGAAAACATCTATATTTTTTCGATTCAAATTTTGAGATGGAGAATGATAAACTCACCGCAGTCCAAATGATGGTCAATCCGACCATCATCATGATGTTGTTGCAGTATACGTACTGCAACACGTCACGTTGAGCACTTGTGTCGGCCATAGTCTGAATATGGGATGAATATCATTTGTCGTAAATCATTTAGAGAAGTATAAGATATATCGCCTATAACGAGAATAATTGAGGAAAATATATTCAAGTATAGAGTGAAACAGAAATATTGTGAAGGGGGGAGGTGGTATAGAGAAAGAGAGGAAAATCATGTTGAAATCTCGGGTCGTACGAAAAAGGGGAAAACAATTGGTGAGCACTCAAAAGACACCATTCTCACACCATGACTGTCACCATGTTGACCTTATGATACAAGGAATAGGAGTACGTATTACTCTACTCAATTGATATGGCGCCAAGTCAGGTACTACTAGAGAAAGGTGATTCAAAGGAACTAGAAGCCATGGAAAAGTTATTGGTTTATGATGGATGATAATTGAAGATATGAAGTACTGATAATTGATAAGCAAAGAAAATTTGTAGCACAGACAAGTTATGAATAATGAAATGGATATACGAGAGAGAGTGTGTAAGAAACAGTGTTATAAGACAAAAGACCGATTTCAACATCTGTCGGTACGGGACCATTATGAATCATTTCGTGTCGAGACCATTTGGTTGATTGGAGCGTAATTGCATTGTAGGGAGCGGGGATTCAAATTTTGAAATATCAAGTCATACGAGACAAGAGGAATACAGAAAATGAAACAACGGGAGTCCCCTTTTTGAATGAGACCGTTCTCCCACTATATATGGGTTATTGTTTTGATACATAGTACGATGTATAAATTGAATCACCGATTAGTATTCCGCCCAGGGGGTGATTTGAATCTATGGGAAATGTCATGTTTGTTTATCTACCGTATTCCTAAGCGTACCAAGTGGCAGTAAGTCGTTGAAAATGTTGAGATAATTACACCAATAAAGTTGAAAATGATTGCGAACCACTGACAATTATTTGATCTATCATTTCCTTCAGTAGGTCAAATATTATGCAGGTGTTGAATCCCATCGTTTTGATGAGACCGAGCTTTCAGAAAATTTATCAGATTTTGGAGAAAAATACCGTCTAGTGATTCATAATATTTTTTTTATTTATCAAAAAAAAGAAAACTAGGGAACATCAATTGAGTCTTCTTCGTCGTCAGAAACACTTCACTTTCTTTTTTGATCTTTCGGGAGAGCTTTGTGTCTGTAATGAAGCAATTTAGGTCCTTAAATATGACGTTTTTTTGGATTTGATAAAGTATTTGGGTACTAAGCCTATCTTTGGGTCAATGAAAATCTCGAGGGACTCTGATGAAATAGGTTCTTTGAGAATAACGGGTTATCAGCAGACTCAAAATAGACATTAGGTCCCAAATATTTTATTGGTGCCATGTTTTCCTTGCTCTAATACTATACCGTTCACAGATTTCAGTTTCCGTGTCAATAATGAACGATGTTTTTGGAAATAATTTTCAAAAAACTCACTTATTTTCTGCCTCGAGTTGTCCGCCCATACGAACGATCGTCAACATCACAGTCATAAGAATGGACTCGACGGTATGGTCTTCCTGAATAAATTCACATTGATTCAATTTCGGAAATAATAAAAAAAACTCACTGCAATCAAGACCAAAGAGAAAAGAATGGTGCTAATGGAGAAGAGAATGTAGTTGGCCATGTTGTACATCGTCTGAAAATGGATAAGTGTTATCAAGTGTTCCAAAAATTGCAATCAGAGAATTATCGAAAAATAGCAAAAGAAACTAATTTCGAATAAAGATAGAAACAGAAATAATAATGAATAGAACAAAAGGGGATAGTGCGAGAGAGAGAGGAACTATTTTGAAATTTGGAGAAAGGGTGGGATGAAATGAGGGAAAACTGCTGACCACTCCCACCATGTCTGGGTGTATTGGTGGATATTCTGATTCAAAGAAACACAAACATACTAGATTGGGACAAGTGGAAAGTTCCACTGGAAACTGATAATTGATAAGCACCAAAGAGCACAGGAAAATAAGAAATAATGATGTGGATCGACGAGAGGGAGCAAGAGAAGAGGGTGCTGGGAGACAAAAGACCGATTTCGACATCCATCGCTGCGGGACCATTATGAATCATTTAGTTTCGAAACCATTTGGTTGATTGGAGCGTAGTTGCATTGTTGGGAGTGGGGATTCGAATGTTGAAATATCGAGTCATGTGAGAAAGGAGGAGCACACAAAATAAATTAGTGGGAGTCCTCTTCTTGGAATGAGACTACTCTTCCGTCCTATATGGTTTAGTTATGAGGATTTTCGGCATGTTTTTCATTTGCGTTGAATAAAAGTTATGGCTCAGTACGGTTTGAAATCATGGAGCATCAGGCTGCCATTAGTGATAAATAGAATATTTATCAGCGGAGTTATCACTTAGACTTCAAACCCGAATCAACTCCAATGAGTATGATCGAACATTTGCTTCATATAAAAAACAGAAATTATTAACATAACACGATTTATTAGATCGTCAACACAATTGTAGTCACTGGATCATTTGAAGTATGAACAGATGATGGCAATGGCCAAAAGTTGGCATGCGAAGATGGAGAGCATTATGAAGATGCCCTTCTGAAAACATATCATTTGATTGTCGTATCAAGACCCAATAGAAGTATTACCAAGATTGGGATGGCCATCTCCTCCTTCTCGCCTTCTTTGAGAGTGACGAGGATTGATTTGGCCTGGAATATAGGGAGATATTGGTGGTTGAGCAGGAAGGATGTGCCTTTGATACAGTAGGCTGGAGTACTGTATTAAAGGACCATCGATAACCTTAAAGGTTTACTGTTTCGAACGTCTAATATGTGATTCGCTACTTTTTTATTTCACTCTTTGACTAATATTTTCTTGAAAAAAACACTCACATTTGGTTTTTTATCGTTCGGATGGATGTAGCGATAGTGGAACGGTGCGGTCATGGTAGTCGGTTGGTTGGTTGGTGGTAAACCTAAATAATAGTAGGTTGAATTTATGTGAGACATTGACATGAAAAAGGTATGACGAATCAAACAGAAGGCAACTTTTGAGTAGGATAGGTTTGTCTCCATCATAGGAGCCGGAGGGGCTAAACCTAAAGAAGAGAGAAGACGAAATATGTGACCATTAGAACAATATCGATCAACCCTCACCCATTTGGGCACGGCGACCACCACATATATAGTAATGGCTATATTGACAATACGTTTTATGAGGGTGGAGGGTTTATGTGAGAGAAGGAATTGTTTTCGACCATCCACAACTTTTTTTGGTGGAAGGAATGATGTGGAATTGTGAACATCTGTTGAGAATAAACTGTTTCGTAATAGGGTTGATCACGAGTTGGGTATATATATGGAGGAAGAAGGAAAAGGTGTATTGACAATGAGGACCGTGGGATACAAACCGCTTCCTTTTCGCCTGTTTTTTGCATATTCGAATATATAGTTTCGTAAATATGTGAGAAATGGAGAAGGAAAGAAAACGTCACTGTCATGCACAAATATATGGAACAGGAGTTTGGGGAACATCTGTTTGATACGATACTTTTCGGTGCGAGACCGTTTGTTATGATGGAGCGCGTTTGCAGCAAGCTTTGAGTTGGATAGAAGTCTGCTAATTGTAAGCGGATGATAAATGCATTGGGTCCTTGTGTTTCATACTTATGATAACTGCGAAACATTATTTTTAACAGATGCAGATATTGATATATATATGGTTTATACTATGATTTATTTGGGAGTCTCAGCTCATTGGAAGCAGAATTCACAGTTTTTGGATTACTTTATATCAGTTCATTGAATTACAGCACAATAATAGCAAATTACAGGAGGAGGAATATCCATAAAATATGTTCAATAACAGACATTTTGCATCTCAAAGTAGAGAACAATACCCAAACATCCGACAACGATGAGCATGAGCACAATGACCAGGACAATGAGCAACATGATGATGTCGATCTGAAACACATTTGTATCTGTAGAAATATCTTGATGAGTACCATTTGAGTATCCCTGGTACTTTGTCCGTTTGACTGATCTACCTCACGATATTCCTGAATAATTATCATTCTCACAATTAGAAAACTTTTGGGGATTACCTGATTGGATCCTATGGGGTACATGAACATGTTGATTTCGAGCAGAGCACTGAAATTGAAACTAGTAATTATAAATGAAAAAGTTAGAAATATAAGAGTTATGAAATAGTAAACAACTTTGAAACATTCTCGAAAACAAGTGATCTGACAGTAATATGGTTAGAGAAACATGTTTTCGGAGCGAGACCGCTAGAGCCAATTGACAAGAAAAACAGTGGTAGACCAATTTCGACATACGATTTTGTTGCGGGACCATCATGAGTCATGTGATTTGTTTTCGTGGAGAGACCGATTTGTTAGTCACTTGTATAACTTGCTTATCATTTCTTTTGATACAATCTATCACTGTTTGATACCTTGGGATAATTACACTCATTGATTTTGAAAAAAGGCGAACAACCATTGATTATTGCACAACCCGATTGTTTATCAGGAAAAGTTGAAACATAAATCTGTGAAATATAGTGATAACGATATTATCAGCAAAAACCAATTATGTCTGTATTTTTTATTTTTCACAATACCCCAATAATCTCTCGGTAGATTTTTTGAAGTTTTTTTTTAACTTCCAACATCTTCGCTTTTACCCTTTTTGCTCTGTTGCTTACGCGTTGCGGTCGCGTAGCGTATACAGTATGACAGACACTGCGAAATAGTGTGTATATAGTATAGACGCTCAATAATGGGTTCACTGGTAGCATCGGACCATTTTCCTTCTTCCATTTAATTGCTTATTTCTGTTTCTTGTGCTTCATATCTGACTATACCTATCGTAATTTTCTGCTGCGATCTGCTTCTTCATCTTTTCCTTACTTCACTTTCCACGTTCCAGATGTCATCAAATACAAACAACACATCCACTAAAAGAAGCTCTCGATATCCGGAGACAACAATTTTGTCCGATGAAAGCATGGCTCTTTTGACCCAAGCTGCAGCCAATATCGACGCGGGAGAAAGCGAAGAAGTTCGAAGAAAACTACTAAAGCGAAAAAGAAAGTCGAGGGTCGGTGCTATCAGATTCAATCTAGCGCCGGTTGAAAAGAATGATTGTGTTGTCATTGGGTCAAGTAATAATACTGATAGTGTTATCACTGATCCATTGACTAGGCCTATCAGTATCGCATGCCTTGATATGCAGGGCGAGGAAACAAACATTGTCAACAATAATAAAGATTCACCAAAGGTACGGTAGACCATATCGAGGCAAGACATAAACTGTTATTTTCAGCAGCCTAGAAAGAGGGTGAATAAAGAAAATGATGCATCAAAAAGGAAGAGAGCTCCGCGAGCTCCAAAGCAGCACAAACGAGAGGTGCAAGAAGCTGCAACACAACTCGGGGAGCCAATCAATTTGGATGATGACACATACACTGTCATCAACCCGAACCTGATGTTGTCCGCGTATGGTGATGCGAAACCAGAGGAATTATTTGATGATCTTCGTTTTTACAATAATCATCACGAAAATAATGAGGATTATGACGGTATATATCAAGAGTTCGATTTTAATCTTTAGGACCTTTAAGGGTCTTATCACTTTATGAATTGATATCCTTTCCAGTTGTTGATCTACGCTTCAAACTGTTATCTCATCCTGTAATTCTATGGTATTGATACTTTTTTACTTTCAAGTTCTAAACTTTATCATTATCTGTGATTATTTCATGTCTTTTTTTTGAACCATCCCTCTTTTATCAGTAATGAAAAGTATGATAATCATAAGTTATGAATGTTTCATATATTGCAACACAATCGACAGAAAAAAAGCGCTGGAAATGTTATTTCTGTGAGCCTATCTCGAGGCTCAAAAAGTTTTAAATTGTCGAGCCCTGGACTCCTGACGATCTTTCAACAGTAATATCTGATTTATTTAGCCAAACATACACTATTATCATTTAGTCATCATTATCACTACCATGGTGTCCCGGTGAGGTATCCTCGCCCCAATCGACCGAATAGTCTCCACACGAAATGACTCATAATGGTCTTGCAACATACATATTTTGAAATCATTTCATTGTCATCCTATCCTCCCCCCCCTCCCCTCATTTTCCTATCACTTCCTCCATTTTCTTTTATATCATGGTTTTCAGACATGCCCTACATGCTGATCATCACTGATGAGCAAATGGCTCAATTGAGAAGAAATGATCGCAGAGCTCGTGAACAAAGAGATACGGTTAGTTGAGATGATCTTGACACAAAATGCTCATTGTTTGTAGATCAAATTGGTCCAGCGTCTCCTTGTCTGCACTGTCTTGTTCCTCATCATCCTGGTGTTGCTCCGCGAGCTGAAGAAGTCAAATCAAGCCACTTCATGGAAAGTTACAAGATATGCAAGAGCCTGTGGTACCAATAAATGACGAGTTGAGCCTTGATAGTCTAAGTTATCAATATTTGTTCTCCTGAGATGATTTCCAAGTCTTCATATGTTAAATTGCTCTTGTATTCTCCAATAAATCGCTTTTGTTGAGAAAAATACTGCTCCAAAGCTTTCATGAATTGGGATCACTTCATCCGGATAGACAATGACAAGGTGGTCCAACAAGGTTCAAAAATAGAGATCAGTGCTCCCAAAAAATCACCCCTTCTTCAATTTGTGTCAAATACGCATATCAAGCTCTGTACTCCTGACGTATATTTCCCTGAACATCTCAAAAACTACAACCAATTTGTGTCCCACGGTCGTAATACTCAATACATCATTTCTGCCTATAAATAGATCGACTCAGTCGCCTTGTCCAAAACCATGTACTACTTGCCCTATGCTGTTTACAGGTCCTAATACTCCGTACACTTGTCATAATGTTTCATACACCGCCCCCCCCCCCCTTCCGGCTGCCCTTCCACGAAAAAAACGGAATCACTTGACAAATACATTCACGCTTTCTTTATACAGAAAAAACATCGCGTCATTTTCTGTTTCTAAAGTTGCATAACAACTTTTTTGTATTTTAAACCTTAATTGTAGGGCCTCAGACGTTGTATTGTTCTTTGAATATCCCAGTTTTACCAATCGTACCGGATATTATAAACAATAACTTTACATTTTCGCTTAATCAACTGCAAATTGTGATAAGTTCAGATAATGTCCTTCTTCAATCGACACTACTTTTCCGTTCATCCGAAGGATTTGGACCCAAATGTAATTTTTTGAACATTTTTTTCACACCTTTCGTGATTTCACTGTTTTTCGGAGTAAAAATTGAACACCAAATAATCTCGAAACCGAAGAATCCTACAATTCACTGAAATTTCCAGTGAACTTGAAACAGTGATCTAGCAGAATTTATCAATCTTTCAATACACTGCGCCAGTATAGTGTATCAACATCCACCTTTTCTTGTAGACCAATATACATTTTTCCAGGCCAAATCAATCCTCGTCACTCTCAAGGAAGGCGAGAAGGAGGAGATGGCCATTCCAATCTTGGTACTATTCTATTAGAGTCTCAACACGACAATGAACTGATATATTTTCAGAAGGGTCTCTCCATGATGCTTTCCATCTTCGCACTCCAATTGTTCTTCGTTTGGTTTTATGTGTCGATCTACCATTCTAAAAGTTTTATGTGATTGTGTAGATTATTCAATAAATTTTATGGATCTAACTAACTGTTGTGTTTCTATGACTTGAACAGCGAGTCAGGATTGGATATAGACTACTGATAAGGCCACTGATAAACTTATAATTACTGATAATATACCGTTTCATGATTCATTCAAATTTACCTATTGGTTTACCTATTTGGTTTCAGTCTGCTCAATATATACAAATTCCTTATCCCTACAATGCATGTACGCTCCACCGAACCACATGGTCTCACTAAATATGGTACCGCAGCGACAGATGTATGTCCACATATGTCTCTCGTCCCTCAACACTGTCTCCCCTTGCTCCCTCCTTCCCTCTTTTGATACCCCATTCATTCTTCCATATTTGCCTGTGTCGAGGATGTTCTTTATCAATACTCTTGGTAGACGGGTAAGTATCATTTATCAGCTTTTCTTATCACTGATTATCACTTTTCAGCAACCTAACTATATCCGCGGATTCCCACACTTGGGTGGCGAGCAACATGGTGTAAGATGGGATCAGGGATGGTTGAGAGAGGTATGTAGAGAGAGAGTGTGTGTGAAATGAGAGACGCAGAAATGATATTTCAGATCGTCATCTGGTGTTTCTTCGGCTCGTTCTTGATTATCGCCACTTCATTGTTGAAATGTTGTCTCGATTGGATGAAATAATCAGTGTGCTTTTTTGAATAAAAGCTTTTGTTAACACAAATATATATATACTGAAAATCTGAAATAGAAGGAGCTAATCCTAATCACGAGTAGTTCGAGTACTGTAGATTGATAAACAAACACATATGAATATTCAAATGAGGCATGTTAGAGTGAATGACTTGGCGCGACGCCAAGTGTATTTGTGCACCATTTTATGTATCATAATGTGTATCAATAAAAAAAGATATGGTGGGAAAATGGTGTCGTTTGAATTGATGAACCAATATTTTGCGATTTGAATTCCCCGCTCCTTACAATGCAACTGCGCTCCACTGAACCAATCGGTCCCACATCGAAATATGTTGAAATCGGGTCTCGCGTCTCAACACTTTCCGTCTCTCTCTCTCTAGTTTCACTCCGAAGGAGGATGGTTCGAATTCACATGGTGATTATCAATTATCAGTACTTATTATCATTATCATCTTTCAGGAGCCATCCAACATCAACAGAGCGTGGAATGTGCCAGAATGGTATCAACCAAGAGAAGAAGTTGACATAGAACTGCCATGGTGGAAAGAAGTAAATAGAGAGAGTGAGCAAGATGAGTGACGCAGACATGATATTTCAGATGACCATTCAGATCTCCATCTGGTGCTTCATTTACTTCATTGCCTTCCTCGTGACAAGTATCGCTTTCATTATTTTGATGATTATTATTTTAACTCCAGTGGCAATCTTTGCATTGATATATTGTTCTTTTACAATGTGTCCCGATTTTTCGTATTTATTTGCGTTATTCTAACAGTTATTTAAAATACATGGAAGCAAATGATTATTATCACAAAGAATTTGAATACGCGCTGTACTGCAGACTACGGTAGTTGAACAAACATTGCACTCTCCCAATATTCGAATAACCCCTTCCAATATGGATGACTTGGCGCGACACCAATTCGAGCAACATTCCTATGTATCATAATGTCCACCAATAAACCAGAAATGGTGGGAGAATAGTCTCATTTGGAGTGGTCACCAAAGTACATGTCATCCCTCCTTCTACACATATGTCTCGAAATTTCTATATATACTTTTTCTGTTTCTTCCATACCTGATCAGTATCAAGTATTGTGGAATAATATTATTGATAGTCCAATAATATATAATTTTATGTAAAATATTAGAACTTTAGAATATTATCAATATGTGTCGTTATTTACAGTACAAAACCAGCGTATTTATCACCATTTACTACATACATACATGTATGAGCAACTCTTGAAACGGCATAAACTGATTGTTTAGTTGAGAATATTGGCAACAAACACGATCCACCAAATGGTGAGAACAGCGAAGAGGCAGAACAAACACCAAATGACTTTCTGTAAAATCATCTCTGCGTCTCTCATTACACACACTCTCTCAACATACCAGAAAATTAGTCAACGATGACATCTTCTTCTTCTTTCTCTCAACATACACCAGCTCCACTGGTTGATTCTCATCATTTGGCATTCTGATGATATATGTTGGCTCCTGATGAGTGATAATGATAACAAATATTGATAATTGATAAGTACCTTCTTTTTGTTGCTCCAGAAGATTTGTGACATACTTGAGCCGGGAAATAGTGAGGAAAGAAGGAAAGAGAGGGATACAGGAAAGACAGTGTTTGTAAGACAAAAGACCGATTTCAACATAGTTCGTTGCGGGACCATTATGAGTCATGCGATTTGTTTTCGTGGTAAGACCAATTGGTTAGTCACTCATATTCGACTAACCTATTATCATTATCACTTATCACTCTTGTCACAATGTCTTCGTACGACATAGAGCTTGAAGAAATCGAGGTAAACCTATTCATATATCCTACATTTACCTATATTTTCTCACAGTTTACCACTCGCCCATCCGCTACATATGAGGAGTTATTCCGTGTCGAAATGGGCAATCAACGCCGGTTCTTGGCTGAAACTAATCAATATATCAATGCAAAGGAATTGGCTGCAATTGAGAAAGTTGATTGGGTATCAATAAAGTGGATTTGGGTATGTTTGTGATAACTGATAAGTGATAATGATAAAAATGTTATAGGGGTGCTTGTTGGCATTCATGTGCTTCATTGTCATCTTCATGGTTGTAGTCTACTTCGAAGGATAATTATGTGTATTTCTGCTAAATGAAATAGAATAAACTAATAAGGTACTTCAATAAAACGTTATGGGATAATGTGATTTTATGGTATCAGATGATGTTCATCCATTCGATTTATCATTCCTTTATAAAACAGTAACAGTATACAGAAGTTGATGACTCAAAACAGTTCCAGTACATCAGAAGGATCGGAATATACCCTCTATTGACTATATCCTTCCATTCATCAATTGATTCACATGCGAAACAGCTTTTTTATGTGATGGGAGGTTTAGGTATTGGTTAGGTTTAGGTTTAGATGACATAAGATGACGAAATCGTATTCACAGGGTCCCTTCATCACTTTGATGCCTATAGGTTTAGGTTTAGATGATGTGACGGTTTTCTCAGAAAATTTGCATCATTTGTGTCCGCTTTTAGGTTTAGGTCCAGGCTATTCCATCTTATTCCTATACAATCGAATAGTCCCTCTCTTCCCACAATTCCATCCACCAACAACTTTTTTGTTTCATCTATCCCATGACCGGTCGATTACTATTAGTGTGTAGTTTCAACTCTTATTCAATTCACCCCTCGTGGTTTCACCATTGTCCCTCTCTCAACATCTGTCATTCACTTAGTTTTTGAGATAAGCCTTTATTCAAACTTCAAGGTTATCTGATTGAGCATATTCAAATGGATGGTTGTTGCATCATCTTCATTCCCATGACATTTCGTGTGCCTGAATCCATGGCAGCCCGACCACAAAACGCCATTTACATCATATTACGAATCGGCGTCGTTTTCCCATAAACCAACCAAAAAAGTGTACTCTACACCTGTTGGCTCAATTTCTTAATTATCCCGAACCTTCTCGAATAGTCCTTCTTTCTCTGCGTCTCCACTCTCTCACTCATTAGAATCTTCTAGAAGATACCGAATGGTATATATACTCATCGAGTAATCTTTGATCCGTTAAAGGACTGAGTATCAAACGTATAGTACGCAGTCAATAGATGGCAGACAAGACTCGTAAACTCTCGGCGAAAACTTCAAAGCAACAATCATTTGTTTACCCCCGAATTTGCATCATGAACATATATATGTTTTTTTCGTGACCAAACAGCCTTCTCCCTCTGCCTCAGGTGTTCTCATCTATGTGTCTCTCCTCTCGTTTTCGCTGTCCCCTACCCACAATCGACTGACACTGTTTCGTCCCTTGTTTTTCGAATAACCAACCATCATCATTGTTTCGAAACACCTCCAAATCAATACTTTTCTATTATCCGCTTTTTCTGAAGATCTGCGAATATCTCACTGCGAATGAATTTTCGTGGTGAGATATTTACGGATCATAAATCTTCTATATCCTGCTGTTCACTGTTTCGCGATCATATTTTTCCATTTGAAAGGATCTTCTTGAGCCTGTATTCGCTCTTGGAACCCTGTTATAGTTAGCTGAGTAACAAATAAGGAGCACGCAGTTAGAATTAACGTTTGATACTCAGCCAACAGCTTCACCTTGTCTTCTCCTTTTCCTCTCTTTATACCCGTCTTCTCCGATCAATTCATCATATATTTTCAGCCATGCCCTATCGTACACGAACACAATCCGTCCACTCGTATGAGGATTATTTGAAAATCAAAGACATCCCATACGAGAAGAAGCCGATTTCCTCCTCACAATTCGAGGAAATCAAGTGGATAAGTGTGTCGCCTGCCGCCCGTTCATACGAAGCCAAGTTTCTCATGGCAAGCGCATCCGAGGAGGAGAACCATGGAACACGCGGAAAGAAGTGACAATTTCCATACTGACTTGGTTCTTCATTTTATTCATAAATAAAACTTTTTTTGCCAGAAAACTTGTACTTGTTGTTTTTTGAAGTAATGACACGTTTATCAAACGTTGAATATCTGAAGTTTTCCTAATTGATTTGTTCAGGTGCTCATATTATCCTTTAAGTGATGATGGTGATGGAATACCGAAAGAGATGAAGAATGCGGATGAACTGGGTAAACTTTTTGCTATTGAAAAAATAAGATTCGAAAAAATTTTACCAATCTTCACGAGAAAAAAAGACATTAGAAGTATCTTTTTCCCTTTTATTATAATTCCAAACTTACGGTTATAGTTGACACTTAGCATTCAAAAATAGAGAATTGCATTCTGATGAAACAGCACTTTTGAACACTTGTTCATAATAGTTATAGAATTTGAGAAGCAGCAGGAGAAACTTTTATGCTACTTCGATATGTTAATCTGAAGCTCTGAAAGTTTTGCTCTACCAAAAAAATGACCTGATATCTAGAACCTCGATAATTATATTGCTTATCGATATTTCATATTATTGAATTCAAAAAAACAGACAAAAAATGCATATTAGAGTAACGAGGACAATCGGGAAATGTGTGTGAATACCGGAGAAATGAACTGAGAATTGGGAATGGTATCACAAGTGGAAGGCACTTGGGGAAGGGGTACATAGAATAATCGGGACATAATATTGGATAACATAGAAAACAATTGGGGGAATGTGGGAAAGATTGTTGGGGGAATGGAAGAACGTGGTATTTGGGGGAAGGAATTGTAGGAAGGGAAGGAATGAGGGAAGGAACTGATGAAGTGGGAATCTTGGGTCTATTGAAAATCGATATTATAATCAACTATGGGTAACAACTATGATAAACTGATGCCATAGTAAACAAAAATTTCTGGGATACAGCCTTATATCAAAAAATGGATATCGAGGAAGAACTAAAGAATAAATACTGAATCAGTAGAAAAATGATATTGCGAAATACAGGGATACCGGAAAGGGGACTCAATCAAAGTATAGTCTATGAGGGAAGGGAAGTGGTTCGAGTCATAAGAATTGAGATAAAACTGACAAAAGATACCAGGGATAGATAATGAGTAGTTTGAAGTGAGCCCGATATTGCTGGTCATAGGAGCTGCACACTTGGAGCATATTGGGAAGCACAGACTTTGATGAAGATTATTGGAAATGAGTGGCAAAATAGCAACCAATACATTGATATCTGTAAAATAAGATGAATAAAGGAAATAATGGGTTAAAACTATGCTTTGAAATGTCAATATAGCTATTAAAACCGGGAACTTACTGTTTCAGGTGAGAAAGAACAAAAAACTATTCATACTTTAATGTTTTTCATCTGACTTCGATATGTATTTTTTTAAGATAGAATTAGAAGCTCATCATCAAAACGTCAGTTTGGTTTTGGTATCGTTTTTCAGCAAAAGTTTGTATAAAAGCATACGATTTTTTTTGTTTTATGGTGAACAAAAAGATTACCATAGATAGGAAGGCGATGTTGAGACGGAGTTGTACATTTTTACGGAGCCGGGATGATGAAGAATGAGAAGATTGTTGCAAACAGCACAAAAATAAATCGAGATGTTGGAATCTGGAAACATAAAGATGTCAACCCAAGTGAAAAAAATAAAATCTTTGAAGTATTAGGGTAGGTGATGAAACAGCGATAAATTATTGATTCATTTCCCATACTATTTCACAATCATGGAAGTAAATGTCATGACTCATTGAAAGATCAGCTTATGAAGGACTTTTTATAAATTTTGGTTTATGAATTAGATAACAAAATCATGGATCAAAGGTATTTTCTTGACTTCAGTACTACTTTTTTTTAGATTTGTCACAGACCCAAAGCGCACGTCTATCTATTTTTCAAGTAAAATCGTCATAAAAAACTTACATGAAACGGTGAAGTTTGAGAATTTTGCGATTATGATGGTGACTGTTGGAAATGAGTGACGAAATGGCAACCGATACAATTGACATCTGCAAAAAAGCATATTAGAAGTCCGAACTGGATTTGAATATACTTTGTAATATTAAAACCATGAAATGTTATCACTGTTTCCAGTAAGTAATAACAAGAAACTACTCACAATTTTGAAATGTTTTTATCTCAAAAATAGTATGAAGAGCTCAATGCAAGAGTTTTTATGTCAGCTCACATATCAGTTATCGCATTTCAATGGAATTTTTAAAGGAAAGTGAGAGCTTTTTAAGTGTTTCAAGAAAAAGGATTACCAGATGAGGGAGACGATGGTGGGAACAGAAGAGTAGCTTGACGGTGATAAATTGTGCATTTTGACGAAAAAGGGATGATAAAGGCGAAGGGCTATTGTTGAAAATATCACAAAGGTGGGTTGAAGTGTTGAAATCTGAATTTATCGAGATTGATTGATTGACAGATAGCTACGTCTTAGGCTAGCTGATGAACCAGTGAAAAAATTATCGACTGGTTTGCCATATTATTTCCCAATCAAGACAGGAATGATCAAAAACCATGCATTGAAAGATTGGTTCTGAGAGTTTGAGTTTTCGAATGATCTAAGATTCGTCAATTTCCACTTTCAAAATGAGAGCTTTTCTCTTTTCAGCACAAATTACTGTTTCAATGTTTTTTTTCAATATGGATTTTCGAAGACAGTTCACTTTTACCGATTCTAATGTAAGAAAGTTTTGAATCTAGAAAATGAATCAAAAATGACTGATTGATTGACGAATTTAGGCTTTGAAGTAATAGGCTAGCTGATGAAACAGTGAAAAATTATCTAGTCATCACATTTGCTACTATTTCAATCAAACACTATCCACTGACAAATCAGCTTCAGATATTGCTCTTTTTTGTCATTTTTTTCAAAGTGAGAGCTCTCTTTTTTCTTGTCAAAATTAATTATCAACACATATTACTGTTATAATATTTTTTTAATCTTTGAAAGTTGTTCATCTGTTAATAGTTGCTATGAATCTAATATTCTCGAAATAACTCACATGAAACTGTGTTGTTTTGCTGTTGAACCACCTCTTATTTACTTCTGAAATTCTACAATTATTCAACATCCAACAAAACGTCAACTCTACCTCAACCAATCAAATGTTTTATCACCATCAGCACAATTCTCATAAACAATCTGTCCATACTCTTGATTCATCCAATTTCTTTTATTCCCAGTGATAAAACACTTATGTTTTGTTCGTGATAATACCATATTACACTCTCTATCATTCAACTCCATGTCGTATTCGGAAGTGAGTAGGAATACATAATCATAGGTCCGTCCGGCAGTTGATTGAATCAAAAAGAATGACACATAGTCATACTTCAGTGACTCCTTGATCTTCCCCATCTGCTTCCCATTGTATCCAAAGACTGCCACGGATGGAATTTCATCGGCGGCGAAGGCACCGTGAATCTTCTGTAGAAGCTGCCTTACAATTGATGCTTCCGCTGCTGAAGTTGCCTGATTCTTCGGTGGGATCACATTGTAGAACATCACAGAGCGCTCTTCTAACTCCTCCGGGAACGACTTGGGAAGTGGATACCTTTGGATCGTCAGATCCATATTTGGGATGATCTTCATATCCACTTCACTCGTCTCATTCAATATATCCAAGATATCCGTCGGTGTCATCCAATTCTGGCTCAAGATATTCTTCTTGATTGATGGCGCGTCAAGATGTCGAGTCATAATCGATCCCATTTCGAAAGTTGGCACCATATCAAGTATATATTGCGGTGTTTGAGCATGGAGTTGATTTGGATCACCGAAGAAGGCGAGCTCATGGCTGTAGAACATGGCTCGCAGGTGCATCAGCTGGATGTCGTGGATTTCGGATGCATTGTCAATGAATACATAGTCATAACAATCGACAAATCGGTTCATTGGTCCTTCGAAGTATTTGAAGACGTTCTGGATTGATGTGATCACAATCATCGGCATCGCCACATCAAAAATCAGCTCCGCCAGCTCCAAACCGATCTTGGGAATGCCATGAATGTCCTTGTACAGTTTTCTCAAATGAAACGACTTCAACGGCGGCAAAGCGTTGGAGTCAGCCATAAAAAGAATCACATCTTTGAGCAATTTGTCCGACGCTCTTCCTTCTGCCTTATCAGTATCGTTGTCCTCAAGGAACAGCTTGAACAACGCTCTTGCTCGCAACATGAGATTGAAGGGTGTGTGCTCAGGATCACCATTTTCATACAGTTTTATGAAGCTTGAGCACATGGTGAGAGCCAGTGAAGCCAGCCATTGCACATTTGCGGGAGATGTTCCTAGAACCATCACTCGCTTGTCGTTCCTGACAACTGCCTCGGCCACTTGGATGCATCGAGTTGATTTGCCGGTTCCGAAACCACCGATGGTGTAGGAGATTTGGCCTTTCCGCGAGAGATCTGCAAAATTGATGGTGTATTTTTCAGTTTTTGGAGATCCAGAAGTCGACTAATATTTATTTTAGCAACCATACATCTTAAACTATCATAGAAACAGAGTAAGATAGTTTTTCAAACTATGTATATTGAAGTTTTTTGAATCGAAATCTGCTCCAAAACCGAAGCCATCAGAAAAAGATCATAGATTTTTTGACTCTTATTATCAAAATTTAAAAGATTTCGAAATTCCAAAACTTTTTCCGGCTTCAAAACTCACTTCTAACGAGTAAGGTTTGAAAATTTTTAGTCACGCTGTTCTTGGCTTTTTGTGCTTTTTAAAACTCAAAATCGACATTAGATTATACTTTTTTATAAATATTTCAAATTATTCGAAAAAAAAACCCACCAATAACTCTCGGTGCATCTGTTGTTGATGTTGCTATAGATGTGACACTACTACTAGTTTGAGTGGATTCTGAAAACTACCAATTTTACAAGAAATATCAAAGAAGCAACATCATACAGTTTCTTGATATATCGAAGAAACAGTATATTTTAGTATATTCAAAAAAACTCTCACCTGATCCATTTGATTTGCTGCTTCCTTCCTGTGAGCTCTTTACCAGTACTCTGGCATAATTCTTCGGCTCCTTCTTGTCTTCCTTTTCTACCTTTCCCACTACTTCTTCCTTCACCTTCACTTCTTCCTTGCAGTTTGGATTCCTAATCTTCTGAATCCTATGCTCCATGAATCCATTTATTTCCACTGAAAATATCTGCCGTTGGCTGAATATCAAACGTCTTATCTATCTACCTGTTTTCCCGATTCCCTCCCTCGATTTCTTCCCTGGCTGATTTTCCTTGCCAGACGACATTTCCTGAAAAAATCATAGTTGCTCCTTTAATACAGTAGTAGGTTTAAAGGAGCATATACTAGCAAAAAATGGAAAATGGAAAAAAGCAAGGAATGAACAAAAGAGTGGGCAACAAAGTGCGTCGGGGCGTTTTATTGTTTTTATTGGTATGGAGTGGGAGTGGTAGGGGCTGCAATGGTTAGTTCGATGGAGCGCGTTTGCATTATGGTACAGTGATAATTGATAAAACTGGTGCAATCGCGATCCATCGAACTATGAAGGAGTACGGTATTAAAGGCGCATACTGACTAATTATCATAGTTTGTGTTGTTATCATAACTCCTAATCAGTCTAGACGAGAAGTAATAAGGAATATAACTTCCATAAAAGTTGTGATATAGTAGACTTATCTAATGTTATTAGTAAAATGTCAAAAGTGACGCAACTCATAAAAATGAGCTCATAAATCGGGTGAGCACTAATGAGAAAAAGTGTATATACATATGTGTATTTTGTTCCGAGAATATGGAAATATGATATAAATGGGGACTGGGCAGACTAGTAATCAGTGGAGTAGAGAGATGGAGTGAGAGACACACGTGCACTTGGATTGTTTATGTGGAATTGGGAGAAGGAGTGAGAATGGAGGAAGGAGTGTATAATTAGGCGAAATCGAGAGGGTGGAAGGTTTTGGTGTGAAGGGGGAAGGATAGGTTGGTAAAAGTTGAAGAAGTAGGCGTTTATGATCTGAGGAACAATGGAGGCTATGCGATGTCTACTGGTAAACAGATCGAATAAGATGAGCAGAGTATTAGATAAGTTCCCTCCTGGTTGGTCACATAATAATGAAAACGTGTCGTCTTTCTCAACTATATTTAGCGAAACAGTGATCTGAAACTTCGAAAAGCTTTCAAAATCCAATACTTCATGAAACTATAATTTATCAATATTGAAATCTCAAAAAACTCCACATCGAAGTTTTAGGTATCCAGTATAAAAACGTTGAATAGAAACTGCAAAAATTGTTGTTTTCTCACGCTAAACTATTGAAAAAAGGCTTCATTCGAAACTTTGTCAGATTTCAGACAATCCTTGTCTCAATTTCAGACTCTCGAATAGTTATCAACCCCCAACACGTAACGAAACGTTTTAAATTAACAATTGAAATTGAAATCACACAAATTGCTTCATCAAAAACTTTTAGTATGATAAAGTTGTCAAGAAACGGAAAAAGGTGATTTTTTTGAAATACTGACGATTTATATAAGTTGGTGAAAAGTACACACTTTCGATACTTATCTGATGAACAATAGACGATTTCATTGTCTACTAGAGAAGAGGGGGTTGAGTAGAGTATTAGATATTAGTTTTGCGGAATCAAGTTCCAAAACCTCATGTTCGATAGCCGAGTTCAAGCAACGGCAATCCGTTTAACATCATTTTTATAAGATTTAGTATGATAACTTTGTCTTGAAACAGAAAAAGTTTGTTTTTTAGTACACATCTTTCAAGAAAGTGGTTTTAGTGAAGGTTTTGTCGAATTTCAGATAATTACCGCTTCCAAAAGCTATGATATTTCAAAAAGTTATAAAAATAAAGTAATTGATATCAATGATTTCGTCGAGAAGCATCCCTTATTTGAGATTTTTGAAAAGTTATAGTATAATAAAGTTGTCGAGAGACGGAGAAAAGTAGTTTTCGGCGAACTACTAGATTCTTAGAAGTATTCATAAATCAAAAATTGGTATAATAAATGGACTACTTTCTCCAGAATGTTTTGAATTATGAGCCTAAAATTTGAAAGGATACTCAGATTGGCGTCAACGCACTGCTTATTTCTTTCAAAATATGGAGAAACTGAGAAATTTCTGTTTCTCAAATTCACTCAAAATTGATGACGCATTGCGTAGCCCTGAGCGTCTATATTCCCAGTCAGGTGGTTGACATGCTACTCGAAATAAGAAAAGTCTAGATAACTAAAATTTATCAACATCCAAATTGATCTATCACCCGAAAAACCTCTAACCTATATTGAAACTTTTGAAATTACAAGCGAAAATAAGTCAACAAACAAATTTTTGAGAATCTTACGAATTTACAAAGTTTTCTAGAAACCGAGAAATATTAGCAAATCAAGGAAAAAGATGGATTTTAATGGACGACTGCGGGAAGGAGTAAGCTAAATATAGTTCCAAGAAAAAACATGTTTTTTGGTATACTGTATCAAACAGTCAGATGTGTCTTGATAATTCAATTTTTTACAAAGTAATGGTTACAACTACTCATTTTAAACTAAAAACTCGGAAACTGTGTTTTTTGTTTGTCGACCAAAAGCTTTCAAAATAGTGACTCAGAGTTTAGTCACCCTGTGTACAAGTTGGGTATATTTCCGGAAGTTTCCATATATTCTCGAAAGTAGAAAAGTATCAAGAACTTATCTAACACTTTTTTAATGTACCAAGAAAACACAACATACCTTACAAGCAAATAGTACCACACCATGCAACTAGTTGAAAAAAAAAGAAAAAAATCACGAAAAAGGGCAATGATATTTGGAAGAATTGGGGTTAGCAAATCTCAATCACAATCACAACAACTCAAAGCAAATTGATTTGCATTATTGATAAGAAATCAGTTTATTTTATCAGTATATATCACAAAAAGGAAAAAGATATGATCATACAAAAATGAACATATGAAAAATACTAACAACCTGAATCAATTATTGGGGGATGGTAAATGAAATGAGGATCACAACTGATAATGATTGGGAATGAAATGATAAGGGGGAGATCTATAAAAAATAATGGGAAATAGGGAAAGGATGCACCGGTGAATACAAAAAGTATTTTTGACAAAACGGGGAATGACACAAGGTATTCGAGGTTAATTGGTTATAATATTATGAAAATTCAGGGTAGAAGAAATCGTTTGACATAGAAAAATATGAATTGAAATGTTGAAAGGCTATAAATTGGGAAAACAATTGATTTGGGATTTGAACTATAACATAAAAAGTAACTAAAAGATCAATTATGAAGCAATTCTAAAACCATTGGAAGTGTAACTCGAGTAAGAAAATTGAAAAATGAGGTGATAATGTTTGCTCAATTGGCATATCAGGAGGATAGTTGTATTTGGGCAATCTGAAAGTAGCAAATATTAGGATGTGTAGCAGTATTTCGAAACTAATTAGACATAAACATCGACTGTTCAAATTTTGAGCACTTATGATTCTATGAAACGGTAACTTTTGTCAAAGTAGCCGCGACCGAACCTTATGTTTTCTCGACCGCCTCGATATTCTTTTCGGCTATAATTTGAGCCTTTTTACTTGATGAAGTTGCTTATCATTGCACAAAAGAAATTAATTTCGCTTGAAGCTATAAAATTCGGGTTCCTCCGTTCTCACGTTTGAAAAAATCTTTTCTGACGAAAACAGCGAGTCAATACGATTAATTTCCAATGATACAGTCAATCCAGTCAAATCCATAGTAAATAAACCAATATGAAAAGTTTTAGCTTTTTTTCAGTTTCTTTGAACTTTGAGAAGGGTTCGAAATAGTTTAAGTTTGATTTGTACGATTCGATTTTTAAAAAATATATAGAAAACAGAAAAACTCACTATTTTTTATACTTCCAAATCGTTTGGCAGTTCATGATGCGACGAACACAAAGCCAGGAGTTTTGAAGGAAGACACCTAGAATCTGAAATGACACAACTATATCACTACCGAAAAAACAATATAACTCACTATAAGCACAAGTCAAGCAAGACAGTTTCATTTGGATAGTGATCGACCAATGAACATAGTAATATCATAGAAGATTGGGCAGATCTGTAAATAATCACGATTAGGATTCAAGCCTTAAACTTCAGGATATAGTGAAAAAAATCTAATAGATTTGTCTATATTGATCCGTTATCAATTTATCATTTTAGTTTGCTATGGCCGTGGCCGGCCCTTGTGTTTTCTCGGCCATTTTCAGTATTCTTTTTGATAGTTTTTTTTGGGCACAAAGATGTTTTGTTTTTTTTCCAGTTTCCAAAAGCTTTGAGAAGGGTTTGAAATAGTATAGGATAGTATGATTTTGTTTGACGATCGAAAAAACTCACTATTACGAATATTTGCAAATAATTTGGCAATCCAAATCAATGAAACAAGTATGATGAGAATGTTGATTGTTGAGAGTCAAAAATCTGAAATGACTAAACTATATCACTAGCAAAAACCAAACAAAACTTACCATGATAATGACAATCTCTCCACCACACCTGGAGTTTCCACATATGTGCACAATTCAGATAAAAATAGATTTCGTTTCTGCGATTGATCCCAGTTGCCAATCACAATAAACTTATGTGCGGTGCGGGATATCATTTGGTTGAATTGGTGACCATCGATATCCAGATTGGAAGTGGCCAGGAAGATCACATACTGGTAAGTATCAGTGATCGGCTCTTCGAATGTGGAAAATATTATTGAGTTGAAATGGTTGATACTGCCCACATTTCTTCTCAAGTCGATCAAATCGCGTTGATCCATTGCGAATACTCCGATCTTCGGATCATCCATCTCTTTCCTTAACTTCTTGATAATCTTGAGAGCAGTCGTTTGCGGATCATCCCATTTCTTCCCTCGTTTCTTCTCAGCATCATCTATCCACAATACGCTCTTCTCCCTCATCGACACCGGCCAGTCATTTGACAGTGGGTCCCTAACAATCCTCGTTGTTTCATATGACTTCCATGGATAGTCACCGTACACGAGGATCTTCATCAAACCAGCAATATCCGATGGGCAACGCAGACAGTAAAAGAGCATATCAGAATGAACACCATCGAGTTTTGCAAAGTGGTGAAGCAAGCTGTCCTTGGCGGTGAGCCCAGGTGGTGGGAGACCAAACAAATCTCCACAGACTTGAATCGACGCAGTTGGGAACAACTCCATGATCTTGGCATAATAGGAGGCGGGGACGAAGTTGGCATCATCGATGGTGATAAGATCGATCGACGGTATCATTGCTGGACTCTCTTCGAAAAATTGCAGGCAAATCTCTGGCGTGGCGATCATTGCTCTTGGTTGATACCGGCTGAAGAAGTCGACCGTCATCTCCTGCGCGTCCATATCAGCAGCCTCCTCATCGACTTTCCTTTTGGCCTTCTTCATGAACTCGGTGTGAACAGGGAAGTTCTTTTGGCCGTAACGTCGAAGGAACCTCATTCCGATAATTGCGGAGCTCTTATAGTGGTCCGGTATGTCCGTTGTGTCACATTTCTCGATGATCTTCTTGTATGTGCTGATCATCAGCGACTTGAAGTCCTTCTCCGTTCCATATACATCATCCTTTACTGTCAATCTGACCACCTTGTCCATCCCACTCTGAACAGCAGTGGTGATGAGCTTGGCGGTTCCTTCGCTGCTCGGCGTCAAGATCAGCTGCCTGTAGTGATGATCGTAGAGTTGCTTGGCTCCTCGCATCATCTGGCTACTCTTTCCGGTTCCAGCTCCACCATAGACAACCGACCGAACAACTGGATTCGGTCCTGAAAGTTTACAAGTTTTCAAAAATATAAAATTTCCAACTAACTCCTCTGATACACCATCCGTGCGTTGTCCTCATCATTGAAGATGTAATTCATCACCTTCCTATTGCAACTTGGCGGTATCATCGGCGTCTTGGCATGTCTCAAAGCTCCTGTAATCATATCATTGTTATCAATTATCATATCAATACTTACTCTCAATGTATGAGATGAACTTTGAGTCCACCACATAATCCGCTACATTCTCCGGTTGTGGTCCAACTGGAAATTTGACTGGCACATCTGTCTCTTCAGCTGAGATTAGAGGGAATATATGAGGCGATAATTTTTGAAACTGACCTTTCGATGAATCAAGTCGAACACTCATCATCAATGGGTCGGCTGAAAGAACGAATCATTGATATGATAAGATAGGATGATGACAATTTCCAAATTAAAATATAATGTTTCAGCCATATCTCAAGATTGAAACGTTGAATCAAAGTGAATTTTAATCTGATTCGGATCATATCATTCAAAAGTTAGCGCTCAAACTTTCAAAAGATGGAAATTTCCCTGAATCGCCTTTATTGTCGTATATTCAGCTCATGGAAAGCGAGATTCAGAAAATAAAGAGGAATATTGAGTACTCAATATAGTGTAAAAGTTCAAATACATGCTCTATATGACGCTCATTACTTTTTAGTGTTATATCTGCATTATATCTGCTTATCTGAAAGTGAGCAAAATTTCGCAATAATATATCTATTTCTATATCTGAATGTGAGTATCTCTCAATATTCTGATTCCTTTATTAAGGTATAGTGCCAAATGAAATCCGCATAATATTGTGAAATCATGTTTCAATATTACTATTTTTGAATTAAGATTTGTTTTGCAACAATAACGCATGGAATCATTTGTTCGTAAACTTTTCTCGTCTTATCGGTTCAAGTAAGTTTATCAAAAAGTCATGAATGTTTTTATGAAATGAAAAGATCGAAATCAATGTTTTGGCTTTAAAACATGTTTGTCTACATTGTATCAACTCGTATACTTTCATTCAAGGCAAATATGTTTAAAGATATATAGACATGTTTTAGTTAATATTAATGAACTGGTGCATTTTGTGCTGTCTTACAGTGGTGTGCGTCTCTTGGTGCTGCTTCACCATCCTTCTTGTCGATGGCGCCATCTTCCGGCTGCACTCCTTCCTTCTTCTCCACCACAACAACTAAAACGACTACAGTACAACACAAACGACACTTTCAATCCACTCACCATTCACTTTCTTCGGTTCCTTCTTCTTTTTGGCCAATGCCTCTTGTGCCAACACTATATTCCGCTTGAAGTAGCTAGTGTTGGCATCCTCGGCGATTGGCTCCTTCTTCTTTCCATCTGCAAAAAAACTTTTTCATTGTGATCTATCCTAGATACACTTACATTTCTCACACATTTTGGAGAAGCGACAGATGCGGTCTTCCGACGCTCGATCATTATACCCGAGAGGAGATTGAGCCGCGTAGTCTGGAAATGAATTCAGTTTTTCTCTCCAATAAAGCTTAAGGAAAACTCACAGTCCCAGCAGGCCTTACAGCTGGGCTCGAACCACTCTCTCTCGGGCACCTCGATCACTATATCCTCCACCCTTTTCCTCCTGTTGATCGGCAAATTTGCCTCCCAATTCTCCAGCTCTTCACGTGTGATCGGCACTTCGATCGGCTCGCCGTACTGCACATTGTGCACCTCGATCCTCTGGGTTGGTGCAATGTGGATTTCTTCCTTGCCCTTCAGCTTATTGGCGGCCTTCTTGGCTCTTTTCTTTTGCGACTTGGAGAGCCCGACCTTCTCCTTCTCTTCACCATCCTTCTCCGGAAGAACTCCACAGTTTTTCTGTATTTTGAGCATCAAGTCCTTCGAGAGCTCCTTGGATTGCTCCGGTGTCAGCTGTCCACCTTCTGTAACTCATGTGATAAGAATAGGTTTAGCAAATGTTAACATACCTTGAACCAGATATGATTCCTCCTCATCTGTCACAGTTGACACGGAAGGAGCGGAGTCGTCATCCGAATCGGCAAGATCTTTGGTGGCAACGGTTGGGGTGTCTGAATGTATATACTGTATAGTTGGGTCTAAATCAATAGAAGGGGGCGGGGACCGACGGGAAATTTACTTTCCCACTATTCAAATATTGCGGGAAATAAGAGAGCTAGAGAAAGAGACAAATTTCAAGGGCGTCAATGGTTTACTTTCAATTGTTGGAGAAGGAGAAGGTAGATCAAACAAGGTACTGTATGTTGATATATATATACAGGCTTTCACACTAGTTCCCATTTGGTCCAGTGTTTTCCCCCAAAAGTAAAAAAAAACATACCCATATCCCCGTAGATCAAGTTCGCCACGTCCGCAACACTCATTCCGGAGGTGTCATAATACGGGTATCTCTCCACTTCCTTCTTCACTTTCTTTGCCTCAGCGACTTTTGGTGCTGCCTTCGCCTCGGTTTTCTTTGGGAATGGTGCCACAACCTTTCCCAATCTCTCCAATTGAACGGCCTCCTGGATTCCTTTCTCGACTGCCAGATTCACCAAATCGAATACCATTGAAGAAGTATCGGGATTGCTGGATGATGAAGGTACTGAAAAAAATGATTGTTTCTAGAATCAAACATTGATACTGAGTGAGGCATTTATGATATTGGATAGTCCACAACAGTCAATCCATTAGGTTCAAAAAACTCACCATCATTGACCATCTTCTGTTCAGCTTTCGAGGCTTTCTTGATCGGTTCTTGAATTTTCTTCTCATGATCTGCTGCAGAAGTTGCTGGCTTCTTGTGGACTGTCTCAGTTGTTGAAGTCGATGGAGAAACTGTAAGTTTAACTGTTCCTAAAAGGAGTTGGCTGAGTTTCAAATGGATCAGTTATGCTCATATTTTTTAGTTTACTATATTGTGTTATAAATTTCTATGTTTCGCCTAATTTACATAGGCTTGGCATGCTCATTTTTTATTTGCTTGTAGGTTTCAGAGCAAAAGTTTTAGTTGGAGTATAAATTTTCTAAAATCACTATAGTGCTTTCTTCTTCAAAACTTGAAACAATTTTCTGGGAAGCTACAAAAAACCCACTATTTATCTTTGAATTCTTCTTGTTCTTCTTGGCATTCATCTTCTGGCCAACTTGGGTGGCTCCTTCACTGGTTTTATCAATTTCCTTGTCATTCACGACAACCGACTCAACCTTATTTTCTTTGATTTTCTCATCTGTCGACTTGACACTGTCAGTTGATCTCGTTGGTGGAGCAACTGAAAAGTGCAACGTTATTTAGGAAAATTTTGCTGTTTTGAATAAGGTACTTTTTCAGTGATTCAACTTTCCTCACATTCAATCGAAAAAGAAATATTATCAATTTTTCATAACAACAATAATATCCACTGAATTTTTTAAAAGAATTTAGGATCCTCAAAAATTCAAAGAACTCACCATCTGCTGCTGGTTTCTCTTCGATCTTCTTAACTGGTGTGTCTTCTTCATTCTTCTTCACTTTTTTAGCTGCAGTAGGTTTATTGCCATTTGAAATGATGGTTGTGGATTGACTGACTGGTGTGGATGGCAAAACTATAAAAAAAAGTTTCTCACACTGACTAACGGCTCTCGGGCTGTTTTTCAAAGTTTTTAGGTATATCATTAATAAATCAATCGACTGAGTACCGAATGAATTCCGTGTCATCAATCTTCTCATAAATGTTTATGTTTCACCGAGTGAATTTCAGTATGTTATGATTATTATTTGTCAATACAAGAATCGAAAACAATTTTTCTTGAAATCATTCTTGAAAATCTTATTCAAAATTTGTATATCTTTCGGCAATTCCAATTAAATTCATCATAAATCAAGCCTTTTTTAGAGAAGTTTCAAATAAACCTTACCATCTAGCTTCTTCTCATTGACAATTGATGTATCCACCACCTTCTCCATCTTCTTATCCAACTTTTTCGCAATCGGTTCAGTTGATGTTGTTGCTGCAGAGGCTGAAAATTTGGAGTTTTTCGTGGAAATTCACGGTTCTAAGAGGCCTATTTCTCATGACATTTACTTTTAGACCATTTCACAATCGAAAAAGTCTTCTCGTTCTAAACTTATCGTATTTCTTTTCTTATTTTTTGAATAGATAGGTTTACAATAGCCAGTGTTTTTCAAATTCCACTGAAGATTGAAGCTTACCTCCTAACACCAACTTCTTTTCTATATTCTTAACATCCTTCGGCTTATTCACTGCGTCAATCTTCTGCTTTTTCTCATCCGGTTTACCGGGGATATTACCCCACACTTTTAGTAGGTCCACTGAAAATTCGACGTTTTCTTGGAAAATGTTTTTCCAAAATTATTTTGTATATTTCGTGATTTTTTCATCAAAAAGGTGAATTATTTCCAATGACAAAAACTCACAGTCCACTTTTTGATTTCTCCTCTCTTTGGCTGATATTGTTGGCGCTTGGTCTGAAAAATTGAAGTTTTATTGGAATTTCGCGGTTTCAAATACTAGATTTTTTATACAAATTGTAAATTAGAAGTGATGATTTTGGAGAAAACTTCAAATTGATTGGCTGACTGAGTATCAAATGCAATCATTGTTGCGAGAAGGTAAGCTAAGTCATAGTTTTTGTAGAGCAACATATTATATACGTTTAGTACTCAGCCAGGCAGTAATTCTACAGCTTTTCTATGTACAACTTTTCACAATCAAAAAATGACTCACATTCCCATTTCATGTTAAAAACCTTCTCGTCCTCGAACTCCTCTTCCTTATTCTCATATCTTCCCGGATTCATGTTTTCATTCACTATTGTTTCCCAATCACCAATCTGATCTTCAGGTTCCTCATCGAACTCCTTTTCTATACCTCCCATCATTTTCTTGAACTGCTCTTCCGAATCAAATGTGAAACCAGGAATCAAGTCCCTAGCCCATTTTTGAGGAGGCAAGTAACCCGTCGATTTTTCAGCTTTCGGATCCTTGACCTCCGCTTTATCTTCTGCCGTCGCGTCGATCTTCGCCAGGGCCTCGGCCTCAAGTCTATCGATCTCTTCTCTTCTCCTTTTGGCTTCCTTCGCATATTCGGCCTTTTGTTCGGGTGTCTGCTTCTCAAATGGAATTGGGGCTGGTCCATTCCTCATGGCAAACAGCCCTTCGAAAAGGTGTTCTCCCATTTTTTGTAGCTCTCGGTATCTTATCTGTTCGTTTTCTTCTTCCGATCTTTTCACCGGGCTTTTTGATGGCGTAGGTGATGATATTATGTCTTTTGCCATCTTGAGATCCAGTTTCTTCTTTCTTTCATCATCATGGTTTTGGAAATAATCCAAACCATTCGTCTTTGGACGAGTGCTTGGCGTTGGCAATACCGCTGATTTTTTAGTGGTTTTTTGATCATGTGCTACAGCTTCTTCCTTCAACTTTTCAGCCAACACTGTCAAAGAAGCTTGTTTTGGCTTGATATCATCATTATTCTTGTCTTTGTCGGTTTTCTCGGCAGTTGGAGGTTCCACGACGTCGATTTTCCCAGAATCTGTAGTTGATGACGCATCAATTTGTTGTGGCATAGTGATCGGATCTTCACTCGTTTGAGCAACAGTATCTTCATTTTCTCGAGCAGCATCATTGGGTTGAGGTATTACGATAACATACACATTTTCACTTCCTTCTGGTATATCCTCAACTTTTCGGACTATTTCGTAATCTCCAGCATTCGCCAACATGGCAGAAATTTGACCAAGTTCAGCTGTTCCAGCACCATCAGTTTTTTTGCTCATGTTTTCCACCGCACCTTCTTCATTTTCTTCTTTTGGTATTTGTTCTGCCTTGTTCACATGAGATTCCTCGGTAATTGGAAATTGCGCAGCTTCTGCAGTTTCAGTCGAAGTAGTTGGAGTAACGTCAATTGGTTGGGATACTTCTTTTGGTTCGACATCTTCCAGTGCTGCTACTCTGGTTGTTACAAAGACTTCTACCACTTTTTCTTCTGTTTCAGCATTTCCACTAGTTTCAGCAGCGGCATTGTCGACTTCTTGAGCAGCATCATTGGGTTGAGCTATTACGATAACAGTAACATCGTTTGTTTTTGGTATATCTTCAACTTTTCTGACTATTTCGTAATCTCCAGCATTTGCCAATATGGCAGCAATTTCACCTAGTTGACTGGCTTCTTCACTTGTATCCAACACTTCGGCTACATGAATAGTGTCAGAATGTTCTGATTGTTTGTTGATTTGAAGGTCCTCAACTTGCATAGATTCGTCTGTTCCAGCACCATCAGCTTCTTTGATCATATTTTCAGCCAAATCTTCTTCATTAGTCACTTCTGGCTTGCTCACATGGGATTCCTCGGTTGATAGAAGTTTCGCCGTTTTTTCTGTTTTAGATTCAGTATTTGGTGCCACGCCGATTGATTGAGACGTTCCATTCGGTGCATGATTTCCCAGCAGTGGTACTTCGGTTGATGCTGGAGCTTCATCCACTTTTTCTACTGCTTCAGCATCTATTCTAACTTTATCAATAGTATCATCCAATGATGTTGGACGAGAAATTGTGCTAGCCGATGGAATAATTTCTTGATTAGTTTCCAAGGCTTCATCAATAGCTTCATCAATAGTTTGAACATCAATCGGCGAACTTGCAATGCTTTCTGTTTGTTCGTCGTCCATCTGGATATCCTCTGTTGTCGGATTTTGTGCAGTTTTAGCTGTTTCAGCGTCATCCCTTACAGCTCCATCAGTTTGAACTACAATTTTGCTAACGTCGATTTGTTCTGGATTCGATTGTGTGACAATGAGTAGCGGTTGAGTCGATTCGAAAGTTTCTTCATCGAGAATTTCAGTTGTATCTATTCCGAGATCCACTGCAACAGAAAGTTGTGCGTCTTTTGCATTTCCAGCTTCAACCTTCGCTAAATCAATCTGTTGATCCTTAATATTGTTGTGAGCAACTTGTTCTGGCTCCGATTCGCTGATTGATGGCAATGATTGCGATGCTTCATATGCTAGTTCTTCGATAGTCTCAGTTGGAAGTGGGATCTCTCCATCGTCGACATCATAATCAACTGACTTGATTAGGATGGTGGCGTCTTGTTTCGATACATTCGGTTTCATCTTGATTTGCAGAAGTGGATCCTCGATTGGAGCTGTCTCCTTGATGAGTGTAGAATCCTGGATGTTCGGATCTTCAACAACATTTGATAGTCCAGTAGTTTCATGTGTATCCTTATCCATTACTGTCTCTTTTACATTTTTCGATTCCTCAGACTTCAGAGTCTCCAACACTTCTCTGCTAATCGATGGAGCAGTTCCAGTCGCATCAGAGCTTGTAACGATGTCTGAAAGAAGATTCTATTGGTTGATCGAAAAAACACTGATACCTTTGACATCCATTGATGTTCCTTGTTGTTCCTCAAGTGGAATTACTGGACTCATCATTCCACTTCCATCGTCTTCAATTGAGTAGAATACATCGGTTGGTGAATCACATTTGGAGGAGGGAATGGATATGGCATCACTGTTGGTTGTGTCGTCGTGCATGGCTGAAATATGAGTTATGATTGACTTACTCAGTTTCAGAAGCACATTTTTTGCTAAAATTATCATTTTCAATTTTATATTCTAGTTTATCAATATAGTATCTATCAAAATTGTAGATCAAGAAATAAAATTGTTGAAACTAGAATATTTTGTATATACTAAAAGTAGTTATGATCGAAAATATAACTTTTTATGTTGTTTATGATTGCACATAGTAGTACAAATATCAAGGCTTTCTGTTTCAAGAACATTTCTTCAGCTTCACATTCTATAGTTGTACTAATGATCCTGGACCATATTACACATACATAAATCCAAAAATTTTGCATTCTACATGATTCCATTATCTCATAAAAGAGCCCATATTTTACTCATGAGCTCATAAATGAGCCATTTCTATAAAAATACTCACCACCACTTTTTCCTCCTTCTTCCTTCATCTCATCCAATCTCGATTGCAAAGCATCCATTCCGATTCTCAACTGCTCCAATTCCAGTAATGTCGCTGCTTTGAACTCCTTGAGTTCAACGACTTCCGTCGTCAGTTTTGTTATTTTATCTGCAAATATATAATCACTGATATACTGATAACCTGATAATAACTACCTTCTAACTGCTTATTAGTTTGAGGCGATGACATTTTGCATCAATCTGTAAATATGACACTATAATAATGTGGTTCAATTTACAATAACATCAAAAGCTACACATATTTAGGGGAAGGAGGAAAACAATAAAAAGTTATAGTGCACGAAATGGTATCGGTGTCTGCGTCTCTCACCAAAACAATAGTGTCTCGTTTATTTTTGAGATCACCGGTCGAATGAAGAAGGCCTCGTCATGGGAAATATTATGTGTTTCGAAAATTGTATGTTTTTTTTATGCAAACGCTAGTTTTGTTTGGTGAGCTGCAGATTGGAAAATACTACTATCCTTCTACCGTATCCTTGGGGGTACTGTACCCGAGTATACTGTAGATAAGTATACTGTACAATCACGTGAATTGATAATAACGATTATCAAGTCGATAAGTTTCAAAATTAATCAAGTGGTGTGGCACACACATTTACTAGACCTTATGTCTCGTGTATATATATATATATATATATAATACACAAAGGCATTTATAATCAAAAAATGAAAGAGAAATGGAGAGGGCAGGAATATGAGGGGATGGATGGATGGAGGGGAAGGAGGAACACTGGCAGGAGAGGGGAAGGAAGAGGAGGAGTGTGTTGAAACATGGCTTGGTGGCTGGATGATTTACAAGGAAGGAGGAGAAGGAGGCGGAGAAGGAGCAGTGTTTTTGGATAATGTGAGAGTATGATGAAGGAGACTGAGTAATTGAGACGAGTAGTGTGGAATGTACTATTAACATGTGTGGTGTATAGAAAAAAGTTGAGAAGGTTGAATGTTTCTGAGAATTGATGAGTCTCTTTAGATCATAGAAGGCTGGAGCTAAACCTAAGTTGAAGGAACTTTGAAATGATAAAAACTGTCGCTTCAGAAGGATTTAGTGAGGAGATTTTATCGTTTTATTTACGTTCCATTGTTAAGCTCGAAGCTAAACCTAAACTCGAGGTGCTTCGAAACGGCGAGTCGTACTTTTATCCTATTTCATATTTTCTTTTTCGAAACAGTGATATTCGAATACCAGTATGAAGATTGGAGCTAATCCTAAACTCAAAGTACGGCGAAATTCAGGATATTTTCGGTTTCATGTTATGCCAAATTATCGAATTTTTCTTGATTATCTTGATTCTGAAGAATTACTTGTGTGCAGATCGAGTACATTTATCATCATTTTTCACCAAAAAGTGGCGCGAAAATCTGTCGATGTCACATGGTTGTTGCTTTTTCCACTCATGAATCACAGAAATACCGCCGGCTTACTCATCGACACCGACTGTCATAGAATTTGGCGCGTTGAAATTTTTTCACATAGCTTTTTTGGGGGTTTTTATCACTATGTACGTTTCGATATCAATATACAATTGCATATTGATATCACTGATAAGCATATATGCCTCGATTCCCACATTTTAAATAGATACAGAAAGGGTGACACCAAACATGCCGTGGCGCCCAAATGTAAATATACACCAATTGATAGTTGGGTGTATAGAGCGATTTGAATATGTCTCAGGAAAACAAAAATGAACCTAATTATTTTGGTTTTGGGTCTTGGCACGAAAAGTATGGGCGATTGAAATGATAAGATTTCGAAATAAAACGAGCAATTTGATATCATGTGATAAAAATGATCGTTCGAAATTTCTCGAAACATCAAAAATCGTATAATAACTCAGAAAGGGATGATTTTTCGTGATTTTCATGGAATTTTGATCTACCGGGTACTGTAGTAGATCAAATGATGATTGAGACAGTACCCCGAAAGTACTGTAACACTGATCAGGTGGAAAAATCAAAGAAAAGAAGGAAAATGAGCATGATAAGTCGAAAAGGAAGCTTTTGATTGAAAAGTTGAAGTTTTCTGGACCCAAATCATCAATATAAACATCGAAAAATTTGATAATAAAGAAATTATAAGAAAAAACAGAGAGACAAAAAAGAAGGGGAAAAGGAGGGGGGAGGAGGGGCCCCCAAACAAAGTCAGTGAGCAACGCGGATGGATGTGGGGGAAGGCAGGGCGAGAGACAAAATGTGGACTAGTAAGAATATGGTTAAGGAGGAGAATATAGAGATGGAGAAGGAATTGGGAGAATGGATGGGGGGAGCGAGATGGAGAAGAAGGGCACCGAAGATATGGCGAAGGAAGGGGGCATGGAGGAGGAAGGAGAATGGAGGATGGAGAAGTGCAGGAGAGGATGGAAGTGATAGGGGGATGGAGTTGTCATGGAGATGGATCTGATGGAGAGTGGTGGAGTAGACAAATAAGAGGAAATATATATTGTTGCGTAGTAAGAATTGTGAAAACGAAAAATAGGTTTAACCCAAAATGGTCGACGCAATATTTGTTGTGTTGGAAACAATGGTGTGTGAAAAGTAGCCATTGAAAGAATACCTGAAACTATAGGCGTCTTGAATTTCAATAGGAGATGGAAATAGTGTGCAAAAGAAGAGACGCAGACATAGTTTTTGGAAAATATTCAAAGAAAATTTTGAATCTATGGCATTTGACACCCTACGAAAATGAGTAACACCATCGCAAATAGTCACTCATCAAGAAGTTTTTGACATTTATCAAAAGGAGTACTGTAGAACAATACATAAGATAGGAGAAGTATTTTGATTGTTGGCTGAGTATTAAATGTGTCCTCCCTATGTTAAATTTCAAATTTCAAAAAGTGACCTAACTTGAACACATCGGTGTTTTTTCGAAACTTCAGAATTTCAATTCTTTTTGAAATAGTATAAAAACTTCTTTTGAAATTTCAAGGTTTTTGTTTTGAAAAGATATGGAAATAATGTGCGAAAGGAGAGACACAGACACTATATTTGAAAACTACTGTTGGAAGTTTGAATCAGCGGCATTTCATTGATTACGTCAGTGAGGAACACAAACACAAATAGTCATCAAAGAAAATAAAGAGTTGGGATACTGTATTTGATTGTTGACTGAGTATCAAACGGATTTTACGAAGGTATTTTTTCTTATGAACATATGTTGGTATATATTTCGAATTTAAAAAACTTTTGAAACCGCTAACCTTCTTTTAGAAATCTCAAGGTTGCTCAAATAGTACATCGAACGATATACAAATAGAGCGATACACACTATCTTATCAGTTTGATATACTCAGATATACTCCAATACACACTCTGTGACATATAGTGTGTATATATAATCGTTTATGTATTACAATCATCCACCCAAACCAGAACACCATCCCGATTGGTGACCTGCTCGGTCCATACCATAGATATGACGTAAGTAGTGCACCTGGCGAATTCATGGGGTGTATCGGCGGTGGATGGTGTTTGATATGGTGTACCACACCACCCACCCTCCTCCCACAATCCTCCTTTTTGGTGATCAATGGGATGGAGAAGGAGGGAAACCTATGTATTATACACATTATTTGTAAATTGTTGTTTTTTGTCGGATGGTGCTTTGATGAAAATTTGACGTTGAAGTACTAACTTGAAAATAGGCTCAGATGAAAGAACTAAACTATTGGCCACTGATACAAATCTCTAAGACAGGTGCAACTGTGAAGATAATTATAATTAATCTTATAATTAGTTCATTATAGTTACCTCCTTCCTCCCGAAAAAGTGTCTGTTAAATGAGCGGGAAGCTGTTGAACAACGCAATACATAAGCGTGACCGACAAGAAATGGGGAAAGTGCAACAGATGATCTCTTTTTTTGCGGTTACGGGGTCTGTAGATAGGGGTGGGTTATGATTTGGATGTACTCTTGCAAGGTTCTTCGACAGAAATGTTCTATATTATACGTCATTAAAAATCGAAAAGTATTTTTGATTGCTGACGAAAGTGACGAGCGTTCAGTTTTTAACTAATAGTAAATCTATGTAAACATGAAGTTGGATTTCCAGAAAATTCAATCAGGGAGTGCAGTGAATAAACCTATGAACGTCATCAAAATTTTGAACTTTTCAGAAACGGCAATTTCTGAAAATTTATGAAAATTTTTTCAAGCATGATTCATTGTAACTGAAAAACTGTGTTTGGTATTCATTTCCTGATATGATGAAACTGAAAAAATATCAATTTCCTGCAGTATGGAGTAGATAACAACAATCTGTCTTTCCCCTCTTCCTCCAAATAGATATTCAAAAAACACTCTCGGTCAGTATATCCAATGCGAGAGCAGATAATGTGCCTGTTGGATTGGTTAGGTGGGGTGATCGAGAAGGAAATTAGGACTTGTAGCATATGAATGGGAAGCTGTTGGACAACGCAATACATAAGCGTGGCCGGCAAGAAGTGGATGAACGACAACAGATTATCGCTTTTTTGTTGCTGTTTCGGGGTCTATAGATAGGGGTGGGATATGTTTTGGATACAGTGTGAGTGGTGCAAATGGTTGTTCTATTCAATTGGATACGTAGGCAAAAACATTAGAATATTTTGAGTGGCATCTCATTTCAGTTTGTATACGTTTCTGTTAAGAAAAGTGAAGCTCAAACAGCTAAACATCAACAATCAAATGTTCGATTTCGTCGTAGAAATAGTACTATCAAAAAACGGCAATGGTTAGAATTTTTCGAACAAACTGGAATAAATAGACGATTCGTTATTGTTCATTATTTCTAGGTTTTTTTAGAGATTTTCTCCTCATTTTCCAAGGGAAATAAATTTACATATGAAGCTCGGCATTTCAAAAACTAACATATCAGATTTTATTAGTAGTGTAGCGTTTCTAGTCAACGTTGCAATAATCTGAAAAACCAATCCATCAGATCTTTTCAAAAGCAATAATATTTGAAGATTATGAAGACCCTCAACTTGAAAATCACAACCACGATCAACGAATCAGCCGTTACCAATATTTATTTCCTAAAATGATATGTTGAAGCAGTGGAAAATCTGAAACGTATTTCGTTTTTGTGTCTCTTATTACGCGATCGATAATAACAATCTATCCTTCTCCTCTTCCTCGAAATATATATTCAAGGAACACATTCGGTCGGTATATCCTTCGGGAGAACAGATAGTGTGTTTGTTGGATTGAGTAGGTGAGGTCATCGAGCAGGAAATAAGGACTCGTAGTTGTTGGGGAGCTGTTAAACAACACAATACATGTAAGCGACACGGAGTGGGGAAAGGTCAACAGATCATCGGTTTTTTGTGGTTGTGCAGTTTATAGATAGGGTTGGATTGTGTTTTGGATGCACTATGCCGGGTCTTCCACTAAAAAACATTCATATTTTCAAGTTTTTGGAGATGATTCTACAATAATGATAGTTTGTTCTGAACAATTGTGATTTGTACATTGAAGTTAGGTACTGCGTTAGATCAACCAGACAAAAAACTGAGTGTAAAAAAGCAAAGAAAATTAAAGAGAAGTTGTCGAAACTGTATTCTTCCGTATTGATGTTTCTGATCAGAGCTTTTTGGTTTTGTGACATTCCGTATGCAATTGATTAGGAATGCACTTGGTAAAGAACGAGGAAAAACAACAAGGAAGGTGCCTGTTGATAGGATAGATGAGATAAACGAGCAGAATAATCGTATTTTTTGTGGATTGTAAGGAATATGATTCAAGTAGTTAGCATAATTTACATAAAACAGTTTCGAGTTTTCTTTTTATGTTATCATCCTCTGAAAAAATAGTTTATAATACACATGGTAAAAATATATGTCGTAACGAGATCACTATTCAAAAACCAATCAAAAAACTGACGACTTCTTTCTGGAAGGATTTGTTTTGAAACTGCAGAATTTTCTGAAAAATCATCTCTTTCTTCATCAAAACATGAAAAGATTCATCCAAACTTGTAATTACTTTTTTTCAGAAGTGGTTACTTGCTGCGAAAAAAACATCTCGGGACGATGAAAAAAAATGCTGATTCAAACTGAGATTATACATTTTTTGTGTCGCGTATCATTATTTTGGAGAGCCCATCATTTGTAGAAAATCAAAGAATCACTTTCAAGACACTAGAAAAAGTAGTTCTGTTGGATATAGGCAATCGAGCAGGTAATCGTTAGCAAAGAGAAGAATGATGTGTGTGTGTGTTTTTTTTTGAGTAGATATTATATCTCATCTACTTTTTGAATAGATCACGATTTTCAAAACTGTCAACTCTTGAATAGAAGGAAAAGCTGATAAATACATCCGGAAATCTTTTGCTATGGTGACATAGAGATTGAAAATCACGACCTTGAATGTTTGAAAATAATCGAGAGACGACTGATATTCAATATAATTTCAGTTGAACTTCGAAAGTCCACCATTCTTCTTGTAAAAAAATATTATGTAAGCATCAACCGTCTTACCAACGATTGGAAACTACAGAAAAGTTATACTGTACTGCTGAAACGGCAAACTTTCAAGAACCTTTCATTGTTTTGCTGAAGTTTCATGTTCCCACAATTTTATAAGCCATCAACAATCGAACTGGTGTAAGTTGAATTTTCCAAACCAGTTTATATCAGATCTGAAAACAATGACTTCGATCCACAAATAGTCACCAAACTGTAACTGCTGAAACTGCAATCATTCAGAAACATTTCTTTTCTTGGGTTCACAAAATTGATGTTCACACGTTTTCATATGTAATTTCCCTCCGAATACCATTCACAAGTACAAATACTGTTTCATTCATGGTTCAAATCATTTGTCTCAAATTGATTCCTCAATAGTTCAATAATCTCCGCTTGAAAAAACGTTCTCCCTCAATTCTTTGACCCATTCCCTTTCCAATTTCAAGGTCAATTAACTCCAAACCCCTTTCACTTCCTCCCATTGTACTTTGACCAAAAACAACTGAAACTAAAAGAAATCAGTGGTTTTTTGTCTGATCAGCTCACCTGATAATGTCCCCTCCATCTTACCATATCAACCATATTTGCCACATCAAACCGTTCAACTATCACTGATTTTATCATCAATTCGAACCCCGACAAAAAACTGTCTTAGAATTTCACTTTCAATCACATCAACACTCTGTTTTGTTTTGATTCGAAGTAAACCTTTGACTCCTTAGGTTTACCCTTCAGTAGATCAAATTGCGGGTTGAGACGACACAACAAAACATGTTTTTGACATTGAAAATTATGCATAAAGTGTGAAGTGGGGTTGTAAAAAACGACAACGACTTCATAAAAATGGAAGGAGACTGGTTGAATACCGCCATTTTTGGGTGAAACGACAACGCATGAAACGATGGCTGAAAAATGTGAGTTGAATAATTTTGATACGGTAGCTAGCTCATTGTGCAAACACTGTGACGACATAATACATACTATTTGATATGGTGTGAATCTCGATTATGCCACACCCTGACTGTCAAACATGATAGTTTGGTATTTACATATTATATATACATGAATGACTTCTTGTTGTTAACAATCATAAAGGTTGTATACTTTACATTCTTTGAACCAAAACTTTAATGGTTTTGTCATATTCTGTATTTAAAGAAGTGTCATGAAATCTATGAATCTATGAATCTATGAATCTATGAATCTATGAATCTATGAATCTATGAATCTATGAATCTATGAATCTATGAATCTATGAATCTATGAATCTATGAATCTATGAATCTATGAATCTATGAATCTATGAATCTATGAATCTATGAATCTATGAATCTATGAATCTATGAATCTATGAATCTATGAATCTATGAATCTATGAATCTATGAATCTATGAATCTATGAATCTATGAATCTATGAATCTATGAATCTATGAATCTATGAATCTATGAATCTATGAATCTATGAATCTATGAATCTATGAATCTATGAATCTATGAATCTATGAATCTATGAATCTATGAATCTATGAATCTATGAATCTATGAATCTATGAATCTATGAATCTATGAATCTATGAATCTATGAATCTATGAATCTATGAATCTATGAATCTATGAATCTATGATTCCTCTAGTCCATTACTATATTGTTGTTTTGTTTTGTCGGGTCAATCTCCTTCCTCCCTCCCTTTCCCTTTCTTCCTACTCGACCGTTCTTCCACTTTCCCTTTCATAGTACAGTAGTTTTTTTGTCCTTTATCAAAAAGGAGGAGGTGGAGCCAATTAATTAGGTTTATCATTTTCAGGTCTATCAAAACGAAATGCGTTTCTGTTGACTTTCACAATGCTGGTTTTCACGATTCTCGCTGGTTTTTTGATACTTATCACTCAATATGGAGAGGTTTGTACTACTACTGATAACAGTTATCATTTATCAATTTCAGCCAGCGATAAGTGATGAAGGGAGTGGTACGGAAGATCTTATTGAAGAGAAAGGATGGAATGAAAGTGATCAGTTGATAGTGGATGCTCTTGGTGATAATGGTATGATTTCTTATCAATTACTAGTTGTCACTTTCAATTTCTAGATGATGAACTGTTAACAAGTGATAAGTGTGATAACGGTTCAACGATCAGTATAGCCCAACGGGGAATGATATTGGATAGACATAATGAATTGAGGAAGGCATTGGCATATGGAAAGGAACGGAATAAGAGGGGATTGATGAATAGTGCAAGGAATATGTATAAATTAGTAAGTGCAGCAACGATATCGGAGTACTATTCAAAACTGACGATTTATGAAAAGGGTGAAACTGCAGCTAATATGTCAAGGAAAACTTTGAAGATACAGTTTTGATACTGATTGAGGTGTTCATAGCTATTCTAACAAATATTATAATGAGAAAAATAACTTATGTTTCATCAGTAACATGAATGTTTAGAAACTTAACTTTCCAATAGTTGTGGGATTTCGTAGACTTCTGATGTTATATATTCTAATAATCCACCGATGATCCTGAAAACGTCCGTTAATCAGATTCAGCAACTTGTCTCAATGATAATTCAAATGAAAAGTTCGGATCTTTTTTGAAATTTACTTCTGAACAAAAAACAATTTTCAGTATATAGATGAAGTTGAAATCTTCGTTTAGAAACTGTGAAAATTCTTTTTTAAAAAAATAATATTCTGGAATTATTCTGAATTATTATAGTTTAGAAAATATTCTGAAAAATTCGTATTTTCCACATTCCCAGAAATTCGATTATGAGATTGAAAGAAAAAGTGTATGTTGATTGAATTTTGATACATGTTTGGATCTGTGAAAAACTTTACAAACGGCACTTTCTAGAGGTTTCGGTCAAAATTGTCAAAACCAATGTCTTTATTCAAAAATCATACTATCATAATATTTTTATTACTGCCATTGATATATTAACTCATGAGACACTAAAACTTTCAGGACTGGGACTGTGAACTCGAAAACCTCGCTGCCAATTGGTCCGAATCCTGCCCCCAACAATTCATGCCTCAATCAATGCTTGGCTCAAACGCTCAACTGTTCAAACGGTATCAAATACTATTTTCCTTATCAACCAATCATCTTATCACTCTATCAGTTTCTGGTTCTACTTCGATGGTCACGATCCATCAATTCACATGCAGAATGCAATGAACAGTTGGTGGCAACAAGGAAGAGAGCGGGGGAATGATGATGAGAAGAATCGGTTTTACGCGAAACGCGGGTATTTCGGATGGGCAAATGTGGGTGATAAGATAGTGATAAGGTGATAAGAAATGATAGTGATTACAGATGGCAAAGGGGAAAACTTACAAGATTGGTTGCTCGTATATCAAGTGTGAGGATGGGGATTCAGCATTGTTTACATGCTTGTATAATGAAAAGTTAGTGATAAGGGATACTGTAGATACTATTTGATCTACCGTAGTACTGTAGTAATAAGACAAGAATTACAGAGCGCAATGTGAGCGAGAAATGATCTACGAGAACGGCAAGCCTTGCCAAAACGACAGCGACTGTTTCACATATCCTGGTTCGAAATGTCTTATCAATGATGGATTATGTCAGGCGCCGACATTGCCTAGAGGTTTTTTATCATTATCACTTTGATATCCAATCCTTGTTCAGACACTGGTCTAAACCAGATATGCAATGGTGCGAATGCCCAAATGACAGACGCAACGAGGCAATTCGCATTAGAACAACACAACTTCTATCGGTCGAGGTTGGCGAAGGGTCTCGAGTGGAATGGAGAGACGAATAGTTCACAGCCGAAAGCATCGCAGATGATTAAGATGGTACGGTAGATAATATCTTGCAGTAAATAGTAAAATAGTGATTAGCACTGTTCGACAACTGATTAGTTGATAGCCGGCGATTAGAAAACAAGCTGGGAAAACAGTAAAATAATGGAATCAGCGAAGAAGCAGACTTTACGATATCGACATATATAATCAGAGATCTTATCACAAGATGAATAATAGAAAGAATGTAGAGATTTACTGTCTGAAAACTGATAATCTGATAATCTTGAACACCAAGTTTTTCTTCGATTCGGCAAACTGTTTCGTTTTTATCACTATTCCTGCATTTGATCATTAGAAAACGAGCTGGAGAAACAGCAAAATAACGAAATACCGAGAAAAATTAGGCTTCACATTACCAGCTTACCTTATCAACGGATCGCATCAGATTTATCAGAAACCGTATCCTTAGGAGAAAAGTAGAGATGATATAGAATTTTGAAATTATCACCCTTTGGAAACTGATAAGCGTTGAAAATATACTTTGAAGCGATTTCTCGTACTCATATCACTATTTTCGCATTTGAAGCATCAAAAAACAAGCGAGAGAAACAGTGAAATAACAAAAACAGTCGAAATCAGATTTCACAATATCAGCATACTTTGTCAGTAGGTCTTATCATATCTCAGAGCACCTGATCAGGGACCTCATTATTTGGTAAATTGTGGAAAAGATATATAGTTTGATATTATCATTTTTCAAGAATTAATACGCCTTGAAAACTAAGCTTTCCCCCGTGTCAGATACAGGATAAAAACTAATCATATCAAAAAGACCTTTTTGAACCATGAAAAATAAGCTAGAGAAACAGAAAAATAATAGAATAGGAGGAAAATGAAAGTTCAAAATATCAGCTTATCACTATAAATCTTTAAGGAATACGATTGTCTCCTAGAAGAATACGCTCAAGAATGGGCCAACAATTGTGTATTCGCCCACTCGAATCTATTCGATCGACCGAATCAAGGACAGAATTTGTATATGAGCACGTTTGTGAATCCAGATCCAAGGAGTTTGATGCATACGGTATGTACCTTTGAACTAGTTAGCAAGCCTATATTATTGTCATTCAGGCTGTCGAAAAATGGTGGCAAGAATTAGAAGAGTTTGGTACACCACCACATAATATGTTGACACCGGAATTGTGGAATTTGAAAGGGAAGGCGATTGGGCATTATACACAGGTACTGTAGGCTTTTCGTGGTGGGATATTGCGAATGAGTCTGTAGCTCTCAGCATCTAATCCAGATGGAACTAAACCTAAATATTCAATTTTTGTCAGAAACTGTAATTTCCAGATGGCATGGGACCGAACATTCCGACTCGGGTGTGGAATATCAAACTGCCCCAAAATGTCATATGTTGTTTGCCATTATGGTCCAGCGTAGGTTTTTTATGGAAATATTGCCCCTTACACTTAAAACCAACCAACTGCTCCAAAACATTCAAATTCTCGTCCTATGAACCTATGAAACTGAAATATTTTTCGAAAAAGTTGGTTAATGTGATGACTCCTTTTTTCAGTGGAAACCGCAAAAACCGAATGATATACGCAATCGGTGAGCCATGTCGCGTTGATATGGATTGCCCGGAAGGAACATTCTGTGATCATCGATCATCACTTTGTGTGATAACAAATCGATAAGGAATTGTGATAAGGATGGATAATAATTTAAATACGTGTAAATTAGTTGTTGTAGTTTGTGTAGATGTAAATAAATTTTTGAATGTCGTACTTTATGAAATATCAAGCTATATTTTATTTCTTCATTACCAAAAGGGCACAATGGAACAGTTTTTGATCATCAATATAGAAGTTAGGTTTAGTGAGCCAACAACGGGACGAAAATAATTTCACGCTCCAAATACTACCTTTGAATGCCTCGCGGGGATACGTTTCGCCATTTGTCTGTAATTGGAGTACTTTTGAAGCTGTGAGCACAACCAATCTTCTCCTCGCCATTGAATCTCAACACATCAAGCTTCCTAATTGAGTGTGACTCGGCGAATAACGGCAAACAATGATTTCGCAGCGATGTTACATGTGACTCTCGAACTTGCTGATTTTCAGCACAAACTGATAAAGAATTCAGAATCTACATCAAAAAAGGTGGCAGATTCATTCATACAGAAATTGTCATCTCAAAGCGGCTCCTGACAAATTTACAAACATTTCCAGAACCTGCTGTACTCACACCACATCTAGCTCCTGAACCTAATACGAGTTATTCTCTTGAAACAGTATAACTCAATCATTATTTGTGTGTACATGCCTTTTTCCATTGATTTCGTTTTAACTTGTGATAAGTCAGAAATCTAAAGTTATATTACTCACTGTTCCGAAACTATTCCTTCCTAGATTTAAAAATATTTCAAACTAATAACAATCCAACTAATATACACTTTTCTGCCAGCCTTTTCTGTTCTTTTATTGAATACAACTCTAAAATCTATTCAATGAAAATCACCGGAAACAGTATTTTTCGAACATTTTCGTTCCCCCACATCATATGTATTCCTTATCACTAAAACATTCTCATGGCTTCCTTTGACGTCTTTCATTCCTGACGTATTACCCATAATTGGTGGTTTTATCTATTTTCAGCTTCAAATGAATCATGTTTCCCTTGTTGCCTTAGGATTAGTTCCATTTCTTATTAGCAGTACAATGCCGAAAGCTGGCACGACAAGGAAAAATGAAGCCCTGGAAAAAATGCGGAGCTCACACTTTTGACCATTGAGACGAGAAATGAGACGGAAAACGACAAAAAATGAAGGCAATAGTGTTGAGAAAGTGAGAGGGAGGAGAGATAGAGAGGAGTTTCTTCCATATAAATAGAAGTTTTTTTAGTTTGTGAGGCAGTTAGTTATCAAATTGGCTGAAAAAAAGTGAAAATGGTATGTTTTTTTTTCATTTTCTTTGTTACTGACTTTGAATAGCGAAATTCATATTTTCAGTTTTTTGAAGCAGTATATTTGTTGAGAATAGGTTTTGGCTGATGACTGAGTATCAAATGCACATAATTCCAGAAAACTATATCAGATATGATGAATCATCCCCAAAAAACTTTCAAATATTTGTTCGACTGAGTATCAAATGTAGCTGAAGTCATATGCATTTTCAATCATAATTCAATACCCTAAATATGCCATTATCCAGTATCCAATGCACAGACAATTAGAAAATCCATGAATTTTCAGCTCCCCAAAACCCATCCCTTCCTGAAAAAAAAGATGACAGAAAAAACTGGATTATCCGATATTCCGGGCGTTGGACCGATTGCCAAACATATTTTGGAGCTACTGGGATTTGAAAAGATGAGAAATTTACCTCCATATTAATAATAATGGCAATGATTATCCATTTTTCGACAATTTTCGAAACTGAAAACTCTGAAAATATCTCAAATTTTCCAGGCTCTTGACGTCTACTGGTTGTATATTCATTGTAGCAAGGATAAAACAAAGATGAGCCATTTTATAGAGGTGAGCACCATTCCAGTTGATTTTCAGACAAATACTGAATATTTAGAATGACTACAACTACACTAGAATTGATATGAAAGCAATATCAGAAGCATTCGAAAGTTATCAACTGAAATATCCTGTGAGTGATAAGAAGAGGGAAAAGACACGACCGATGGCGAAGGAAATGATAAAGAAGATACAGAATGCACCGATTGATGGCGATTATCATTCGGATTTGATTACGGTTATCACTGCGCTTTTTGAGGGATGATTATTTGATATTATCGATGGTTTTATATGTGATTATTATGTGATATATGTATTTTTGTGATAAATTTTAATTAATAAAAAACAGACCCAAAATTTAAAAACCAAGATAGTTCTTTGATGAATCGTTCGAAACCGCGAAATCGGCATCTTTACATGATTGTAAATGTGGCAAATGCCAGAAACAGAAAAACAATTGATGCTCTCATGATAATATCATAACATGGCGATGCTTTTCTCCCGAATCAACATGCCACTTGGATTTAGTGTGATTTGATTACAGTTATCACTTTCTTATTTGAAGGATAGTATCGCTCATTATGTGATAATATTATGGCTGTTGGTCTGTATAAGTTATTATTATGTGATATATTTTATTTGATAAATTTTATGAATAACTAATAAAAGGTGATATTTATGAAATGGTCAGCGATTCGATATAAAGAGCCATTGAATATCGGAAAATAACTTCTTTTTTTTCGCTCATATCGCAATTTAAACGAAAAAATTCATTTCACCCTGTAAATGAGAAACCCTAGAAACGGAAAAATAAACTTTGGTTTTGAATTAACAGCAGAATACGGTATTTATGGTTGACTTTCCAAAAACAAGAGCTCGTACATGTTAGGTTAATTGATTGTCGTTGCATAAATACAGTATACTAGAGCGTTTACAAAGTGGGTATACTGTATTAAAGGCACATAACCAAATCCTCCTTTGAATGTATGGGATAAACCAAGATATTCGAAACCTGATCCACGTCATCAAACTGTCTGCGTCTCACGTCTTTATGTACTACTTTCATCTGCTCTTCTGATTCAATGGATATACTTTTCCAGTTTCACTGAACATATAGGAATGTGTTGTTTTTGGTTTATTCTATTGGTTGTCTAAGTCAATATCCAATAAAAATTTATTCATTGAACCGGTCGAAAAACATAAAGATACGCAGGTACGGCGACAAATGAGCCATTATGTTGATAGTGAGCATAATACTTATAAATCGTCAATGACGAGTAGACGATGGTCCGATTCATGAGGCAGTTGTTGCGTGGGCACCAATAATTGAAGTTGATTGTTGATGGCATTGTTGGGAGGAGGGAGGAGGAAGGAAGTATGGAAGGAATGAGGGAATTGTGGGGGCTTTTATAGACCACAGAAAACCCATATGGAATATTTCACAAATCGAATTAAAATTTATGATATAAATATCATCAAATGATCAAGAATCATGGGTAGTGTGACGTGTTGTTATGTATCATTGTGATTCGAGGTCTGTGCCTTTCATACAGTATACCTTCATTTTGGAGTACGGTAGTATAGGTACAGTCTTGTTAATAAACCCGCTTGGTATGAATTTTGACGTTTTCATTTTCTAGGAGTCAGAGCAACTAGGGTTACTGTATTCAAAAAGTAGGAGCCTCTGAAAGAAATTCAGGAGAGGGAATGTGCTATGTTCCTTTAATACAGTATACCTCTGTTTAGTAGTACGGTAGTAATGTGAAGTAAAGTCTTGTTGATAAAATCAACTGGTACGAAATTGAACTTTTTCAGATTCGACACAGTATCTGCTTTGTATGAATATTCAATGATTCTTCTTCAATACAGTATCTAACTGCTCGAACAACTATATAGTACTGTATTAAAAGAACATGTTTTTATCGGCTTGTACAGTAGAGCGCACTAGCTCAACCACACCTTTTCAGTGTAGCCTATTGTCAAAAAAACACATGTTTATTCCCCTATTAACATCCTTGTTTACCCCGAACTCTAGGCAATCATGGTCTCCAAATGGTCGGCACGATTGTTTACACATTTCTTGGTTTTTTGACCAGATTATTAGTATAAAAGCAACAGGAAAACGATAGAAATAGGTCAAAAAATGTTATTCCTTCTTCTCCTTCTTTCCCTACTATTATGCAGTGCTGAACAATTCAATGCGGATCCTGTATTCTTGAAGGAACTACCGAATGAAGTTAGAGATGAGTTTGCGGATATTATAAGAAATAAGGAATTGGCTGGATTCGAGAAACATCGACAATTGACAGGATGGGCTCAGAAGGCAAATGTTGAGGTGGGATGGATCTAAGGATGAAGCTGGTATAGGTTTAGGTTTACAGAAAGAGTATCAAGAATGGCATGAGAAAATCGAGGAACAAAAAAGGATAGTGAATGAAGATGTTGGTAGAGTTGTGGCAAATATGACAGAAGTATACTCGAAATTGACTGATATACTGATGAATGATAATGCTACGAGACTATATCAGGAGGAGAAATTGAGCGAGTTGTCAACCACTTTCCCAAGAGTAAGCTATTCTAGAGAAAGCTGCAACTAATCCTAAACTATAGGAAGTTCGTGCTCTATTCTTCATTGCTCGACACTATCAACCGGATGATACGGCACCGATTTATAGTAATGATAAGAAGGATAATGGATTTGGGATTGGTTATGAGAATATTTATGGACCTACACAGTATTTAGCATGATTTTTTATGGGTTTTTAGAGATAAATTATTTATTGTACGCAGTTTCACAGTTTGTATAAAACGTATATAATTTATTCCCGACTGCTTTTGTAATTTCATTATCCTCTATAATTGCGAAATATCGAAAATTTCAAATCCTCTAACTGTCTGCGTCTCTTCCTAAAAGCGGCCCGCGAGATGTCGGCTGCTGGAAAAGTGTTGGGTATATAAACAAGCCGCGAATATTGCGTTTTCGATTGGTCCGATGCTAGTGGGTTATCTGAACAGTTCTCTAGTAGGACCACTACGACAAACTTGACTAATCTCTTTTGTCACATTCTAGCTTGATCTTGATTCAAAAAGCTATCAATATTTTCAAGCCCTTTGGGCACATAAAACAGTATGTAGTCTAGCTACCGATTCTTTGAACAGATAAGATCAAAATGATTGTTTAGCAGTGGAGCACATTTGCATCATTGGCTCGCAGATACATTAATGACCCAAATCGTAACAAAAATAACAGCGGGTGGTCTTGATCCACCAACCTCTTAGTTATGAGCCAAGTGCGCTACCATTGCGCCACGCTGTTACATCAATCTGCATAGAAAGAGGATAATATGTCATACACCATATCCTTCTTTTGGTGTATCCACCCTGCATGGTCCGATATGGTGTGGCGGGTCACACCAAAAGGGGTACAACTGGCTGCGCGCAGTTATTACGAAATCGAGTTGAAGGCGGCGTTCATAACACTGGCTCAATACAACTATTTATTGTATAAAAATAAATAAGAGATGGTTAATAGCGGATGGTCAAGACCAAGTGACGAAGAGCCTCGATCACTTTCTCTACATCCATGTGTCTGTTTTTGGCTGAATACTCCCTGATGATGTTGTTCGCCTCAGTAAACCATTTTTCTCCAACTGGATGATCCTCAAGTTCCTTCACATACTTGAGCAGCTCACGAAAATGGCCCAATGCCTCGTACATCGCCGCCACCTCATCTCGTCTCTTCACACGATTCCAATCGAATCGAGGGTTCGTCTCAACCTTCATCCATTCCAATGAATCGTCGACATCGATTGTTGGGTTCTTGTCAACCGATGCTGCCATAACAGCAGTAGCCAGGATGGTGATGGATACAACCTTGAGGCTGATCATTCGTATCATTGTTGATATGATACATCAACTATTTTTCAGCTCTATTTATACCAATTTTTGACCTCATATGATCTTATCATCACGTCGATTAGCAATTTTTTATGCCAACTCAAAGAAAATAGGTTTAGCTATCGAAATAAATTGACGTGACATGTATTTATTGCCAATTCTACCAACGTGGCAAAATTGGCATAGGTACAACCCGCCAAAAAACAAATCATTTCACGAATCAGTCAGCTCAATTGACAATCAATCCATGATGCTGATTGTCATAGCTGCGTCGATCATCGCCTATGCGGTTGCCAAGGACACACCAACTGATGCCGCCAGCTTCGTTGCTCACTACTTCAAGAACACATCAACCATCGAGCTCGCCAAACAATTCGTCGATCGACAACTCGACTCGTTTGAGCATGATATCGCCGTCGAGTTTGAGAAGGAATTTGCGATGGAGTTTGGGGATCAAGGAATCAAGGGAATATTAGATGCGCACAATGAATTGAGAGCAACAATTGCAAAGGGTGGATTTAGTGTTAATGGCGAGATACTACCACCTGCTAGGAATATGAAACCATTGGTAAGTGTTTAGGCTAGTGGTTAGGTTTAACTCCATCTTCAGACTTGGAGCCCAGTTTTCGCAAGTTTTGCCAAAATTGCTGCAATCAAAGAATGCTTACTGGACTCAACAATGTTCTACAACATCAAATATTTGGAAGAGAAGGAGGATCAAGGCTCCGATCAAGAATTGGGTGCTCGAGCTGTCAAATATTTCGAGCACAGTTTGAGCAACTTCAACTATGTGGAAAAGGACTCGAATGTGTATGCCAAACAGGTCGACACACTCAAATATCCATCTCCATTCTTTCCTCGTATCATTTCGGATCACATATCACAAGTCGGATGTGGATTCACAAAATGTGGCGGACACCCACTTGTTGTGTGCTTGTATGAACTATCAGCGTATGTTATCTAATCAATTATCACTTGATAATATGTTGATATTATAGGCAAGGATTGGGACTCGGACATGTTTATGAAATTGCACAATGAGCCAAACAAGAAGAACAAAAGATAAAGAATGCATAATTTTCTCCCAACTCGTTTAGATTTAAACATTTTTTTCATTTAATAAATCGGTTATTTTTATGTTTTATTTAGAACGTCTCGCTATTTCGCAATAGCATCCAATTGCGCCTCCCTTGGTGTGACCCGCCACACCACATCGGACCATGCAGGGTAGACACACCAATAGAAGGATATGGTCTATGACATATTATCCTCTTCCAATGCATGTTGATGCAACAGCGTGGCACAATGGTAGCGCACTTAGCTCATGACTAAGAGGTTGGTGAAACAAGACCACCCGCTGTTATTTTTGTTGCGATTTGGGTCATTGGTGTATTTGCGGGCCATTGATGCAAATGTGCTCCACTGCTAAATAATCATTTCGATCGTATCTGATCTGAAAATTAGTGGCTTTGAGACATCGGATTGATGAACAACTGATTTATTTATATACTGATTAAAAGGATTATTTTGGTCGTGCCCATCCGAACCACCCAACGATTGGCGTGGTTTCCATTACATTGAAGTATTTGATGAGCATAATTCCTTACATGTTCTTGATCGATCCAGCTCTACAAAAGGTTATAATGTGATTGAATTTCTGAAATGGTATTTACCTAGTATTTAAAACTTCTAAAATGGTGGTTTGCTTGCCAAACTTGAATGTTCTCCCAATCTTATCCTCTCCCAATGGCTATGATGTGGACATCACACTTTCCAAAGTGTTCACTGAAAACCAACTATATAACTATATTGGAATGGGCAAGCTTACAACTTCAATTTTTCAATCTCAAGTCACCAAACGATTTCTGAGTTCCTGGTTCTCTATTTCTTTTTTCATTTTCAACATTGATTGGCCCATGTAATTGTTCTTGATCTTCAGTTATTGTTTGGTAACATCCAACCTTTATAGAGATATATACAAGAGTTAAAGTTACGCCAACTAACGCAGTTTCAAGAACTTCCAATTTGTTGGGACGACGCAATAGAAATTGGGACGAGCAAACATGATCGACTTATAGCTACGAATGTATTTTGGTAGAATATAAGCTAGATTATTCTTCTTTGACAATCTGATTTCTCTGAAATAATGATAATTGTTTGAGTCGTCGTCTACGAAGCGAAGAAGTCAGGTTTTTTTTTGAATCTATTCTCGCATTAGATAAGCTTTTGTGAGTTTCCAAAACAAAATGTTGTGTCAAAATTTGCTCTAGGAAATTAGAAGTGCTCCCTTGGATCGTGCCACGTTTGAACTATTTATTGCTGTTTCTGATAGGCTAAATCGTTTTAAGACCATAAGATGATCTTGCTAGCTTCTACTCCAACTTTGGATAATATTTGATTCCTCACCTGGATCCACTTATCCATGATTCCTCCTCTGTTACAACTACTGTATCCATTTCAAGCTTCTTTCATCATAACTTTGGCATTCCTTCGAATACCATTGGTTCAGTACACAATATCGTGTCAATATCACCCTGAAGTTTGAAATATGAGGAATATATACTAAGAAAAAAATACGATAGTCTGAAAAACACCGAGAAACATACAGACAAAATGAAGGAATGAGAATGAGAATGGATATCTTGGTGTAATGGTGTGCGGTCCACCCTCCTGGAGGTGTGTATTGCGACAATAAAACACAAAGCAAAGAGTCTGTTAGGGAAGGGTGTCTGGCGGGATATTGCAATATTTTTATTGTGTGTAAACATAAAACTGTTACACAACACGAGTAGGATGTACATTCTTCATAGTTTGATATCAACCAGAGTATTGAGGGACCATAGAACCCCAGATGGATTATGGTCTCGAGTGGAAGATTAGATATATTGGGATACTTTATGTATTGATAATGTAAATAGAATCGTTTCAAAATGTGACTTCTATATCACTTAGCTTGAAGAAACTACACCGATAAATTAAGGTTCTGGATCAACACCAACAGTAAAGACGCATTAAACTTTCGAACAAGGTCGTCCTATGAAATTGCAAACTTCATAAAAACCAGAGTCCTCATCAATGTAACCACAAATCTCTTCATTCACTTCCTTCTGAGCTGCCCATTTTCCGTGATAATCACAGATTGTGTAAACGTGCTCCATCGCCAAATTTGTGCTAAGTGCTACAGTACTCTCTCAACACACACATCGGATGCAGAACCTAGTCGATAAGCATATCAATCATTCACACTACAAACCTCTATCCCTTATCTATTTTGATCTATCCAATCGATAAACACCCTCAAGAATGCCATACGTGAGTATCAACATGTCTGGTTCTATCCCGTACGACATCCCCTACTGGCTTGCATGGTGGGCACTAGAGTAATGCACCCTTTGTCGCACCCTTTTGCACCATTTTTGGGGCCAATACAAAATACTGTTCAGCTTGAGGCCACAATCATTGTGTTGTTGGTTGTTCGTTTTGAATGATTCAGTTCTATCAAGAGTGGTTTTTGTAGGTTTCAGATATTCAACACAATACGCGCCAACACAAAATGTGTGTCAGTTCAATTGTTGCGGGACCCACGGGGCTCCTCCATTTTCCCAGCTGTTCAATCCTTCTCAAAGGTCATGCATCCCTCCCCCATCTCCTTCCCCTCCCACTCCCTCCTCTCCTTCTCTCATCACACCACAATACACTCTAGTCCTCCCTTCCCCCTCCTTACTTTTCCCCTTGACATGTGCAGAGGCGTACTCTCTCATTTCACCACACTATCTCGCTCACCCGTCCCTTACCGCATCGGCCCATTTTCTCCCATTTTCCTCCCTTTTTCATTGCAATTGTACTGTTTTTTGTCGTTTAAGATGGAAGAATCAAAACCAGAATTCGAGCAAATTCACAATGGAATGCGATCGGAAACTGAAATGACATCGAATGGTTATGCAATGTTCCCGCGGGATAATCAACAGGTAAACACTTTTTTTCGCTTCGAGACCCAATTTCGATGTTTCAGAAGCAATTCCAACCAGAAGAAATCAACATGATATGCCACAGATATGTGGAAAACCATCAAGGATACTTGTTGGATCGGAATGCGCCAGGACTCATTGTAAGTTAGATTTTCGTGTCGAGACCCATAACCTGAAATTACAGTCAAAGAGACAATTGATAGAGAATATGGTAGTGGAATGCAATAATATGGGATATGGAGTGAGGACTTATAAGCAAGTTGAACAGAGATTGAGGGATGAATTCAAGAAGCTGAAGAAGTTTATACATGCATATGTAAGTATTTTTACTGTTTTGAAATTATGGTAAAATAGCAAATTGATTGAACCATGCGATAACTCGTATGCAGATGTTACTGTATTTGAAGAAAAATTGATTTTTACAAAACACAAAATCTTTCACAATTTTTCAAATTGAGAATTCAAAAAATTTCCAATCAAAATGTTTCAGCATTTTTCAATGTGCCTATCAGTAATATATGTAGATTTGAATCCAAAAATTGCGGATTTCTTTAGGCTTAGGTTTAGCAAAGAACAAATTATTTTCTCGAAAGTTTTTTACGCTTTCGAACTTTTTATTTGAAATTTATTTGCATTGCAATCATTGATCAATTACAACTAATTTGGCGTCTATAAGTTTACTCACTGTCTTGGAATTATAAATACAAAAAATGTTGATATACTGGTACAGTGCACCACACAAAAAGAATGCATATATCAAATAATTTTTTTCGCTTTCAAGTTTTGTATTTTCAAAACTTGCCAATTATTGACCATTTGTTGTATTGTTGAGACTGACTTCAATAATCCAATCACTGATCAATTCCATATTCTGATTTTCGTAGAAGCTATGTATAATTTTCCAGAACTCAGTGCGCCCCAACGCCTCAGGCGTCAGGCCCTATCCCAAAGCATCACCAGGCACCATATTCCTATTCGAGAAGTTACACAGTCAGCAACAAGAAACTGGTATCATCGATGACTTTGATATAATCTCCCGATCCCCATCCGTCGAGCCAAGATTACACGACAATGATGGCACATCCAATCAACTACAGTACAATTATATGGTGGAACCAGTTGTCTATCATCAACCACCACAACAATATGTGAATCAAGATGGTGGTGTGGTGAAGAAGAGGAAGTATGATAGTCCGGAGAAAATGGTGGATAATAGTGAAGTAGCGAGTCTTCAACGAATCCATCTGATAGAAAAGATCGAGCTGGCAAAAACGAAGAAGAAATATTATAAGAAATTAATTGAAAAGGAGGATTTGAAGATCAAGAGGTGGAAGGCGAAGGTGAAAAATGGGAAAGCCAATGGCGAATCATCTGAATCAAGCTCTGACGATTCGGATATCGACTGATCTACCACGGATATCTAACTGATCTCTTTTTATTTCGGGTTACAATAAATAATAATATTTTCAACTGTATATTAATCATGAACTTCGGTCACCACCCATGTTCCTTTCGGATACATTTTCGGGTCGAATTTGATGTGTCGAATACTGATATTTATACCATTGATCCAGTTTCGTGATGTTAACATACTTCGATTATCAATCTGCAATAATATTCCCTTGATATACCTCTGATATAGACAACTTACAATAGTGCCAAAGCTTTCATGATAAGTCTCCGCCCATTTTCGATTCTTTGACAATGGAGGAAGTCTGGCATCGCGGATCATGATCATCGGTTGCACATTATTTTGATAGAGTCGAACTTCGAATTCTGGGGCACAGAATTTCACGAATTTGATACATATCCAATTCTGCAAAAAGGTACAGTATACCGTATTCATCAAACTTTAAAGGCACATACATCATTACTGTGTGTGAAGTGTCCTTGAATGAAATCGCCGATTGAGAATTTCCTATCTGTATGGAATATTGCGGACTTGTGTTTTTTGAGCATCCACACGAAAACGGTAAATGGGTCTCGCGGTGATTTTCCTGTATTGTTACTGTCGTTTGTGATTACTGTAGTTATCAAGCCAACTTCGATGATCTGAAAGTCCTTCTTTTTTAGGTTTAGGTTTAGCTCAAGGCACTCACGTCAACTGTTTGTGGAGTCTTTTTGACAGGATTTTCATCAATCTGAAATAGATAGAGAGATAAGGGGAATGAAGAGACGCAGACATACACTTTCAGTCTTTGAAATATACCAAACGGTTGGTTTTGCGTTTGGCTTCATGTCCGGTTTGGATCGTTTTATTGTGATCTTATACCTTCCCGCAATTGTCGGCCCCAAATTCCAAGCATCTCTGAAAAAAGGAGTATGGTATTACTGTAGATACCGTATGATTTACGAAATATATCCAATCTTCTCATGATAAGTATATGATCCAGGTTGATAACCAACGGGGAAAATGAACTCATCAAACGTTATTTGCACCGAGTTTTTAGTTGTTTGACTTGTTTTCAGAACTGGTTCGATGTTTTCATAGATGACGCATGTGAATTTTGGAGTTGTAGCATTTGGTTTTGATGGAAAATAAAGGTCATACTCTTCCTTGCTGAAAAAGAGACATTTGATACTCAGCCGAGCAGGGAAAATCTACCTGAAAGTCATGTTGACCCAACCACCGACTCGTATCACTTTGTCATCTGGATAGGCAATCAGTACTCCATCATTGCCAGGATAACTCTCTTTGGTCCATACAAAATATGAGTTCTCCTCCTGAAACTTCAGATGTTCGGTAGAGCGCGTTTTCAACATACTTTTAAACAAGCAATTAGACCGATCACATTCATCTTGTTGTTACCGCTACGGAAATTTTTGTATTTAGTCAAAAAACTGGAAATCAAGAAAAAACCAACATTTGAAGGTTAGCCATTTGATTTTGAATCGACTTCGACTTCTCACCACCCCATACATAGCTTGTATATTTTCCGACATTTTCATCTTCCTTTAGCCTTGAGAAGAATATAGTGTGTAAGATGATAGATGCAGACAAAAACTCACAGAGTGATATTGATAAGAAATTTCGATCCATTTGCCACATTTCTATCGAAGCACTTGACTCTACCGAATTCTTTTGTTTCGTAGAATTTGCAACCATCGGAGGATTTGTATTCTGCTTGAACATCGGATATCTGGAATATTATCTATTGGGTCTCGAGTGGAAATGTGAAAAAACTTTGCTTTTACAATGTTAATATCTAAAACTTAAATTTATTATGAAATCAGAAAAACAGCGCTACCGTAGTTTGAAACATGTTTTTCTGTGGCAATACTATTTGATTCAAAAGATATTGTATTTGTTTGTGAATTTATATTTGGTTATATTTTTTCAACCCAAAATTTTCCCAAGTGCGCTCCATCGCAAAAAGTTCAAAAAATTATTCCATGGCTGAAATTTCAGCTAAAATGAGAATTTTATTAGGTTTTTTGTGAAAATTTGCATAAATTCCGTTCTTTCCGCATATATTTCAATTTCATGAACACGAAAAATTGAGTTTTTTACAGCGATTTTTACCGATTCAATGATAAAATATCATAGAAAGTGATAATTTCGCAATGATATGTGGCAAAAATGAGTGGCATAAAATGCATATTTTGTGTAAAAAAGATAAAATAGCAAGTGGAAATTTTTTTCAGCTATAATTTCAGCCATGGCCTAACTTCTATGGCACAAATGGCCTAGTTTTTCGAAATATTGCAACCGAGCGCACTTGCTGACAATGAATAACTCACAATCAATGTATTGCCCTCAACAGTCACTTCACCCGACTCCAACTCATTATAAGTCGGTGAAACTTCATCCTTCTCAATATCAACATCCACCAATTCACCCAACTTGTACGGCTTCTTCTTTGGTTTAGCAATATATTTGAAATCACCATTAGGGCTGAAAATCATCATTTTTTTTCGGTAAAAATGAACTGATAACCTAATAAGTTTAGCTTTTCCATCAACACGAACATCAACAACAATACAAAACTTCTTCATGTTTTTTTCTTATACTTTATTATATTATTATACTATATCAAAACCTGCAAAAATATAATAGAAATATGGAAAGAAAAAGAGTATAATGAATAGTGTTATCAGTGATTGTGGTGATAACTGATAACTATGCAAACATATTGACACTATTGTATGCTTGCCAAATGCTATAAAAGTGGAATATTATGGGGGGAAAATATTTCTCATGGCATACATTTACACTCACAACTTGCCAAACACTTGGTAAATAATCGATGGTTTCAACTTTTCGTCGAACAACTGTGATATCAAATGTTCCAATACCAAATGGCTTGTCTGAGTGTCTGAAGTTGGCTGTTGGCTGAGTATCAAATGTAAATATCTTACACAACTCCAAGTACATCATGTAGCAAATGTCTTGTCGGTATATTTACTCTATATTTCTCCAATATTATCACCACTGATCGCTGATTACGACTCGGCTCAGTTCTCAAAACCGGGCTTATCACCTCTATTTTATCCGATGTTGTATGTAACTTTGGTGTTAGAATACTTGGAATATGTGGAAAATACATCTCCATTTCTGATCTTCTAAACAATATTTCTTATCACTGATAACCCTTATCAATCATACGGTAGTCTAATCTTCACCCATGTACACAATGAAATCGTTTCATTCTCCGCCAACCTCACATAAATATCCTGCCCTGGATACGCCTTCTTCGTCCATAAATAGACGCCTTGTTGCTTCTACAACATAATAGTTGTTATCACCTTATCACAATATCACCTACCGTATCCCTACCAACTACCAATGCCTTAATATAATGCATTCTTTCTCTTGGTGCCTCACATGGCGATATATTCCCACTCGGAGGGTTTTGGTGAATTGTCAATGATTGGAATTGGTGCATCACTTCTGTTGGTGCTTCAGTTGGTGACTCATTATTATCTCGATGTACTCGACGACCACCCCATGTAAATTGAACATACTGGAGTATTTTCTCATCATCGGTTAACCTAGGAAGTTCAACGTTTATCAAAATTATGGCGATGGTCGATCTGGTTCGTCGGCCACCTCAAATTTTTTTTTTTTTTTTTTTTTTTCCAAACTGGGGTTTTTTTGGACAGTTTCGAAATCGGTGCTTATGAGTCTTTTTTTCACTCAAAAAACATGTTTATTCATGTGATTTTATCGCAAAAAGCTTGAGTTTATAATTTCGGCGCCTAAAAACGTTTCAATCAAAAATCAAGGTGAAACGCATGATTCGGCCACAAAGACCTGAAGCTCCCCCGCTAACGTTGGTAATGTCATTTCAAAACATTGCCATATGCGCTTTGACGCAAAATAATTTCAAAAGTTAGGCCATGGCTGAAATTGCAGCAAAAATGATAAATTTGTAAATTCCTTGTCTGCGAAAATGTCAGCGATGGCCTAACTTTCATGTCAAAAATAGCCTAACTTTTCAAACTATTGCAATGGAGCACACATGTCATGGTGCTAGATTGACAATAATATAAAATAACTCACAATCTCAACTGTATATTTGCCACTAAACCACTCTCCGGATCGTCTAAGCATTTGACATTTCCAAAATCATCTGTTTTATAATATATGCAATTTTTCTTAGAATATGTGATTCCTCCGACATTATTTATCTAAATCTAAATTTGAATTTTGTTTTTTCAGCACTTCTTACCAATATAGAATTATTATCAACTTCAATATTATAAGGGCTTGATTCGAGAAAACATTTACAAATCTTGCCGGTCTCATCTGACATAACTTTCACAGCATCTCCCAATCTTACGCCATATTCTCCATTTTTAATATAATTTTTATATTCTCCATCATAACTATATAATAAATAACTTTATTTGATCATATCACTTATCACATACCTGACTAATTTTAACTTATCTTGTATCAACTCGGCTGCAATGCATATCCGAGACATTTATTGAAAAAAGGACAAAAAAGGGAAAAGGAAATATTGTCACAATGAAAAATTTTCTTATCAACTCCAATTTTTTATCATGATAAGGTGATCAATGCAAATAGAATCGGTTCACTTTGTCAAATGCATCTCTCTGCCCTGCATCCGCTTCCATTTGCTTTCTGACAATATCAATCTTTATCACATCTTCAAATGTTATTATCAGGTCTCGTCTGGGATTCTGTAGTTGATTATTATCCATAGTTGATATTTTATCACTATCATACCGATATAACTCTGTATATATCCCAGTTAGAAACATGTTTATGATCGCAATATTTGTCAGCAGTTGAAATAACAATCTCGCATCCATATGAGCAATTGAGTGGTAGTTGAGTTCTCCGTTGGAGCTGAAAAAAGAGTCAAAACAATCGCAAAAGAGGGTAGATCAAAACTCACAATTTTCCCAAAATGCTCATGCTCCGTTGTATCATAAGGGCATCCATCCTGTTTTAGTATATTATCAAATACTGTTATCATAAAGTGCACATAACCATTTACAACAGTAGTTGTAAATCGGTTTTCTGGCAACTTTTTCAACGAGTTATACTCGTATCTTATGTTCTGAAGTATTACCTTAGTATCATGATAGTGATATGAATTTACCTCTTTGTTCTTGAAGTATAGGATAGTAACTGAATCACCCACTGAAATATGTTGTGTTTCAGCCAAACTACCGTAATATTTCACTTGTCTGAAATACACGATCTTCTTCATGAGATGCAAAAAAATTAGACCATACTTATGCTCAGTTATCATCCATAGACATAATACTATTTTTTGGTTATTATCATTCGTATATTTGCCAGTCACTACAGCTTCTCCTTGCACATATTGCTGATTTCTTTTTGGTTGATTTTTATTGTTATTCCTTGTTGGTGCATTTTCGTGGGAATTCCCAATTGGTGGATTCTGTTGGATACTTTCTTTTTGTTGATTTTGTTGGTTCTTTCCATTCCGTGAATATTGGTGGGAGTTCTTGTTTGGTGGATTCTGTTGGATATTCCCTCTTTGTTGATTTCGGTGGTTATTCCCATTTAGTGGATTTTGGTGCAACACTGGCTCTGCCAATGGTGGGTACTGCGCCATGGCGGGATTTTGTTGGATAGTCCCTCTTTGTTCGTTTTGGTGGAAATTCACATTTGGTGGATTCTGGTGGATACTCCTACTCCGTGGATATTGATGGGAATTCCCGTTTGGTGGATTTTTTGGGATACTCCCTCTGTGTTGGTTTTGGTGAATATTCACATTTGGTGGATTCTGGTGGATACTCCGATTCTGTGGATGTTGATGGAAATCCCTGTCTGGTGGATTCTGGGGGATACTCCCTCTTTGTTGATTTTGGTGGTTATTCCCATTTGGTAGATGCACTGGCCTAAGCATTGGCTCATGTTGCTTCATGGCTCGATACTGTTGAACTTTTTGATGATGTTCAGGCTCCTCCACCTTCTCCGATTTGACAACTTTCCAAAACATTTGCTGATGTGGCACGTATGTGACAGTTATGACATGCGTTCCGATATCAAGTATCTCATCAGAATATCTGAAGATACATGGTTCATGTTATACGAACTTGTATATCAAGCCTCACATTGTTCCAAGTATTGGATGCGCCAAAAGGTTACAGTTTGGATTTCCTATGATATCAGTGTAGGAAACCAATACATTATCATTATTAGCAGTTGGAACTGCTTGCAACAGTTGCACCGGATTAAGTTTATAATCATTTGAGTGTAGTTTTCCTGATTTTACAGTTAGAACAGATTCACTTCTGAAACCATTCCATATTCTGAAACTCTCCAAAATAACTATAATAACTTACGGTATTTTCATGCTCAACCATGAACCAATCCGTACCTCCGGATGATTCCTCAATCCACCACATCGTATCAGTGAATTCGTTTCCCTGGTCCACACACAGAATTCATCAGATCTTTGTGCCACAACCAATCCAATTATATAATGATTGGATGGATTTTGTTGATTATTTTGTATTGGTGGATTTTGTTGGATACTCCCTCTTGGTTGGTTTTGGTGGATATTCCCATTCGGTGAATTTTGGTGCGCCATTGGCATCTCCGATGAGGGGGCCGATGACGGGGATTTCTTTTCCAGTGATAGTCTCGGAGCTGGAAGTGGTGCGGCTCTCGAGCTCGATGACTTATCTTTTTCGTTTTTAGTTTTTCCTTGTTCTAATCCTAATGATGTTGATCTAGTTGGCACTGTCGGTCCACTGGATCCTTCACTCCTTTCACCAGATCCGTAACTCAAATACTGTCTGCCACCCCATACATATTGCGAGTAATCAGCAGTTGCTTCATCTTCAGTTAACCTAAAATGAGGTTTATTTTAGGTTTAGGTTTAGCACCACTTACAATCTCAACTGTAGCCTTTTCTCCTGATCATCTGTCGGTTCATCTAGCCGTTTAACTCTTCCAAACAGCTCTGTACCATAATAATAGCAGTTTTTCATTTTATCTGGTCTTCCAATAACATTGTCAACCTGAGCCATATTATGACACTCAACGTTTATAGGTGTAACATACCAATACTCTATTATTATCCACTATTATATCAAAACCATAATTTTCCTCATCGCATGTTGTTCTCCTACAGCTTCTCACTCTTTCACCATTCATCTTTATATTAGCCAAATCACCTATTCTTATTCCATTGGCACCATTATCAATAATATGACTAAAATCGCCTGATAAACTGCAACATGGGGATTGGTAAAATGATAAAGTGATGAGTGATGTATACCTTCTTAACTTCAACTTATTATTCTCTAGTAACTCCGTTGCAATACATAAATAAGTCATTGTTAGATGGAAAAATGATAGTGGAAACAACTGGCGAATCAATAGTTTAATTTGCTGAGGAAGAAATTGATAAGGACGGTTTCGAAATGATTGTAAACGCCCCGCCCCTTTTTCAGTTCATTCTTGAATGTTTACTCAAATATAAAGCAAACAAAGATTGAAAAAAGAAAGATGTACCAGACATTTATTATCAACATATCACCTCCGATTCTTTTGAGTTCTGAAACCTCTCAATACTAAGGACCCTTCATACTAAAAATGCAAGTGCATGTCAGATTGGATGTGACCCAACATAGGACACCATACCGTGTACCATGTCATCTATCTTCGACCGCGACGCACATACGCAACGCATAGATCAATCTGTTTCCCGCAACACGACCTCGTTCATACCTTCTGCGTCATTTCTCATTTATTAACGTCATGGATGAAATCATAATAGTCCTGGATCAAATCACAATAAACCAATCGGTGTATAAAACACCACGTGCATTTTTAATCGAATATCTGAATGATGATAGAGATAACAAGCTTGCAAAGTGGATTGTCAAAGACAAGGATTTGGTATTCAACCCTTTTGAGCTATCCCCAATATGGGCATCGTATGCTCGACCAACATTACATGGAAATTACAATTACGATCACGTCAGCTGGTCCTTTTTTCATAGGTACATCTATGCTTCAACGAACAAAGTGAGTCAATTTTTTCGTATTATCTTTTTTTGTATATCCATCAACCTGCCAAGTGCGCCCCATTGCAATAATTCGAATAGTTCGGTCATTTGTGGCATAATGATTTTGCCATGACTGAAATGCAGAAACACAGATTGACAAGAGATATTTTCAGATCAGCTCTGTTCTTAACTATGGTTCGTATGAACTTTCTTTAAAGTTGATAAAAACATCAAAGGAAAAACGAAATATTGTGAATGATTTGAGTAAGTTTTAGTGTATTTGATGTTCTTATATGTTGATATATGTGTCTGGCTTTTGCTCAGCGAGCCAAGTCAATATTATTGCTCTATAAATTGATATATTCAGCTGTCGGGAATTTATACGAATGGATGTTACGATTCCTCTTAGAAGAGAGTCGCGAAGATTGGATAGCGTGGAATGATAAGGATAAGAAAGAGTTTCGATTGTATGATATGGAAGGAATGTGGAAAATGTATACATATGTACATGATAATACGACAACTTGCTCGATGTATTATTTCAAGTTGTTGTTATCCAGTTATTGCTCGACTGGCATATTGAAAGAGGTATCCATTATCATCATATCCACATATTTATTACTGATTTCAGATTGATAGTAACACTAATTGTTATCAATTCGATAAAGCATGGTACGATCAAGAACTGATGAGAACAAAAGAAGTCACTCTACCGGAAGAAAACTATCACGATAACATGCCGAGTATAAGAGAAAGTCAACAGAAATTCCCTAATCATACGAAGCCTCTTGTTATCAACTTCAATTATTTATCATGAGAAGGCAATCAATGTAAATAGAATTGTTGCACTACTTCAACTAAAAATTATGCAAATAAAAGAGTCAGCATTTTTTGTCAATCAAATTTTTTTTGTTTCCTTTGCTGATCTTATTCCTGATTGATCTATCAACTAATTTGTCCGGTTTGATTTCTGTAAAACTGGATCTTAGAATGGCTCAAAACGCTGATTTATCCAATTTTCGTATAATTTCCTATTCCAATTTTTTATAGAATTCCAAAAGGAGAATAGAAAACCGGCCAAGACAACGAGTAACAAATTGAACCGATTGGAGCGATCTAACATGATTCCGTTCCCATCGTTTTTTTGGGGCTTCAGTTCTGATCCCTTTTATATATTTTTTTATTTATCCTTATCTTCTAAAATATCAAGTCCATCATTTACGCAATCAAGAATCAATCAAATGTTATTATCGTGTTCAAACGGATAGAGAGGCACGCCAAACGCGCCAAGAGTGGTCTCGGCACGGGGCCACGCCCACTTGCACTGCAGGCGTTCCGGGAGGACCTGAAAACCTTTATTGACGCTTTTGGCGTGACTATCTATCCGTTTGAACACGATAATATTCGGGTACATAGAGTTATTTGGTACAGTGGAATTTGTTGTGTCATTGGCAAAAGTTGGCACATTCTGATTCTGAGCACCAAAGTTTTGTTTCCATTTTTCAGTCTATCCTCAAATATTTCTTCGAATATGGAGCAAATAAAAGTCAAAAAAGGATGCATCAGATGTTTATTATCAATTTATCATCTTCTCCAATTATTTTGATGGATATTGCAGACCCAAACCAATGTGGAATTGTTAGATATTTGACATACGGGTTCACTGACCACTGAACCAAGTGTTCGTATACGTGACAGATTGGATGAGCTCTCATGAAAAGGTTACCTAGCAAATGTCGACAGTACCATGTACCATGTCAACACATGTCATATATCTTTGACCGCGACGCACATACGCCACGCATAGATCTCACAACGATCAACTCATCCCCACCACCATCTCCGTCCATTTTCATTCATTTACATCTTCACTCATGGTTGTCATAGATTATCCTCCACGAATTACAATCCAACAATCGGTTTATCAAACACCGCGTGCATTTTTAATCGAATATCTGAATGATGATAAAGATAAAAAATTTGCAAAGTGGATTGTCAGAAACGAATCTTATGAATACCACCATTTAAAACTGGCATCGATTTGGGCATCGAGGGCTCGACCAACAATATATAAAGAAGATCCTGCGGACGATGAATACGAGGGTGTAAACTGGGTGGATTTCTCAAGGGGCCTCTATTCTTCTTCAATCGAAGTGAGTCAATTTTTTAAAACTTTTTTCGGGTACTGTAGAGTTCCAGGGGCGCACTTCCTTTATTTCTAGCCGTTGATCTGGAAAGCATAATATGAGGTCAATATTTTTTCAGATCAGACATGTTATTGACGATTGGTGTCAAAAAAAGTTGATTAAAACCTCAAAAGAAAAACGATATATAGTGAATGATTTGAGTAAGTTGTACAAATGCCACCTATATATTTTCTGCTTTGCTCAGCGAGCCCTATAAATTGATATATTCAGCTGTCGGGAGTTTATACGAATGGATGCTACGATTCCTCTTAGAAGAGAGTCGCGAAGATTGGATAGCGTGGAATGATAAGGATAAGAAAGAGTTTCGATTGTATGACATTGAAGACATGTGGAAAATGTATACATATGTACATGACAATACAACAACTTGTTCGATGTACTATTTCAAGTTGTTGTTATCCAGTTATTGCTCTACTGGTATATTGATAGAGGTATCCATTATCAACATATCCACATATCTACTGCTGATTTCAGATTGATAAGAACACTAATTGTTATCAATTCGATAAAGAATGGTATGATCGAGAACTGATGAGAACAAAAGAAGTCACTCTTCCGGAAGAAAATCTTTACAATGACATTCCGAGAATAAGAGAAAGCCAGAGGAAATTCCCTAATCATACGCGCTCCCGGTTAGGTTTTTTTTGAAACAGCTCTTGAGTTTTCAGCTTTTCCTTTATCATATCGTTTTCTTTTCCATTCCTTGAATTCTCATTTGACATGTGTCGTTTGTACTTCATTTATTGAATAAAAGTTGCAGAAAAAACAGAGCATGGCACTTTATAGTTCATCAATTCCAATCAGAAAGGACATTAATGACGCAATACTGTCATAATTTATGGCATGCAATTTTTAGCTAAACCTATTTTTCAAAATTCTTTTCGTCTGTAAAACTGTATCTTAAAATTCGTCAAACTACAATCTTTCAAAACAGCTCATAAGGTTGATTCATACATTGAATATGCTCCGTTGTCTTGTTTTTATCGTTGAATTTTGATGACGTATATTTTTCTATAATTTATCCTTAACTTCTAAATTAACAAGTCAATCATTTATGAATTCAAGAATTAATCAAATGTTATTTGGGTACGTAGTGTTATTTGGTACAGTGGAAGTTGTTGTATCATTGGCAAAAGTTAAATTATTCCTCAAAGCACTTGGAGTTGTAGAATAAAATGGTGATGTTCCAGTTGTATTGTATGGTGAGCCTTGAGTGTTTGGCGTTGTTGGATAATATGGTGATCCGGTTGTATTATATGGTGAACCCTGAACCGAGACGTTTTTAGTAACAATAAAAAAGGTAAAACAACATACATTGAGAGTATTAGCGGCTGGATACATCAACGGCCGATGTGGCACATTCTGATTCTGAGCACCAAAGTTTTGTTGCATTGGTGACGGCCGTGAACTACTTAGTCGTAATAGTCTATCAGCCGTTATCTTTTCATTTCGAAATCGCTCAACATCCGATGCCATTTCCGTCAGTTTCTTCTGATCATCTTCAATCTGTTTTCGTTGATCAGATACAGTTTCTGAAATTATTTTTGTTAAATCAAATGAATATTATCAAACACACCATTCAATCTCGCTATCAGTGATTCTTTTTCTTTTAAATCCGTCTGAAGCTCCTTTATTTTTTGTAAATCAACGCTTTGTTGCATAATCATTTGATCATTCTCTTTTCGCGATGCTCCTGATTTCTCAAGATTCCTCGATAGCGTATCCTTTTCTCGTCGTAATGTTGAAACTGTCTGTCGAAGATCATCCTTCTCCTTTTGTAATCGATCACTTCTTTCTTGTTCTTCTTTTATCATAGCCGCAACAACTCTCAATTCTTCGTCGATTTCTTCATTAGTAATCTTCAATTCCTCAATTTTATTCTCCAATTCCTCGATAGCGTCTTGTTTCTCATCTGCCAATTCCAACGCATTCTGTTTTTCATCTTTCAACAACTCCAATTCTTCCGTTAATTCTTCAATTTTATCCAGCTCAACTCTGTTTTTTTCCGTTTTCTGTCGCAGTTCTTCGTTCTCCTTTTTAAGTTGACTCACTTTTTCTTGATAACTTTTCACTTCAACCTACAAATAGCTCATTTTAATTTAATCAAAAAAATTTTTGAAGCTCACTCCAGTTTTCTTATATTCAGCAAGTTTTGTCGATAAACTAGTGCAAATCCGTAGCAGATGTGAAGTGAGTTGTTCACCACGAACAGCCGGCAATTTTAGAGAAAAAATACGTCCTCTGCTGATTGGTGTTTTGGAGAATAATTCGAATCTGCAAAAAACCTTTTATTTTTGTATTGACAACGTATTCTCACGAGCAAGTAGTTCTTTCAGCATCCAGTGTTAACGTGATGTCTGTTGGTCGATTATCAGCAATACTCAGGGGACCATCTGTAAGAAAACAGTGCATTAGAGAACATAATCGAAATCAGTGTAGAGGCAAGAATTATTTTTCCATATTCCGCAGAAAATTGGGCGTTAATTCAAACGTAAGCAACGGAAGTTTGAAGGAAGACAGGTTTTTACTAAAAACTGCTTAGATATTCACATTCTACACTTTAATAACTTCATAAATAGCTGTTGTGAAACATTTCTGAGCTAAACTTAATTAACTATGTGAGTAAAAAAGTTCCTAGACCACACCGGTCAGGCTGAAGATACGTGATAACGAAAATATTACGTTTTCGTTTTCCGTAAGTAATTATTTTTCAAGATCTCAGAAATCACTTTTCGTAAAACTCTAACAAACCTTTATTCCCTTTCTTCTCATCTTCATCACTATTTGCAATATTTTTACATAAAAGCTTTTGAATGATTGTTCTCGGAAAGGCATCGAAATCGACAATCAAATCATGCTCTTTTGCTAGTCGCTGAAATTAAATATTGTTTGAAATTTATTGAAAAGCAAACAAACTTGATATCGCTCGTTATTCAATGTTTCAGCGTATAGAAACTCGAAGTCATCTGACCGACTGAGCTCAAACTTCAATTCCTGCAGGAAAATATTATAAATACACACGAAACAGGAAAATACCTTTTCACTGGTTGTCTCATTTCGTTGCTCATTGATTTTGAGTATTACTTTTGTTCGATATGATCTGTAATAAGATTTACTGATGTTAAATATTAGGGTTTTTATCGAATTACTTGTAATCTTGTTGATTCTGCCCAATCGGCTGTATTAGTGATGCTACTAATGCCTGATTGAATAATGGCGCCACTCTAGACGATACCAAATCAGACATCTGCAATTGTTCGGTTGAAAATGGAATATTATTCGGTAAAATAAAAAGAAAAAAGTTTTATTCCGTTTTTGTGTTTCGCGCTATTACGACAAGACCGAAGAAACACACGGCCGCGGCCATTGTTTTGTACTCCTCTCGGACGATACTTTTCTATTTTTTTTATATTAAAAAACAGTGATGAAATATACAATCAGTTTATTGTACAAGAAGTAAAAAACATAGAAAAAAGGTGTTATTATAATGTTGCTGTTGAATCATGAATGTCTTGCTTACTAATCATTGATACACCACAAATATCCCAATAATAAAGACTGTTACAATCAGTCATATCGATATTCCTATCCAATCGAATAATAACATTATGTTTCTCGCCAGCTTTTGGTGCTTGTCGATATGTATCACTGAAATCATGCAATTGTTAACGTCCGAATAAATGAAACTAACCGAATTTCTCCCAAAATCTTGTGTTGATGTTTATCACCTGGTTCGAACAAGTATGGCATCATATAATCCGGCAATTCCAATCGAATATGACATCCACGAATCAATGATGTTGGAAATAATGGCTCAATTACTTCGTATTTCGCTACTTCAATTATTTGCTCGATATTTGATGATGATGGTGCCATAATAACATCATATTGGAATGCTCTGAAAATAGGAATGTTGAAAAATAGTGAAATTATTGAAACTTACGCTACAAAAATGTTAACCCATGTTCCGGGAGTCACTGGTTGGTGAAAATCTTCATGTAATATGATAGATTTGTTGCCTTGACACTCTCTTGTCCAAATGTGTCGAGTTTGAGCATGCTGGAAACCACGATTGTGTTTTTTGTTACCAAAAACTAAGAAAACTCACTGATTCATCCGAATAGCTCAAAACTATACCAACAATTGTGTACGGTCGGTCAATCAAAACGTTTTGATTGACTGATGGTGGTGGAAATACATCATATTCCGTGCAATTTGCTTCAAAACTCGGCGGTATGTACAACGTTGGTGGCACATCCGGATGGCCAATCCATCTAATTTCCTCATAGTTCGTGATTCGATTTTGTACTAGAATGCTGAAAAAACATATTTATTGAGATAATAGCTTTCAAAAACACTTACTATTCAATATTAATGAAACAATCCATCGCCGGAGGATTACAACAATAAACTGATCCCAAAGCATCAGTCCAATATAGTCGATCGTCGTTTTCATGAGGATATGCTCTGACTTGAAGTATCTGGAAATGTTTACGTTAATTTTTTTGCTAGAAAATGTGAAGGAAAAACTTTTCCCGCCCGAGTTTTTATGATTCTATGTTACCCCCGCAAGACAAAACTGTTCAATTTACGTGAAATCGGTCAAATTCTCAGTTTTCTAATTCAAAAAGCGACTGAATCAAGTTGAAAATGCTCACCGTTACATGATCATCATCAAATTGACACTGTAATCCTCGAAAACTCGGCAAAGCACATTCGGCAAACACTCGCTCACCATAAGCATCATAAGAAACCATCTTATTCTTCCCGAGGTAGATATTCTCTGATCCTTCCTCGATTGCAAATTCCTCTCCAAAAGGTTCAGCACTGCAAGTTATTTTTTGCCGAATTGTTTCAAATATTGTCAAATTACCATGTCATTACAACATTTCCTTGTCCATACCGTTTGACGGCGAGATATTCTTTCGGAGGGTTAGCAATCATAACTGAAAATAATCGAGATGAATTGGGAGAGAGGAAGTAAATTGACAAGTTTTATGTTTTTTTGCAACGAGGCAACAGAAAATTTGAAGATAAATGAGTGAAGCCAAAAAATGAGAGGAGAAAAACAGATTTTTAAAGTCGAAATCGGAAGAAAAATCATTAATTATTACACAATTTTTAAAAATCGATCAAAAATCGGGAAAAGTGGGGAAGAAAAAAACGAATGAAGATGAAAAAGTACATACTTCTCGCGCGTCGAAAAAAATTTAAACGTTCGCGCGCAGATCAAACCACCAATCGCTGCGAGACCACTTTGGTGTAGATTTACGAGATGAGTTGTGGAAATACGGGAAACATCTTACGTCTGATTTTTTTGACATGAAATCGCAATATTTGAAGGTAAATTTTTACATAAAATTTTTAATTTTGTCTAACATAAAACTAGACAGAAAGTTGTTATTTAAAAAGCAAATATTGAGCAAATATCTACAATTTTCACTGAAAATCAATCGATAAAAAAGAAAATCAATCCATAGGATTCGTTATTTCAATGAAACCAAGTGTATTCGATAGATTGAATCATGGGCAACAAGTTATGACTTTCAGAATCTGCTAAGAAAATATTGGTGTGAAAAGCGGTGCTGAAAGTGGGTTATATTTAAGTTATTTTTGGTTTTCTGGTTCCCTGCCGAGCAGCCGCAATCTCTACCGCAATGGACCCTCTCGAAATTATGGCACTGGTGGCACATGGGTAGAGCTACAGGCTGGTAAACCTTTTGTATTTGACAGGCACAAGTTCAAAAATTCTGCGCGTAAATTTGTTTTTGCAGCCGTAATAAACTATTATCACATTGTTTTGATGATGAGCAATATCATGTAATGGTATCTGATATTCACCGCGTTTCATTAGCTTTTCATCTCGAAAACCGATGGTTCCATAGTGCGATAAAACGCTTAGGACAAAAAAATGCAAAATACTGACCGATCATCTTTAAAACAATGTGATAATCGTTTATTACGGCTGCAAAAATAAATTTACGCGCGGAATCCTCGAACAAAAGAACAAATCCTTGAATCACACACAAAAGGTTTACCAGCCTGTAGTCATCTCTCTGTCCCACAAGTGCCATAGTTTCGAGAGGGAACTAGAACACCAAAAATAGATTAAATACACCCCATTTTCAGTATCATCAATATTTTCCTTGCAGATTCTGAAAGCCAGACCTTGATTCAATCTTTCGAATACACTTGCTTTCATTAAAATATCGAATCCTATAGTCGTGTTATTCCCTTAGAAAATGCAAATTACTGTATTGGACTGAAAATTTCAGAACCGTGGATTGACATTCTCATCCAACAACCTTTATGTATTGCGCGACAATGTTATCAATGCTGGAGTATCCACAGTGAACACGAAGGTATACTTTTTTGATAATAAGAAGTTGTACCAAAAGCAATTTGAGATTTCGAATCTTCATCAACTCTGGAAATACTCTCGGATTCCTCGAGATGTTCTATCAAGAGCCTCCGACACAGATTTAGTACGTGTAATGAGTTGTCTGCAACCTAGGGTTAGTTTTTATTCGTTCTTTCTGAAGCAGTCTCTTATTTTCAGGCGTTTAGCCGACATGCTATATCCCTCTCTTCTCTTCCACGGATTCAATGGAATACGTATCGTGGTTTATTCGACATTCCAAAGTACCAATATTCGTACAATATAGTTAATACCCTGAACGTGGCAAGAAAACGAACGAACAATGCTATTATCACAAAGATTGCCAATATACTCTCGGTCAATATCAAACCTTCTTCCTATTTTGTGGAACAAGTATGCTGGTGTTTTGACGAAATTTGATTAAGTGTTATTTTTGCAGTACCTGGGTTACTTGGCAGACCCTGCAACTAGTTTGATCAATAAGGGGTTTGATATAGATGAAGTATTTGACTTCCTCGTTGAAGGTGATTCACTGGACAAGATGGACTTTGCCTTGTAAGCCAATTCATTGTTAATAGAGAAAATAACAATTTTTAGGTCATACGTCCATACCCGTGGTCATCCATTCACTCTTGCAACCCTCACCAACTCATTTGCTGGAAGGGCAAACCCAAGATTAATTGTTCGACAAGGAAGAGTCACGAAGAGACGATAATCAAGTATCATTTTTTATTAGGCATTCTTCATCTTTCTTTTTTTCATATATTGTTAATTAAATTTTTTTTGACATATTTATCGTTTTATGAGTTTTTATTAATAAATCATTTATAAAAAATTAATATTTTACAAATCACTTTTCTCCTTGAATGCAATTGCAATCGTCAACTCTTGATCTGTTGGATTCCGCTTGAGACTTTCCTTTACATCAAAGCTTTTGAATGATTGTTCTCGGAAACGCATCGAAATCAACAATCAAATCATGCTCTTTTGCTAGTCGCTGAAATTTAACATTTTTATAATAAATTAAGGAGCAAACAAACTTGATATCGATTGTTATTCAATGTTTCAGCGAATAGGAACTCGGAATCATCTGCCCGACTGAGCTCATACTTTAATTCCTGCAGGAAAATGTTATAAATACACAAGAAACAAAGAATTACCTTTAACTAGTGGTCTTATTTCGTTGCTGTCTGAATTGGAGAATAACTTTTGTTTGATATGATCTTTAATACGTTTTAAAACTTTTTAACATCATTTTTAGTGACTTACTTGTAATCTTATCGGTTCTGGCTAATCGGCTGTATGAGTGATGCTACTAATGCCTGATTGAATAATGGGGACTGTCTAGAGGATATCTTATCAGACATCTGCAGTGTTATCGATGAAAATAGAATATTATTTGATAAGGAAAAGTTTTATTCCGTTTTTGTGTTTCGCGCTATTAGGACAAGACCGAGGAAACTCACGGCCGTGACCATTGTTGTGTACTCCTCTCGTGAGAGTTGTCTCAATACTTTTTATTGTTGTTTTACGTAATTCCATTTACTTACTTGTAATCTTGTCGATTCTACCGGAAAGTTAATATTCAAAAACAATCCTGTGATTTTTGAACAGTTTTCAAGACATTTTTGCGCTCAAAATCAATCGATAACCACCTCCTTATCAGTGAATCAACACCTTCCACCAATAATCGGCTGATACAAATTTACCGCAAAGACGCACACCTGTTTATTAGAGCCAATGCGCATGCACCGGATGTTGTAATTGGCCTGCTATAACAGCATAATACCGCATTTTATGTGTCGGTAGATCATCGATGGATAAGATGTGCTGAAAGATATTAAAGACAGCGTCTAACCGTTTTTGTGTGATTTGAGCTTATTAAATGTTCGAATCCCTTATATTATTTAATTTTCTTGCCATTATTTCATTTTTAGTGTTGAAAACTCTGCCGGCCGTATTTTTATTTTTCGTGGAATTGGCTTTTTGTTTTGAACTACGCGCGCCGTGTCAATTCTGAAACATGCCGTCAGTGTGTTTGCAGATGTGCATTTAATCCCACGACATATGCCTCGTAAATCTACACTGGGAGACGTTAGTGCAAACACACTGACGGAATGTTTCAGAATTGACACGGCGCGCGTATTTCAAAACAAAAAACCAATTCCACGAAAAATAAAAATACGGCCGGCAGAGTTTTCAACAGTAAAAATGAAATAATGGCAAGAAAATTAAATAATATAAGGGATTCGAACATTTAATAAGCTCAAATCACACAAAAACGGTTAGACGCTGTCTTTAAAATAGATGAAAAGTCAGAAGTGGAACAATGTTATAATGAACGTTATAATTAGGAAAACAAAAAAAAGCAAAGAGTTTGAAACAAACTTTTCTATTCAATTCAGAAAAAAGTCAAAGGTCATGGAAAATACTTAAAAAATCCAAAAATAAACAAAAAAAACTGAACTTAATCGTCTGAAAAATTGTCAGCATGAAGCGATCTGAACAGTTGATTGAAAAATTACTAGTTAGATATGCTATCGAATAAAGTGTTCAAAGCAAATTGATTTTGAATCCACATCCCGTTTCAGTTTTCGCCACAGAGTGTCTATTATGGTAGAAAAGAGCTTCGAATGTTTCCATTTTACACATAATTGTGAAAAATTAGTTTCAAAAAACGCTTTCTCCATCTTCTTTTTGATTTATAAATGTTTTCTTGATTTATTCCGTTTTTTTTTTGCATTGAGACGAAAATGACGTAAAATTACTCATTTCTGAGTACGATATTGAGGGCATGTCCTCAATATCAAACGCTTTTGGGGACGTTTCCCCAATATTAAGTCATCTCTAATTTTGAAACGAAATTAGCCACACTCGTTTTTAATATTGTAATTCACACGAAGTGTATCCCGTATATGGCACACAGCTTGATTTTATTCACTTCTCCGTTTCTTTAGCGACTAAAGTTTAGTCCATAAATCATTTTATCACACAATGGCCCTTTTCCTCATATTTTACCGAATCTCTCCCGTTTCCAAGTTGGAACAGTCTTATATACTTTTTTTGTTGATATTTTCAATTATATTAGAAACATTAAACGTGACCTACTTTCCAGCATTCATTCCACGTCATTCCCTCGCTTCATTTATTGTTTACTCTCAAACGAGCAATTGAGTATGTGCGTCTTTGGCAAGCATGGCAAGTATGAAGATTTTGGAGCATTTGTAAGTTGTCAAAAATAGTGTAGAAAGTGCAAGACGCAGACGATTCAGGATAACATTTGCGACCAAAGTAACCAAGATCGTGTTCCAATCATCTGGTAATCAATTCGAGCAATTTATCGATATTATCAGAACGTAAGCAGCTCAAGTTTTTGAAAAAAAAATGAAAGAAATTTGCAGCAACGTGTTCGCCAACTTATGGCATTTCGCCCATCAACATAATGAGGCGTATTACAATTCCAATCGCAGTGATCGCGCATCTGGCAAGGTTGGTTTTCATACTTTTTGTTTTGATCATAAACTTCAAATTTTGCAGTTGGTGGCTCCGGATAAACCGGATACGAATCAGTATGTTGGAGAAATCGCAGTGAAATATGATCCCAGCAAAGTGCCAAAGACCGACCCATCCGTCAAATGGTCTACTTTGACCCTTCAATCGACACAAAAACCGACCAAATCGAAGACTCGATCCAACGAGAAGAAGTGTGATGTCACTCAATCATCCCAATCAAGACAATCAAAGCGGCGTTGATGAAACAGATTAGTTTGAAAATCGTGTTCAAATCCCAGGGCAATCAATTTGAAGAGTTTATTCAAATTTTGTCAACGTAAGCAGCTCAAATTTTTCAAAAAAAAATGAAAAAAATTTTCAGAAACACATTCCGCAATGCCACTTTGCCCACCAACACAACGAGGCCTACTACAACTTCGATCGCAGTGATCGCGCACCTGGACAGGTTGGTTTTCATACATTTTGTTTTGATCCTAAACTTCAAATTTTGCATTCGGTGGCAAAGGATAAACCAGAAGATCCTAGCAATCAATATGCTGATCAGGCCGTCAAGTATGATCCACGCAAAGTGCCAAAAACCGACCCATCCATCAAAATGTCAACTCTGACGCTGAAGTCGACGCAAAAACCGACCAAATCGACGTCTCGATCCAAGGACAAGTGTGATCGAACGCAATCTTCCGAATCCAAGCCATCCAAACGTCCATGGTTTCGCTGGTTCGACATGAGATCCACTCAATCAACCACACACTCGACGGAGCCGACACAAGACGAAAAGGAAGAAGATGTTGATCATTAGTTTGTATGTGTGTTTTTATCTGTTTAATAAATAATTGTTTGTAAACTCGCGTTTTACTTTTGAAGTGACTAAAGTTCTCCTACAGTAACCTCGTCATGACTAAATGCACTATAAACTCATAAATTCTCTCAGTTTTGTCCGATGCTAACTGCTTCGGTTTGAAACGACGATTGTCTGTAAAACAGTATCTATAAACTCGGCGGGATTGCGGAGTACATTTACCGTCAATCACTTCGTTTGTCGGGTATTTCTTCTTCCCTAATCTCTGTTATATCTATTCATTTTTTAATTTATCATCATCTACTAAAATAACAAGTCAATCATATATGCATTCAAGAATTAATCAAATGTTATTGGTAGGGAAACGTCGATTTTTCGAGTCGAAATCGGAAGAAAAACCATAAATTGTCACAAAATTTCAGAAAATCGATCAAAAATTACCAAAAGTGGGTGGGAAAAAAACGAATGAAGACGAAGAAAAAATATACTTTTCGCGCGTCGAAAAAAATTCAAACTTCCGCGAGCAGATCAAACCATCGATCGCTGCGAGACCACTTTGGTGTATATTTACGAGATGAAGTGTGAAAATACGGGGAACATTTTCTGTCTAATTATTTCGACATGAAATCGCAATATTTGCAGGTTTTTCAAATTTACACGTGAACACAGACGAAAAAATTAATATTCAAAAAGCAATTGTGATGTTCGAGCAAATATCCGCAATTTTTCGCTCAAAATCAATCAATATCCACCTCCTTATCAATGAATATTAGAAGATTCGAATCAACACCTTCCACCAATAATTGTTTGATACAAATCTACCGCCAAGGCGCACACCTGTTTATTAGAGCCAATCCTCATGCACCGGATGTTGTAATTGGGATATTATAAGAGCATAATACCGCATTTTATGTGTCGGTAGATCAGCGATGGATAAGGTGTTCTGGAAGAGATAAAGAATATGGAAAATACTTGAAACCAGGGATAGAGAAAATATTAACATGAAAATCAGAAAAACAGTCAAATAAAGAGTCTGAAACACTTTTTTTCTATTCAATTCTGAAAAAGACAAAAGCCATGGGGAGGACTAGAAATCGGATATTCGATCAGAAAATTGAACTTAATCATCTGGAAAATGTTCGGTATGCAGCGATCTGAACAGATGATGGGAAAATGACTGGCTATATACACTGCGCACAATAATTATAGGCCACCCCCCGAAATGGGTGGTATGAGAAGAACGAGAAATTTTATCAAAAATCTGTAAATGCAGATCGATTCTAAATCCAAAATAACCTACTGTCCACATTTTTCATAAGAATCCCATCACTTTTCGCTTCGGGACACCAAAAAGTCACTTTTGAAGATATTCACATCTTGGTTGAAGAGGTTTTAAGCCTAATTAAGATGTTCATTTATTTGGTATCCATAGGTAAAAGATATTTTGAAACAGAAATACTTGTTGGTTAGACTAATACTATATTGAAATATTGTTTGAAGTCTGCAACACCGTAAAATCAGCAGATACTTCATAAAAACCCAATTCCCTGAGGTTAACAACTCAACAATCAAATGATCAAAAGGATTAAATAGTCAAAATATCAACTAGTATTGCTGGAAACATATCGAAAGTTGTTAGAAAAATTCATAAATCCTGCATTTAATTAGAAATACTAGCATTAATAGCGAAAAACCTGCCAAAGTTGAGTCAAAACGCGAAAAACTCGAAAAAATCGTAAAATTTCAATTTTTTAGACGAGTGAGTTCTATAACGATCTGAAATTAGGATGGAAACTATCAAGTTTACTCATTTAGAGCAAAAGAAGCAATAATTACATCAGTTTGTATGGAAAATTTAGGAGAAATATGACCTTTTTGCAGGGTGGCCTATAATTATTGTGCGGCCGAAAAAGTGACTTTTTGGTGTCCCGAAGCGAAAAGTGATGGGATTCTTATGAAAAATGTGGACAGTAGGTTATTTTGGATTTAGAATCGATCTGCATTTACAGATTTTTGATAAAATTTCTCGTTCTTCTCATACCACCCATTTCGGGGGGTGGCCTATAATTATTGTGCGCAGTGTATACTATCGAACAGAATTTCCCATGTAAATGGATTTCAAATTCATATTTTCATGTTGGAAAGCAGCTTCGAATGTTCCAAGAGCATTTGAAAAACAATTTCAATATTGCACTCTTTCGTTTTGTATACTTCTTCACAGTAGAAAATCTAAACCTATGACATCATCTTCATTGAAAATAAATTATATCTTTCCGGTTTCAATTTTTCACTAAAACCTCATCACTATTTAACTAGTTCAATTCGTCTCTCGCTATTGCTCAACTCTAGAAAACATGTGCCACATTGAAAATGGCGTAGACGAATTCTCGTCTGTAACGAATAAGATATTATTGTATAGTAACATGTTATAGGGAAATTGAGCTGGGTAATCTGGAAACGTTGAAACACCTAGCCTGAAAATAATTTTTCTATTCAATTTTGTATGCTGGAGTATCTCAATTTTTACACATTTTGATTTGCATATTTCTTTACATTGGATATTCGAATAAGCCAATGAAAAATCCACCACTATAACCATTTATTGAAAATAAACAGATAAAAGTTTTTTTCCGGTTTCAATTTTGCAGTGAAACCTCATCAATATTTTCCTACTCCAATTTATCTCTCGTTACCTCATTTCGAGAAACTGTATTTTATATGAATAGTGTCATCGGGAGTGTCGTGGTAAATTGAGCACAATCATATGTAAAATGATTTTTAAAAAAAGAGCATCTGAAAATGTTATCCATTCAATTCTTCATATCTGCGTCTCTTGATACACACAATCTTTTACTCTGTATTTTTCAGAGCTTCAAACCACGAAACCAATGAAGCTTTCAAGCTTTTTACAAATATGAGCCATTTATGAAACCCAATATCCACAGTTGCAAAATTCTTCGAAAACTCTCCCCCTTCTATTTCTACTTCATCAATCGATCGATACACCTCTTCGGAAATCCATGCCTAATCTCGACAGGTCATCAAAAAGTGGGCGTGGCTAGTGCAAATGCACCAACAGGTGGGCGGGGTCGCAAAATGCGTATATAAGGACCAGGATATCCGGAGAAGGCAGATCAGATCACAGATCGACAATCTACAACACGATGATGAAACTGAAGACGATCCGCTCGAAGATCCGACAATTCTCGGAATACTCGTTGAAGTACAAGAAGACCAAGAAGCAGGAGGACCATTATGATGTAAGTTTTTCATATTTTCTAATTTTTTTTTCATTCTTCATTATTTTCAGACAATCCAAGATGACTCCTCCAAACTGCTGAAATTCGATGTGAAGCAGAAAGTGAGCAACAAATGGGAGAATCGATTGTTGGCGATTCGACAGGATACGGATGGACAATGGATATTGTATCTTATCAGTGATGGATTATATACATGTTATGATTTTTATCACTTATCAGCGAATTTTATCGCACAGATTTATGGTGAGTTTTCTTATCAGCTAGTGATTAGAGAGTGAAACAATATTTTCAGACAATAACGACACCAAGTGTGATTTGATCGTTTTGGAAGACGTCCTCCATCTCAAAATGTCAACATTTTCCGATAAATGGCGATTGGTGGAATTTATCAAGGCAAATATCCCAACAAATGGTAGAAGTTACTATGGTATGGTTAAGCATCAACCGGGTACATCTGGTAGTTGTCGAGTGCCAGTCAAGGTACACATTCTGGTGAGTTGCCTTCCGGCTGAGTATCAAATGACTAATATTCCTTCTTTCCAGAAATCCACCATGGTTATCATCAATCTAATCAAAAACACGATCATCAGTCATCAATCCTTATCACTGATTGGTATGATAGTACTTGTTGATAAGGAGATTTATATGACGACTTGCCAACGAAAAGAGCTTCGAAAAGGAAACAATGAGCATTGGACAATTCGATTTGAAGATGTTGAAAGTATTTGGAAATACTTGGAGAATGTCAAGATGGAGAATAAATTGAACTTCCATTTCTCACAATTGGTACCTGAATTGCCAAAGAGATGTGTTGAGTATATTGAAATCTAATCACCTTTTTTTTCAAGCTTCTTGTCTGTTTCTCCCCGTTTCAACCAACCCAATGTTTCTTTTTCTAGTCACTCATTCAATAAAACATAATATAACTAACCTTTTCACTAATTATAGCTTCAAGAGATTCCATTTGCACAAAAACTGATGAAGTGATAAGAAAGTATTACTGCTTCTGGACAGACACATTTTTCATCAAGTTTGGAATTCTATGATTTTGACTGCACACTTCGTGACGAAAACTCCCGAAAATGGTATCCATATTTTCAACCACATTCCTCCTCGCTGACGATGACTCCTATAAACCCAACATTTTGACACAATCTGCTCATAAAATTAGTGTTAATCCCTTATCATGTACACATAAATCAAGCATCTGGTCATAAATTTATGATCGTTGTATGGTCATAATATCCTTCCTTGAGGTGTCAAAATTATTTAATGTCATGTTTTATTCGAAGAATTGTCTACAATAGAATTCATCTCCATCAGCAAAATATTTATAGAAGTTGAAGATTTTGAAAGTTGTCAGAAACAGTTCTCTTTCATATCATACATGTAACTTTTCATATTCTGAATATAGTTGTATATCTCCTGTGAAAAACGATTTTTCATATCTAATTCTTTCCGGTTTCAAAAAGTACTCGAATAGTGTTCTATGATTGCAATTCACTGATTCCATGTCAAGCAAAACAAACATATTAAACCATCAAGTGTCACCATCTGGTAGTGGTAGCAAGTGTGTCTTACGACATTCAAGATGGTGTTAATCGAGTCGAAATTCCGGATATACTGCAAATGTGTTGAGTAACACCTCAAGTATGATGGTCACAGAACTATTCAATCGAGCAGTGTGAGGTGCTAGCAGATCTTCAAACAGTTTTGTGGTCTTGCAATAGATATTTTTATATTCGGACCAGTTTATAAATCAATGAAACTGTATACTATCTTCAAAACCATTGAAAAGAGCACATTTGGAGCAAATCTGTTGAACTAACCACCAGAAATTACGAGCAAGCGCTCAGCTTTTTAAAACATAGAAGACATAATACTCTGTCGCAAAGTGTTATTATGCTATATTCCAATATTCCTTCAGAACATTCTCATAGAAACAGTGTTTTCCTGTTTCCCAACAATTAGGTATATACAACACCTTCTGCTCTTCTAATACCGTTATATCCTCGTGCTCTTCCACGTCCCCTAATTACATCTTCAATCAAAAAAGCGATAATTTACCGCAATCTCAATCCATCCATCCCTGATCCATAATGATTGACGTACTAGATACACTAACAGATTGTATCCCTCAGGCAGGTGTTAAACCTAATAACAACAGGTGAGAATGAGGTATGTGACGGAATGAGTGCGTTTTTGATTGGGAAGGGAATACATGAATGTAGATGTACTGGAATTGTAGTGGTGGTGGTAAACAGGAGGGAGGAGAGTGTGTGGGGGAATACAATTGGAAGGTGGATTGACGTAGATGGGATGTCACTGTTGAGGGAGGAAAACGAAAACATTAGAGACTAGAATATGAGCAATGTCTGAAACAGAGATCAGAAGGAATTGAACTCAATCGAAACATCAAACATTGATGTAACTGGAATTTTTTGATTTAATCAATACTTTGAACTTACATCGAACTTCAAGAGTGATGGCGCCAACAACAAGGAGATAATAAACATTCTATGAAACACATCCTTTTATTCTGAATTTTCCGTTTTCCCGTTTGTTGTTAGGAATGTTTCAAGAGGTTAAGATACATTTTAAAATTCTACAGTTCCATAATTCCTTCTTCCGTATTATCGTTCCATTACATCGTTCATTGATGGTTTGGACGGGGGAATTTTTTCGAATACCTGCAAATTGGAGATCCAGATTATAAGTTTCTGCCTTTTTAATCGTCGTTCTATGTTATTTTGTGTCGTTCTACTGCAATCGAATTCATCTACACGATTACCTCGTTTCACCATCATGAAAGTATGAACCACGTCTGAAACAGGAATCAGAGGAAACATCACTTATGGTTGATTGCATTTCTTAATCATGAAAACTAACTGAAAGTCTATTTCATACCATAGCTCGCGATCCCAATCCCATCTCGCGATACCAAAATCAAACAACTGGAATGAGTTTTCGCTTTTTTTTTCATCTCTCGAATATAGATGTGTAACTGTAAGTGGAAACAAAACGGAGATAATAAACTATCTATGAAACTGTAATTTTCATAAACTACAGATTTTAATTTCCGTTCCTTGTCAGTAATTCACTTCATATAACTTCAAACGTTTCGTTTCTCATTTCTTCATCACCACATTTTCTCAGTTTAACCATTTTTTCACAAGTTTCCTGATTTATGTGCAAATAGTTTTACCGCTTTGTGCACTACACAAACTAGGTCATAAATAATCAGCTGTTTTCCAGAATACCTCACACAAAAAACCTGCTGTTTTTCACAAATCACACATTCTCTGCACTTTCTATTTACTCGGGAAATATTCCTTGAAATGCAACTGATTGTCATTTTCCTTCCTCCCATGAAACTATTGAATTATGGATGTATTTTGAGAATTTTAAGTAGATATCATGGGAATCTGATGTGTTATTTCTCGGGTAGAACTTTTATATTTTCATAGCCTTGAGAACAATCAACAAACTGATCCAAAAGATATAACTGGTACGAAGGATGTCATTTCATATATATCGTTCTTTGAAAGCAGGAAATTTTATCCATTTGGAGATATCAAAAACCATCAATTTCACAAATGACTCTTTGTTGTTCATTATTTGAATAATATACGAATCAAAAAGGAATTGTTATCGAAAATAGTCATATGATGCTCCATAAAAATACAAAATCAAAATCCATTGTTCAAAATGATAACAACAACTACTGTAGTTATAGCGATAATGATCAAAATTCGATTGTCAGAAGAATTCAGAGTAATTTGATTGTTCGAAAACGGATTGATCATTCAAGCAAGGAAATTGATACGATATACTGTAAAGTATGCAATCTGAAACAGTATTTTCCTATAAGTTTGTTATCCATCGGATTGCTGAAAAGGACCACTCTGAAAACGCAAAATACTATCGTATGCTTATTAGGTCTACCGTAATTTCAGGTGTACTGTATTACCGTAGGTTTAGTTTCTTACACTGTAGTTGTTATAGTAATGATCCATATTAGATTATCAGACGACATGGTTCTCTAATTTTGAAAATTTTCGAAAACAGTGATTATATCAGAAGACAAAATGATATATTGTTCAACTAATTATTGTCATTTTTGGCATAATTAGTTTATTTTTCTTTGTCTATATCAAAACAAGAACACTTCAAAATACTACTTGTCTGAAAAACCGGCCCGCCGAAGCGTTTCACTAAACCAAGTATAGTCCCACTCATTTCCAGACTTTCAATTATCCCCTCCTCCTTCTCATAAGTTCCAAAAGTTCAACTCCTCCCCTTTCATAACAATATAATAATCCTTGTCTTCCCCTATTTCCCCCGCCCTTTCACATCATCATTATTATTCTTTCTCATAACTCATGCTCCGCCCTTTTTCAGTCACAATTCATTCATCTCCTACTACTTCCACAATAAAGAGTACGTACTCGTGCTCTCCGAGCTCATTCCTAATATCCTCTGTTAATTGCTATCGTATATCCATCTAGTCATTTCGTTGTTTATTTCATAGAATTAAGAAAATGACTCGCAATTTCTAATCAGAAAATTGCTTTTTGCTGGAGAAATATAAACATATTTTTTTCAGTTGTTTTGAGAATAATTTAATTCTGAAAAAGGTATATCAGGATTTAGAATCAATGAAGAATAAGTCCATTCTTTCCTCCACTGTTGATATGAAAGATCATCAAAATAAATGATAGTTTTGAAATAGTGAAAAATAGTACTTTATGGCGATTAAAATTCCAAATTTGGACATTATTATCTGATAACTTCTGATAAAAATATTGTATGGCTTAGATCTTCTGGAAATCTTCTGTTCTATTCCAGTTTATTAAGATCAACAGTTAGCCGTTCAGATTAAATTTTAGCCGAAAAACCATTCTTAGTTTTTATGTGAAATAAATATTGTTGCAAGCCACCCTACTAGTGCTAATATGAATCTTATCAGTAAAACTAATACTGTTGAAACAGCAAGTAGAAATATTCTATAAAAGATAGCAGTTTCAAAACTTGAAAATTACCTGAATCGGCATGCTATCCTCGATTCTTTTTTGACTGTTCAAGTTTTCAGTATGCATGCAAAACTATCCATTGAACTCCTCACTTACTAGGCTAAACTTTTCGATAAGTTGATATTTCTTCAAAATAAACTGTTCCTATATTACCGTAAATGATAAAGCTTATGACGATTTTTCCAATAACGTCTCAAGCTGATTGACTACTTCGTTTTGACAATGTTCTGTTCAAGTTCTTCTCGATTTCTCAAAAGTTCATTATATCAACGGCTTCTAACTTCCATTTTTCCTAATTTTATCCCATTGTGACTTATACCCTTTCTGTCTACAGAAACGAATCCATACAACTTTAATTCCTTATCATATATCATCATACTTATCAATTGACAACACTCTATCCTAATATCCACCAATCATCCTAATCCTAACAGGTAACAATGCACTCCACCAACAAGTTGCTCCTTCTTTTCGTCCTAATCCTATCCATCATCTCCATCGATGCTCAACGCCTTTTCGTAAGTTTCCCCATTGTTTTCCCCTCTGAAAATGCTCATTGTGCAGGATGTGATGTTAGCCCGAAACGAGGAACTAAACGGATTATTCAACAATCGACGCTTCAATTCGAATAATGGTGGTGTGTTGAAGCGGAATTCGTTGTTGGACAATTTATATAATATCGGATATTTTAATTATTGAGAAACGCCCTACATTTTGATCATTCATATATAATTCTTTTTTTTGCATGAAGTGGTGAGAGATGTTATTCATACAGAATCAGAGAACAATGGAAAAAAATACGAGCAAAATAATACAATATTCATTACTCATCACAATATATAAAAGCCACAACCGGGATTTACGACAAAATACATATACACACAAATCGGGGGACTAGGGTGGAAAGTTATAATCTACATCATTTTACATAGAAAGACACAATATGTGGTGGATTTAAGTAGGATAAGTAATTACAAAGATGCGTAAATAAATTATGGCATGCAAAACATCATAATACATATTTATATATATATATTTGGTGTTCAAATTGATCCAGATAGATCGGCACTGACATCTTCACCGGAGATGTATCTGAAATTATTGATTTGTGATGTTATGAATTCAGAAGTTTTTAGAAAGTTACAACAACACAACTACATTCTTTCCCCAACCTTATCAGTTACCACAGTTGCAGTTTGGCGATCAAGTTGGTCGTGACTTGTGCCATTTTTACTGCAAGCTTCAGTTTTTTGATATCCCATACTTCAAGAAAGTAGTAGTTTCAGAGTTTTTGAGTCAAATCTAGTCGAATAAAACTAAAAAATCGTTTAAAAAGTACATAACTTACAAAACGACAAACACATCATTGAAGTTAGAGCTAAACCTATTCTGGGATTTTATACCATGTTTCCTGATTTCAGTTGACAAACTTCTCTCATGGTCCAGAGCTACAAAAAAGGTCTAGCGCCAATTTTCATGGTTGCCGATGTGTTTGTCGTTTTTGCCAGTTATGCATTCTTTCAAGATTTTTTTGTTCGACTATATTCGACTTTCGAAACGGCTATCTTTCTTCAAAAGTTCCCAAAAAATGCTCACCTGATTCTCTCCTCAATCCGCTCCTTCCTCTTCCTCTCCCGTTCCTCCTTCTCCTCTTTCGCCTTTCTCAACGCCATCCGAACTCGAACCGTATCCAATTCCCTCGCTTCCGGTCGTCTTCCATCCAACTTCACCTCTCTACTTCTCTCGCCGAACAACTCCAACACTCTTGTCCGATATTCGACCATTTTTCGGATCGGATTGTCACGAAGGAGAAGAATCTCCAGACATGGCAACTTTCCGATTCCTTGAACGGCTTCTGAAATCAGATTGATTAATTGATAAAGCTGATGAAGCACCTACCCAGCGTCTCGACTCGATTCCCCTTCACATCCAAGTACTCCAAAGCGTACAGCTTTCCGAGTCCTGTCAGATTGTCGATTGCGTTTTCGCTGAGAATCAACTTTTTCAAGTTGCCAAGCTTCTCGTTCCATCTGCAATTTTCTCACAGTTTTCCAGATAGCTCACTAGAAACTTACGATTCAATCATGGAAATACTATTATTCGACAAATCCAGCTCCGTCAATGAGCTCAAAAATTGCAAATTTGTGCCAATGTCAGTGATGGAATTGTAACTGACATTGAGAATTCGGACTTCCGGGAGTAGGCGCTGAATTTCCCATTTATTGTTGTTTTTAATCTTATAATACTTACCATACTCTCATCGAATTCCTTGATCTCATTAAACGACAAGTCCACTTCCTCCAAACACTTCCACTGCTCCATTTCCTCGACATTCACACCATTCTCAACATCTTCATCATCGAACAACAAGTCCCTGATCCGTTTCATCGAGTAATGGATCACTACTCGACGCAATGTTTGTCGGACGCTTTTGATACCAGTGATACGACAGACATCACTATCAGCGATCTGGAAGAGATAAGTAATGTTGATATTGATGAAAAAACTGATGATATTACCCATAATGCAAGCATTGACTTGCAGAAGTAGAGGCTCATATCGAGCGAGTTCCACACAATATTCGATGTTCCGACGTATCCTAGAGAGATAGATTGTATTGATGGACCCAAGAATGCATTGTGTTAAACGGATTCATATTAATTAAATTATTGAAACGTTTAACATCGGAGAAAGATCTTTTAGTGCATTTTTTTTTCTATATTAAGTGGTTTGTTTTGAACTTGTCTGTAGATCTATTTGAAACCTTTTTAATATTGCAGTTAGGAAGCTCATTACTTTAAAATAAAAGTCAAATGTGATTGAAGGGTTGAAAAATTGTGGCATATCCGGTCAAAAAATTGAAAAAAATCGACCGTTTTTGAAATTTAAGATCATCCTAGTTGTGCTTCAAAATTCGAAATGTTTTATTTTTTTGTCCGATACTGTATTTCGTTCTCCCCTTTTGAAATCCCACATGTTCTGCGTACCTTTCTGTCCTCGAATCTTCAATGCTCTGACACGATGCAAAAAGTCAATTGTATTGCCAATATCCGCCACCATGTTCACATCTGGAATCATTTTGTCAAATAATGTGTAACAATCCATTTACTATTATTAATGAGGATGTTTTGTTGGTTTACGATAAACTAATTTCAAGTATATTTCCCCGCGAAACTTGTGAAATTTTAAAAACACATAACACTATTTTCAGTGAAGTTTTTTCCTCAAAAATCCCCTCAAAACTCTCACCAGGAGCCGTCGGTTCCGGCAATCTCAATCTCTCGGTAATCGCGTGCAACTCAATCGGCGTAAACTCGAAATACTTTGGCGACGCCTGACTCGACTCCAACCATCCATCTCCCAAATTGCCGAGTCTCAATGACAAATCATCGACGATCGAGTGGATTTCCTGCAAAAAAACAATATGAATTGAGTAATATAGAAAGAACACTTGACAAGATTATTAATAATGCTGAAGATATGAATATGGTCAAGTGTTGGATATGACCATATGGAATGGGAGGTTTTATTTAGGTTTTCGATATTGGAACTCATTTATGACTTTTGATTAATATCTTTATCAGTAGATTGATAACTAGAACGGTAAAAAAAAGTTGATATTAGGATTCAGATAAGTTTCATTCTTTCCCCCTTATCCATTTTCCGCAACATTCGCAACAACATTCGAACCTTCTTTTTTTGTGCTCATGCTCATCTTTTGCTCCTCAAAATCCCCTCGGGATCACCTCTCTTTCACTCGAAGCCAATAAATGAGCATTTTCTGTGTTGCATCGGCGGCTCCTTCAGAAGGCACCCCTCAAGAAGACAAAAAAGGAGAAGGAGGTTTACTACTTCATCTTGTTGTTGTTTAGTTGACAAGAGACGGAGTAGCTTAACAAGGCCTTCTATTTTTTGGAGGTATTACATGGAGCATGAGGGACGAGTGTGTGTGTGTTTTTAGCCGCTTCATTGCTGCACAAAAAACAACATACCGATAAATTAGGTTTCGACAACTCGGGCGGAGCACACCATGTTTTTTTCGAGCCACTTTTAGACGAGCACAAGTTTTGTTTTCTCTATATTCAAGTGATCTACCGTATCTCAATAGAACTTCTCGAAATCCGACCTTCACTCCCTTTCTAGAACAAAACAATAATTCGGAAAATGAATAAAACATTCATTGTTTCCATCCCGGTCGAATTCACTCATTATTCTTTCCGTCGTCTTTTGTGCCTTCCTATATACGAGTTGCTGCACATCTAATTAGAAATAGACGGAAGAACGAAGTCATCATAAAATTCAATTAAACTTGTCTCTTTCCTAAGAATATTTGACATTTTTATAGCTTTTTCAAATTCCACCACTTTCCTCCCAATTGTTTATTCTTTGCAACAAAAACCGTATCCCCACCGTCTGCTACTGTAATTCGATCCATTCCATCTATTTATTCAATTCCAAACAGTCCTTCGCCTTCTCATTCCTCTTGAGACCTTTCACCCCGTAAAATGTGCTACAACAACCATTAAAAGGTGTCTACAATTGCCAAAAAGGGCAGATGGGTGGATAATGGCAGAGTATAATACGTATATCCTTCTCTTTTCCCGCGAATAACGCGTCCCTTTTTCGATATGTGTGGAGATAATTGGAAAAAGGAACAGACGAGTGGTCGGATGGAACGCTTGCTGTGCCCCGCTGAATAAGGACCAATGAACAGACGGGATGGATGGGGATGAGCGAGGAATAGGAGGGGCGATAGTTGACCTACTGATTGTTTATTACGAGTATGTATATGTATATAGCTGCTAATAATTATATATTGTTGTACTTTTATAGACCGCGAGATGATTATCCTACTTTTTCAAATCCTAGATTTTTCGTGATTTTTGAAAATGTTCGTCAGTTTTTTTGGAAGCTGAAAAAAGCGACTTTCCAACTTTTCAGAAAAGTTGAAATTATCAGATATACCTCAAAACGTTGCACTTTATGATGCATTTCCCAGCAACTATAGTTGTAACAATTCCTGTTCATAAATCACCAAAAAACATTGAATGGTGTCCCGCCATCCGACAAATGTCATCTCAGAAAACAACACCAATAACTCATGTCATCCTCTCTTCTCCAGAAGCCACCTCGTTTTATTATTCTCCGCAATACTTGGTGGCTGACCCCTTCTCTCTTCCCCTATCCACCCATCTATTCATCCACCAACACCACCACCACCCAGAACATCCAAACGAGTGGGCGTGACCTATCTCTGGTGCACCCTCCTCTCTTCTCACATAATCCTCACTATTCGTTGTTGGCTTGCTGCCAAATTAGAGCTACACACAACAACAGCAAAAAGAAGTGAGAGAGAAGGACGAGCAAAGCAAGTTCCTGTCAACTTCTTCTGCTTCTAACCGCTATCCACAATCTTCTACACACACTTTGTTCACATATGGAGATACCAGGTATATCATTTCGCTATACAATATGAATAATTAGTAGAGAAATGACTCTTTTGACTTCTGAATGTTTGTCTTCCGAATTTGATGCATAATCAGATGAGCAGATGGGCGATCCGAAATGTCAACATTACATGATGATGTACTATTCCACTGAGTTTCCCTCATTTACTACTATTACAATAACATGATATTTTTCAATTTCCGGATAGGAAATTGGTTTGAAACTTATCTAACTGGCTATTTTTGATATTATTGGTTTCACACTCTTCCGGCGAAATTCAAAAATCCCTCGAAGGGATAAACGATTTTTTCTGCTATGTGCCTTTAAACCGTATCATTATTGTTATATTCTATACTACGGTTTAAAGGTGCAAAATCGTAGGAAACCGATAAATGTTTGAGATTACATAATTTTATGGCATTTTTTATTTCAAGGTCTATCCTCCTACAAAACCACGATTCTGTGATTGCGTAGTTTTCCAACTACAGTAGTCTCGATTCGCAATTTCCCAAAAAGCTTCTCTCCCTTCTGTCTCGTCCTTTCAATTTGTCTCGTTTTCCAAAATAACAATAACCTCATTTTGGTCATTCCTAATTTCGGGCGGTCCGCCGCCACCAAAATGAGTTTTTTTGTGGGGCATCGTCGTCCTTCCACCCATCCTTCTATTCTCTGTCGTTTTTCAAGTACTACTTCATCCGATATTCTTCCACACATTTCTCATGGCCATGTGTTTGAACAAATGCGCAGTCCGCACAATTCCATTCACCCACAATGTGCACCAATTTGGTTATATGCAACTGTAGTAGTAATATAGTAATGCAAACAAATGTGATCAACATTATGGTGTTGTGAATTCCAATGTCAATTAGCTCATATTTCTCGTGTTTTTCGGCTGTCACGTTTTGAGATAGTTTCTTGTGTTTTTGGAATTTCGATGTTTTTTGGTGAAACTGTTTTTTCAACAAACAATATATTCATAGATTTCTGTTTCCAAAAAGTATTGAAATCATACTATCATAGGATCGCAGAATTGTAGAACCGTAGATTCCTAGTTTCATAGATTCATAGATTCATAGATTCATAAAACTATACAATCATAGAATCACAGAGTCTTCAATGAATAGAAAAAAACCAAAGAGACCCGCAACCCCTAATTTGCCACAAACAAGATACACAAGTTCCCTTTCCCTCATCCGTTACATACTCAAATATCTACCTTTGACCTCCACATCCGCACATAATTATCCATCTACTTCATCATCATATTGGTCCCTTTTCCAACCCCCAAACAACATCATAATTAAGCACCTTTTCCTACCTACTCTATCCAACTTCTGCTCACAGAGCTCAAATATCCTGCACAACAACAACAGGATTAGCATATCTAGCTCATGAATTACACATTAGGCTTTATCTACTTCTGGGGAGAAGGTGAACACCTGGTCATTTCGACTACTTCTATTTCGCGCATTGCCCATAAAATATCCAGTCACAACATCAATTATGTTCAATTATTTGTCCGTCGACTTTTCATACGCTTCATCTACCTACTATTCTATCATACTTTTTCTATCGATACAAGACTTTCAAAAACCACCAAAAAGCGACAAAATCCCAATGTAAACGACACCCAATGGACGTTTTTCTCTTGTCGAACATGTATATATTCGTATATATCTTCAATTGGCTCTTCGTTCCATGCACTTTGCACTTGTTGACAACCACAACAAGTGCGCAACGACCCGAGGACGAACAAATATCTTTTTGCGCCATTTCTTCACTTTTCTTTTTCCAACTTTCTCCACAATTTTAATCACTTTCCTACTGTTCTTCTTTGAGTTTGTCATATGATTGTAAAGTTGACAATTTTCAAACCAGTTGAAGTTTTTCTAACCACTTTTCTGGCAAAATGTGTCTTGAAAAGTGATTTTTGTCGTACTTTTGAACTAGAATGGTTGGAAATTCCATTTTCTGTCAACTTATCTAATACAATAATACAATCAGTTCCATAACTTTGAGTCAAGTCCTTCCTATCCTTCTCATTCTCCCAAAACACCAATCCAGTCTTCTCTCATCAAAAAACAGTGCCAAAATAATCTACTGCGCATCATTCGAATTCCTTTCAAAACCACCTTTTCATTTTTCTTCGTCGTCGAGAAAAAAACAGTTGGAATCGAATGGCCAGCTATCCTGTTAAACAAACAATTTTCTTTTCTCTTCCTCCCGCGTCGTCCGTTTTTTTTCTCGCGTATTTTCTCAAAAAAGATCGCTCGCTACGAGAAAAATATCATCATAATACAATGCGCTTGCGCGTCATTTGATCTACCATCAACCATACTACTCTATGGCCCATCTATTATTCCCAATTGATGACAAGTTTCCTAGCAAAAACTATCATCATCTTGAGTCACCACAACCGACCGAACCGCTTCAGAATCCTTGGTTTTTAGAGTCAACTTCCGGTTCTTTATTTAAAATTTGAGAAGAACAATGTGTAATTGTGGAATATTACAGAAAACACCCGACCAGATACCGGAAGGGATCCACGTCATATAACAGAAGACGCAATCGAGGAAAACGGCGACGAACGAATTGCACATTTTGAGTATTACGAAGGAGCAGAAGAGTTTCCGATTAAGGTGCCGCCAGAGCAATCAGCGGCTTTGATATATAAACCACCGACGAAATATCATACAATGGCAGTGCTACCCGGTAAGATATGAGGAAATTACTGGGAAATATAGGTTAAACGTTATTCCATTGTCTGGAAGCTGAAGCGTTTGATACTCAGTTAGCAGACATAATTTCCATAATGACATCAAATACTGTTTCTGGCTACAAACATAATGATACAAACTACTCCGAAGCAACTTTACAACTATTACATTACAGGCCGATGTGTCCGCGGTTTCCTAGACTCCTTCGCACTTATCATCTCCCTTTGCCTAGTCATTCTTCAATTCGGTCTAATCGACTGGTATTATCTAACCGTCACCGATCAAACAGTATGGGCAGCATGGATTGGACCCGATTGTGTTATAGTTCTTCTCATTTTGGTACTTGGAATCCTAGCAATCAAGTATAACGGCGAGCAAATGGAAGAAGTTTGCTCAGTTGGTATGTCTGATTGAATGAAGATTGATTTACTTGACAAATTTTCAGACGGACGTGTAAAATACGCTTGCTTCGCATGGGGAGCCTATTCAATCATCCTTATCTCGAAAGTTGCCACTTGCTTTAGACTCTTCTATCAAGATGTATGTCATTAGTTTCATATCAACTAATCAATCGACACTTTAGATCCCACCAACTCCATTAGACAACAATGACAAACTCTTCGACGATTCCCTCTTCAAACTTGGTCTTTCTCTCTCTGTCCTTATCTTCTTGTTCATTTTCGAATCACACCATTACACCCCATTGGTGTCAGTTCGTCAAATGTATGTCGCTTATCTCGTTACTGCTATTTGTTTGGACTTGATTGATAACATCTACTTCTTGGATATTCTTTGGCAAGCTTCCGTAAGTGATGCACTTAAACTTTTGATACTCATCAAAGTTTTCAGAAAGACAAATGGAACATCGAACTCTGGCTTGAATTGGTCATTTTGGGTGTCGCCTGCTTCAACTTCTTCATGCCAACTTTTGCATTGGTAAAACTTCGATATTCAAAAGTTCAACGTGCCAGAATTTGGTCATTCATCTATGTTCTTTTGGTATGTTTCCATGCTTCTTCTTTCGTTTCAAGACCCTTCTTCATTATAGGTCAATGGTCCATTCCTCGGTCTCCGCATCTACCTGTACATCATCCTTGAAGTCCAACAACACGGCAAGAAATACGATCCATCACTTTTCGCTGTCAAAAACGCCGCAATGATCTATCTGGCACTCAGAGATCTCTGGACTCGTTTACAATACTGGCGAATGAAGCATCGAGCGGCTCTTTGTCGAAGCGAGGTTGCCGCCATTCACGAAGAGGAGAATCATTAAATTTGTTCTTCTATTATGTTGTACATAATACCTTTCCCTCCCGCCCCTCCTTTAATATAAACATACTGCCATCCCCCTCACTTTAATAATGATTATAATAACAGTTATTTTTTCAACAAATGTCAGTTCAATGTCAGTTTTGGTCTCAATAAAGAATAAAGTAACTCACATATTGATGAAAATCGAAAAACTTCGCAGTCAGAAGGGGAAGAGAGTTGATCTTTTTCTGTTTTTGATACCAAACTTCAAGTTCCAACAATGCTCGAACATACTTCTCCAATTCGATACGACGTTCTTCGACGAATTCGAGATCCTGAAAACCAAATTTTTTATTTAAAAATAATGCTTCAAATTGTTTCTCGAAGTTATCACTTTTATCGAGGATGTCATTGATTTTCAAACAAGGATGAGTAGTAGCAGTTTCACCGTTTTTTCCATTCAAAAATTACCAATCTCTTCTTTTTTTTGAGTGAAAAGTGCAATATTTTCAACTTCTGCTTACACGAAAATTCTTGTCTTGATCTACCTTTCAGGGAAATTCTACTTCAAAACATTTTTAACACTTTATCCTCAGCGATTCAGCTTTTCATTATATAAAACTTAATCATGAAAAAGATTTCAAATGAAATTCAGTTTATCAAAGAGAATGTTCTGTAATATGTAAAATCTATTCAAAAGCGTGTGACAAGTTTTTTTTGTTTTTTAATTTGAAAGCTTTTTAAGCGGAGATGTACATGAAATTACGTGGCTGGTAAGTTTACCCAATTTTGGAGAATTTTTCATTAACAATCAAGTAAGATTCGGTTCATTCACAAGTTATGATAAGGGCAATTCAAGTAAGAAAATTTTGGCAATTTTTTGGTGTTTTGCAGAAATGCTCTTTTTTTTAAAAATTTTTGTGCAGCGCTGTACATGGACATTTTCGACTGATAAACTGGATAATATTTAATATAAAATTTGATCACATCATTTTCCAAAATTGCAAAATCCCTCACCTTATTGCCCAATCGCTTCTTCGGCGGTAGGAACGACTTCTTTCGATCGACAAATCTCGACACATCATAATTATCAAAATCGCTATATCTTCTTTCAATTGTCCATGTGTATGTATCTACAGTAATCTGGATACGGTACACCTATCAATTGAATTATTAAACTATTTCAGTCTTTCTTCTATTTACCATATATTTTCCATCATCAACCATTCGAAAATTGAGAATTTTAGCATTAAAATTCGCGTCCATTTGAGGCGACACAGATTGAATATTTAGCATCGCCATCTGAATTCAATATTGAATTATTCAATCCAAGTGTTAAAAGTAAACGAGAATGGACTCGGTGGAAACCAATTTATATCAAAAAGCGCAACAACGATATGAGTAAGAGCAGACGAATTTATCGATTTTCTCGGAATAGTAAACAAAACAATGAGCGAGGCTTTTTTTGACAGAAAAAACGATGGATATATAAAACAAAAGAAGAAGAATACGAAGAACACGAAAAGGAAACGTTTCGAGACCAAAGAATGTTGAAAAATAATTGGAGAAAAGGGGGATAGGGTTACAATTGAAGAATGAAAATTGGATAAAATAATTGGGAATGGATAGATATTTAGTCAATGATATCACCTTTGGCACCTAGACGCGATGGATCTTGACTGGGATAGTAGATTCCTGATGAACCGGCGCCAGAATCTGCAAACTTGTTTGTAAAACCTTTCATAAAAAATCATAATAGGATTAAATCCTTGACAACCTTCAAAATACTTACCTTCTTGTGCTGTGAATGGTTTGAACTTTGGTACAAACAATTTTGCTGGTGGCGCGAATGTTGGTGGCACTGGTGGACGAATCATCGATCCGGTCATTCGGTTTTGATGCGATGATGGTGGTGCCAATCCTTCGGGAACGGGTACTGAAACGAAATATATGTGAACTTCAATGTTTTCAATGTGAAAATAATTTTTTTGAAGAAATTTTGAAACGTATATACTCTTGCTTGTGCGAAATTTGTTTCGATTCTGATTTTTGGTTAATATTGTTGCTAACCTTTGAGAAGGAAATTTCATTTTCAGTCAAATGTTGAGAAAATAACTTACGAGATGGAATAGAAGGAACTGGATTAACAAATGTTGAATTATCAGCAGCTCGTTTCGCTTGTGGCTCTCCCCAACGTATCGTCAGTCTTCTTCCCTGTAATAATTCCAGTTTTCATCTAAATTTCCAAAAAAACACCTTACCTTGATAAATGTCTTATTGAATGATCTTTCAGCGGCACGTTCTGCGGCGTCTCTTGTCGTAAACTCAATGAATGCGCAACCCTTCTCAACAAGAACTCTCAAGCAACGAATGTCTCCGAATTGATAGAAATAATCACTGAAAATTACACTTTTAGATTCGGAACGATTAATTTAACTTACTTCAACTCCTTTTCAGTCACTTGTTGCTCCCCAGCTGGTCCCAGATTACCGATATACAATGTTGTAATCGATGTGTCAGCTGGTGGAGCAAGAGTTGGTGCAGCAGCGGCTCGATTCAATATCTTCTCGGCAACTGGATCATTCGTACCATAATAACGATCTTTGATGTTTTGTCGAGAGAGTGGATCATCTGGATCTGTTGGCTTCTCATGTCTATAATAATTATCATCTTATAATTTAATTCTTATCAATTGCCTACCGATACGGACACTCTTCTCCTCTTTTACACTCTCCTTTCACGAAAAACGAGCAAATGTGTGGCGCGTTTCTCTTGTAATACGGCGCACTTCTCGCCATCCGCCTCAAACGATCATGTGCTGCCTGATCCATATTATCGGCGATTTGTGCAATCGGCTGTGTTCCATCTCCTTGTCCCAATGTTCGCTCGACATTTTGAAGGAAGAAGTCTCGATTGGCTCCTTGTTTCGGAATATTATCCGCGATTTGAAGTTCGTGGTCACGAACTTGAACTGGGAGACCTGGAAAAACAACAAATTTTATGTGAAACCAGCATTTGAAAACTAACCGTATTCCAAATCGAACATACACGTCTGGCACACATTCTTCACTTTCGCGCATGTTTGACACAATTCAGTGTTCTTGTATCTGGCTCCCTTTCCCGGTTGCCATCTGAAAGTGGTGAATGGACGCTCACAAATCTTGCATTCTCTTCCATATTTGTCTTTCATCTGAAACAATCTCAATTATTTCAACAAGGAATGATCAATAATTACCATTCTCATGTACGGATTGTTTCCCAAACATGTTTCACACAAAATCGGAAAATCCGAGTCCTCCCAGTTTTTTCGATTGTATTGCGAGTATGACGATTTTGACATAGACATGATGAAATCGTCTGAAAATGACACGTTAGATAAAAAATAAATGAGAAAAGCGTTGAAAGTATTAAAAATGGCTGTAAAACCATGATAAAATCATAAAAATAGACAAGTTATAAATCAGACTTTATAAAAAGAGATGCAATAATATTAGAATTATCAAATCAACAAGATCAACAAAAATTACTGTAAAAAGCTGAATAAAATGATAATATAAATCTATTGGGATGCTGTTTTTTGTTTGATCGTCTCGGCAAGGGAGGCAAGTGGAACGTCCTGCAAGAAAAAACGACTAATTATCGATTTACTGTTTGTGCAAATGGCTGAGAAAATATTAGGTCAGGGACCGGGTCCCGAAACGAATTTTATGGATAATTCAGGGTTGAGAATTCGAATTGATAAGACTTACAGTTTCTTCTCTTGTCTCGACACATCTCAACTTGACGATTCCCTCCTGAATCTCTCTTTCTCCAATAACAACAACATATGGAATCTTTCGTTCTTCAGCATATTGGAATTGTGTCAACAACTTTGGATTCGCTTTGTATGCCATTTCTGTCTTGATTCCAGCATCCCAAAGTGTTTTGCACAACTTCATACGCTCCTTGAGCAAATTCTTCTGGGCCGATGCAACAAACACATCAGTTTCCGATGTTCTCAATTGATTTCCAGCCTTCTGTCTGGCTTCTTTGATGGCGAAAAGACGCTCGATTCCGAATGAAACACCAACACATGGAACATTGGTTTTTGCTGCGAACATGCCGACTAGACCGTCGTAACGTCCTCCGGCAGCGACTGAACCAACACCGACTGGTTGACCGGCAGCTTCTTCGCATTTCTCGACTTCTGTGCCTTCCAATGCTTCTGGAAAATAACTTTCATTGAACTAAACGAAGAAAAACGACTTACTTGGAGCAACAGCCTCATAAATTGCACCAGTATAATAATCCAATCCTCTAGCTAAGGATGGTTCATATCTAACTGATTTAGCTCCATAAATATCGCAATATTCGATAAGAACCTTCAATTCTTCAGCTCCTTTCTTGAATTTGTCGTTTTTGCCAAGATCTTCGAGTTGTGACATTTGTTCCAAGAGCTCAGAATTGCTCAATTCACTGTTCAACTCTGAAAAATCACAATATGTTTGAAAAGTGGAAAAGTGACGGAAAAATACCTCTAAACCTCACAAATTGACCCAACTTCTCAGTTTGTTGCTTTGTCAATCCCTTCTCCTTGATCATTTCTTCCTCAACTTCAGCCCATGGAGTCTTATCAAGCTTATCAACAGATGAGCAGATGGTTTTGAATTCCTTTGCTGGAATTCCAGATACTGCGAACATTCCTTCCAAAATCAAACGATGGTTAAGCTAAACTCTCGATTGGATTGGAGAAGAGATAAGGATGTGCTTACATTAACATAAAATTCTCCAATATCGATAGCTGTTAGAACTTCATCGACGATTTTCAGGCATTCTGCTTCAGGAAGCATCAAATCGTATTGACCAGCAATGTCGAAATCCTAAATTCACCTTGAGTTATTGAAAATATAGGTATAAGTAGCTTACACATTGGAAGAATTCACGATATCTACCTCTTGTCATTACCGGTTGATCTCTTCTGTATACTTTTGCGATGTGATAACGTTTGATATTCGAAACCTTGTTCATTGCCAAATATCTAGCGAATGGAACCTAAAAACTTGTTGAAATGAGAAAACAAGTATGAAAATTTCGTTTCTTACAGTTAAATCATATCTCATTGACAACAATTCACCACCTTGATCTTGCAAATCGTACACCAATTTGCCACCTTCCTCGCCGTACTTGCCCATCAAAACCTGAGGAATTGTATCGTTTTTGAGGCGGGAAACCTATGTAACTTACATCTCGAAGCTCAAATACTGGAGTATCGATAGTTTCGGCTCCGTGTTTCTTGAAGGTCTCAGTGACAGTTTTCAACACAGATTCTCTGACAGCCATTTGAGCCGGTCCGTAGTCTCTTGTACCTTTCGGCGTTTTGAGCACGAATTTTCCGGATGGTTTCTCATCGCCGAGCGCTGCTTTCTTCTCGAGGAGCTTTGCGACACGTTCTTTGATCTGGAATAGTCTTCATATAATACTCGAGCTACAGAAAAGGGCAAAAGATTTGATTTCGATTGCTTTTTCAAAAGATTTCGAAATAATACCCGTCTTCCACCTCTTTGTGCATATGCGATTCGTGGTTTTGGCTCAAAAACTTCTAAACTGCGTGGCGTACATCGGAATTTCAGAAAAATGCTACGAAGCATTGTTTCCTTTACTAAAATTGCTTGGTAGGTTGAAGAACAGATAGCATAGAGAAAACTTCGCAGGGAAATATACCTTTTCCGTGAAACGTAAAACGCATTGTTTTGAAAATATTTTATATAACCCTTCGCAACGAATAAACAATTCAAACTTTCAAATTATAAACTTACAAGATTAGCATCAGCTTTCGCAGTCTTTAATGATCGAACTTCTTCTCCGAGGATTTTAATCTCTTCCTCCAACGCTTTCCGTTGATCGGCTGATATTACAGCTGCCATAGGTTCTAGTTTAACTATAAATGAGCAATTTAGTGGGATAAATAAAGAAAAACGGATGAGTAATTGGAAAAACAGTTGAAATTTGGGTTACGAAAGTGAAAAATAACAGTGTTTCGTTGGAGCGCGCTTGCATTATTGTAAAGAAAAGGCTTCACGTGCGCGAATAAAAACGGCTAAAAATACTTCCTTTTTAAGATATATGTCTGAAATTTAAGTTTAAAATCACTTTAAAACATTTTAAAACTCATTTATTAACTTTCTGTTCAGTTTTATTCATTTATGAGCTTCCTAAGCTATATTTCAAGTCAATAATATAAGTTAGGTTAACCTCGTGTGTGGTTATATAAACAAAGATCAAACAATGTTTTTTTGAATGATTGATTCGCAATTCATTTCACAATTGTTTCCCACACTTTGAATATCACTTTTTTTTCCAATTTTGTTCATATCACTCTCATTCGTTTTCGAAATGCCCACACATATTTCTGCTAGTGCCATCTCTGAGATTTGAGTTCTTCGTCAACACTTTCTCTTTAAAACCCTTGTATTACAGATTGAACCACATGCCAAGAGTACGTATCCGTAGTGATGTAACCACTGGAACAGATAGTTTATTGACCAGAATAACTGGTCAAAAATGGTCGAAATATCATGTATTTGTGTTTGTACATACTTTTATGAGGTGAGTCGTTTCATTTCTTATGCCTAAAGTTAATGAGAGTTTAGTTATGCAATGCTTCACGCAACTCGAAAAACATTATCAACAGTTAAACCATCACTAATCAATACATGGACAAATGATAACAATTCAACAACTGATCCATTATTTCCAACAAAACAAGCAGCTGCGGAGTTTCTCGGTGCATTGGATACCGGGTTTATGATTGCTTATGCAGCGGTAAAAAAGTCTTTCAGAAGGTATTTTGACCAATTCAAGAATTTCAGGGTCTTTACATTTGCGGAATCCTCGGTGACAATTTCAATCCTCGACGCCTTCTAACACTAGGAATGGCATTATCCGCAATATTCGTCTTCATTTTTGGTTATATCACAGAAACATTCCATATTTATTCAATCAGTTTATACGCATTCCTATGGATTACAAACGGTTTCATTCAATCAGTCGGATGGCCAATGGAAGTGTCAATTATGGGTAATTGGTTTGGTCAGAATGCTCGTGGAGCAGTTATGGGTGTATGGTCATCATGTGCAAGTGTTGGTAATATTATTGGAACTCTTATTGCTAGTCATACATTATATCTTGGATATCAGGTATATTTCCCATATCAGCGGCAGTTTTCAAAAGTATTTTCAGTATCCATTCGCCATCATATCAGTCATAATGTTCTTATACAGTTTCCTTGTATTCGTCCAACTACCATCTGCACCAAGAGAAGTAGATCAAGCAATTCTACGTGAATCACTTGATGAAACAGAAGAAACTGATGAACGACCACCACCAATTGGTTTTTTGAAAGCTTGGTTGTTACCCGGTGTTATTGCTGTAAGAGTTTTTGAAATTTTTCCTAGAAAACCCAAAAAAATTGCAGTATTCCCTTGCATATGCCTGTCTAAAACTGGTCAACTACGGTTTCTTCTTCTGGCTTCCATTCTACCTTCACAGCGGGCTTCACTGGCCTGAATCATATGCCGATGCATTGTCGACATGGTATGATGTTGGTGGAATATTGGCTGCTGTTTTAGCAGGTGCCTTTTCTGTAAGTTCTTCAGTGAAAGTTCCAATTTCATGTTGATTTTAGGATCATATGAAGTCCCGTACTCCAGTTGTCTTTGTGATGTTGTTGTTGTCAACTGTATCATTGTACATTTATGCTCGTAAGTTTCGTTTTCAATCACTTTTCATTATATTTGGCTTTCAGACTCGCCACCATCCTACAACTGGAACGCGTTCCTTCTCCTTGTTGCTGGCTTCTTCATCGGTGGTCCAGCTAACATGATATCCAGCTCAATCACCGCGGATCTCGGAAAATGCGAGCAATTGCGTGGAAACGCTGAAGCACTTTCGACTGTAACTGGCATTATCGATGGAACTGGAAGTATTGGAGCAGCTATCGGACAATGGTTCATTCCTTCGGTTCAACATTGGTTCGGATGGGATGCAGTGTTTTATGGATTCATTGTTATGGTAGGTGAAACTTGATATTGAATACAAAAAAATCTTGATATTCAGATTTTCTGCACAGCATTCTGCCTGATTCCAGTCTTATGGAAAGAGCAAAAAGAGCGACGAGCACATCGAGCAGACGAGGTAGATACACTTTTAGGCGGAAACAGCGACTCGGATGATAATTTGTTAAATGATAATGATATTCAGGAAGTTAGACGAAGACCAGGAAATGCATATGTTTAGAATTTTTCCACTGTTGAAAAAGGTAATAGAAACTGGGAATGGTCATTGTTGTCGAATTATTATGTATAAAACCTATTTATTGTAATGCAAAATATTGTTCTCGCCAGTTATACTGTAAATAAATTGATAACTTATATCATTCGACTAATAACAGTTTTCGAAAGAGGAAGAAAAGACTTTAATCTCATCAATCAACAAATCAGCCAACAGCCAAACAACAAAAAACGATGTCTGAATAAGTGTAAAAGTACACAGAACAATCAAAAACAAGGGAGGAGAGACATGATATTGTATTTATTATAGATCGTATGTTTCTTCTCAATATCTTTCTCTTTTTCTTAATTCTCGTCGTACCCGCCTCGCCGACATTTGATCTCATTTTTGGGTATGAAATGAAGAACACGACCAAAACCGGTCGAGTAAATTTTCGCTTGATTATATAACTGACTTCCTCTTTTTTTTTGATTTCAAAGATTTATTACAATCCTTTTTCTTGTCTTGTGAATTATTCAAAAATTTGTATTTTGCATCTGTGGGTCTCGACACGATTCTATTGTTCGTTCAATGTAAATACAGTAAGAGAACTACAAAATCGTTTCGAGACCCGGGTCCGCACTTGCTCTTCCCCTATTTATAATGAAAAGCACTGTAAAATCCCGAAAACGTTGATTTTTGTGACTTTTAACGTTTTTGCATTTGGATGAAGGTTTTTTTCAACAAAAATATTACAAAATTTGAATAATACATGAAAAAAGTTGAAAAATGGTATATTATAAATATAATTCCTTATCAACTGTTATGGCCCTGATCCCTTATTATGTTCCGTTGTTCTCCAAAAGAGCTGTAAAAAGTGAATGTTAAATACCAGTTCAAATTGCATAATAACAATAATATGTATTGCCCTTTTTATGTGTTATTCTCATGTATAATTGCTATTATATTGATTCAAAACTAGTCATATTTTCAAATCGCATGACGAATATTTTTCAAAGAAATCGCCTGATTTTCTTCGAATAATGTCAATAATTCTATAAATATAACTTATAGTTCGTCGAGTAAACGACAAAACAAGACGTATTTATACCCAAAAAGAACATGGAAAATGGAAATGGAATGACGAAGAAGAGGAGTATTTTGACCAGGATAACCAATCAGAAATGGACCAAATATCATGTTATTGTTCTTGTTTACACTTTTTTCAGGTGAGTGGAACACCTTGATCAGGAATGGAAGAAACCTGATCACTTCAAAATTGTTAGAGTATTGCAAACAATATGTCATTCGATAGCTTATCTAATGTAGAAACTGAATTCATGATTGATTTTCGCAGAAGAAAAAAACACATGAAGAGCTGAAAATCCGATGTTTTTTGCACCGAAAAATATGATTTTTGAAGCATTTTTTTTGTCATTATGAAGGTGGCTCACTAAGGAATATTCGGAAAAATTTAGGAGGTCAGATTCTATCATACATCAAACACGAATCGAGCCTTGATGTGCGCCGTTAAAAACAGTATTCGGTTTTTTCTTCAGTTATGGGCTACTGTATCAAAGGCGCACACAATGAGGTTTGACTTGTCTGAAACCGCTGATACATGAAAAAGATATCAATACCTTGTCGATAAAATCTTAACTATACCTCAATTCAGTTTCGCAATGATCCACTCCAATCGAAAAACCTTGGCATCAGTCAAACCATCAATAATAAAAGTGTGGACAGATAATTCAACAGGAAGCCCGCCATTATTCGAGTCAAAACAATCAGCAACTGAGTTCCTCGGTCTAATGGATACTGGATTTATGATCACTTATGCGACAGTAAGTATTTAAAGGAGCATTGTAGTCGTTACAAGGCAGCATGATTCTTTGAGTATATTACTATCATACCGTCTAGGTCAGCATGTGGCGACATATCAATGCACAGAATAATAGAATATCAATAATAGTGAAGGGGAAAAGAATGGCGAATGATGCAAAACCATCGCTTATTTATATGCATTTTCCCTCCCATAAAATCTCATGACATTTGAGTCAGCGAAAATTGACCGGTCATCGGGGTACGGTATGCAAATAGAACATTCCAGGGTTTGTACATCTGTGGTGCACTTGGTGATCATTACAATCCACGAAGATTGCTCAGTTTTGGAATGGGACTTTCAGCTATTACAGTAACCCTGACATACAGTATCCCATATCAATATAATATTTTAGCTCTTCATATTTGGTTATGTAACTGAAGTCCTCAAAATCTACTCATTACCATTATACGCCTTCCTCTGGATCCTAAACGGCTTCCTTCAATCAGTCGGTTGGCCACTAGTCGTTTGTATAATGGGTAGCTGGTTTGGTAAGAACTCGCGGGGTACGGTAATGGGATTATGGTCAACAAATGCGAATGCTGGTAATATCATTGGTACAATGACAGCCAGTTATACTGTTGATTATGGATATCAGTACCCTTTTCTGATTATCAGTCTATCAATGTTTATATATAGTATTGTTATATTCTTCCAACTACCATCTGCACCTTGGGAAGTTGGTAGGTCAAAAAACCCAGTGGATACTGTATAGGTGTACTGTATTGTAGAAGGACTTGCACCAAAAGTGATCGAAAAAACGCCAAGCAAACTGAATGAAGAGAGAGCACCACCATTAGGTTTCTTCAAAGCTTGGCTACTTCCGGGTGTTATCGCGGTAAATGATATCAATTTAAACCTAAACTATAGTTTCTCTCAGTTTGCTATCTCATACTGTTGTATCAAATTGGTCAATGATGGTTTCTTCTTCTGGTTGCCTTTCTATTTGCACAAGTGAGTATATCAGGGATATCAGAGGGATATCAAGTATTTCAGTGGCTTAAACTTCCCGGAATCTTTCGCCGATGCACTTGCTGCTTGGTACGATATCGGTTGTATCATCGCTTCAATAGTGTCTGGTGCCTTATCGGATCGAATGAAGTCAAGAACATGGATTGTGTTTATGATGTTGATAATGTCAGCATTTGCATTATATGGGTATTCATGTGAGTATCCCTCTGATATCCCCCTGATCACCTCTATATTATCTAGGCTCTCCACCTAGCTACTACTGGAATGCCCTTCTCCTTCTCAATGTCGGCTTCTTCGTCGGTGGTCCACTGAACATGATTGCTGGATCTATAACCTCTGATCTTGGCAAATCAGAGCAATTGGCTGGAAATGCGGAAGCTCTATCGACAGTGACTGGAATTATTGATGGAACTGGAAGTGTTGGATCAGCTATCGGACAATGGTTGATTCCATTAGTGCGTAATTGGTTCGGTTGGAGTGCTATATTTTATGGCTTTATGATTATGGTAAGAAAATATTTTTTGCAAATTACAGATGATATTTCAGGCGGTTCTCTCGGCGTTTTGTATATTACCGGTGTTGAGGAGAGAACGAATGGAGAATCGAAACCAGAAAGTGGCTGGAGTTTCCAAACGGGTTATGAATAGCGAAGTATAACTGTTTTATTGTTATTTTAATAAATTTTCGTTGATTTTTCATCTCTTGTTAAAGTGCTTAGCAATTTAAAGGAGTGTATCTCTGTGCTGATGGGTCTCGAAGCGAAATACATTTTGATACGGTAGAAAAACGTTTCTTTCTTTATGTATTTACTACTTCAAAATTGTTTCGCAATATCGCTCATGTGTTCATTGTTCTAAATTCAATTGCCTTTTTCGAAAAAATTAAGAAATTTCTAAATTTTTAACGATGAGAACCATTTTAGTCACTTTTTCAGTTTTATAAAGTGGTAAGGTTGGAAGATAACAATTCAACTATTTTTTTTCTTGTTAATCATTATCACATATAATTATTTTATACTGCAATACCCTGATTTTGTACAAATACAGGCTTGAATTCAGTGAAATAATTTTTTTCTCCAAAATATTTTCCCACGGCCTACGGTGCGCTACACCCGCAATTGCACAACATCTGCCGCAACATTGCAGATTGCAGGGCAGAGAAAAAAGTTTAGCGACTGACATGACACTCACGCGCAGGCGGTTTAAGTTCAATCAATTTCAAAATAAATCAAATGTTTTTCGAAGAAATTTCAGCTTTTAAACCCATATATCATAATTTTTTAACGAACAACGCCGCCCGCGCAGAGTATAACGCGCGTTCACATGGAAAAATTAGGAAATTTTGTCGTGCTCATTTTTTCAGCATCAATCAAAAATTTTAGGCCCCAGGTTTCTCAATTCAATTGATCATGTTTCAAACTCTTCCCTCATCAGTTGCAGTCAATTTTATTGAGTTCTTTCTGAATTTGTCGTTGATTTTTTTTCATAATATTAATTTTTTTCAATTTTCCTAACATTTTCAAAATAATTTTAGCCGCACAAGGATGGATAAAGGATATCACATACCAAAAAAGCGAAAAATTGAACCAACAAAAGGTGAGTTGTGAAATCAATCAATATATGCCCTTTTCAGCCCTGTGCAAGCTTTCATCTTTATTTGATGGCCTTTTTCACTGATTATTTAGATTTTATCAATAAAATTGATAACAATAGTACACTTTTAAAATTATCAAGCATTTCCTTTTTTAATTTTTGTTCCCTATTGAATTTGAATTGTCTACTGCTGACATACACAAACAATGGTGTTTGCCGACTGTTATGTTGCCATGTAGAGGGGGGTTTTGACTCATTTTCGGGCATTCTTGGCAGTTGTTCGACCATTTTTCGATTCAGTTCGATGTATTTCGCATTGCATAACTTTTTTTTTCATATCAAAATCAACCTGTTGCTTTAATTTCTTTTTGATTCGTGTTTTCCAGACGGATTTAAATCCAAATTTTGATCTAAAACCCATAATAATTGAGTATTCCATAGGTATTTGTTGGAAAATACAGAATCACTATTGAAAGCTACAATTATTCTCATTTTCCCATTATAATTTTGAAAAGAGTCATAGAAAATTCCCATTATCTCATATGTCTGCATATATAATTTTACTATTATTCAGATAAAAATCTCGTACCAAGCAAAGGACATGAAATCAGAGAACCAACAGGAAATGAATTCGATATTCTTACAAAAGTCAAAGAATGTTACCAAGATAAAGATTTGGCAGCAATGACTGTTGATATGACTGAATATTTTAATGTCATTGATAATCCATATCTGAAATGGAAAGTGAGTTTTGAGATGAGAGAGAGCTCGGAGAAATAATGGTTATTTTCAGTTTAATGAATATAAAAGAGACGCCAAACACAAAAAAGTGAAATTAGAAGAATCAATGGCATTTCGTGTTATTGACGAAGACGACGAAATACAGAGGATCGCCAAAAGAGGTTTAGGAACTGGAAGTTCAGTGTTGGCAGAGATTGGAGACCCAAATCATGGTAGTTTTGTTAATTTTCAGTCAATTAAAGACAATGAAATTGCAGGTGTAACAGTATACAGCCATCCAGATACCGCCTGCTCAACTGCATACTTTTACAAAAACCGATATATCAGACTAATGATCTTCAAAGTATTGAAAGGAGAAGGATTCAAAATTGGACTGGGTTCTGGAAATATCGACTGTCAAAAAGGATACAATTATCATTATCCGAATCAGGAGAAATACGATGAAATGGATGAACGAGTGAAGAAACACAAGTTATCAATGTTGTTCTTCTATGAATTTGATGAAGCAAATGATAGAATGTATAAATATCCAGCACATGTTTTGCCGATTGGTTATGTTGATATGTTTATTGTTGCACCAAGAGAGGTGCCTCAGAAGTTGAAGGAAATTCAGTTGAAAAATCCCTGGTATCAAATGTAAGTTAGGTTTGGAGGTTTTTCTTGGAATTGTTGATTTCAGATCACAGAGATATGATTACATGCCATGTAAATATAGCGGTTTATTCTTCCGTGCTAGGATCAAAGACACAATCTTCAAATTATCGTTTCACTCGCCATTATTCATATATGACTCGATCTCAAGACTGTAAGTTCTCTTATCTCTATCAAAAATTTGAAAGAATTCTTCCAGTTTTGACTGCAACTTGGTATTTAATCAATTCCTTGCGGGTAACACTATCAGCGATTGGGATCAACTTGCTCGATTCCAAAAAGATCTCTTCGGAAAATTGATCGATAATTTCGAGACGAAATTTGAGAACGAGAAAAATGAAGATGAAAAGAAGGTTAAGGTAGGTTTTTAGTTTGAAATAAGTAGAGAATGTAATATTTCAGGAGGATTTATATGCAACATACTCGTTGGTAAAATCAGATTCGCCAAAATTCACGCAGATTATGAAGCAAATGACTATGTTCAGTGAGGTAAGAGGAAACAAACACCTAGATATTGTGAAGTTTAATTTCAGTATACATTCACAATGGCGCCACCGGGTGCAACATACTTCCTACTTCCAAATGGAGAACTCGCCAACTCATTTGGATTGCCATCAGTGCCAGGTAAAATCCATCATCAAAATGATCTCATAATACCTTTTTTCCAGGATTCCTTCACTGTATCTCGATTAGTCCAATAAGTTGCAACGGTCAGTATGCCAGATTATCGGAACATGTGCTTATTCTAGGAAAAACAATAACAGAGTAAGGAAATTAGCTTTTTTCTTAATATACAAAAGATTTACAGACGACTGGAGGTCACCAAAACAAAAAGACACGAATTCAATCAAACGATGATTCCAGTTGCTCAAAATACTATGACTATCACCTTCAATCCTAATAATGTGCAGCCGGCTAAAGGAAATTTGAAGAAGGCTGAAGATTATGAGACTGCTCAAAAAAGGGTGAAGAGGAATATCACATTTGCAGAGGGCGATGATTTTTTGAAGGTGATAATTTATGCCAAAACAAACTAAGAATTAATTATAGATCAAATACTTCGAAACAGAAGGAAATGGTGAGGGACATGATCATACAGTTGATTTTGAGCAATTACGACGACAACAACAATGTATGGAAGCATCAAAAACTGCAACTACTCGACCAGCTCCTGAAGTTGTTACATTGGATAATAGTCCGAAGAAAGATGCACCGGAACCGAAGAAGATGAAATTGTCATTTCATGATTATGCGGTAAGGATACAAGCACAACAGTATACTGTAGGATATTGAAATTGAGTTTTTTTCACAAAGAATATCACAGGACAGAAAAAAAGTTTCCTGTGATTATTCTTGTTTTTTTTTCTATCTTTTGTCGTTAAAATCAGGCTGAAACCAATCAAAAAGACTGCGGAATTGTGGAAGAAAGAATGGAAGGCATGCAAGATAAGGTTTTGGATCTGAAAAAATAGACAGTTGAAAAAACAATAATCGCTCAAAGTAAATGGTGCAGCTTCAATCAAGCTGCACCTAATTAATTACGAAACGTTATGATATGAGTGTTTATTGAAAATATTACATAATTGGTCTCTTCTATATGCAAAATCTAAGCCTTATGGTACTTTGATTCTCAATGATGGACAAACCAATAATTATCGTTGGCGCAAGTTTTCTGGTGGAAGAGTAAATGAAGTAACATTCATAAACTAGGTCGGAAACATTGAGCAATGTTACTCAGCAGGATGGCTACATTAATCTGGAAAAAGTGGGCAAACCGAACTAATATAAACTTTTTTCACAGTACTAATTTTATATTGTCTATATTTACTTCCAGAAAAGGAGAGATGCACGAAAAGAGTTATCAGCGTCACCAACAGGAGAGCCATCAACATCAACTGCTCCACTACCTCCAAAAACATCGTTCTTTCCATCCAGTTATACATCTTTCGATAAAACTGCAACATCATCCACAACTACACCAAACATTAGTCCGATACCAATTCTAACGGATGAGGATTTCGGGTTTTCACTCAACATGCTGGATGCCGGAAATATATTAGAATCGAAAGGCAGTCCAAAACGTGTTGTCAAGTTCAGCGAAATAAACACTTTACCGTTGCCTAAGGTGATAACTGTATGATAAAGGAGTTTAACGATAATAGTTTACAGGCATCACAACCAGCAGTCGAAGTATCAACATCGATAGCTTATGAATCATCAGTATCACCAGAGTATGATCCAATGGATAATTATGATCTATATGATACGGATACCACGTTAAAAATCGATGGAGAAGAAAAAATGGAAGTAAATGAGGAGAAGGAGAAGACGCCGGTTGAAGAGGATGAAGAAATGGATGTTATGGAGAAAAGGGAAGAGCCGAAGAAATCGACATTTGACATTAATTTCTTGTAAGTTAGACGAATGATTATAAGTTACGAACAATTTTCTTTCAGTTTGAATAATGAAGCTCAGAAGAAAATAGGAGAAGAAAAGAAAGAGGCAAAGTCATCAACGCCACCACCAGCAGTCGTCAAAAATGGAGAACCATCACCCGTTCCAGATTTTATAAAGCCTACTATGCTACAGTTAACACCTGATGCTATACGAATAATAAGTGAACGAGCGGCATTGAAAAAGCAAATGGAATCTGCGAATTTTATAATGCCAGACATCACGAAACCGCCACCAAACTTTGCGGTACCACCACCATCTTTATTCGCAACGGATTACTCGATACCACCACCACAATCTCGTGTTCCGATCAACATTCCACTGGAACAACAACCGGAACCAACACCACATGTCAACTTCCAAGTTCATACGAAACCACCACAAGTTATCCAGAAGAATAAGAATTCTATATTTGGTGAAGATGATGATGAAGAAGAGGATAATCGAATGGAGGAGGAAAAAGGAAGAAAGGATGATCGACATGATAGAGAACGATATCGAGAGCATGATAGAAAACGGAGTCATGAGACACATTATCATAGTTCGGATAAGGATTATAGGTATGTTTAAAATCAAAATGGAAGGACTAATAACAAAAAATTTCCAGAAGACCATACTCCCACTCGAATCGTCGTCATGATCGCGATGATCGAGATGATCGTCAACCGCGGCGTGATATCGATCAACGAGTTCCTATCGATAATATCCCACTTCCACAAGAATCCGCAAAGAAGGCGATGGAACAGAAGATACAAACACATTTGAGAACTAATGGGAGAGATATAGATAGTAAAGTGGCTGAAGCGGATCCAGATTGTTTTGTAAGTCATTTGATTGATGAATGGTGTTGAACCTCGCCTTTTCGAGATATTTCAGACAGTCTTGAGAGATCCGAGAAATTGGGGACCAAATGCTGTGAAACAACAAGTGGTTGAAAAGGCGTCGACGTCGTTGAATGGATCGGTATGATAATCAAAGTATTTTTAAAAAAATCCTCTGATTTCAGGTCACTGATGATTCAAGCGAAACTCCACAATCACCCACAATGGGTCCAGTAGATGTTATAGCGTCTGCACCCAAGGAAATCCCTGTAACCAAAGAATCAGCTGTCAATGATCGGATCATGCCCAGTTCATTTCTTTCGGATCTAAATCGTCAAACGAAAGGCACACAAGAAGATGGGGAAATTTTTAGTGATCATGAAAAGGATGAGAGTGCTGTTCCACAACCAGTTCAACCACCTAGGCAAAGAGCCAGCCGATTTGATGTGAGTCGATTTTTTTAACACTTTATCATTATTAATGAATTAATTCAGAGGGTACCAACTTATTCGAACGACCATGTACTGGATATGCCTACAATTCAGCCGGTACCACCTCCCGTATCTGCGACGATGTATGCCAATAATATGTCTCTTATACAACATCAAATGCATTCAATGTCTGCACCAAATGTACACCAACCGCCACCAAACGTACAACAACAGATGTATCATCAGAATAATCAAAGATTTGGTAATAATCCACAAAGTTCTTGGAAGCCTCCTTTGAAGGATGTTGTCATTGTTCTTGATTCACATGCTATTCTCAATGGATCGTTGTGAGTTTTTTTGGGATTGAAGTTGATAAAATTCATACTTTTTCAGTAGTCCAAAAGAACTAGAAGACCTTCTCGATGTTTTAGGAATGACAGCATACAAACGAAAAATTGAATTGCAATTGCATTTACATCTATTGAATAGTATGAAAGGAATGATGGATTTCGCTAACTGTGTGCGAAAAATTGAAGCAAACATTCAAAACCATCGAAAAGATGGCAGAAATTATGTCTGGCTTCTTAATGATCATACATGTGACAGAACCACTGATCGTCGACAGGTAATTGACACGTACTAAAGATTTTCTGAACATATAACAATTTCAGAGCGAGTTGGACTGTTTGAGAAGATATCGTACAGTTAATAGCGGGTCGGATTTCTACTGTGTCTCTGGAGGTAAACCTAACATAGTTATTCTGATTTAAAATGGAATTTTAGATAACCCTCCAGCGGAAGCATTAAAGGCCACTTGTCAAGAAATTGGCATCAAATTGCGGAGCGCACTCAATATGACTAAAAGAGAGTTAAAATTTTAATTTATCGGAACATTATATCTTTTTGTTGTGATTATCATAGTTTTTTACGCGTAGATTTCTCATATACCCATCCCGGTGACAATCTCATTCTCTAGTTTAACCGTATTCCCTTTGAGCTCTCATTTTTTTTGAATAGTATCGTTCGTTTTTTTGACTTCACAACCGTCATTATCATGTTTACGGGCTAAGTCCGTTTTTTCGAGTCACACCACACCTATATCATGTTTTGACTGCTTCCGCCTGTAGTTTTTTATACATTTCCTGAAATCAATATTGTAATACACATATATTTCATACAATTTTATTGTAATATCCAAGAAATAAACTATTTATTTCGGCAACAGTGTTCTATTTGAGTAGGAAGAAGTAGAGGAAGAAGCAGTTTTGTTTGCCATTTGAATTGGATAATCTGTTGACGAGAGGGGCGAAAAGGGTGATAATATTTAGAAGTTTAGTGGAGTGAGAAGGAGAAGAAGAGTAGACACTATTTGTGCTTTTCTGCCTCCGTGATCTTTGTTTTTCGAAATTGGATGAAGTTCAGATGGTATGATGGAAAGTTCTTTCGGACTAGGAAATCAAAGATTGGAAATATTGGTGGTTGAAGATTGTATCATAATCTCAGTGACTGATACATTTCTGAAGATATTGAGAAATTTTCAGTTCGGGGAATTTTTAACTTTGGAGTCTTTTTAAACATGTATCAAATTCTTCCGCACTAAACGGTTCTAGTCAAAATTTTAAAACTAGGAACAGTGTAACAGTGATACTCTTTTGGAAAAGCATCACAGCTAGATACAGCAAGTTAGTTTGTTTCGAATGTTTCGCTTGATTTCAAAAGGATATCGAAGGACTTTATTACGGTTCCAGAAGGATCAGATAAGACGACCAGAATCTCAAGTAGTGATTTTTTCAATCCTAATGATACCATTGATATTGTTGATATTGATATTTTGTCCAGTTTTCTTCCTGAATATTTTTTGTACTTTTTCTGTGAAAAACCATCAATTCTTCATTGATGTGGCTCAGTTTTCAAGTCATCAGAAACCGAATTTGACAAAAAAGTTCAAGAAAACTTCTGAATCTGTTTCGATTTCAGAAGTCAGTGATATCATCACTTATTCAAACTCCCAAATCCCTCCAAGACCCATCTCATCTGATCTTTATCAAATAATCATTAAACCAGTAAATAGTTCCCATCACTTTTCCTTCTCCTTCTTCATCGGCAATAAGTGTGAAATGTTTATACAAAAGATTATTTCATATATTTCTTTTTCCCACTGATTTCCGAATGACACAATTTATTATTATTTATTATTATTGTTCCATAAATACCGCTTCTTCTTCTCATATTTCCCCTTTTTTCTCACCCGGATTGTTTCCATCAACAAGTTGACGGTGCAACATGTGAAGAAAGAAGGGACAACACTCGACTGACTCACACAGACATACACACATATGTACTGACTCCCATTCATTTTCTCTTTTTGTGTTGTTTCTTGTTCTTTTTTACTTATATTCATATGGTTTTTCTATCTTTTAGGTGTCAAAGATTGCCATAGAATCGCATAGAACTTCATAGAATTGACAACTATTTCATAGAACTTCAAATAACTGCAGAGAATCTTATAGAATGTCATTGAAAGCCATAGAATTTCCTAGAGTTTCATAGAACTACTTCATAGAATTTCATAGGTGTCCATAGATCTCCATAAATACTATTGCATAGAACTCCATAGAACTCCGTAGAACTGCATACGTCTTCATAGATCTCTATATAATTATTGATCACGTTGTCCATAGAATTTCATAGAATGTCATATAGGCTCATAAAACTGCATAGAACCTATACTACTCGTGGAAAATCTCAAATCCTTCCTCAACCATAAATCGTCCAAAGCACTTTTTGTGCCCATAAAACCCAATGCATCTCATTACAGATATTTCCAAAATACTTCCGGTTTCGAGAAATCCTTAAATTGAACTAGAATATTTTTGAATCAATGAATCCTTTTCATTGGTTTAATGAAAGATTGAGAGTGTGTAAAACTAGAGACACAGACATTCTATTCAAATAATCAAATGATCAGAGATCTATCAGATCTTATCATGAAATAAAACCAAGTTCGAAAAACTACTTTTCAAATACGAATGACGAATTGTCCATTCGTTGTGAGACCCAATTTCAATTGCAAATGTGTGTGAAAATAGATGATGCCCTCATCATTCCACTTCCTATTGTCTTGATACACAGCTGTATGACAGTTGTGTATTACGAGTTTCTTCTTTTTTCGTCATCCTCGCCTATCTCATAACAATATCCAGAGAAGACTAAAAGAACACAAATATCCTTACTATTAATATCTAACTACATATTGTTTTATTTGTCATCTAATGACTATGGACAGCTGTTTTGTCAAAGTGCGCTCCATAGGTTCAGAAATAGATTGAGTATCAAATGAGCACATCCCGTTTTATTTCGATCAATTGAGAAGAATTGTTGAGAAGAATTACTACTAAGAAGAATCGTTTACTTTATATAATAATTCTAGGAAACAGTGATAAACTTTGGCGACAGTTCTAGAAAAATAAATTGTTTAAATTCAGCCTCCGCACAAATCTGCAAATGAAGAAAGCAGCAGCCTTATCATTCCTTATCATCTATTTCCAATTTTTTCAATCCCTTCAACTACTCGTTGTAAACTACTCGCTAATCAATGTTCTGAACCTACGTCGTCTTATCTTTTCTATCAGAAACCGGGAAAAATCCTATTATCTTCTTTTTGTTGAAAATTAACAAAATCTGTCTGATTGTGAGTATCAATTGAGCATATCTCATTATATTGCGTTCAATTCATATAACAAACTATTTTCTAGAAGAAAAGAATATCTAAGAAACAGTATCCATCTTAAAATGCAGCATTAGGTTTAGCTCAACAGCTGTTTTCATTCATTTTCCTTTCGCTCATGAGCCCGTCTTATTCTGTTCACCTCTGTCTGTAACTGTCCCTAAAATTCGTTTGAAATCGCATTCTATATTTTTTGAGACTTCTGGTTTACATTTTATAATAGAAGTATTCGTTCTACACATTATTGATAATTATAACTGTGATCAACATTTGTAGAGGTTCTAGAAAAATAGATTGTAATCGAAGTCTGCATTCCATTTCTCCACAAAGAGAGACACCTTATCATTCCTTATCATCTAATTCTAACTTTTCCAATAGCCTCATCTAATCGTTGTAAACTTTTCCATTCATTTTTCTCAACGTTTTTCCTCTTACTCATCAATGTTCTGAACCGTGCTCATCCTATCTGATCCATCTATAACCGTAATAAATCTGTCCTTTCACCTTTGGTTGTTCAGAAATATCTTCTTCTGTTTTGTTTAAGAATATCAAAGGAGTTCTCCTAATTTTGTCTAATTCAATTGTTGAGTGACATCAAGAAGCGCAGAATAATCGTGGTTTGAAAGTTTCAACAGACCGATGTCTTATCATCCTTTATCATCGAATTCAAAACTTTTCAATCTCACCAACTACTCAATGCTAACTTTTTTCATTCATTTGACTTGCCATTAATGCCGTATATCGAAGTTCTTAGCTAAGCTCAACTTTTCCCAACTCTCAAAAACCGTAATAAACCTTTATCTTTCTCAAGAATTGAAAATGGACTATAGGAATTCAAGAAACATAAATACTTTGAACCTAGAATCTAGAATCCCCTTATGTCCAAAGCCTTATCATCGAATTTAAACTATTTTCAATCGTCGAGGATATCAATCATTACAATCATCCATCGAAGCTGGAAACCAATATTATTTTAACTGATTATTTGAAACCGTTATAAATACTCATCCACTTATTTTCGTTGTGAGACCCAAGGAAATATCTACGACCATCTGTTGTGTCGTCATCCCCTTTTTTTCTATCATAATAGTCGTGTTACAGCTGTATGACAGTTGTTGCTCGTACCAGTCTCCGACTGTCTTTGTTGTAATCGTTTCATTTGTCTAACAATAAGAATGTCATTTCATTTCGTTCTACAATAGATACAAAATCTCCTGTTTTTCTGCAATTCCAAGAAACAATATTTTCCGTTTCACAGTTTTCTTGTCTTTCTTGTATGTCACTCGGTCTTCAATTCCTCATACGTTGGTGGTGGACTTTCTGTTTCAAATTTTCTTCAACTCTTATCACACTGAAATTTGTTGATTTTGTCGTTCGTCAATCTCCATATTGCAGACATATGACAGTGTCTTACAACTTGGATGTCTCATCGGCATCCATCTTCTCATTTTTGCGGTTGCAGTTGAGATGGAAGGGATCGATTTGGAAGTATTTGTGCAAGGTGAGATACACTTTTTGAACTGATTGTATATATCCATTTCATTCATTTCAGGAGCTCATAATCTTCATCGTCGCCTTCTCAGCCGTGTCATTCATATATCGTAGCAAGATGCTCATTGGTGAGAATACCAGGAAGTAAGGCATCCCTTGATTCTTTCTTCCTACACTATATATATCCAGAATCTGGGACAACATGGCTGCTCTCTTTGATCAATCCATCGATTTCATTCCCCTCACATTCATGCTCGGTTTCTTCGTCACTATCATTGTCCGTCGATGGAATGACATATTCGCGAATCTCGGTTGGGTGGACAACACAGCCATCACAGTTGCCAACTATATTCGTGGAGCCGATGACCGTACCCGCATGCTCCGTCGCAATGTCATCCGATACATGGTGCTCACTCAAGTGCTCGTCTTCCGTGATATCTCCCTTCAAGTTCGTCGACGTTTTCCGACACTTGAGTCGATTGTATCAGCTGGATTCATGCTGGAACATGAGAAGGATGCATTCTATAATATTCCTATCAAATATTCCAAATACTTCCTTCCCATTCAATGGAGTTTGGGATTGTTGGTCGAGGCGAGAGCAGATGGGAAAATTGGAGCTGATCTGTTGATGAATGAGATCGGAAAACATATCATTGAGTTCCGGAAGGGGTTGGCATTACTGAGCAACTATGATTGGGTGCCAATACCCTTAGCCTATCCACAGGTTTGTCTTTGGCTGCCGTCTGAGTATCAAATGTATTTTCCAGGTAGTGTTCCTCGCAGTTCGCTCCTACTTCGTCATGGCACTAATCGCTCGTCAATCGGTGTTAGTTGATGGAAAACCGCCAGATGAGATCAGTCAGGTATGCAACATACCTCACGACAAATTGCAGACGTACAGTATCCTTCCAGGTCTATCCAATCGTTCCATTCCTCATGTCAGTACTCCAATTCATATTTGTAGTGGGGTGGATGAAAGTGGCTGAGTCGATGATAAACCCGTTGGGAGAGGATGATGATGATTTTGAGTGTAACTTCTTATTGGATCGTAATCTGACAGTATGACCCATATATAGCGGATCAGAGTCATATCAGTGTTATAGGTTGGATTGGCAATAGTTGATGATTGCTACAATATGATACCTGCATTGGAGAAGGACATGTTCTGGTGCTCCGGTGTGCAAGTGTGCTCTATCGAACTATTGTAAACTTTCAGATGTTGAGCCATTATATTCGGTTGATACTGCGATGATACCAAAGAATCCGCAAGTTGGATCAGCTGCTAATTACGAATGGTATGTATTGTTCGATAGAGCGCGATTGCATCTTGAAATTTCAGCCCGAAAACTGACGATGAAGTGGTGATGATGCCACATTTGGATGATGTTGATATGTATGATTTCGAGTCAACGAACCATTTGATACCACGAAAAACATTCTCGGTTATATCGATTGGGAGAGGATTTGGAAGTCGAGCAAGTTTGGCATCGAGAAAGAGGAGCATGATGTTCGATCAGTTGAAGGGAAAAGCGGCGAGGAAATAGTGAGTAAGGGTCTTCAGAGGAAGAAGGATACTGTAGCTGGGTACAAAGGTTTACTGTATCGAGGAACTTTTAAACTGTTTTGATTTGGTTTAGAAGTAATCACGTTTCCTTTTATCACTTATAAAACATCATATTTTATTCATATGTCCCTTGAATTCCCGTTTGATACTCAGTTAAAGATGTTTACAGTAACCGAGGCAACATGTTCCAAGCATCTGCATCTCAATCGACATTGCATTATAATTATGAGTCACAGGCACCAAGTGAGGTATGATATTTGGAAGTAGATACGGTATCGGAAGTATTGTGATAGATTCAGATAACTGATAACTGTATATCATTAGAAGCATCCTTCCAGAAAATCTAAAAAGTGTTTTCAATATTCGATTACTTTGGATTTTTAGGATTTTCATGGAAAAAAGGATAAGATCACTGATAGTAAATCCTGTGGTGTTTCACAAGTTCTAGAAACAGTAGTCACCCAAATTATGCAATTTTTTTTGAGTTACAGTTTCTCGAACCATATTTCATGTTTCCGGAATTTCTTGAGATATTCAGACGCTCGATTTGATCCTAAAACCAATTTCAGATAAGGAGAAGCTGTGAAATTTACTGATTTTTAGCACTTTTACTTCACAACTGAAACTCGATACTTCAATGACCTAGCAACTGAAACTTTATTGTTCTGCTATCTTCCCAAAAGTCAAATGTGTTTTGAATATTCAATAACTTTCAAACCTAAGAAAGCTGTTACAACTCAAATATGATAAGTTGTTTTGTCAGAGACACTAATGGAACAGACTCGTAGAATGTCTTGAGTATATTACCTATAATCACAGTTCCACAAAATACACTTCTTGCTCATCGGCGTTTTTGAAATACTTTTTTCAATCCCATGTTTAAAAAATAACAATTTTCCAGATCAATCTCTCGACACTCGAAATGACCGCCCCGAAGCGTAAAATCTCCAACAGCAAGCTTGTTAATCAAGGTATCCCTCTTATCACTTTATCTTATCATCTTATCACCTTCTTTTGCAGTGATAACTTGCGATGAACAACACAAAATGTCATCAGAAGTGTTGCCGATTGTGATCGAAGAGGATGAGGATAAGACGAGAGCATTGATAAATGATAATCGAAATAATCTTTGAATACTGGTTTCTCTTTATTTATATTTGTTGTGTGTTGGGTCCCGACACGAAAAACGTTTCTTTTCGCTAGTGCTGCCTATGATGAATTGTCTGGAAATCGTAAAAACTTTTTGGAATAATAAAGTTTTGTTTCTTCTCGTTTTTTGTTGTCATAACTTCCAGGATCTCGTCACGAAATGTCTTGTTTATTTTCAAATCGTTGTAGTATACTTTAAAGGCGCATACCGTATCAGACGTTTGCAACGAGACAAAACCAGACATCATAATATTATCTAAACCTAAACCTAACATGTTTCTCCATCCCTTTCCTGTGTATTCTTCGGCTATCAGTTAGCCATATTGCGCAATTACATCTTCTTCCTTCTCCATCTCCTCCTTCCTTTTTTCATTCCACTTTCTCCTTTTCACTATAATATACTTTCTCCATTTTTCGGTGTTCTCCCTCCATCTCTCTCTCTCTCTTTTTCCATTTTCTCACTTTTCTTAAACACATACATTACATTACATGTTGTTTTTTCTTGTCACTATTCCCTTTTCATGTTGTTCCCCCATTTTTCGTATACTTTTGTATTCTGTGTATTTATGGGGAGTACGGTATGCGCCTTTAAAAGTCACTGTTTCTTGGATACTGTATTTTTCTGTTTTTTGATCTTGTGTGTTATTGTGTGTGCATTGTGTTCACTCATTTCTGATTATGCATTATCAAGCTACTGTCTACAACAGTATCATCTCAACATTAAAGGCGCATACCATTCCACAAAAATCAATGTTTCATAAAATCACTTTTCCAATTCATAATGGAAACGTCGTAGATACTTCAATTCTCATAACTATGATCATTTTCGTGTTGAGATCCATCACTATAATCGAAATATTCGGCGGAATAATGGAGCATCGTTTATCCTAAATAGTTAGCTCCAAAAGTTGAAAATCTCAATTTTGAGCGCCTCGGTTTGTCACTCCACTTTTGCGTCATAGTGCACATCTGGTATATTCACCTTTCAACTTTTCTTGACGGGACCCAAACTTTTTCGGATTACTATTTCACTCGAATTATGTGTGGCGACTTATGACATCATTATCGCTTTGTCACAATCACCTCGGCGAAAAAAAACCAAAATACTTTAAATTTCTCTGTCTTGTCGAGACCACACTGTTTTCTTAATACTGTAGGATACTTCCTACTGTAGTTCCTGGTCCCAAAGGTTAAAGGGTCTCGACACGAAATGCTCCACCAAAGCTCCCTTATCTCGACCACCGATCCCTTTCCATTTTATTTGCAACAAATCTATCGCATCATTACCAGTTGTTTCAGTACTTTCTCTTTTATCGAAACAAGAAAAAAGCAACAACAAACAGCATCTAGATATCCTCCCCCTCCTCCTTCTTTTCATTTACTAATACCTTTTTCGATCGTTTCCCTTACCACCAAATCATCAAAAACAACTTTCGATATCGTTTCAGCCATCCCCCCTCTTCAACAGATTCAGACAAACCATGTTTTTTCTTGTCTTGTTACTTTCTCCCTGTTTTCTACTTTTTCCTATATATCATCTTGTTTTTTGAATGTTTGATCTATTGCTACTGTAAATGAGGGTTTTTTGATCTACCAGATTTTGAACAAGGATACTGTAGAGCTCTTTAGTTTGAGTAGTAGTCTCGCAACAATAATCGAATCCCGAAAAAGTTTCAATAAAAATATTTATAAAGGTTTTAACAAAAAATTATAATATTTTAGAACTAGAACTTGTTAGTGCGAAGTTTTTTTGGGATTCTGTAACCAGAAAAAATTTGTATTCAAAATTTTTGAGCAATGTTTTCCGTGATGAGATATATTTGTTGACAGTTTTTCAAATGTTCTTGAATTTCGTAGGGAAATAAGTCGAGCTTTAGAAATTCAAGATATACGGAAACTTTTCCAATATTTTCACGATTTCAAGAAATAGTCAATTTTGGATGTGCATCTAAAAAGATAGTTATACTTTTGCAAATTTGCTTCCTGTGAAGAAATTTATAATTTTGGGAGAGTTTGGAACTTATTGGAAATTGTTAGAAACATATCAATTAACATCAACAATAGCAGTAAGGAATCAAACTGTTCAGGTCATTTAACAGTATCCAGAAACAGAAAAAAGTTTATTTGTTATCATCAGTCTTCCTTCACATACAAACCTATGAGCTAGGAGATTAGCAAGTACACTTATGGGTCTCGGTTTCAATTTTCGGGAAGAGGTAAAAACCCCAGCAATCTGCGAACTATCGGTTTACACTACTTTGGTCATTTCACAGTGACCAGGAACAGAATAAAATTCTTTTTTTCAAAATGTCTCAACCCTGAAAACTGTCGTCTCTTATTTCTTTTCATAGTTTTGAGATATTTCAACTGCCACTTTCCAGGGATGTCAGGTTTGCTGACATCAGGCTTAATCGTACACAGAGTGCAAAAATATTGAAGAAAAATTATAAATTTAACTAAAATGTGTCTTTTGAAATCGTAAACATTTGAGCATTTTGAAGTTTTGTCTCAAAACTGGTAGATCAAAGAAATCCCGTCCCCCAAAACTACAGTAAACTTACACCGTTGATTTCTGATACAACACCATAAAACTGCAACATTTCGATCTTCTTTTGTGTCTATCTCGAATCAATTAAACAACTGACAAATAGTTGTAAAAGTCAGGCGGCAAAACACAAGAATCGGGCAGATGGGGGAATACCCCCATTCCTAGTCTTATGTGGTTTTCTGTTTTATATTTTCAGCCATAAACTGAAAGTGAGAAATGCACGAGGTACACTGTTGTGAGCATGAACAATGCGGATCATCGATCATTGATATATCGACACCGGCGACACTGAGAAGGGATTTTGATAATTGGTTGAATGTGAGTGATATGATGTAGTTGTAGGATATGAAGCCAATAGTAAAGATATTGAACATCTACAAAGTATGAAGTATTTATGATTTTTTGAAAACAGTAGTATCAGGCATTAAAAGTAAGGAATATTAATAAACCCAAAGATTGGTAAACCTAAACCTAAAGTTTGCTGTTTGCTAATTAGTTGTGGCCCGACATGAAATAATTGAGCAGTTGTGAGATATTGTTGGGAAAAGTATTCTATGAAACAGAAAAAATATGAGAGGTCCTACATTTTTCCAAGGGATACGGCTTATTTTTGATAATAAGAGATACTGTGATTTGAAATCATGAACATTCATGGGATTTGTGAATGGAAGGGAACCCTGAGCATTATCACAGTCAAATCATGCAAACTATTTTGCCAATAGAAACAAAAATAGTGCGTTGCAGCTAATCCTATCTATTAAAAAATGATTACGTGATAGATAAATTTTTGAAGCAGTAATTTTATGTTAAGAAAATTCTGATTTTAACCACCAATCATTAAGTAACTGTAAGACTGAAATTATAAAAGTGTATGAAACAGAAAATTCTCTAGGATTCTACACCTTTTCTCGAATTTTGATGCGCCGCTTGTTTTGATGATGCTTTATTTAACCTTACTGACAGTTATTTACAATCAAAATATTCCGCCGCATTATCGAAAGGCCTGGTAGTCAAATCAGATGATTTTTCGAAACTATATTAGTATGCGACAATTAGTTGTGCCTAGGCCATATCAGAACACACTTTGTAGTAGTTACTTTGTTGACGGAGTATTATATCGCTCAAACCTCTTACTGAATATCAACGATAAAATGATAATGTTAATATCGATGATATGATAAAATAAGAAGTGATGAATCATTATTCCGCATCATTGAGCAACGGTGAGGCTGAAATTAAAATAACTCCATGAAACAGAAAATATGGAAAAAGTTAGTCATGCTAGTTTTTCTGACAGTTCGATGATACAATACATAGTATCGTTGTTTTAATCGACTTGTGAATCCTATACTGGCCAAACAAGAACTACTCTGACAGTTGAATGAAGATAGATATTCGTCTTTTGAAACTGCATTTTTCTGATGCAAAAATCATGAATTCTTAAATTATATGGTAAGCAATTCTTCTGGCTGAGTAACAAATGTATTCTTGAAATGACTATAGTTTTATTCTTTGCACCAAAATGAGTATGATCAACTGGGTGTATCCGGTTGTCAAATAATATATTAAATAAAACTGTATTTTTCCCCAAAAACAGTTAGAACAGTATTTGAGGTGCTCATTGAGCTCACAGTTATCTTTTCAATATTTCATAACTATCATAATTTTTTCCAGGGAATTGAGAACTCAAACGAGCCATCATCAAGTGAAGAATCGCCATCCGAAGAAGCCAAGTCACTAAAACCAACCGATGGTCGAAAGAATCGGAAGAAAGGTTAGTGCGCCTCAAAATACGACGAGAACCTAACATATAGGTTTAGGTACAAACCTATACGGCCGCCCGTACTGCCCCGGGCGGCCACTATCAATGACTGAACGGACTCGAATCATTCAATTGCATAATAATGGGATGAAAGTGAATGCAATCTCTAAGTCGTTGTGTATTTCACATGGATGTGTTAGCAAGATAATCAGCCGATATCGGGCGACTGGTATTCTATTGCCCGCGTGCTCACCGGAGCAACGGAAGTCGAGGAAGCGGAAGAGTGATGGGAGCTCACCTTTCCTGCCTAATTATAACAATGGGGTATTAAACCTAATCCTAAGCCTATATGAGGATGGAATTGCAGGTAGCTGATGCGAATGGGAATGAGTATTTGAACGAGTATGGCACCCGGTACAACTTCCAAATTCAAAACTTCAATACCACGAATACGGAGAATCCAACTGTTTATGAATATTCAATTGCTTTATAGATTTTCTTAAAATTTATTTTTCATTATTTATGATCTCTTTTGCATTATTTTACCTCTTTGAGTATTTGAATTCGCACGTATTTTGCATGCATTTCGTTGGAGCGCACTTGCATGGTGTAGATTTACGAGAGATTTTTTTGGTGATTTTTTTTTGGAATAAATGAGAATATTTTGAAGGTTTTGGAAGGAATTTGGTGGAAAATAGTTCTACAGGAACATAAAAATTATATTTTATGACTATGGGAAGAAAAAATTCGGGTAATAACATTGATTTTCATGGTGAAAAGAGTTACAAACTTGTTTTGAAACGTATGGAGGCATTTATAGGCATATTCAGCAGGAAAATATGATTTTATGACAAATCGACTTCCATTTCCGAGAAATTTGTCAGTTTTATGTTCCGAAACACCATTTTGTGTCTATATTCGATTGGAAAACGACTCACACTCAAATAGATATAATATTTAGAGATGCATTTTCTGCGACTTCATTTTTCTCCTTTTTTTGATCTACTCTTATTTGTTATTAATTGCAATCGATAGATCTAAAGGATTCTGAATCTTTTTGGAAAATCAAAAAATCTTCATCCTGAGCTGAGATACACCCATTTGAAGTTGATCCACTTTATAATCAATTATTTTTCGCCAACTTATCGAATGTCGATTGCGATACATAGTTTGTAAACTTGCAGCTCAATGATATGGTGTGAACCACAAAGCTGGTTCATCAAATTAGTCAACGGCCGCCAATCATGGTGCAATGACACCAAGTTATGCGACACCAATTGACTCATCTAATGTGAATTTCAAATATTTTCATCTGAAATTTTGTGCAAAAAAGAGCAACATTATAAAGTTTATTATTGATTTATTCGTCGTCCCCACCGGGGGGAAAGTAATATTGAATCATTTTGGACGAAGAAGGAACAAGTGAGAATATGTCAACGAAGAAAAACTACGAAATTATTGAACAATTATGGGGGAAGAAGTAATGGTACATTTTTGTGTGTGACTGATTAAATAATATAAATATTGGTGTGGCAACGGATTATTTTGAAAAAAAACTAACAACTTCACTCGGATATAAACAGACAAATCGGCACAGCCGATGACGCCGGGGCGATATAATTCATGGAATAAGACGGAAACAAAAGGCAAAATGAAACAATACTAAAGGCATCTTTTTGGGGACGGGGCTAGCGGATTATGCACATTTGATGCAAAAAAAACTAAACAAAAATGACTTGAAGATCAATATGGATTGTATTATTTGTGTTGTTTGACAAGAAGTATTGGACTTGGAATGGGAATGGATGACTAGGGTGTAGTGTATTATCGCACCATATGATGGTGTTTATCATCATGTGATGGTGGTGTGTAACTGCTGAGATGATTGGCGGTTGGTGGATTTGAGGAGGCGGGTCGACAACTTGATAGGCTTTGTGACTCCTGGAAGGGTGGATATTTGGATGGAGAAGGAATATATAGGGAGGCTTACCACTACGGAAGTGTCGATTTCCTCGAATTTTGCGTCGCCGGTTTGTTTGAGATATGCGAAAAGGATTTCTTTGTTGCCTTCGTATACAACCTGAAATATCAAAAATTAGAACTATAAATTTCACATCAAAAACTCACCGGCATTCCGCATCTGAAAAACTCGCTTCGATCCATTTGGAATGTCAACTCCAACAGCTTATCAGCCACCATTGCGACACCAACCGAGTTTGGTGTATATGGTGCACTACCAGTACCCACCATATGTTGATCATTCGATGTTGTTGCACCAATATGCTGACCATACACGCCCATTGGTGGACAGTTCATTGTTTGTGGTGGCATTCTTGGGGAACACATTCCGTTGATCATCATTGGTGTCTTTGGTGTATTCGTCATATTTGGTGAGATCATTGCAAATGGACTTTGAAGTTTCGGCCAATCATGGGATGGTAGACTACCAGGCATCGGACTGTACGCCACTTGACCACCTGGTTCACCCCAATGTGGCTCCTGTTTCACGAAAGATTCCGACTTGATTCTCTTGATCGTATGTGCACCATCCTCATGGTGTACAGGTGCGGGTGCGGCCTTCTTCTTTCCTCTTTTCGGCTTCTCCTTCTCCTCTGGTGGTGGTTGGTGTGGTACTGCATTCATTGGTGGGAGCATCGGTTGACCAGTGATTGCTCCATCCTTACCGATGATTAGATCAGTGACATATGGTTGTGACTGAAGTGCCTGGACGAAGTAGGTGATGAGCCCATCCATCTCAAGTTCATCGAATTTGAAGAAGGATCCACAATGATAACATTGATATCTTGTGGACATCGGGGCATTCGACAGCAGGGTTGCCAGTTCGAATGCCGATGCCACACTGGGGCAATTTCGATGGCGAACTGGGAAGAGCATCCGCCGTTTCGTCATCGGACAATTCAGAGGAATCGAGACGAAGCCGTTCCCTCGAGATTGAGCAGCCATGATATCTGAAAAAGTCAAAAGATGAATCTATGAATCAATGAATCTATGAATCTATGAATCTATGAATCTATGAATCTATGAATCTATGAATCTATGAATCTATGAATCTATGAATCTATGAATCTATGAATCTATGAATCTATGAATCTATGAATCTATGAATCTATGAATCTATGAATCTATGAATCTATGAATCTATGAATCTATGAATCTATGAATCTATGAATCTATGAATCTATGAATCTATGAATCTATGAATCTATGAATCTATGAATCTATGAATCTATGAATCTATGAATCTATGAATCTATGAATCTATGAATCTATGAATCTATGAATCTATGAATCTATGAATCTATGAATCTATGAATCTATGAATCTATGAATCTATGAATCTATGAATCTATGAATCTATGAATCTATGAATCTATGAATCTATGAATCTATGAATCTATGAATCTATGAATCTATGAATCTATGAATCTATGAATCTATGAATCTATGAATCTATGAATCTATGAATCTATGAATCTATGAATCAAAACGCTCTTCAAAATCTAAACACTTACATCGATTCCTGCTCTGGTTGGCCATCTCCGGTGTGCTCCTATTCCGGATAATGTCCCTCAACTGACTGATTGGTGTCTTCACCACAAAATCGCAGGAGATTTTGTGGAGTTGATTTTTGGCTTCATATGTATAATGAAACATATTCTTGCCAGCGTTCAGCAGACTTTTCACAAATGCCGACTTGCCAATTCCGGTATTCAATAAGGCGGAGTTGTTGTTCAAAAACACCTCCAACCTCGATGGCTCGTTTGTGGCAGTTTGTTGCCAAACTTGGCACAGAACATCGCTATGCGCGTCAGTCCTGAAATTTCTTATCAATACTGTTCTAATGGAATATGACTTACTGTAGCATCTTGACAACATCCCCATTCACTTCAATCTCTGCTCCATGAGTTCCAACATTCACCAAAAACTCCTCAGTCAACGGCTGTTGAATCTTTAGAGCAACACCTTGATCATACAGCCTTCGGATATCCATGTTACTCATATTTTGAGCCGCCAACTGGTTAAACACGTGTGCCGGTATTGGTGCCGCCCTCATCTGAGGAATAAAACAGTATGGTAAATGTGCGAAATACTGATTATTTACCATCGGTTGAGCACCTGGATACTGTGGTCCAGTAGGTGGATAACTACCCGGATATCGCATCATTTGTTGGCCTGGTTGTCCGGGCATTCTGCAAAAAAATATTGTTAGATAAGTTTTGTCAAATGATCAACTTACTGTGCCATCGGATAGCCAGTTGGTTGTGGTCCCGCCATCCTCGCTGACATCATCCGTTGCTGTTGTTGTTGTTGATCATACATTGCATGATTGCCCTCCATTTGACCGTAGGGTAGTCCGCCATTTGGTGTCGCATAACTTGGTGTCATTGCACCAGGATAGGCGGGCGGTGGCTGGGGCGCGAATTGAGCTGATGAGCCGGGCGTACCCATTTGTGGTCCACCCCACATCATTGAGCTGCAATGATTTACACATTAATAATCGACATTAGATAAGTTGGTGAGAAAAAATCGATAGTACAATACAAAAGTAGGTCAACTTTGAAAGGGTGTATCTCAGCTTAGGGTGGATATTTTTTGATTTTCTAAAAAGATTCAAAATCCTCATTTTTAGATCTATCGAATGACGTATAACAAAAAATATCGAGTAGTACAAGAAAAATGAGAAAAATAGGGTCAAAAAAGTGCACCTCCGAAAAATATTCTATTCTAGTAAATACCAAGTCGAAATGGCAAGAGAGAGTGAGCTCCACTAACAAAATTCCAAGAAAAAGTGCACAATCGGGTCATGCTGCTCCACAAAGTACAACGAAGCAAACGCGCTCAAACGAACACAAAAAGTGCAGAACGGAGAAAAAAATAATCAGTAGAGGTGGACGACGAGAGTCGATTGGTGTGTGTGTAGATTGAAGAAGAACGTGTATTTCTTATGAATAGACGAGAGAATAAGAGAAAGGGGGAGGAGGGTCCGCTGGTCGGCTTGGTGGCAGGGTGATGGTGGTAGTGGTGTCTTACCACAGCCTAGTCCTCCTTCTTCTTCTCCCGTCTCGTGTGTATGTTGGTGTGGTGTGTATATAGATGTGTTGATGGTAGAAGAAGAAGACGCGAAAAGATGCCATGAGGCGGGATAAGAGAGAGTGTGATTTGCAGAGACGCAGAGAGTTCAAGAGGAAGAAGAAGAAAAAAAAGAAGCATGTGAGGAGCTGGAAGAAGGACACAACTCGTGATAAATACGGTGTGTTTTTTTTCTAATATGGGTTTTTTTCGGAGCTCTTGGATGTTAAAGGGGGTGGAGAAGAGTTGTGAGACCTTAAAGGGACATGGCTTCAAAATTTAAGGAGCAGACTTTAAAGGAGCATGGGCATTTCGTTTCAAGACCCCAAGGTAGGAAGGTGCAAAAGTTATGAGAAAAAAGTATATAGGATTCATGGATCAAAATATTAAAGGTACATACCACTATAGTGTCAGATCTAATCCGTCATAAATACCAATTAACACATAATAAACATCTTTAAAGGCGCATAGATTTAAAGGCACATGGCTACAGTAATTTCCAGTCGAGACCAAAAGTGAACAAGAAGAACTAAAGAAGGGAATGTGAAAAAGTTCGATAAAAGTTCGTTATCAATTGGGGAACAAAGTGTCAATCGAAGAAAAAATGGGGAAAATTTGATAGTGAGTTTCAGCAGCAACAAAAAAAACAGAGAGGAAAAAACATGGCAAAAGTAGAAAACAGAAACGAGGGAAAAGAAGAGAGAACACCAACCGCCGTTCGTCTTCGTTCGTTTCTTCTTCTTCCAAAAACACTAACAACACACATCGTCAATCCGTTGCCTTCTCTATCTCTCTCTATCTCTCGTCTCTCTTCATTCATAACACTCTCTCATGCAATTATGATTGTCTCTTATTATTCTAAAAAGATTCAGAATGCTCATTTCTAGATCTATTGAATGACGTATAACACAAAATATCGTGTAGTACAAGAAAAATGAGAAAAATAGGGTCAAAAAAGTGCACCTCCGATTATAAAGGTCCTAAACATATGAGAGTGAAAGATACGAAAAGATGCACCATGACACACTATTCGTGTCAAGACCCAATCAAATCTGGCACGCAGCCAATAAAATGATTTGGTTAGGAGGGAGTAGGGTAATACTTGTCGATATATAATATAAATACCATTGATCTATCTCTTCTAGGTGCAAAAGTGGAAGGAGGCGAAGATGGAGAAGGAGGAGACATAGAGAGTAGAGACAGAGAGGGACGATAGAGAGACACTTTCACCCCAACCAACCATCCTCCCCTACCCTAACATACACTGGCAATTAGTTGAACGATGAACAGACACACGACAGTGAAAACCTGCACTCTCCACCATAACATACACTATCTCGGCCCCCCTCTACCACGGTATGCGACTTGGTTGGGGGCCTAAACCGTCGCGACGGTGTGTGCGACGTTTTTCCTTTCGGCAACATGAAAAACATACTATTTTTTGGTTGGAGGCTGATTGCAATTTGAAACAATTGTGGGGAAGGGGAATTGGGGTTATGGTTGGTACAGTAGGACCAAGGGGTACTGTAGTTGGAAAAGTTGGAATTCTCATGTGACATTTTAACGAAGATGGGTATGCTGAGAAATGAGAACAAGTGCACTTTTTGGCGCAAATATTTTCGGGTAATAAACTTGTGATTAGAATACCTACAGTAGGTCATGGAGTACTGTAGTTGGGGTATGTTGGATATTTGGGAATTTTTGTTGTTTGATATTTTGTTTTGAATATTCTGAGAATCCACAAAAGTGCACCCTGCACGTTTACGACAAACGAAAAGCAAAGGTACAGTAGTCCTATAAGCTGTCATACTGTAACATCTACCGTAGCCTCCTCGGTCCACTTGAATATCACGGAGCCAAACTCCTCAAGCTCCGCCCCCATCCACTTGCCCATAAATTTCGACTGAAGCACAAGAGTGGCACAAAAAGCACACGCAAACACACGCACACTCACACACAAGAGCAAGAACGAAGAAGCAAGCAAGAAAAAGAAATGGATGAAAAAATATTAGAGAAAGAAATGGCAATCCTGTGGATATATATGGGCATGTACATGTGTGTGTGTGTTTTTGTGTGTATTTGAAAGTAAATGGGCAGAAGAAGAAGGAAGAAGAAGTGAAAATATGGCGAGATGGCAAAACGGGGGGAAGTGTTGGATGGAAGAGTTGGGAGTTGTGATCTACCATGGCTCATAGTGAACTACTGTAGCTCATGGTGATCTACCACGAGGAGCTCTGAGAAGAAGGAAGTTTTTTCAGAAAAAGTATGAAGTTAAACCTATATATTTGAGTCTTTATATCAACTGAGTTTTGATGCTATAACATTTTTCACACGTACACCTTTTTTGACGGCTCACTGAAAGAGATTATGTCAAAAGACCGCATCCAATTTCCGTTCAATCGAAGTCTAGTCGAAGATGAACAAAAAACATGAGAAGGCTCAAAAACCATTGTGCACAAATTATGCATGATGAGCAGAATGAACTGGAGAGCATTGGAAAGGGCAATGAGAGAATGGGGAGAAGGAGAGACGCAGATACAATGGATTTCAGCGAGGGAATTGCAGAAAGGGCAGGGGTACTGTAGACGCATGGGATGTAATGAAGATGACGACATTTTGCGGACCCATCATGAATAGAAACGGATACTGTAGCTATTAGATAAGGTTGAACTTCTAGATCGAACTTGAGAAACAAAAACTGTAAGAAAAAGAGTTACAGTAATATGGTCTTGACACGAAACAGTGAATCCTAGTTTTTCAACTGAGTCTCGAAGCAAGTGGACTACTGTAACAGTCGGTCAGCTGTGCATTATAGCCAATATCGAAACCACACACCAACAAAAAAAATTGAGGCGTTCGCCGTTTCGTTGGCGGCTGACACACTCTCCACTCTAGTAATCCTATATGAGCCATAAAAATAAGGGAAACACGAGGAAAAAAAAGAAAGAAGGAAAACGTACCCGTCAACACACATGAAGTTGTTGTTTTCGGCCATCGTTGGTCCATTGCTTGTATTGTTCTCGATTCCAGATGAAGCTGTTGAAGCGGCTGCCGCAGCTGCGGCATTCGCGGCTGAATTCTTCGGCGGAGCACGCTTCCGCTTCCCACCGTTCTTCTTCATTCGACGGAGTTGCTCGTACCAGCGATTGATGCGGTCTGGAATTGATAAAATGAGAGTAGTTGGGTAGTGTAGTTTCTGGAAAATCAGTGCAGAAAGTATCAAAAAAAGTTTTCATAGTGAACATTTCAGAACCTTTGGAAACAGTGAAAGTCAAAAAGTTATGCGAACCAAATCAGACCCATGAAAAATGGTGAATAAACTGTTTTTTTTTCAAAATTGAAATGACTGTTTACTGCGTTTGATACTCAGTCAAGCTATTTTTCCCACCTAAACGAATTTCAAACTTTTCAGTTTCCAATATCCTATAATTTGGCGTATCCAGTTTAGGTTCAGGCGTTTTGAGTAAGATTTACAATATCCAAAAAGTTGAAAAAAAAATGGAACAAAATATCAATGTTTTTAAGATTACAAAACGGATGAAGTAGACGAGAAACAGTTTTTATGAGTGTTTTTTTCGAGCGAAAAGCACACGCTTCAGTTTTCGGTAACGATATTTTAGACTTGCTTCGAGTGAAATTCGATCACTGAATGTTAACAAGAATTATTTTAATTAAATCGAAAAATCAGGAAATTTTGAAGAAACGGTTTTTTTTTCAAAACAATAATTACTATTCGTGATATTTGAAAAGTTTGAAAAGTTTAAGAAACAGTTTTTTAAACACTTGATTTCCCCGAAACTTTAAAAAACGGCTCCTCTGAGTTGGTCGTCTGTTGGCTGAGTATCAAATGTATCTGATACGCAGTCAACCCACTGACCAACAACATTGCTACCAAAATACGGACAAAACGGAACAGAATAACTCACTCGCTGACGCCTTCGACAGATGTTTTCTATGCGAAAAGCATGCAGATACCAGCTGGTGGGTCAATTCGAAATCAAATGTCTCCTTTGTACCATTCTCCATTGCCACCTGCAAGATATCCTCAAGGTTACTTCACCAGATATTGGATATATGACATACATTCAACGCCGACATCAAATTATCCTCGAAATGAGCAGTAAATGCTCGCTGATCGGAGCACCATTTGGTCAATTCGACACAGGCTTGAGAGAAGGTTGAGACGTCGGTAAGACTCTGAAAAGGATTGAGGGTACTGTAGGATACTGTAGATAGACTTACAGCACGAATGGAGGATAGACGGGTATTGTTGATTGCGACATGCTCCTCGTAGGAGATGTCCTCACCCATCGTGAGATAGGATGATGAGAAAATAGTGGAATCCGATAAGGGTCCAATGCCTGGAAATTGATAATGTGATAAGGATAAGGTTCAAGAGTATCAGTTGATAAGGTGATAACGATATATGAAATAAAAGTTGACAGTTTCAAAAATATAAGTTATGACAGTTGAATATGATGAAATCAGTGGGATGAGTGAAAGAGAGCTAATGATAATTATCAATGATAACAAGAATTTGAAATACAGTAATGATGAAAGATGATGTCAGGTATACTGTAGCTCGAGGTAGTACGGTAGCCTCTTTGGTTCAAATTTGAGATACTTAGTTAGATAAGTGAAGGAGTAGCGAGTGATAATTATCAGTGATAAGGAAACTTTAAAAAAGCAGTACTAATAAATATGAGATATACTGTATTTTGAGATAGTACGATAGATTTATCAGATTGAAGAGTTTTATGAAGCTGCTCCTCTAAATCTAGCTTCTCTGAGTTTCTCGAAATCTTACACTATCTCACTTTTTTGCAGTTTCAAAAATTGTCATATTGTTTTTGGAGATTCGAATTGATAATAACGGTGTATCTTGACATTCTGCGTCTCTCCATTTTACACACTATTTCTCTCTACAATTTCAGATAAGTTTTCCACAGAAAAAATGACGATGAAAAAAACGAAAAAAACGCTGGCGTTAAGTTTGATCGTTGATTTTGGCGAAAAAGAGAATGGCTCATTGATTTGGTTGTATATTGGCATATGCCGGAAAAAAACACGTGATCCACACGGAAAGAGCAAGAGAGCAAGAGCATCGATGACGGTACGGTTGACGGAAAAAAGAAGGAGGAGGAGGGGAGTGCGCGGAAAAAAAGAGGGGAACCGGAACACACGTACGAATAATACACAAACAAAATAGTGAGCAAGTGAAGAAGAAGGAGAAAAACGATTGGAATGAGCATTTTTGAGGTACCCAGAATGGGGGTGTGAAATTGTTATGGGGATACTGTAGGTACTTCACGTTCTATGGAAGGTTCTATGGTCAGTTCTATGCATAGATCTGATAGGGATATAGCTAGTTCTATGATTTCTATGATACTAAAATAGTTTCTATGGTAGGTTATATGATAGGTTCTATGCATAGATCCATGAATAGTTCTATTTTTTTTCTATGATAGATTCTATGTTTGATTCTATGATAGGATTTATGATAGTTCTATAAAGTTATAGATAGTTAGTATCAGGTGTTTTTTTCTAAATATACCCGATACACAGTCAAATGAGCAATACACACAGTCAGTCGATATGCAGCCAAAAATATGAAAGACATATTCATATTTAAAATAATAAACATCACAATCTCATCTATCTATATATTTTTTCGTAGATTTCAAGCCATGATATACAGCGCATCTTAGATTTATCGGCTGGCGAAGTGGAAGTATGTAAAACATAAAACAAATCGATAATATAGTCAGCTGGAAAGGTGTTGGAAAGTGAGGGAATAGGAGGGGAGGAAGGAGGCCATTGTTGTATGTTATTTTATCAATGACTCATTATGGGCATAGGAGGGACACCGAAATGAGGGGGAACAATGTGTCTGCGTCTCTCGTTTTGTACAGTCTCTAGCTGAGAAAATTGAAACAATTGTCTGCGTCTTGCTATTTGCACACTCTCTAGTTTTTTACCAAGACTACCAAATACGAAAATTCATGATGATTAAAAAGGGATGACAATAAAACCAAAAAGTTGAAAATCGATGGTAGTGCGCTCTACCGCACAGGTAGTACGGTAGTTGGAGATTATCAGAAGCCTGATCAGTGATATCAGTGATATGATAATTCAAAACATGAAAAGATCAAATGATACAATTCGACGAAATCAATGACTAATCCTCTTCCCATAAAATGAAGCTGGAATCAGCAGAATGACAAGTAGATCAAAATTGATTTGATCTACCGATTTGATCTACCAACGAAGGGCATTGTTCTACAAAACCACCACACAATAAAGAATAATGTATCAATTTTGGACAACGCTGCTATCAGTATGTTTTGTCTCTCCTTCCATCTCTATTCTTCCTTATCACATTTTCACTTTCGAATGGAAAAGTGATGATGATGATACCATTCAACCGTTGGTGTACTTTCACACTTTTTTTGGGATGGAAATATTGGGGGATCTGAACTTCACATTCTGAAGGGCGAGGAGTTTTAGGTTTAGGTTTAGGAAGGAGTGAGAGGGATGATATTTTAGAAAGTCGTATTGTCGATTTGATAGCAAGGAAAAACTAGAGTTTAGGACTTTAGCAATCGCGCTCTAAGGAACTGAGAGAAAGAGAGAGAGAGAGTGTTGGGAAGGGAGAGACGCAGAGAGATGGATTGAAATTGATAGGAAAGTTTTTTTTGGCCGAATCAAGATGATATTGATTTTGAGTAGTGAACTGAGTGACAATATTGAGGTGAAACAGCGAATAAATTGGAAAAAACGGTAAATTCCGGATGAATTTCAGCTGAAATAATCTGAAACTTAGCGGTTTTAAAGAAGATTTACAGATTTTTAGATATAATAGTAATTTTTATTCATGATTGTTTCTAGGAAAGATGGGTGAAACATGGCTTATTAGAATTTTTGGCTGAATCGAACTATTGATTTTGAGTGATGAACTGAGTGAAAAATATTGAGGTGAAACAGCGAATAAATTGGAAGAAAAGGAATTCCAAAGAATTTTCAGTCATAAAAATCTGAAATATCATGACTTTTCAAAAGAGTTACAGTTTTTGAGATTCTGCCGATAATTTTGAACTATAGTTATTTTTGGAGGAAATAGGTTGCAAAAAATTATCAGCTGAAAAACAATATTATCATGAAAAAATATGTGATTTTTATGAAAACTGTATTTAGAAATAGTTTTAAAAAATGGGAAAACTAATGATTTCAAGCAACGAAAAAACTCGCTAAACCTAAGAATGATAAAATGAAGAGACAGTAAGGGAAAAGAAGAGACGCAGACAAAACGATTTAAACTGAAATTGGCACAAAAACGAGCTGAAACAACCGAAAAAGCTGAAAACGTATAGTACTAGAAAAGTAATACAAGCAAATTGAACACGAGAAAAGACAAAAAAAACGAAGGAATAGGAGGAATGAGAAAAGCTCGTAAAACTTTTTATCTGTCGTATTTTATGGATATTTTGGATGAAGAACACTGGTGGAAGGAGGAGGATTCATTTAGGAATTAAAAGTCAGAGGTCTCACCACGAAAACTGATGGAATGGTGGCGAGATATTTTTGGAAGGAGGGAATGGACTTTGAACACACTTTTTATGTGTGTTCAAAAACACTTGAAGAGGTCTCATGAGGGAGAGAAATAGAGAGGGAGAGAGGGTGATATTCAATGATCAGATGGATATTAGAGGGAGGAGAAGGAGGTTTGGTTTTTGATATGGATTTATTAATTGGATGGAGTTTCAGAGATTGTTGGTGATATTTTTATATTATCTGATATACTCTCCGATATAGTCCCTGATATGTTCTCTGATATACTGTGGGTTTGTGAAGTGGAAAATTATGATTGCACCAAAAATAGGAATAGTCAGAGAAATCATATCAATAGGATATTGATAAGAATATTATGCTTCAGTGTTGCTTGAAAAAAACGAAATATCAACTATATATAGTTTTAGAAAATCAAGTGTTTCCGTGTTTTATATGTTCAAAGAACTAGTGAAAAGTATATACAATTATCAAAAGCAAGTCATGAAACTGAAAAAATAAGTGTATCCAGGGAAACAACTATCATATCAGTAGGACACTGTGATAAGAATCTTATATTTAAAAAAAGTTTGAAATTGACAAAATATGAGCTTGGTCTGACCATCTTTTTTTTGGAAAAATGTAAGATTTTCTGCACTTTTTTTTCGATTCTGAACATACATATCGAACAATATTCCACTGTTTTAGGTGATGTTTGAAGGTCATCAAGTATAAAAGTTGAATAATTGTATTCTCATTGAACGATTCAATTTTGTGATTTGAAAATTCAGAAGCTTTGCACTTTGATTCTTTTTTTTCAAATAATGGAATTTTTTACCACTGTTGTTTTCAAAAATGGACATAGAAATGGTTAGCTAGAATCAGCAATTATTTGGTTTTTCTACTATTTCCTGGTTCGTTTTGATAAAGTCAATAGTAGATGGAGCTAATCCTATTTTGAAACTTTTTTGAAGTAATGATAAATGAGCCAAATCAACATATCAAGCCTGTATCATTGTGACGTTTGTTGTCCACTGCAAAATACAAAATATGACAACAGATAAATCGGAGAACGAAGACAAATGACGACGATGTCTGTCTTTCACAACGAATTGAACTTTGTTCGTCTGAAGTCATCGATTTGCCTATTATTTTTTTGGCTGGAAAAAAAGCGAACGAAACAAAAAGCATGTGACTATATATTGGTAAACAATGGAAGAGACAAAAAACAGTATAAATATATACATGTGATGATGCAAAAATGAGGGAGTATCAAATAGAGAGACAATTGTTGAATAGGCTAATCTAGCCATGGTTGACCTAGCTTTGTGATAAGCTAAACTGATAAGGAAATCAATCGATAGAGATGAAAGCATCGTCGTCATCTTCTTCGATATATTCCGAAAAACCAATGGAGGATCGAGAGATGGAAAAGTGCGGGATGAAGCCTATTCCTACCCCCCCCCCCTCAACCATCGACGCGCATAAGCTTTTCCTTGTTTCTCTGCGTCTCCATATCTCTCATCGATGGCGCGCGCCACAGTGATCAGCAATTGGCGTACTGTAGATGAAGAGAATCGAGAGAAAACACACACACACACACAACGGGTTCTTTTTCGGATGCAAATGTGATGGTATAGTGTGTCTCTCGAATGTGTGATCTATCACATTCCGAGAAGAAGCAAGCAAGCGTCGTCGTCTTCAATTCTCATTCGATTTCGAACGAATACATATATAACACCATCTCGCATTCTTTTTTCGGAGAATGATCGAAAAAATTTGCGCGGGAACGGCATTTTGTACTGGAAAGTTGTGATAACTAAGAAACCGATAAGTTTGACACTTTGAAAGTATGATTTTCAAGCTCTACGTGAAATTTGGGTCTTGAATAACATTATGCAAAAAAAGTTTAGCACTGAGTGGGTGTCGAACCCAAGGGTATATTCGGCTTGATAGCGGAGAGTGTTGCCGACTGTGCCACACTTTGCAGGTTCGCTCGCCCGCAATAGCGCGACGGCCCACAATTTGTCTGCATAACAAATTTGTGTTGCAGAATTTTGCAATATTCTAGACTACAAACTACAAAAAAAAGTCACAATATCAAAAGAATCTGTATATTTACATTTGAATAAAGGAGGGACTGGACACCGGCACACAACAACTATTTGTTTAATATATACCAAATGGTCAAAATATTGTTCAACATTTCATAAGAATGGTTCAGAATATTATTGCGAATCATGAAGAATAAGAAGCCGGAGGAATGACGCAACCGACTATTTCGATAGACAACAAAAAAACTGACTAGGGGAGAACGGGGGACAATGAGTGGACAAAATGGACGACAAATAATGTACTTTTTCGAAATTTTTCGATATGGACTGTTTTTTTTTGGGGAGCTTTGATATATGGCTCAATTTTGAAGAGCTATAACTCGTCGAAAATAGATTTTCTGATGTTTTCAGCAAAAATTTCGAAGGGCTCTTCAAATTTTGAGCCAGAAAAACTATACACATTATTTTGCAAAAATATTTTAGCACTGTGTGGGTCTCGAACCAATGGGTCAGTTTTGCTTGTCAGCCATAAGTGTTACCTACTGCGCCACTCTCTCCCTATTTGTAGGTTTTGACCCGGATTTTTCTGCATGACGAAATTATTCAAGTGAAAATCGACATTTTTGGGAAAATTTTATGGAAAAATAATAGTGAGCAATGTACGCTCATGGTCAAAAAATGGGGCGAAAAATAAATAAAATAATTTTACGAAAAAGGCGAAACACTGTTCTATTTGTTTTGTGTGAGGAAGGAGGTAAACCTCGAGTCTCAACATACATACATTTTTCGAATATTTCATAACAATTTCAGCATATTTTGAATGAACAAGATAAGAAAAATATACAAAATTAGGGCCCAAAAAACGGAAGAATCTCTCGAATTTTCGTGTTGCGGCGCGTGTCCTTCTCCCGATCAACCGATAGAGGCTATTTCGGCGAAACACGCGCGAGCAAATATTGCACATAAAGTGCACATTTTTCACTGGCTCTCTCCTCGCTTATCCTTACAGTTTTTCACCTCCTCAATCATGCATCAACCACGATTTTTTGTGTCTCGTTCGCGACATAGCACGAATTTTGGAGACAGAAAAGGTGTTAATGAATGAGGAGACACATGAAAACAATTATGCAGATAATTAGGTTCAGTGAGTAGATTTGAATCGTATTCACCGAGTGAACTGCCCAGTTGAGTGTATAAAATAAAAAGCGACTGTATTAAGGTGGCGTTGAAACAGAAAAAGAGTTGGTAAATCGACATGACGGAAAGATTAAGAACTGTTACCCTGAAAAAATGAAAGTAATCAGAAAAAAGTAATAATTATGATAATCAAGTTCTCATCGTCAATTTATTTGGCCATTACTATTGTTGTAAAAATATCATCAAAATGGAAAAATTGCTCGAGATGTGTGATCTCAAAATTGTGCTCCAAAATGTAGATATCCACGTTCGCATCACTAATCATCAAATTCTATTGCTCCTGGAATATTGAAGCTGACAAAAAATATCATCACTTGTAATGTATGGTATGGGTCAACAGTTCTTCTGATGTGAGCCATGAGGTCAAGCACCAACTTATTGGGATACAAAAAATAATAAAATGGCAAATGTGTTTGGGTAGCCAAGCTTCTGGTAAGGTGAATATGAGATAGGAGGAGATGTCTTGTTAAATTCCCCCTTTATAGCAATCCATTGTGTGGCAGTTGCACAATTTGATGGTAAGGATTGTGGAACTAAAATATACTGATAGATATTTGTTGGAGAGTGATCTACAGCAGCCTATAGTATCTGAAAGATAATGTTTCAAGAAAAATTTATTTTATAAGAAACTCTATGTAATTTGATATTTTCGGCATTGTACCTAATGATATTACTGTAGTGTACTGTAAGATTTACGATGTAATAACAGATCAAGTTTGGAAAATTTTTAAAACTGTTCTTTTTGATCCACGTCATCCATTATGTTGCACTCTAATCAACATCCATGTAATCTATTTAATTGGCAAAGTTTTCAAAAAGTTGTAGTAACTTCCAGCTGCCTTTCGTAATGATCGAGATCAAAAACTTCTTCTCCTTCATCATCTTCATCTTCTTCCCCAAATCACCTGACTCAAGTTGTTTTCAGGAGGCACACAAAACTAATAAAAACGTATCCATAAAACTAGTGAGGTAGCACATCCGGATTGTAGAGTGTTTCGGCATTTTCGAACAAAACATGGGCGGAAATTGGAAAAACGGGCGAGAGAAATTAGTATTCTCGAAAGCGTTTTGTACGATAATTCGATGAACTTTGAAGCAGTCTTCTTCTTCGCTTTTTTCGAGATGTTTTTACTAATTTCTCCCTCTCGCCCTTTTCTTCGATTTTTCTGTGAATTTTTTTTGGGTTTCCCAGTTTTTGAATAGTTTTTTCAGTGCTCTGAGCTCCGTTCAAAGCCAATTTTTATGGCTCATAAAAATATTAGCTGTTTTTCTCGTCGTTATTTCGCTTGAGGTTCGGTGCAAGTTTAGATATAGGTTTAGGGTTATAGATTTAGGTTTTCAAATTCAAAAAAATCTGATTTACAAGGAAAGTTCGCGGACGGGCCATTTCAACTTTTGCTCATACTTGTACCATAGTTTTGTACCATCCTGGGGAGCTCATATCAAAATTTATACGAGCCACGGTTCATTTTCAGTTTCTCCGAAATTTTCAGCCAAACGAAAAGTATAAGCCCCCGGCTCTCCATTGCGAAAAAAATCGTCCCACAAGTGCCAACGTGGCTCAGGCTGTGGTTGTGCCAAATTTTTTCACTATTGGGGTGTCAAAGGCTGATTTTTTTCGTTTGGCTGAAAATTTCAGAGAACTCTATCTCGGCTGACAATGAACGGTGGCACGTATAAATTTTGATTTGAGCTTTCCATGGTGGTTCAAGTCTATGGTAAAAGTATGGGCAAAAGTTGAAATGGCCCGTCCGCGAACTTTCCTGGTTAGGTTTAGGTTATCTGCACTTTTTAGATGCAATTTAGGCTTAGGTTTAGGCTAAACACAGTTGCTATTTAGGATTAGGTTTAGCTGTGGTGCAGATTTTTTTTGAATCATTACACCATTTGATTTTGAGGTTTAGGTTTAGCTTTTCTAAGCTTAGATTCAGAATAAATTTAGGCTTATCACACCTTCTATGCTCCGAAAATTAGCCATTTCCCTCTTTGGAGAAATGCTTTTCCAGTGAGCTCCAAAAAAGCACTACAAACAATTTATTGTTGCTCCTCCTTTTTCTGTTCGTCACCATGGAACGGATGTAGCAGAAAAAACATGTCTGGAGTTTAAGCCTACAAAAGCTGGAACAAATCCATGAAACTTGTTCACTTCCTGCAAAACATTTGCTCATGAGCTCATTTTTCGCAGCTCTCACCGGTCACATTTTACGACCACCCGAGAGTTTGTATAAACATAACTTTTGGCTGCAGAAGTGGCGGGCTCATTGTTTTCGTGTCGAGACCCAACCTATATACAATCCCTCGAGACGTTCTCCCAAATATATATTCCATAATCACATCACTTCACCATTTTATTGCAGTGGGTGTTTGATCGAAATCACATTACATATATATAAAACGAGTAGAGGCAGATGCTTTTAGTTTTAATTATTCGCTCGCCCTCGTTTTTCGCTTTTTGTTTCCGTTGGTGATCCGTTATGATGTCAGAATACGTGCTTGCTCACTTCTCCCAAATCCATGATTTTTGGCACTTTTCTATCATCATTATAATCGAATCATCCTACTCTCACATTTCATTTTTAGAAACTTTTTCAAGTGACGGATTAGTTTTTGAACGTTCGATATATAAAATGATGTGGTATCTTCATGTTTGATTGGCTGAGTATCATACGAAGGTACGCAGCCAAACAACCTTTGATTTATCGCCTACAATATGTGTCGTAACTGAATTCATAAATTATGCATATATGTGTGATGTATTTTCAGATATTTCACATTGTTTGGTGTGACAACACCTGATTTTCAGTCATTCTAGTTTCTGTTTTCTTCTGTTGGCTGAGTAGCAAACGTTTGATACTCAGTCAAGCAATCAAATTAGTATGCATTCACCAAACGTCAGAAGTGCACAGTAAACACCAAATCATACGACAGTACTTCTTTTTTTTTTCAAACTTCCTCATTACTTCAATTCCATAGGGAGCTGTTTTTGAACTTTTGACTGGAAAAGTCGTATGACATCAACAATGTTCCATATATAGACACCCCACGAACACTCATTTTGTTGACTGAGTATTAAATGTCGGCTCAAAACGTTTTTATACTCAGTCAAGAAATCAAATCATGGTGCATTCACCGAGCCGCAAAAGTGCACAGTCAACATATAATTTCACAACAGTATTCAAACATTTTCTCAACTTTCTCATTTCTCCAACATCGACTAAACCTACTTCTTAACGTTTTCCCCATATATAGTCATCATAAGAACACTTCCTTTTGTTAACTGAGTATCAAACGTTCCGCCATCTAAGTTCAAAGCGTTTGATACTCAGTCAACCAAAGAGCCAACAGTATTCTCAGTTTTTCATGAACTTCCGCATTGCTCTATTCTAGACGAGAACTATTTTTGAACTTTATTAATTAGAAAAGTCATATGTTACCCACAATATTCCATAAATATCCACCATAAAAACAATGAACATTCCGACCTTTAAACCTAAACCTAAACCCTTTCCTCATCAAAAAAGACGGCATCATACTCTATCCACATGTGACATTATGGAATATTATATAGTTATAATTATTCCTCATCATTTCATTCAAACACCCACTCAAGTTTAACTATAGTACTATTATATGTTGTTATTCGAATGTTATTTATCTGAAATACCAAATAATTTGTAGCACACCACACGCGTACACTCATCCGACTACAATATTCAACAAAAGTATAAAATAACACTTTATTTGCACTCAGTCGGATTATTATGCTGTTGTTTTTGGTTTTATCAGCTGTTATCATTGGGGTAAGCTGTTATCAGATGATAAGTTATAGTAGGATAGGATTACAGACATGTCAATCGACATCCGAAGCGGCCGAGTCGTATCGAATCATGAGATTTGTGGAGAATGGTTGGAAGAATGAGGATATCATGCCGATATTGTATGTCACACATCCGAACTTGACATACAGTATGTGTGGATATACTGGCAATATAGGTAGGAATCTATGAATCTATGAATCTATGAATCTATGAATCTATGAATCTATGAATCTATGAATCTATGAATCTATGAATCTATGAATCTATGAATCTATGAATCTATGAATCTATGAATCTATGAATCTATGAATCTATGAATCTATGAATCTATGAATCTATGAATCCTTCCAGACACCTTCCCCGCCTATCTCCTCAATCAATTCAAGACACTCAACTCCGTCAACTTCCTCACTGACTTCGACAGTGCTGAAATCAATGAGCAAGACGGTATTCAATATCTCAAGTTCCATGTCCAATCCGATGCTATTTACAATGACAAAAGAGAGGTTAAAGGCGGTGCCGATGTAGTCGCCGTCAAGGTACTGTAATACCTACAGTATACCGTATTTGACCTACCATTTTCAGACCGATGGAGACGACTTCCGCATGGTCACAATCAACCAACAATGCCGTTTTGTCACCACCCCATATCACCGCCTTTATCAATTATTCACCAAAGAAAACTTGTATGATTACAAGAAATAATGTTGGATTTCTCCCTGACTAGTAAATATACTGTATCATTTTGTGCGCCACCCCCAATAAAAAGTTGATGTGTTTTCTTTATCAATATTGTTATCATATCACGCAAAAAAGCAGTTTTTTGACATTTTCATTGTCGAAAAATGTCAAATGAGCAAGAAAGTGCATTGAGCAAGTTTAGGATTACGGTAGAAGGAGATGTGAAAGAACGGGATGAGGCATTGAAGAAGTTGACGAATATTAGTATAGGTATGGTTAACAAGTGCGCTCCATTGAAATATTTCAAAAAGTTAGGCCATGGCCGATATTTTGGCCAAAAAGGGATGTCTGTTTATTATTTCAAGTTTATTTCACATGAAAAATGTCTGGTATGCCATTTAGACACAAATAGTTACCGTAATTATTTTAATAGAGCGGCACTGCAAACGTTGCCGGAGAATGAGAATATCTCGGAATCTAGAAGAGCTATTGAAAAGTAGCCAACTGCAAATTTGTAGATCATAACTTCCTCTACAAGTTTGCTGTTGACAACTTTTTGATAACTGTACTAGATTGTGAGATATTACCATTCTCCAGAAACGTTTGCAGTGCCGCTTTATTCGAGGAAAGCTGAAATTTCAGTCATGACCTGACTTTTTGAGCACTAGAGATAGAGCGCACTTGTTCAAATTTTCGATTAACAATATTTTATCAAATTCACAGAACCATGCAAAGCGGAATTTCTTGAAAACGATCCAAGAACGAGGCGAGATATTCGATGTACCATTGAAGATTTGGCACCATCTCGTTCATTTATTGGACAATTGCATAGGCAAGGATGCACTTATTTGCCAATTGTTATCGAATTGGAAAAGAGCACGAATCCGGTGAGTTTAGGCCCTGAGGCCGACAGTTCCATAAAGCGAAAGTCAATTTGTGATGTGCGCCTTTAAAAACTGTATCCCTCAGTTATGGGGTACTGTATTACAGCTTCGAGTCAATTTCGGTTTGATATTCTCATCTCCATCCGACATTGGTTTGGCCCAGTTGACATTGTTGAGATTCTATATACCGACAACGATCGAAGAAATGGATGTACTGTACACATGGGCTACAGTACCAGAGGTATACAGTACTTTCAAGAAAATTTTACAACTATTATTCAGCCTATCCTTGAGTCATATCAACTGCCAGAGCAAGTTAGGATTATCATATCAAGATTCAAAGCAACATTCGATCCAAATGATAATATCAAATGTTTTTTGATGTCAATTTCAATTGGAGAAATACTCCATTCATATAATATTGATTGGAGCATCAAAAATGAGGGGAAGATAGTTGGGGAGAAGGAGTTTGGGGCATTGGTATCTCGTAATGTGAGTTATCCATATGCCTTTGTAAAACTTGATGAAAAAATTGCAGCCTCAAAAGATGATATTCTCACTGAACAGCTCAATTTATGACATTCTTTGTTCACGAACCGATAAGAGATACTCGATGTGGTCGGATAACAGGACTCACTTGGCATAATTATCACATTTACCAAGTTTATTTGTTTTTAATGAAGTGTTGTTGTATATATCGATTCTTTTGTTCTAATCCTACATCAAAATATCAACAATTGCAAATATTGTTCTATACACAAAATATCAGCCTATTCGAATCGATCAATTTCCTGAGTTTATTTTATCAAACTTGCGCAATCTGACGATGGCTCACTTCTTTCTCATATCGATCTTAACTTTGAACTTGTCATTACTTATTCAAGCTCATTTCCCTTTCAGTGGCATCTTTTCTGCATTGTGTTGAGAAAAAATTTGAGCTCATTAGCATTGGAGGACGTGTTATCTGAAAAACTGAAACGATACAGGTGTTCTGATATTGCTGATAAGAGTGATACTCGAGCTCTGATACCTATCAATTCAGTAACAATCCGTCGAAGCCAATAGACCTTTGATTCGAGATGTGCATCTTTATAACAGTATGACTATTTCCACTTTTTTGGGCTACTGTACTTTATCATGATTTAAATCCGTATCATCTGAATAACTGAAAGCACGTCTCTTGATATTACTGATAAGCTATCAGAGTGATAGAACATATGGGCTAATCAAACAGACTATATCAACACATAAATCGGTATTCTATTTATCATATCAAAAAAATCAATAAAACATCATTTCTTCTCATCATTCCTTCTTATCCTCACTCTTTTCCTCCTTTTTGTCCTCCTTCTTCTCCTCTTTCTTCTCATCCTTTCCTTCTTCCTTCTTCTTTCCATCTTTCTTCGCTTCCTTCTCACTCAATGTTTTGTTGAATTCACTATTTTCAATAACTTTGTTCCATGTCTTATAATCTCCCTTATTCTCAACCTTCTTTCCTGCCAACTGTAACAAGTTCATTCATTATCTAATCCTATCCCTCCTATCCTACCTCATCCTTTCGTTTTGTCTCTTGTGCCTTTGGTTGTATTTTATCAAATGTGTCCTCCTGTTTCCCAGTATCCTTCTCCCTCGGTTTCTCCTCCTTCTCCTTCTTCTCTCCTTCTGGTACTGTACTTGCTGTTGACTTAGCTCCCTCGGTTCCTTCCTTCTTTTCCCCACCTCCTCCTTCTTCCGCCTTTTCCGGTGTTCCTCCCTTCTCCGGTGTTGCCGGTGCTGCTCCAGCCGTACTTGCTCCTTCCTTCTTCACTTCTTCCTCCTTTTTCCCTTCTGGCTTCGGTGGTGCTGGAATTACACTCATCTTCGATTGAATTGCTGTTGATGGAGGTGTTTGTTTCTTTTTTCCACCACAATTGATGATTGAAGTGGCCATGCATATCGTACTAGAAAATGAGATAATAATGAAATTTATGTGTTGGCTGAGTAACAAACGTTTGATACTCAGTTGACAACTTACACCGAGAAAATGTGAAAAACAAGATACATCGGCATTAACGGGTCCATATTATAAAGCTCTGACAGAACTTATAGTTTGATATCCCTTACTTAACTTGATTGAGAATGATTTGTGTCTTGATATCAGTTTATCAAACTGTGTCACGTTTAGATTTGTTGATAACGTAACGTTTTTTTATTTGTCAAAATAAAAAACATTGGTAAATCCAATATTGTTTATTTGGACTGTTATTAATGAGTTGTTAGTAGAAAAATCGTCTCTATGAGGCATTATAAACATAAAAATATTCAGGGAAACTGATAATTACAGAATGTGTACATCAAATAAGTAAAAAGTGCAAACGAAAAAATGATATACGGTGCAATTACTGTACATATTTAATAAAAGCTATCATATTCCGCACTCCATTCTTCACGGGTGAATCGAATATTCTTCAATAAAATCTTGGATCCGTGCTCGATTTGTATCAAATGATAATCTTCATCATTTTCAATAATCCGGAGTTTTCCGAAGATTGTATCGTAACCATACACTATTCGATGACGTTTATGTACTTCGACACATGCGATTGCTGGGACAACAATACTTTTGTAGCCTCTGTTGCTGGTGATTGGGCATAACTGAAAAATTTAAAATGAGTAATATTCAGACAATAAACACTTACACATCCTCGATTTCTCAATTTTGCTTCCTTTTTTTCTTTTACAAATTTTACAAAAACTCCATAATTCATCCAATCTTCTCGTTTTCTATTCGGAAACTGATCCGTTTCTCCATTCATAAAAGTGACTTCAAATGGCTCTCGTGGATTGTGTGAGTACTTTGAAATGTATCCAAATGTGTCGCTCTTCTCATCTTCTTCCGTCGTCTTATCTACATCCTCAATATTTTAATAAATGTTCGTTTTTAATATCAAGATACTTACATAACGAACATTTGGATTCCTAGCTATTCCCTTCATTGGTAGAAGATGAAGTCCTCCCCATACTTCTCCGACATTCTCGATTGGTGCAACGAGAAAGGGCTCGTATGCTCCGACATCAGCATAATAATAATATGTTATCCGTAAATAAGGTGTTTGCTTTAACATTTCATCATCCAACGAGGAGAAAGTGACTTGAATTCCATCTAATGTTTTCAGATCCGAAGGACCAACTCTTTTAGAAAAAAAATCGGCAGTTTGTAGTGAATTTGAGCAGTGTTCTCGTAGTGAATGCTCCACAAATCGATCAACGATCCTCATGTTTGATCCTTTCATTGCTCCATCAAAAGTCACATCTAGATATACTATATCCATGTCGCGCAGCTCAAATCCAAGGTTTTCTAGCTTTAATAGCTCCGATCGGTGACATTCCACAAGTCCGAGGAAATCGTTCCACATTGTTTGACAGTCTAATCCTAGAAACTTTCGAAAAACACATGGCACGTTTTTGAATTTGACTTGTCCGTCAGAACTTGTAGAGTCAACAGGGTATATCTGAAAATGATACATTAAAAGATGATAAACAAAAATGAAAATACCTTCCCCAGGCAAGAAAAACTACAGCCTACACTTGTACCAGCATCCTGGTCCACTTCCAGAGATTGATAAAAACAAAACACACCATGCATCATCCAGAGAGCCACGTCTTGTTCCGAAATTATCAGAACGTTGTAATTATTACCAATTGAAAATGACCACACTGGTGCTTCTTCGAATGGTTCATTAGGAGTTCCAATTGTGGAATAAAAGAATCCAATGTGATTTCTCGGCGGGTATTGTTCGATAGGAAATGGCTGGTTGTAAAGCGGCACAATTCGATATGCAGCTAAATGAGCATTCCCGTTGATTGGTTCCTCATTGAGACACTCTACTAGTAGAGATTGACCAGTCATCAATTCCATAAAATTCTCATGTATCGGTTCCATACGTGCATCCGAACAATAGAGTACAATCGAATTGTCAGGTGTTCCCAAAAGTGCATAGAAATCGCGTCTTTTAATTTCACGAACTTCAACTAATTGAAGATTCTTGTCTTCCAATGGCTTGAATTTCGGTGGATCGCTGAGTTGAGAAAATGCGACTCGCTTGAATGTCTAAAAGAAACAAAGAACATATAATTTTTGTGTTTAATCTCTCTCACGTTTGTCTCCACTCGATTACCAAAAACCCAGTTGAAGGCAGGTAATGCGATCCCTCTTAATATTTGCACTACAAATCCTCTGTTGATATGATACTGAAAATATTGGTGTCCGCCATCCCGTCTAGTTGTTGTGTAAGTGATTGTCCTCGGGTCGAAACCATCAAATGCGGTAATATATGCTTCTTTATAAAATAATTCGAACTTCATTTGTAATCTGTAAGATATGAAGATTGGGAAAATAATTAAACTCAAGATCGCGAAGATTTACAGTAGTCAGGAAGGGTACGAGGAAACGGCGGGTTGAATTAGGGTGGAAAAGGGGAAGCGGAAACTGTTTAGTGGAGTTTTTGAGAAAACGGCCGGCACTATATGTTTCGTAAGAGCATTATCGTCACCATATCATGCTTAAAAATACAAAGGAAGCTAGCATAAGCAGGGGAACAGCAGAGAAACAACTGAAACATCAGTAAATTACAGGACAGTACAGGAAAACAGCGGTCAGAGACGGGTTTTACTCGGTAGAATCGCCCGTGTGGAAAGGAAAACGGAATATTAGAAAAAAACATCAATACTAACGGATTTTTTCATTAATAAAACGGTGAAAAGTGTGATTTTTCGACTTATTAGGAGAGGAAGCCAGGTTTTCCAGGAATCCAATGTTTATTGTACTTTATTGCAATTTGTAGAACATTTTATGAAGATCAATACAAAATTACATCGATTAGCTATCTAATTATATTTGGAAATTGCTGAAATGTTACGAATTTCTAGAAAAACAAGCCAAAAAAAGTTCTGAAAATTAGCTTTGGCTAAACCGAATGCAATCGGAATCGCGGAGTGTCGTTGAAATTTTTTGAATTTCAAACTTCGCGCGCGCGATGATTTTGAAACTTTCTCGCAATTTTCCTCTTGTTTTCATTCAAATTGTTGTTTTCGTTTGCAAATTTCTTTCCGGAATCTTCGAAAATAGAAAAGAATTGTTATTTTTAATGTATAAAAGTGTTTTTCTGCGAATTCTTCATCATTTTCAGCCTAGAATTCAATCATATTGAACATTTCTCAGTTTTTTGAAGTTTTCTGTTTTAATATGAGCTTCCCTTTGCTTTCCTTTGTATACAATTCACTGTAAAAACTGTTTTTGTTCTTGTTTTCCCAATTTTCATCGTTTCTGCCTCGCTAAATACCGTATTGATCTTGAAAATCGTCATTCTTTTCGAAACATTAGATATTTTAAACGTTTCCTATAATTTTCTCCGAATTCTTTTCGGAATCCCTTTGAAATTTGCACACTTCTTCTCATTTAAAACCACCGTTATCAAAGCTGAAATCATTACAGGTTCGTAATGAAGTTTGAGAAATGGTATAAAGAAGCGCGCGTTGTTCGTTATGATGAAACTAACCTCCGGGTAGTCAGATACACAAGAACAAACAATGAAGGCACTCGGGAAAAACTTTGTCATATCATCGAAGCACCTCAAGGCATAATAGCGAGATTTTTTCAACCCAACCCTGATCCAAGCCTTCATGATTATGAGGTAAGACAAAAAACGGAAACAAAAAACGGTTCTAAATTAACAGGATGAAGCAAGAATCGCATTCTCAATTCAAAATGACGGTGTGTTGCTACATAATCGACTTGATGACAAGAATCTACGTTTTGGAGTAGTTAAGAAGATCTTTAGACGCGATTTCTATGCGATTGTTGAAACAACCAAAGGTCCGATTCGTCTCAATTGTTCGGATGCACATATAGAACCAATACATGACGATGTAATGGAATTGAAGACTGGTCAACCAATTCTGATCGGTTGCCTTCGTGAAACAATCGAAGGAAGAGTTCAAGATGTTGGATATCGAATCGAGCCACTTTACAATATTTCATTCCCAGGCGAAGCAACACTGCCATGGAGTCATGATATTGGATTCATTTGGAGAATTATTGAAGATGAAAATCGTGTTGTATATGTATCATTTTCAAATATGACGAGACATGGCGTTTCACATACAGTAACTAAACTAAATCAAAGAGATGATTGGATGGAAGAGGGAATGTTATGTTTTTGGCGATGTTATGATGGCGAGACTACAGTGGATAACTTCAAATGCCTTGGAAAGGTAAAATTGATCTTCCCAACTAAATATCTATTAATCACTTTCTAGATTTACAACTACTGCGCGATTGGAACGAAAAAAGTGTTCCAAAATGTGCCTTGTGTTTATCGGAGATTCAATTCTTCTCATCAATCAATGTGGAATGATTACTTCGGCCTGATCGAATGTGAAGGAGAAGGATTCGTACAGCTTGAATACGAAATACGGAACTTGGATATTATTTATCTCGATGTAATATGCGATAACGGAGTAATGAAGGGATCGAATCCAAGAATGGTTGATAGATATGTGGAGAATTCACTACGCGAAAATTGCTCACAAATATTGCAAACTGCCGATTTTTGTGCCAGGAATAATACAGCTTCAAAAACTACGTTGATTACAAAAGATAATGTTCATGTAGAATTCAACCATCTTCCGAGAGAATGTATGCCAAGCAATGTGGAGTTTGTACGGATTACGTATTATCCTGATGGCTCAGCATACAGCCCCTTCCTGGTGACTGTGCTTTCAAGTTATGGAGAAACATGGGGAGACTTGTTACCGATGAGAGGAATAGCCAGGAATCCGAATGTTCGTTATGTAAGTGTTCTAGTTTCCTGAATAAACTTATATGAATATATTGAGGATGTAGAAAAGATAACAGAGGAGAGCAACGAGGGAGTTGGATATATTTCCAAGTACTCACACAATCCAAACGAGCCATTCTACATCACCTTTTTGAATGGAGTCGAGGCAAGATTCCCTGCTCAAACAAAAGAAGAATGGATGAATTATGGAGTTTTTGTGAAGCATATCCTTGGAAAACGCCTGATGAATCTAGGATATGTAAGTTTTATCATTGAATATCGTTATATATTTGTTGTTCATCTCAGATGTGCCCAATCAATAGCAACCGACGCGAGAAGAGTATTGTTTTGCCAGCAACTGCAAGTGTCAAAGTCACCGATGGATATGTTAAAATTTTTGGAATCGGGACGATTCTCGGAAATGTTCGGGTTCGAGAGAGTGAAGAATATTTCGAAAGTATCGAGCACGAATCCAAGATTTTATTGAAGAATATTCGTTACGAGACGAGCAGAGGAGAAGAAGAATGGACTGCGGAATTTGATAACATTTATTGAATTTTTCCGATTTTTCTACTCATTTCATGTAAATAATCTGTATTTAGCATTTGTTTTCATACTTTGATTGTGGTTTTAACATTTTTCTTCTATATCGAGTTGTTGACTTGTACTGTGACCATATTTGACAGCTTATTATCCACATACTATGATAAATATTTTTATATAAACGATTTTAGTGAGCTATTCTGTAATGCATTATTTTGTTAATGTCCATATTATATCTTTATTTGACCCATTTAGTCTGTAACAGACAAATAAGATTACGATATTACAGGTTCAAAATGAAGTTTCAAAGATATTATAGGAAGGCAATCATGCACCGATACGATTCGAATGGTTTGAAGGAAGTAAAATTATATAGAAGTCGACCAGATGGTACTCGGTACAAAGAAGTAGTAACGCTCAAAAGAGGACAGCGGTCTTGGTATCGCGTGTTGCTTGGATGGAATGATGTTGATCAAGTTCGCTTTCAGGTATGTTTCGGGAAGTAACTACTGTATCATGAACACATTATAGGCTGGTGCACATGTCGCATTCCATTCGAATGAACAGAATCGTGTAGAATGTAAACGCCTTAGCGACAATAATCTTTGTTACGGAATAGTAACCGAAATGAATCGAAGGAAATTCTACGCAAGAGTCTCAGTTGGAGAAGACTTAGTTACTCTCCATTGCTCGGATACAGTAAGAGAACCAACACATGATGATTATTTGGATTTGATGATTGGAAGTCCATTGTTGATTGATTACTTAAAAGATAATCCTATCCCGAACATTGAAAATCTCGCATTTCGTATCGAGCCAATGTATAAAGAAGATTTTTTCGAAGAGAGCACGAGAACGCCGTTACCATTGACACATCACGTTGGGTGCATTGTTCTTTGTTATGAAAATACTAATCTCGTTCAAGTTGAATCATACTCTGATGGAAACGGGTGGGATAGAATTGATCAAGATCAAATAGCGAAATGGATGAGTGCTGGAATATTCTGTTATTATAAGAAGACGAGGGATAGAAATCGTCAACTAAAACGCACAGATTTTAAATGCCTCGGAAAGGTAAAACGTATTGCTAGATAAATATCTCTCATAACTTCTTTTTTCAGTTGTACGATTCGGATCTTTCCGATGTTACAAAGTCGATTATATTGAAAGAAGTTCCATTTGTCTTCCGAGAGTTTAAAGAACGTAGAAGAAGAAAAGAAAGTAAAGAAGACGCAGATGTGCAATTTATGTGGAATGACTTCCTTGGACTTGTTGAATGCAACAAAATAGACTTCACGCGATTGACGACTCTCAGAAACTTGGATATTGTGTATCTTGATGTGACTTATACTTCAAAATGGAAAGGATCGAATCCGAGAATGGTTGACAGATATGTGGAGCAATCACTACGAGAGCGTTGTTCACATGCACTGCAAACTGAAGATTTTCGTCGTAACACTTCTCAAACAAGCACACTGATTTCAATAAATGGCCCATCTGTTCGATTCAAAGAACTTCCGATAGTTGATAACCCAACAGATCTATTACGGATAACGTATTATCCCAATGGAATGGACTATGAAGTGTACCTTTCACGTGTAATTAGGAGATTCGATGAAGTGTCGCCAGAACATCCATTATTAACAATGACGGGAGCGTTTAGAAATCCGAATAAGCGTTATGTAAGTGTTTGAATAGTAGATAAAGTTAAGAATATACATTTTGAGGAAGTAGTACCGACGGAGGAGAATCATGAGAAGGAGCCGTTGTCATTTGGATACATTTCAAGGTTCTCACACAATCCAACAGAGTCATTCGAAGTCACTTTTTTAAATGGAAATACGCAACAATATCCGGTAGAGAAGAGAGGTAATTGGATGAATTATGGAGTTTTTGTGAAAGTAACAGAAAAAGAAATCAAAAATCGAGGATATGTAAGTTTTTGTCGTCTCATTCTTTTTTATATTTTATTTTTCAGTTATTCCCAATCACCAGCAGAAGAGGCGAGAGAAGTATTGCAATCCCAGCAATTGCATATGTCAAACCAATCGACGGAAATAAGGAGAAATATGGATGTGAAACAGTATTTGGAAATATCCGGATTCGACCTGATGGGACTGAAGATGGTATAAACGAATACAACCATATCGAGCACAATTCGAAGATTCTTCTTAAGAATCTGACATTTGAAAATAAAGAATGGGTGGCGGAATATGATAATATTTATTAAATATATACAGTAATTGCACCGTATATCACTTTTGTTTGCACTTTTTACTCATTTGATGTACATAATCTGTATTTATCACTTAATTTTATAATAATTTCTCATGTTTTTCTATTGTATTATTCTCAATTATCATTAGTTTATTGGATTAATTTATTCATCGTGTATACTCATTATTATTAGCCAATTTAGAATTATTGAAAACATCGCTTCTCATTAGAAATAAAAAATTTTGGATAGCATTTTTATTCATTTGATTATTTTAGAGTGTTGATCATTCACTCATACTTTTACTTTGATTACTCATTATACTCTAAAAATCCTAGGCCCTGAAAGTCCCGTAATGTGATTCATATTTGGGAAGATTTAAAGGGATTAGAATTAACGTTCCGAACTTCTTACCTTTATCGATGAAGATTTATTTCGTAATAAGAATGTTTAGGAACGTTTCGGCGTTTTTAAATACCGAAAAACAATAGGTTTTATTTATGAGCTGTATTTTCTCGTTTTGATGATTAAAGAAGAAAGACATCGTTTTTTGATACCCTTTTTTCCGCAAATCAACCCACAGAAATATTGATTCGAATCCGTTTTATACGTATATAGATTACTTACCCAAACTTAGTCGATACCCTCATAAGTGTTCCATTATTCTTTTTTTCAATTTCATTCACACATATCTTTCATTTGTCCGTCGATAATCAGTTATGTTCTCCATAAATCTCGATTTGTTACAGATTCGAAATGAAGGTTGAGAAGTTTTACAAAGCGGCTTTTATTCAGTCATGTGATCTCAGTGGAAAAATGGAAATCCTCCAATACTCAGGAACTGATGGTACTGGAGCGAGAGTTGACAAGGTGCATGAAGTTCAAAATAGGCCGAATCGTCTACAGCAAGCACTCAAGATGCTACTCAGGATCCAAGATGAATCACCGGCGGAAAATCAGGTGAGCAAAACGAGAAAATACTTGATTTTAATATTCGTTATTTAGTCTGGTAAACGGATCGCGTTTTCTCTCGCCAGCCCACCACCACATTTCAAACACTTTGAAGACAAGAATCTCAGTTATGCAGTAGTTGTGAAAACACGGCCGCAACAATTCTATGCAATGGCTAAGCATTTTATCACACCGGTTCGCATCAATGGTTTGAAAGAGAATGAAGTACCAGAGAATGGAGCTGATGTTATGGAAGTGAAACCAGGACAACAAATATTGTTCGATGCCTTGGTTGATGAGTGTCCAGAGTTTTCTGGTGTTGTTGCGTATCGAATCGAGACCATGTACAGTGAACAATTCCCTGACGAATCATTGCCATTGAAGCATCACATTGGATTCGTTCCTGCGGTATCTACAAACATAGTCATTGAAAATTAAGATATATTCTTATTTCCAGCCTTTCGAAGATCCCAAAAAATTACAAGTACTCAGCGAAGACGCTATAAATGATACAATTATTGTGTCATTCTCCGAAAACTCCTCACGCCCTACGAACGAAAATAATAGATTCGAGAGGCAGAATTGGATGGAAGCAGGAATGTTTTGTTATTATGAATGCGAAAGAAATGCGGACGGAAAATCGGAGATGAAAGACTTCAAATGTCTCGGAATGGTGAAAGAGTATAGCAAAATAACGAATAATTGTATCTTTTCAGTTATACAAACGTGCTATTCTAGAGTTACCATCTATAATACCGAACACGACAAACGAAAAAATGCTGTTCAAAGATGTTCCTTGTGTTTATCGGAAGTTCGAAGATGATAAAAAACAGCAAACAATGTGGAATGACTATCTCGGTCTAGTGGAATGTCAACGATCGGATTTCAGAAAGTTTGGAGAGGAACTAAAGGAATTGGATATTATATATCTTGATGTATTTGATTCATTCACACAATTGAAGGGAGTAAATCCAAGGAAGGTGGATAAACTTGTGGAGAATTCATTACGCGAACATTGCTCACATGCACTACAAACGGAAGATTTCAAACCTGAAAGAGATGCCAAGGAGGCTAAAGGATTCACATTAGACGGAAAAGGAGTCAAATTCAATCATTTCGAAAAACAGAAGACGTTGAGCAAATTGAAGTCTTTGCGAATTACATATTATCCTAATGGGAACGTATTCGAACGATTTATCACAACATTGATTCCTTTAAGAAATGAAATACAACACGATCATCCGATGATACCGATGTCGGGAAGGTTCAGGAATCCGAATGTAGAACATGTAAGTAATGGAGTAATAGGAATGAATACATATAATTATATTTGAGGATGTAGAACCGACGGAGGAGAAGCATGAGAAGGAGCCATTGTCATTCGGATACATTTCAAAGTTTTCACACAAGAAAACTGAACCATTTGAAATCACATTCCTTGATGGGACCACAAAGGAGTTTGGGATTGAAGAGAGAGACGATTTTATGAATTATGGTGTTTTTGTGAAAGTAACAAAAAAAGAAATCAAAAATCGAGGATATGTAAGTGTTTGTTCTCATTCTTTTTTATATTTTATATTTCAGTTATTCCCAATCACCAGCAGAAGAGGCGAGAGAAGTATTGCAATCCCAGCAATTGCATATGTCAAACCAATCGACGGAAATAAGGAGAAATATGGATGTGAAACAGTATTTGGAAATATACGGATTCGGCATAATGGGACTGCGGATGGTATAAAAGAATACAACCATATCGAGCACAATTCGAAGATTCTTCTTAAGAATCTGACATTTGAAAATAAAGAATGGGTGGCGGAATATGATAATATTTATTAAATATATACAGTAATTGCACCGTATATCACTTTTGTTTGCACTTTTTACTCATTTGATGTACATAATCTGTATTTATCACTTAATTTTATAATAATTTCTCATGTTTTTCTATTGTATTATTCTCAATTATCATTAGTTTATTGGATTAATTTATTCATCGTGTATACTCATTATTATTAGCCAATTTAGAATTATTGAAAACGTCGCTTCTCATTAGAAATAAAAAATTTTGGATAGCACTTTTATTCATTTGATTATTTTAGAGTGTTGATCATTCACTCATACTTTTACTTTGATTACTCATTATACTCTAAAAATCCTAGGCCCTGAAAGTCCCGTAATGTGATTCATATTTGGGAAGATTTATAGGGATTAGAATTAACGTTCCGAACTTCTTACCTTTATCGATGAAGATTTATTTCGTGATAAGAATGTTTAGAAACGTATTGGCGTTCTTAAATACCGCAAAACAATGGGTTTTATTTATGATTTGTATTTTCTCGTTTCAAGAAAAATAAATTTCACTTTCTCGTTTTGATAATTAGAGAAGAAAGACACCGTTTTTGATACTCTGTTTTCCGCAAATCAACCCACAAAAATATTGATTCAAATCCGTTTTATACGTATATAGTATTACTTACCCAAACTTAATCGATACCCTCACCCTCATAAGTGTTCCATTATCCTATTTTCGATTTCATCGACACATATCTTTCATTTGTCCGTCAATAATCAGTTATGTTTATTATAAATCTCGAATTCGTTACAGATTCGAAATGAAGGTTGAGAAGTTTTACAAAGCGGCTTTTATTCAGTCATGTGATCTCAGTGGAAAAATGGAAATCCTCCAATACTCAGGAACTGATGAAGCTGGAGCGAGAGTTGACAAGGTGTATGAAGTTCAAAATAGGCCGAATCGTCTACAGCAAGCACTCAAGATGCTACTCAGGATCCAAGATGAATCACCGGCGGAAAATCAGGTGAGCAAAATTAGAAAATACCTGATTTTAACATTCGTTATTTAGTCTGGTAAACGGATCGCGTTTTCTCTCGCCAGCCCACCCCCACATTTCAAACACTTTGAAGACAAGAATCTCAGTTATGCAGTAGTTGTGAAAACACGGCCACAACAATTCTATGCAATGGCTAAGCATTTTATCACACCGGTTCGCATCAATGGTTTGAAAGAGAATGAAGTACCAGAGAATGGAGCTGATGTTATGGAAGTGAAACCAGGACAACAAATATTGTTCGATGCCTTGGTTGATGAGTGTCCAGAGTTTTCTGGCGTTGTTGCGTATCGAATCGAGACCATGTACAATACACAATTCCCTGACGAATCATTGCCATTGAAGCATCACATTGGATTCGTTCCTGCGGTATCTACAAACATAGTCATTGAAAATTAAGACATATTCTTATTTCCAGCCTTTCGAAGATCCCAAAAAATTACAAGTGCTCAGCGAAGACGCTATAAATGATACAATTATTGTGTCATTCTCCGAAAACTCCTCACGCCCTACGAACGAAAATAATAGATTCGAGAGGCAGAATTGGATGGAAGCAGGAATGTTTTGTTATTATGAATGCGAAAGAAATGCGGACGGAAAATCGGAGATGAAAGACTTCAAATGTCTCGGAATGGTGAAAGAGTTAAGCAAAATAAAGAATAATTTTATCTTTTCAGTTATACAAACGTGCTATTCTAGAGTTACCATCTATAGTACCGAACACGACAAACGAAAAAATGATGTTCAAAGATGTTCCTTGTGTTTATCGGAAGTTCGAAGAAAATAAAAAACAACAAACAATGTGGAATGACTATCTTGGTCTAGTGGAATGTCAACGATCGGATTTCAGAAAGTTTGGAGAGGAACTAAAGGAATTGGATATTATATATCTTGATGTATTTGATTCATTCACACAATTGAAGGGAGTGAATCCAAGGAAGGTGGATAAACTTGTGGAGAATTCATTACGCGAACATTGCTCACATTCGCTACAAACGGACGATTTCAAACCTGAAAGAGATGCCAAGGAGGCTAAAGGATTCACATTAGACGGAAAAGAAGTCAAATTCAATCATTTCGAAAAACAGAAGACGCTGAGCAAATTGAAGTCTTTGCGAATTACATATTATCCTAATGGGAACGTATTCGAACGATTTATCACAACATTGATTCTTTCAAGAAATGAAATACAACACGATCATCCGATGATACCGATGTCGGGAAGGTTCAGGAATCCGAATGTAGAACATGTAAGTAATGGATTAATAGAAATGAATGGATATAATTATATTTGAGGAAGTAGAACCGACGGAGGAGAAGCATGAGAAGGAGCCATTGTCATTCGGATACATTTCAAAGTTTTCACACAAGGAAACTGAACCATTTGAAATCACATTCCTTGATGGGACCACGAAGGAGTTTGGGATTGAAAAGAGAGACGATTTTATGAATTATGGAGTTTTTGTGAAAGTAACAAAAAAAGAAATCAAAAATCGAGGATATGTAAGTGTTTGTCATCTCATTCTTTCTTATATTATAAATTTCAGTTATTCCCAATCACCAGCAGAAGAGACGAGAGAAGTATTGCTGTCCCAGCATTTGCATATGTCAAACCAATCGGTGGAAATAAGGAGAAATATGGATGTGAAACAGTATTTGGAAATATACGGATTCGGCATAATGGGACTGCAGATGGTATAAAAGAATACAACCATATCGAGCACAATTCGAAGATTCTTTTAAAGAATCTGAAATTTGAAAATAAAGAATGGGTGGCGGAATATGATAATATTTATTAAATATATACAGTAATTGCACAGTATATCACTTTTGTTTGCACTTTTTACTCATTTGATGTACATATTCTGTATTTATCACTTCATTTTATAATAATTTCTCATGTTTTCCTATTGTATTATTCTCAATTATCATTCGTTTATAACATTAATTTATTTTTTATATATACTCTCTCTATTAAACCAATTTATAATGATTGAATACATTGCTTATTAAAAATAAAAACATTCCAATAGCATTTCTTCATGATTATCATAAACTGTTGATATTTCACTGATACTGAGACTCCGCTTATTCATCTTTTTGCCATATTTGGATTTGTTGATCAACATTACCGTTCTTGGTTTGAAAGATTTTTCATCAATATTTAGTTGAGATCGCTCGGCATTTTTATGGCAACATAATTCATTCCACTTGTTCTTCTTTCTCTGAAACAAAGTTAGGCAGAGATAATACAGTTTAGATATTTTTTTATTGCCATTTTTCCTCAATTTACCCACAATATTCTGTTCATATTTATTGCCCAAATTTAATCGAGACAGTAAAAACTGATCATTATCTAGTTTTGAATTACGTTTCGTTTTGCCTGTAAATGATCGTTTATGTTTACTCTTAAACTCGAAACTGTTACAGATTCGAAATGAGGTTCGAGAAGTTTTACAAAGAGGCTTTTATTAGGACATGTGACAATGGAACCATAATCGAATACAAAACAACTGATGAGCAAGGAAATAAGGTTGACAATGTATATGTTGTTGTTAATGCATGGTGGCGTCGATTGTTCGGAGTTAATAATAGATTTCAGGCGGGAGATCGGGTAACTGAAACAAACCAACTGCTAGATTCTAATATTTGATATTCAGTCTCGCAAACCGGTGGCGTTTTCTCTCGACAGCCCACAACCATATTTCAAACACTTGGATGACAAGAATCTTAAATATGGAGTAGTTCAAACAATATTCCCAAGACGATTATTTGCAACTGTTCGAAGTGGTAAGGATCGGGTTTGCGTCTATTGTTCGGACGGAAACAGAGAACCAGCGGAAGGAGCTGACGCGATTGTATTGAGGCCTGGACAACAAATATTGTTCGATTACTTAAAAAATTGTTATATAAATGATGATGGGTTTACTTGGTTTACTGAGCGGGTTGCGTATCGAATCGAGACCATGTACAGTGAACAATTCCCTCACGAACCTTTGCCATTGGAGCATCACATCGGATTCGTTCCTGCGGTATGTACTTATTCTTCGCTTGTTCATTGCATGAAAAATGGGGAAGGAGGAAAATGTGATTTGTTTTAGGGACGAGATTTTCGAAACTTTTGTCAATAAAAACTTAGATACGCCCTTTATTTTCAGGAATTCGTTCCCACGGAAGCAAATATACCCATCAATCATAAAAGATCATTCATTGTGTCATTTTCCGAAGAAACTTTGCGCCCAACAGACGACAATAATAAAATTGATAGACAGAATTGGATGATACCAGGAGTGTTTGTTTATTATGAACGCGAAAGATATGCGAATGGAACATCGGCGATGATAGACTTTAAATGTATCGGATTGGTAAAATAGTTGAATAAAATAACGAGTATTCTTATCTTTTCAGTTATACAAACGAAGTTTCGAAAATTACAAAATGGTGTTCAAAGATGTTCCTTGTGTTTATCGGAAGTTTGAAGGAGACAAACCAAAGCAAACAATGTGGAATGACTATCTTGGTCTAGTGGAATGTAAACGATTGGATTTCGAAAATTTGGAAGAAGAACTGGAGGAATTGGATATTATATATCTTGATGTATCGTATTCAATCTCTGAATCAATAATAGGAATGAATCCAAGGAAGGTGGATAAACTTGTGGAGCATTCATTGCGGGAACATTGTTCACATTCACTAGAAACTGACGACTTCGAGCCCAAACGAATTCTTAAAGAGTCGGCTGGGAAAACATTACTAGGCAATACTATTTTTTTCAAACATTTTGTACCTGAAAACGAACTGGCTGGCTTGAATTTTTTGCGAATTACATATTATCCTCATGGTGGAGAAAACGTGCGATTTATCACAACGCTGGATCCAAATGATAATATACATCCTACGATATCGATGTCAGGAAGACCCAGAAATCCGAATGTAGAACATGTAAGTGATGGATTAATAGGAATAAATGTATATAATTATATTTGAGGAAGTACAACCGACGACAGAGGAGGAAAAAGATGAGAAAGAGTCATTTGGATACATTTCAAAGTTCTCATACAATCTAAAATTGCCATTTGAAATCACTTTCCTCGATGGAATAAGAAGGGAGTATGAAATTGAAAGTAGAAGAGATTTTATGAATTATGGAGTTTTTGTGAAAATAACAAAAGAAGAAATCGAAAATCGAGGATATGTAAGTTTTTGTTTTCTGAATACTAATCATTGTATCTTTTCAGTTATTCCCAATCACCAGCAGAAGAGACGAGAGAAGTATTGCTGTCCCAGCATTCGCATATGTCAAACCAATCGATGGAAATAATGAGAAATATGGACGTGAAACAATATTTGGAAATATACGGATTCGACCTGATGAGACTGCAGCTGGTATAAGAGCCTACAACGCTATCGAGCACAATTCGAAGATATTATTGAAGAATATTCGATTTGAAAATGAAGAATGGGTGGCGGAATGTGATAGCATTTATTAAATATGTACAGTAATTGCACAGTATATCATTTTTGTTTGCACTTTTTACTCATTTGATGTACATATTCTGTATTTATTACTTCATTTTATAATAATTTCTCATGTTTGTCTATTGTATTATTCTCAATCATCATTAGCATATTCATCGTATACACTCTTTCTATTTTGCCAATTTATAATAGTTATAAACATTGCTTATTATTAGAAATAAACACATTACCTACAGTAGTGCTCATATGAAAGAGAAACATGAACAAGTACTTTCTATCATATTTTGAAAGTTGCAAATACGAAAAGTAATAAAATGAAAAATTTCATATGGAAAATGAGTTGTTTGTTGAGTTCGATGTTCACTGACGATAGTTTCTCTGAAAATTCATGGTTCTTTGCAAATGAAAAAGGCTATAACACGATTTTATTATGGTAAAATGGATCACATAGTTGGTAACTCAGTTATGCATACTTCCTCTTGATCATCAGCTGTTTTGTCCTGTATCGAAATATTCCATGCATCCCTGTCAAAGCTCCACAACAACACCACGAATGGCTGGTTTCTCATTTTGATTTCTATATGAATCCCTTCGTCAACCGGCTCTTCATCACCATCCAAAAGAATTCTCTTCTTGTAGAATAATCCATCGACAATCGTCCTCCACTGATAACCTCTACGTTTGTAGATTTGGATCCCACAACCTTTGCCATAATTCTCATTGATCCATTTCTGAAAATAGTAATTGATCAATGATAAAATGATAATATATATTACTCTTATCATCATATTCAAGCCGTTTGCTGTAATCTCTGTTTCCAAAAACTTCATACGATGCCAATTGCTGTTTATCAGTTGGGTGTCAGTGATGTTGCATGGTACAATGACATGTATACTATTCGCATCAGAGAACTGGAATATTTTGTTTAGATTTATAAGTTCATAGATTCACTGACCAACGGCGTCCATGGAACTTCAAGTGTATTCGACACGGTCGCTGGATGATCGGCTACTCGAATGGAATTGCATCTTGGTACGAATAGATTCAACCATTGCATACCAAATACATGAATCTCGTTTGCTTTCACCAAATTAGAATATCTTTCATATTCTGGTGGAAACTCCTGCAAACACCATGTTCACAATGACAAACATATGAACACTTACAGCAATGATTTTGATGTCTTGAATCCGAGTGGTTCGATTGATTACTATTTTTTGGAAGATTGATAGAAGTGTTGCACGTGGATCAGCGAGAATTATCATCTTCCTACGTCCATGACTATAAAATCATTCGATTCATAACATTTGGTCGATGGAAACTTACTATTTCAACTCAACATTTCTCGAGCCCATCTGCTTCCACGTCACATTATCGATCATCAATTCGAGTTTTTCCGGACCCGGTTTGTCCTGTGCAACGAGATGAACTTCATCTAAATCCATCTCTACTCGATCGACAATCGCCGATATCATTCGATTACAGAGTTTCAACTGCATTCTATAATTACAGCGTGCAATTTTCAGCTAAACAAAAGTAAACATACCTTGATACAAAATCCGTATGTTTAAAAATCGTCGAGATAACCTCGACCGGCAAATCATTAAATGTCATAGACATTCTTGGTTACGATTATAAATATGAAAATGATAATGAAAATGATAAGAAAAGATGCCACGTTTCGACACAAAATTTTCACGTATTCAGAGTTTTGGTTCTTTGTTTTATGAATTGACATCAATCTTTGAGTTGGAGAGTCAGATAATAATAAGTTCTTGGAATGTGTAGTATAGTACAATTGAATGCATTACTATGATGATATTATATCCATAACTGTCAGATACTTCATTCAGTTTGAATCAAATGAGATGAATCCTTCATATTCAATCCGTTTTCTGTAATCTCTGTCTCCAATTTGTTAGTTATTGATATTTTGTATGTAGAAATGAAAGAAAATCACAGGAAAATAACTGAATTTCCCGTATATTGGATTCATGTTATTGCGACTAGGATGAGAGACTTGAAATTTGAAAATGAGTTGTAAAGTATAAAGTGTTGGTTGAGTTCGATGTTCACTGACGATAGTTTCTCTGAAAATTCATGGTTCATTGCAAATGAAAAAGGCTTTAACACAAGTTTATTTTGATAAAATGGATCACACAAGTATTTATAACTCATTTATACGGACACTATGTCTTGATTCATTATCAGGCGGTTTGGGATCATGCGCGTGATGTCCCAAATTTTGAAATTGGCTACTGCAAATATCTTCGGTTTTTTTTCCAAAAGCTTGAGCTGCTTACGTTCTCAAAATATCGATAAACTCCTCGAATCTGTTGCCATGTGATCGAAACTGAATTTTCGTACCCTTAGACTTGAGTTTCACACTGATGAATTCATTATCAACGCATGACTCAATCTTGGCGCCGGATAAATTTACTTTATAGCCGATCGTTTGTACACTAAACCAAATCAGAACTTATCTAACATCAATGGGTAGATCACTTACGCATATATTAACAATTCTACCTTTCCTCCAGGTGTTTGAACAAGAACAGCAGTCCTTGGTTCAAAATTTCCACCACTTTTGACCATTATAATTCGGCACGTACCGTTACGTTCATGACAAACATCCTCCTGAATTGTCTGCGTCTTGCACTTTCTACACTATTTTTGACAACTTACAAAAAACCCTAAATCCTTGTATTTCTCATGATTCCGGAAAATACACATAACGTTTTATTTACTACTTTCAGCAAAAACAATAAATGAATCGAGGGAATGATGTGGAGGTTTTGCACAAAATCTTCACGTATTTAGAGTTTTGGTCCTTCATATTATCAATTGACAACAATCTATGAGTGTTGGGGAGTTAGATATTAATAAGAACTTGGAATGTGTAGTATAGTACAATTGAATGTGTTACTATGATGATATTATATCCATAAATGTCAGATACTTCATCCAGTGTTCCACTGTCTCAATACGAATGACTAAGAACTGCGTTTTTGATGTTTTGATTCTTGAATATTCTACCAAACAAGTTAGTTGCTCTCCAAGTCAACTTCAATTTAAATTGTTGGTGTTTCTCTGTAACATGTTATTGAAGATTTCTAGTTCAAATCAAATGAGATGAATCCTTCATAGTAAAACATGAAACTAAGAAGATGACAGCTTCAATAACCAATAACTTCCAACTTGTCAAATCTATCAACAAAAAAAGTCACATTCCATACGAGTCGAAGTTTCAGTTGTCATATTTAAAGATGAATTCGTCCAAAATGATAAGGAAAAGCGTTTTTGAGTTGTTTCATTAGAAGCATATTTAGAAAAACCATGAATACATTTTCAAATAGCAGCATAAGAAGTGAGAGAAGCATTGCAATCCCAGCATGTGCATATGTCAAACCAATTGACGGAAATAAGGAGAAATATGGATATGACACAATATTTGGAAATATCCGGATTCGACATGATGAGACTGCAGATGGTATAAAAGAATACAACCATATCGAGCACAGTTCGAAGATATTATTGAAGAATATTCGATTTGAAAATGAAGAATGGGTGGCGGAATATGATAATATTTATTAAATATATACAGTAATTGCACCGTATATCATTTTTGTTTGCACTTTTTACTCATTTGATGTACATAATCTGTATTTATCACTTCATTTTATAATAATTTCTCATGTTTTTCTATTGTATTATTCTCAATTATCATTAATTTGTTCATGGTATACACTCTATTTTGCCAATTTATAATAGTTATAAACATTGCTTAATAGTTATAAACACATGAACAAGTACTGTCTATCATAATTTGAAAGTTGCAAATAATTGAGGAAAATCACGGGAACAGAACTGAATTTCCCGGTTATCGTATACATGTTATTGCGACTAGGATGAGAGACTTGAAATTTGAAAATGAATTGTAAAGTATGTTGGTTGAGTTCGATGTTCACTGACGATAGTTTCTCTTAAAATTCATGGTTTATTGCAAATGAAACAGGCTATATCACGAGTTTATTAACATAAAATGGATCACATGAACATTCAAAACTCATTTATACGGACACTCTGTCTTGATTCATTATCAGGTGGATTAGGATCATGAGCAAAATGTCCCAAATTTTGAAATTGGTTACTGCAAATATCTTCGGTTTTTTTTTTCAAAAGCTTGAGCTGCTTACGTTTTCATGATCTCGACAAACTTATCGAACTGGTTTTCATTTTTTGATCGAAACTTTAACTTTGTACCTCTTGCCTTCAAATTGACATTGATAAATTCATTATCAACGACTGTCTCGATTTTGACGCCGGATAAGTTCACTCGATATCCTATTGATTGAGTGCTAAACCAAATCAGAACTTATCTAACATCAATGGGTACATCACTTACGCGAAAACCAACAATTCCACCATTCCTCCAGGTGTTTGAACGAGAACCGCCGTTCTTGGTTCAAAAATTCCACCCCTTTCGACCATTATAAGTCGACACGTACCGTTACGTTCATGACAAAGATACTCCTGAATTGTCTGCGTCTTGCACTTTCTACACTATTTTTGACAACTCACAAATGATCCAAGATCCTCGTATTTAGGGTGTGTGCGGAAAAAACACATGTTTAAATCGCTTTTTTCAGCCAAAACAATAATGAATGGAAATGATGTGGAAAAAAATGAATATTGGAAAGTTGATCACGTTTGATGTTTCTAGTATATTTATTGAAAATATCAACAAAAAAAAGTATATTCAAAAAGAAAATAATGTTTTTCGTAATCAAAGTTGTCTCGTATTCTCATAAAATAGCCAATACTTAGCAATTCCTTGATATGCAATATATGATGCATAGTGAGATGCATATTTTTTGATCCTGCTGATATAGTGGTTAGCCATGTTAGCCAGCTTGAGACATTTGAACATATCGGATGGTCGGAAAAGTGGTCCGCATGTTGATATATAGAAAAATGAGTCGAAAAACGGAATTATTTCTTCTAATTGATCTATCAAATGGTGGTAGGAAAGTTACTAAATTACTTCATTCATATCCTCAATATCTACATCCTATTGATATCTTATCTTTTTCTTTCCGTAGAATAACTTTTTGAATTAATCAATTTTATTCGATAATGTCTATAACTATAGTTCAATTAGATTATCATTCCTTCCAATATCCATCTTCTTGTACACTTTTATACTTCCACAATTCACTGATATTCGCACTACTGTGTCTTTTCCCTTCCACTTCTCCTTATAGATTATCCGTCAGTTGCATCTCTTTTACTGCCTGTTTTTGGAAGAACACCGATTTTCAAAATAGTACATTTTGAACGCATTCTTTAAAAATTTTAATACGGTATTCTTTCCTCTGCAATGAATAGACTTGTGAGAGTGTATGCACTTACCGTAGCCTTTTGAATTTCGAACCTGCAAACACTTCGAAAACGCGTTCCCAACGTTGTAGCGCGATTGGCGCCATTTTTCATATTTTATGTCGAAAAATTTAACACGTTTGTGTCTAAAATAATAAAATAAGAAATTTTGATCTATTTGCATTTGATCTATTAAAATTTTATCTATTCACACATTTTGTGCGCGAAGTTTCTGTTTTTTGTGGCAAGAACAAACCGTTCGTTGGTTTTTCTGTCATTCTCATTACTTTTTCATTTTTCCGTTTCATCATTTCTTATTTTCATACGTATTTCCCGGTTTTCAATGTTATTTTTGTTGCAGCAATGTTCGCTCGCTGTATACTAACAATTCTTGTATTGTTCCCCATACTTCACTGTCATGCATCCACCAAAGTGATCGACTATATGCGTTCAGTGATCGACGAACGGTAATTACTCGTTTCAAGTTCTCTTTCAACCTTTTTTCGTTCAGATTCGATAAAGTCGTCAAAGAAATCGACATCAAAGCAACACACCAACAGCTCAACTTCGACCATTTGATGAAATGGGAAATCTTTCCAAGAAATTGCACAATAGAGGAAGAGTGTGTAGAGAATGTGAAGTTCTTCAAGGGTGCAAACTCGGTATGCTTTTTATCCTTTTAGAGTGAAAAATGATGGTTTTATTGCAGACTGTCTCCAAACTATGCTCTTGTCGAGTCGAAAGATTTCGCAAAATGTGCGAAAAATTTCCACAACACCCAGCCATTCCAGTTGTGGAAAGAGTAAGTATTGGCATCGTCAACGCCACTTTTCATTGCTCTAATGGTAATTTTAACACTTTTTAAAACCTCAAAACCGTTTTTTCCAGGTTCGTATCAAAACGCGACGGCGAATTCCGAGCCAGTCAATATTACGGAAATCAACCGGATTCTGGACAACGATTATGTGAGTGCAAACGGAACAAACGACCGAAAATGGCTTGTCCACAAGAAACATACATTTGTGATGTTGGATGACTTGGAGAAACCGCCAAAGGATCCGTTTATTGTGGAACTTGTGATCATATTGTGCGTTCTTGTCATCGTTCTTGTGTTGTTGATGTAAGTTTATTTTTTTAACCTCAAAATAATCATATTTTTGCAGAATACTCCGACAAGTGTGCATGTTGAGACGTCTTCGTGCCAATCGCCCAATCGAAGAAATTGGAATCGATTGTGTGAATCAAGAACTCAGCGTGCAGAATCGTACACCATTGGCTCGAAATGTGATTGCACCGGAAGGACCAAGAAGCTCGAAAAAAGACAAAGCGCCGGCAAAATCGATACTGAAGAAATCGCAAAATGAGGAAGAACAACCACTTCGTGATATGAAATCTGTTGAACCAGTGCCAGTGAATGTGGAAGACGAGACAAAGATTTTTGAAGCGCAGTCGATTTCTGAAGAACAGCCACGTCCAACAGAGGTGAAATCAATGTAATTGAACTTGTATATACCATCTTTTTTGTGAAGAAATTGTGATCTTTGCGAATTTTACTATATCTCAATGAATATTAATCCAAGAATTCGTTTTTCTCGAAAGTGTAAAGAACTCTGTATCAACAGTAAATAGTTATGAAAAAAGGTGGAAAATACCACGTGAACCAGAAAGATTTCAATCGATCATTGCTGCTATTGAGTGACGTCAACACAATGAATCGAAATATCATAATATTGTGGATAGGATTAGTTGGTGTAAGTAATCACTTATCAATTATTATCATTATCCTCTCCCTTCTCAGTTATGCCAATCCGAATCAGCCGCTGCATTCAATGCATATAAAATAATGGAAAATGTGGAAGAAGGAGTGAGAACAGATGAAATTGCACCAATTCTATTTGTAACACATCCGGATATTGAATATAATATGTGTGGATATTCAGGTAGATACGGTATACAATTACATCACTATTATTATATCAATTATCTTTTTATAGCCGATTTTCCAAGTTATATCGAAAATCAACTGAAGTCACTTATCAATGTGAAATTTTGGACTGATTATGATTCGGCTGATATTGTACAATCAAATGGTATACAATATTTGACATTCCATGTACAATCTGATGCAATTTATGATGATAAACGTGAAGTGAAAGGAGGTAGCGATGTAGTTGCAATTAAGGTATTTGATATAACTGATATATACCCAAATGTACCTATATCAGGGACCAAATGATGCCGTATTCCGAGTGTCGAAAATCAAAAATGCCGGATTATCACCAAACGACACCATCGACAATTGGTGCGGAAAATGGAGGAATGAGGTCCGATGACAATCGCCAGGATGTTTGCTAGATGGAGAAACGTCGCCCATTCAATGGAGCTTGTTTCTAATTCATGTTGGTTTTATTTTGGCTTTTTTTATAACTGGATAGCTAGACGTACAAGCTCTAGCTTATCCGACATGTTTATTGTGGGTATTCGGACATAAAAGATCCGAATACCCATCTGTGTTGATCTTGTTTGATAGGATGATCGGACGTTAAAAGCTCCGTGATATTCTAGTGTTTGTTGTTGCGCCAAAGAATAGAAATAATGTTGGCGTGTTGTATATATAATCAGACATTATGAGTGTGAAAGTTCTTGAAGTTTCCTCGAATAAGAGTCGAATGTTGTTCTTCCATTGTGATGTAGATATGCTGTTTTATCACATCCAGTTTTGCTGTCGTTGATTCGCCGTCTAGTTCATATTCCATTTGAATGTTTAACTGCACTAATAGTGTTTGGTCCCATCCGGCGAGATCAATGGAAGTTGATAGTTACATTTTCAATATTAATCAAGTTTACAGCTGATGAATGTTGCTATTTGTAATACAAGTCCCTATATTGATATTTCAATTTTGTAGTTAATGTGCATTTCTATTCTACTAGCATCGTTTTTTGAATAGATCTGAGTGCATCAAATTCAGTGAAACATGCCATTAATATCTGACCGGAAAAAATCAGCTTTTTATATTCCTAATGTACTCTTGAAAGAATTATGAATTATGCCATGTTGTTAATGTTGCAAGCTTTCCCAAGAAATCGAGATCTATCTCAGGACAAAATGGGCGCTCGATTCGCTGATGAGCAAGCCATTTTGGCTGATGAGCCGCGATGTAGCGGCGCATCAGCCGAATTCGACTGCTCATGAGCGATTAAGCCGCCGTTTTTGATCGCTCATGAGCGGTTCTATCGCCATGCGTTTGGCGCATGAGCCGAAGACACAGAGATTCTATGAGAATAAAAATTAGCGACGAGTGGTAATTCTAGGCCATGCGCGGCGGAGCGCGCTTGCAGCACACTTAGGTTTAACTTTTGCACTGAGGGTCGCCGTTTTTCAACTTTTTGCCCAAAAAATTGCAAAAACGGAAATTTTTCAAAATTTCGGCACTATTAGGCTGTGCACAGGATCGAAATCTGTCTTTTGGATGAAAATCATGAGATTTGGTGGTCAACTCGCTGAAAAAAACGTATTTTTCGCTAAATTGGTGTCAAAACCAACATTCTTCTATGGAAATTCGAACGGGAAAACAGTTTTTGGGCATGAAAATGATGGTTATTAGCATTAATAAGCTCTAAAGCACAAAACTTCTCATTTTCTTTTCTTTTTATGGAGAAAACGTCATGATAATTGAACATATGTAAATTTTCAGGTCAAATCACACTTTTTCGTGATTTCAGTGAAAATGAGCAACAATATGAACTTCAAAAGATGAATAATCGGTTCAATTAGCCTAATTCTATGCCCAATCAGCACATAAAATCCTACAAAACGTTTTAAGGTCACAAAATGTCGTTTTTCAGCCAAAATTTTCAGATAAACACGTTTTTTTCAGCGAGTTGACCACCAAATCTCATGATTTTCACCCAATAGACAGATATTGACCCTGTGCACAGCCTAATAGTGCCGAAATTTTGAAAAATTTCCGTTTTTGCAATTTTTTCGAGCAAAAAGCTGAAAAACGGCGGCGCTTAGTGCAAAAGTTAAACCTAAGTGTGCTGCAAGCGCGCCCCAGCGCAACACCATGGAAGAGTTCTCTTCAAGCGACTCGTCGCTCAAATTTAGTGAACCTCGATCGCAAAAGAATCGCTGTGGAAGAGACGCCATTTTCGGTGGCAGTCCGGTCGCTCATCAGCCAGATGAGGCTGCGGTAGAACTGCTCATGCGCTGGATAACCTGCCCTTATGCTTAGTTGAGACCTCAACTTGGATTATTCAGAATATCGTTTTAGTCAAAGCATAAGGGAACTAGGGTTTCACCAGTAGTTTTTGTATTATGTTTCTGAAAAAAGCCTCAACATGAAACAGACGTAATTGAAACTACAAAACGAACAACTTTTAGTTGATTAGTTAGAATTCGAATGAATGTTTTATATTAATACTCGATCTTAACTTATCAAACTACGAAATGTGTACATACGGATTCTCTATCCTGGATGCTTCTAACATTAGAGAAATCTTATGAAATTATAACTATTACAAGAAATATTTAGACAATAATTGACTTGGTGTAGATTGAACTTTGGTGTATTGATTCGCAGTCGCTGTTGCTATCCACTATGCTACGGACGTCACGCGCGAGGAGATCTATTTTCCCTAGACATTCTTGTCAATAACTCTCTTCGTTCACTCACTCTTTCTCCAATTTGTGAGATCTATCTTGAACGGCGACTCAACGGCTCATCAGCAATCGAACCTGGCGCATGAGCGACAGTCCCGCCATTTTTCGCTCAAAAGTTGCTCATCAGCATAAAGTTGGCACCCCAATTGCTGATGAGCCATTGGCGCCTCTTTCGCTCATGCGCAAAAAAACCATATTGCGCATCAGCAATTGGGCAGCATGCCCGCGCTCATCAGTTGCTAACCACTGCTCACGAGCGAATCGCGCGCCCATTTTGTCCTGAGATTGTATGACTAGTCTGAGTCTGACTGAGTCATGACTCATAAACTAAACGTGCAGAATCCTTCACCATTCACTTAAAGTGTTATTGCATCTGAAGGAGAATGTATTTCGAAAAAAAAAACAATTTTACTATATCTGAATGAATGAATCAAACCCACAGTTTAACTAAGTGGAGAATACCACATGAAAAAAATAAATTTCAATCGATCATTCCTGATATTGAGTGCCATCAACACAATGAATCGAAATATCATAATATTGTTGATAGGATTAGTTGGTGCAAGTTATCAATTATCAATTGTTATCATTATCATCTCTCTCATCAGTTATAATCAGCTGCTGCATTCAATGTATACCCCAAGTTATATCGAAAATCACTAACCAATGTGAAATTTTCGGTTGATTATGATTCGGCTGATATTGTACAATCAAATGATATACAATATTTGACATTCCATGTACAATCTGATGCAAATAATGATGATATTCGTTAAGTAAAAGGGGGTAGCGATGTAGTTGCAACTAAGGTATTTGATATAACTGATATATACCCAAATATACCTATATCAGGGACCAAATAATGGCGTATTAAAATAAGGAAAATAGAGGAATAGGCTGAAGAATAGAGGGGAATTGAATGACCAAGCAAACGATTTTAACATTGGTTACTACTTGGCATCATTATTTGATTATTTCACAAACAGAATTTCAATGTGTTTTTGTTTATAAACGTCCAATTTTCCAATTTCATAATATCGGAAAAACAAGAACATAAATTATCTCGTGAACTTTTGATAATCTCGATCTGATCGATTGATAACGATAGTTAATATTATTTTAAAAAGTTGTAAATGAATTCAACCTATCTCGGAGTAACTGGTAGTGGTGGTGGAGTACCACCAGGAACACAATCAGCATATTTGGGTGTGACACAAGCTGCGGGAGGAGCACCGAAACAAGGATCAAAAGCAGCACCATCCGGCACATCATGCTATCTAGCACCAGGAGGATCAACTGCCGGTGGAGCACAATCAGTATACATGTCGGCGACACCAAGTGCTGCTGTTGTTGCACCAAAGACGACAGTGTCTGGTGGTGGATCGGCACCGAATGGAGGAACAGTTGCACCAGAAACTTCGAGCTATCTTGGCGCACCTGGTGTGGCTGCTAGTGGACAACAATCGGCATATTTGGCACCAACTGGTGGAGCCGGAGCTCCCGCTCCGTCACTGCCAACCAAAGCGGCTTCAACATCTATGATTGGAGCACCGGTTGGAGGGTCAGTGCCAAGAACTCCACCGAGCACAATGACTGCTATTTCTGGATCACAATCTGCGTATTTGGCACCAACTGGTGGAGCCGGAGCACCAGCAACGTTGAAATGTGAGTTTCTTTGTTTAGCGGAGCATGTATGAGTAGATTTCTTCAGTGCCAGTCAAAACAGCTCCAACAAGCTTGATTGGAGCACCGATTGGAGGTCGTCCACCTAGCACCATGACTGCTGTTGGAGGAGCAACACGAAGTGTATCGAAAACGGCAGTTGCAAACAACCCGAAAGGTATATTGTGCTCATTGTGCTGTTAGCAGGGATGTAATTACAGCATCCGTATCGAAAACAGCCGTTGGAAGTGCAAGGACCCCACCAGGAGGAGGTCAATCAACAATGACAGCCATAGCAAGTGTACCAGTTGGAAGAACTAAATCATCCACAATGACACCAGAACAAATTGAAAAGAAACGAGAAGCAGATATAGCTGCATTGAAAGTTAAAAGGGCTTTTTATGATAGAAAACTGGCATCACTTCTGGCGAAAAAGAAAAGAGATATGAAGGAGGAAGCGCGAAAGGAGAAGGCGAGGGAAATGGGAGAGGATTCGGATTGAAATGGAACACTAGAAGTATGTTTTATGATTAAATGATAGTGATATGAAAAGAACACTTTCAGACTTTGATAAAAATACACACACAAAATATTCACAAATGGATTCAAATCAAAGCTCACAAATGGTTTTGGTTTTTTGAATAACATCTGCTATAACTACAATTATTTTCATTCTGCTTCCCAATAAATGTGTGCCTCTTATTATCATAGTTTCTCATTTTTATGTATAAATATGGTTAACAGAATAACAACGTTTCATCGTTATCTGTTATCAAATTGTATATCCTGAAATATGCATATCAACTGTAGTTTATCGGTTTCGGTCTGTTATTCCTGAAAAATATAGTCCTGTAGTATTTACAAGTGATCTGAACAAATGCGCGCCAACTGCCTCTGGCAGATCAAAACGATTAAAACGCTATTGTTGTCCACAACTTGTCTCGAGTCATCACAATTTCAAATTGTCATGTACGGCTACAATTCTATTTCTCTCTACCACAACAACAATGTCCATCAAATGGGATATTGTCCATATGAAGAGCAAGAACAACAACCATTCGTTGAACTTCAATTCGATCAACAACAACAACAATATGAGAATGTTGAGTGTCCGATATACTATTACGACCAAAGTTCATATATTTGTAAGTTTTTCTTTCTGTAAAGGCAATATAAAATATTATTATTCAGGCGAAAAGGAGTATGATGAAACCATCCAACAACCACAACAATACATTGAACAACCAATCGAACGAGTGAAGAATAAAGGAACGAAGATAAAGAAGGTTGTTGAGAAGAAAACGACACAAAAGATAAGCTTGAAAAGCGCTGTGGAGAAAATGATGCGAGTTCATGAAAAGTATCAGTACAGCGAGGAGGTATGTTGAATTTAGGAGAGAAAATTGGTGATGAAAGCTGTTTACAGGTGTTCAGATTTGGCGACTTCCTTACAATGGTCACACCAAACAACAGACGATTACATGATGTTGTATCACTCATGACAGTATTGGGAATGATGGTTCGAATAGAGTCAAAGGGCAAATATATGTTTCAACCTATGAGCATGCAACCGATCGAATACGAAAACTCGTCAATTGCTGAGGATACGAAGAAGTTTATCAGATTATTTCAAAGGAAAGGGATAATTGAGGTATGGTGATTGTTATCAAATAATCAATAATAAATTTATTTAGAATTATCAATGTAAGCAAATGGCTATAGAATGCGGAATAACGGTACGACGAGTGTACGATATTCAAACGGTTTTGACGACTGTCGGAATTGTAAAAACTGATGCTAGCATGAAGACTGCCACTTATATGTAAGATTTATCACCATTTTTATCAGCTTATCATTATATCGTTGCAGGGGAATGGGCCAGACAAGCCATCATCGATGGAACATCAGCCAGTGATCAATAGAAGGATAAATATAATTATTTCCTCTCTTTTTTAACACTTTCATGTATTAATTATTCTACTAACATTAAAATATTATGTAAATGTTTAACGATTGAAAAATAAAAAATTTAGAGCTTTACTTTTTGAAAATTGTGAAGAAGAACAATTTACGGGAAACAACTCTCAAAAACTTCAAACGAAATTGCCATGAGAAGAATAATAGGAGCAGGACCAAATGATATCAGGATATGAAAGAGGAAACCGGTAAAACTGCCAATTTTCAAATTTCTTTCGAAATGGCAAAAGCATAAAATTCCCGGATACACGAGTCTGGAGGAGGGTTTCAGGTTTTTTATTTGCATCAACTTCCATGAAAAACCTTTTCAACAAAACTACAGAAGTCTTCGAGACTGCACTTTCATAGGAGCGATTATACGCAATTTCATACAAATATGAGATATAAAAAAGTTTTCTGTAGTCAAAAAGTTTGCGTTTATAGAGATATTTTCGGAAAATAATGCTTTAATTGAAGCTTTAACTTCAAAAATCATTAATTCTTTCAAAATTGTCTGAAATCGAATTTGAATTTGAATTTGGCGCTTATTTGTAAACTGCTGTAGGGGCGGAGCGTCGTAAACCTAAATTTGAATTTCGAAATTTCAAATAAATTGTGCGCGCGAACCGAGTTTTTCTTCCTCCGGATGTGGGAGAATAAAATATTCGGGGATAAAACTTTAAAACTTATAATTTATTTTGGCGCTTTCTTTACTAATTTGCAATTTATTCTAAATTAACAGTCAAATCTTACGGTATATTGTTGAGTCGAGGGAAAATTTACAGTCTGAAGTGGGAAACGTTTTGTAAACCAATATTTTTCTATTCCAGACTTGTGAATTTCACAAGATTCAAATGCTGATCTACCACGAGAAAAATAATGTGCGAAGCATTGCATTTAACATAAACAGACTCACTTTTTGAATGTTTTTTGGAGATATTTTTTTTCTTCTCAATTTTTCCGTTCGCTGCTCGTTTTATTGATGTTTTTCAATTCAGATGACAGTCTCCATGAAGTTTGATAGATGGAGATACTACGGAACAATCACCCATCGAATGGAGCATTTATTGACGGTCAGATGGGAACGAACAACAACAGAAGGAGAGAAGATAGTAGAAGTGTTGAAGATTGAGGCGAAGCAAAAAGGAATGATGCCGGAGATTCACAGATTTGGAAGAAAATGGAAGGTTGGCAAGAATGTTTCATTCAACTACGAACACGACCGGGTCCACTCAATTCACTTGTGCACTCATATTCAAGAAAGAGGGACAATTTCATCATTCTTCTACAATTATGCAATTATTGAATCGGATAGAGGAAAAGAAATAATTGTGGAAGCGACGGATTATTCTCATGTTCCACCAGCACACAAAGAAGCGATCGAATTGAAAGTTGATGATCGGGTGGTTTTCTACAAGGTGGATAATGTTCTTGTAAGCCACCACAACCTCCAAGTATACCCGTATTGTGCATATTATCTTGCGAAATCGAAGGAGCAAGGAAGAAGAATCGAAACGAAAAAGAAGGAAAAGAGAAAATTGGCGAATTTGGATGCATATCGAGAGGATATGGCTGATAGAATCTTTGCGGCTCGAAACCAAATTGATGGCGATTTTCAAGATGTTCGATCGAATTCATGCAAAACGAATAACAATGGGAGCGATGGAGTCATGGAAAAGATGGGAGATCTACATGAATTATGGATTAGAAATGTACCTCACGGTATTCACAGTGGGATGAGTCTTGAGTTTATGTCATTTGTAAGTCAATTGAACTATTCCATTGTTGATTAACTAATTTCAGATCAATCTGCTCAGCTTGAATAGCCTTTGTTCGATGATGATCGAAAAGGAATATGACATAGAGGGGGAAGAAAGGGACAATAAGAGGGAAAAGGTGGACGAGAGGCGCGAAGATGATGAGGAGAGAAGGGAATCGGATAGAGATGATGATAGGGACGACGAATCTTCGAGTGGAAATGGCGATGAAGGCGAGGAAATTGGTATCGATGCAACCGAGCAACAACGTGAGAATGAACAGGAACGGGGACAATCGTTAGTTGTCTCGTTGATACACAAGCATAGGCACTTGAGAATGTTGGATCTCGTGTCGCGAATGTGGCAACAAATCCATCCGAGAACGATACAAATGGTTGGATATAGAAATATGGTGCCAGATGGAAGAATGATGATGTATTCGCCACGAAGATATTTCAATTTATCACCTGGATTTGCGAGAAGATTTATGAACAATTTCCAACAAGGATTCATTCCAACACCAAGGATGATCATCATTCGAAATGTAAGCTGTCATTCTTACACAAAAACGAAGAAAGTTTTTGCAGCCTAGCTTGCTACCCAATGTTTCGGAAGATTCACAATCGGTAATATGTTATACTTCATCAAGTCAAGCAGTGGGGACACCAGTCATGGAGTTCTGCATCTGCCTTGAACTAGTCGACGATAACGGGGAAGTAAATAGAAATGAGGTATATTTTTCAATGCGTTTCGCTCTATATTACATTCATTTCCAGAAGTATTCCATATCGACTGTAGCCCGACCGAATGTCTATTGTTTCGAAGTCCTGGGGATTTTCGTCCGTAGAATGTTGTATGGTCTTGGGCCAGAATACATGCCCCTCGTTCGTATTATTGGTGGAACTCCGCTCGGTTTCGGAAGGAGATTCTTTGTATCGGTGGAGCGGATAACGAACGAGGACGATATGATTGAATGGGTCGCTCACCCGATGGATGAATTAGATCAATTATAAATGCTCTAGAACTTAATATTTGTACATTTCTTTCGTTTTGATGTTCATGTATATTGATTCATTCGATTTTCTACCTCATGTATTTTAATAACTCAATATTCTTGTAAATAGCTATTATGTTGAATATTCGTAATTTTCACATGTGTAATACTTCTCATAACATTTCAATTATATAATAATTCGAAGATAAATATAGTTCAACTCTTTTCGTGTTGTTTTCTGACATTTTGTAATCTTCCTCGTAAATCATTGTGATCGGGCGTACTGTATTGATAATATCAGTGGATGCAAATATGTGAGAGCCACTTGAATTGTTTTGATCAATTCTGAATGTGTTCAAATTGAACTAGTCTGGTTTTCGACAGATTTCAAGCTTTTTGCGGAAAATTAATTTACAAAAATGTTCGCCATAGAGCATATTTGAATTGTTATCACAGTTTTCCGTCGTTTTGCGCTTTTCTGAAGTTTCGAGTTTTATCAACTATCAGACTGTGTTATATGATTCAATTGCATTTATTCAAATTTTAATTTCAATTCTTAACAGATGACCAGTACATCTGGCGTCTACATCGACAATGATGTGCTCGAAGTATTGAAAAAGGCGAGTTTAGCACACTTCCTGACGACGTTCGTCTTCAATCTGCAAGTGAGACGGTTCGATCATTTCTCACATGTTCGTGAGAATGATATGATGGTAATATACCCAATTTAACATAATAAAATTGGTTGTTCTTCTGCAGAGTGCTGGCTTACAACCCCATCAAATCGGTGCATTACGGGAACAAATAATAAAAATGTCGAGGGAAATGTGGAATAGAAATGAGCCGACACAGGTATTTCACATTGAAGTAATGAAAAATAACGAATTTTCAGATTTATGTAAACTGTGAAGACGCAAATTCCAGTCCAAATGAGCTCTTTCAAAAGACACTCATCCCAAACAGCCAGGTATACGTTTCTGTGTTCTTCAAATAAAAATAAAATGATTTTTCAGATCAAAGTATTCGAAAAACTGGGCGAAGGATCATTTGCTGTTGTAAAGAAAGGAGCATGGACTCAAAATAACGGACGAACAATCGAGGTGGCGGTGAAGATATTACGAGATATCTCACCAGCAGTTCTTGATGATTTGAAGATTGAAGCCAGTCATTTGTTGAAGTTACAACATCATTCGTTGATTCGGCTTTATGGAATTGTTCAGCAACCTGCTATGATGGTTTGCATTTCTTATTGTTTTCCCAAAAAAATATCGCTATTCAGGTGTTCGAGCTCTGTGAAGGTGGCTCATTATTAGATCGATTACGAGATGATAAGAATGTGTTGCTAGTCACTCAATTATTAGATTACTGTATTCAAATATCGCATGCTCTTCAATTCCTGGAAACGAAACATTGTGTACATCGTGATGTTGCGGCTAGGAATATTTTACTCACAAAAGATGAGAAGGTAAGTTGTTCAACTGTTGTATTTCCAAAAAATCAATAAATTGCAGAATGTGAAAATCTGCGATTTTGGATTGATGCGAGCATTGAAGGAAAACGAGGAAATGTACACGATGGGGCCACAAAAGAAGGTGCCGTTTGCATGGTGTCCGCCAGAATCGCTTCGCCATCGGAAGTTTTCACATGCATCCGATGTCTGGTCATTTGGTGTGACGATTTGGGAGATATTTACGTTTGGTGAAGAACCATGGGCGGGATGTCGAGCTGTTGATGTAGTTTTTGTCTTCTTTATATGAATTTTAATCGAATTGTTTGTAGGTACTTCGAAATTACGACAATAACGAAACATTGAACAAACCAAAGTACTGCTCAAATAAAATATATGAGATCATGCAAGAATGCTGGCAAAAGGCTCCGGAAATGAGAATCAAGTTTGATGGGATTTGCGAGAAATTGAAAATGGTATTCAGTTGTTTATTTTCTTTCGAACAATACATTTTCAGGCGAATTTTCAAGTAACAACAGTAAAAATGAATTACGATACAATTGGAGATGAACGACTTGTTCTAAAATCGACAGATGAAGTGATTCTCATCGAAAATTTGTAAAATTTTTCTTTAGTTCCCAAGTAACATCATTATTTCAGCAAAGACGACTTTTTTGGTCAATGTAAAGTTAGCCGAAAGTTCGGTTTATTTCCCGTTGCGATTGTTCAATCAAGAAGTGTAGTTTCAGCACCAGTGGTATCTTTTTGAACTTCATTATAAAATAAAGCCAATGTTTTCAGGTCAAACGACCAGAATTCAAGTTCATACCACCACCAGGCGCCAGAAAAACAGAGAAAGTGCCAACAATTGCAAGTATGAAGTCGAAAATCTCAACGCCATTGCAAGGTTTGTAAGTATCTTGAAACTAGAACATTTCTTATGATTCAGGCTCATTCATACACACTGGTCATGGTGGGTTACAGTCATGGGGTAATCCTGACTTCATTGATCCAGTTTATTTGAAAAATCCGGTTGCTGGAGCTCCATTGCCAAGGTAAACCTTCATTTCTATATCATTTTATTAGTACATTTAGTATAAATGGAGCCGAAATCATTCAATCCAAGAAACAATTGACGAATAGAAGAGGTATGGATATAACATACTTTACCCATGAAATGCATAGTTTTAGCTGCTCCACTTGCACCAACACTGTCATTGAAACACTCAAATGTGCGTGATGAGTTCGAAAAAGCATGCGACTATAGCTTCTCCCCGACTGAGATCGAGTTTGCGAGGGATTATGGTAACACATTTTTACTTTCATTAACAGTTAATTGTTTTTTCAGCAAACGAAGAGAATCATAGTCCGATAACAGTTGAACGACCTGATATCCAATTTGATATCCGAGGAAATATGGTAACGAAGAAACGGCCAACAATGGAACCAAGTAAGCTTATCTTTTTTTTCGACGCTGAACTTTGATGATTGCAGTACCTGTAAATCTGCCAGTTTTCAACAATTCTACTCAATCCATCACAGCTCAAAAAACAGAAATCAAAGGATATCGGGTAAGATTTTTTGACTATTCCTTTTCAAACTTCATATATTTTCAGTCACGACCTGTCTCGAGCAGCAACTTGTCACAAGTGATTCCCAGATCTGCACCAGTTTCTACCACATGTTTAGTTCCGACACCTGCTCCAACAGTACATCACAATCGGATACAGAATGGGAATAAAGATGAATTCATGAATAATATGGAGAGAAAAGTGCAACAACAGGCAAATGTATCGAAGAACGAAAGTAATAGAGTATCAACGGATAAGGACAATATAGAAGCACGGAGGTCAAGAATCATAGCTGAAATGGCATCTGTACTACCGGCTCCGAGTGCGCATTTGATGGGAAAATCAGCAAAGTTATCTGAGACATCATCTGTGTCGATTTCACAGAATATCAGAAGAAGTGAGCCAATATTGACGATGAATGTGCTGGAACCGGTGAAATTACCAATCAAATCGGTAAGACAAATATTTTTGTGTGTTAATAACACGATATTTTCAGAAGCCTGCTCTTCAACCTGCTAATGCTCAAAATTTCTCATCGACGAGTCATAATAGTGAGTTGAACTGTAACTTTATGAAAAGTACTTTGTTTTTTCAGCTAGTTCAATTCCAGTGCCACCAAGGCCATCAAATATTGAGGATTTATCGAAGATTCAACAGAAAATGAAGATTTTGTATCAACATGCGAGTTTTACATCGAAAGTTTTTCAATTTATTTAAATTTTCACTAACTTTTTGCAGGCAAAGAAATTGTAATTCAATGTTAGCCGAATGTAAAGGAAATTTCGAATTGACGCTGAAACGACTCAAAGCTCAACATTTGGTAACTCTCGGACTCGCGGAAAATGAGGAAAAAGCAAAAATTGCATTAGAACATTGTAAATATAATCTAGAAGAAGCTGCGGCTAATATGTGCATGAGATAATTGATTTGTAAATACTTAAACAAAATACTGTATATAGATATCTTTTGCAATTTGTATTGCCTTTCTGATAAATTGTTTGCAATTCTGACCAACGTGACCTAAAAAATAAGACAACAACAATTCAACTTATTATAACATTTCAATTGACTCGTTCTAAACTGATAATTGTCTCGATATGCCATCTAAAATGGTAAAACCAGCATTCAAACCAGCTAAATCACCATCAGAAGGTGTGAAGGAAGTATATGTAAGTTGATAAGGATATTATCAACTGATAACGTGATTAGGGTGATTTTGTTGGTTTCTTATACGCGGATCACTGTGATGCATACAATACAAATGTAGTGAAATTGGAACAAGCATTGAATGCAAAACGAGAGCATATTGCATATGGATTGTTATCAATTGTATCAATTTATATGATGGTTGGTAGTTATGCTGAGTTTATTTGTAATGTTATTGGGTTTATGTATCCGGCATATGCATCCGTTAAGGTTAGTGATAACAGGTACTGATAAGCTTATCAATGTATATCAGGCTATTCGAACAGAAAACACGGATGATGACACAACATGGCTTATCTATTGGACAATATTTGCCACATTTGCACTTGTCGACTACTTTTCAATGGGTATTATGTCCTTTTTTCCATTCTATTGGATTGTCAAAGTGACTATATTTCCTCCTACTTTCCCTTGATATTCCCTCATTTCAGTCATGTTTCCTCATGTTCCTCTACCTTCCACAAACACAAGGATCCGCTGTTTTCTTCTTCAAGAATGGTGTCGATCCATTGATTACGAAAATTGATGAAATGATGACATCGAAGAGAGTTGAGCCAAGCAGTGGTAAATCGAAGGTTGATATGAATAATAATCAGATGAAAAAATTATGATTGATCGATGAATAAATGTTGATATTTATTGATAGTTTACTGCAGGTGTTCATAAAACCTTTGAAAGTTTCCAGTTGTATAAATGTGTTGTCGGTAATTGAGAGAACATAACACGTTTGATACTCAACCAACAAACTAAGCTGATAAATATGTTCCATATGAGTCGACGAACAGTCACTGAACAAACATCGATATTCCAAATTCTTCTGCATCCATTTTTGCAACAAGTGTTGATATTTTTTCAAATTAAAATCATATTAGTCACGAACATTTGAAGATGTTATTAAAGTTAGATATTTTTGAAAAGAATATTAAGGATACTATTACTGGTATCAGATTGAAGAAAAATTAATAAGATAAAATTTCAGCTTTCTTCATGAAAGTACTTGTTATTTCTGTGCGTATGTATGAAGTTGTATAAAATTTATCAAGTTAAATCAGCACTATCATCATTTATTCATTAATATCATTATCATTTCCATCATCCGGCATATCAACAAGCTCATCATCCCAATTATCATTATCTTCATTATTCCTTTCCTCCTCCCATTTCTTATCATTCATAGTCTTATCCATAAATTGATCAAACAGTCCGATTCTCGTTCTAACAGACCAACTACGGAAATCCGGATGTTTAAATGCCTTCAGATATGATGCAGTATTCCAAATGCCGAGTATCTGGAAATATCACTATTCGAACAAAAGTTTCGAAAACTCTGCTCACCTGTATTTTTGGCATATTATACTTTTCAATCAATGATGCCAACCATGCAACATCTTGACCATACCATGTGTTGATAAACTTCGATACGTTATCCTTGATCAACTCCATATCATACTTATCAGCGAATGCTAGCAATCTTTCGATGCTTTCTGATATTCCTTCATCTTTCTCATGCTTTCGTCGCCATGAGTATGGTACCAGTTGAGTTGGGTATATGAGGTTAAGTACCCGTCTGAAGTCCTTCGAGGATATATCATCCAATTTGATGTTTGGTGATTGTTCGAACAATTTGAGCAGTACTGGCGAGTTGTAGCAAAGAATCTGAAAAGTGATAATTGATAACGTGATAAGATGATAAGACTCACCTCCTTGCAAACATGGAATACGTCCGTACCAACTGTCACAGTAGCATTACAAATATCCGGGTGATATTGTTGATAATCCAAATAAATCCTCATGTAAAATGCGTTGATATGTCTGATATTCATTGTGATATTCACTTCACACTTTGACTCAACAACTTCTTTTGGTACAAGCCCAATATATTGATGTCTATAGTCATTTCCTTTGAACTTCATCTTCAAATCGAATTTGATTGGTGGTTCACATTTGAATTCGATGCTCATTGTGCCATCCACAACCAACGAACTTTGCCACCTTGGTACACCCAACTTCATGTACATATACTTCTCTTTCAATGCCTCTTTCTCCTTCTTCCATTCATCTTCAGTATATCTGAGGCTTCTTCTAATAACTTCCTCATATCCTGGTATATAATCAAAATCGAAGACACTGAACTCCCTGAATTAATCATTCATCACTTATCTAACACTAGTTTTTACCATTTCCCATTTGTATCCATGAAATCCACCCAAATTATGTTATTCTCATCAAACATCACAACTTCCTCGATTCTATTCTCAAATTTGACTGGAAAACCACTATTTCTAACCGACTGATATGCAAATGAAAATGGCAACTATAAAAATCAAATATCTGAACATCGCTTAACCTAAACCTACCCTGTGAATATCCTGATCCTCATTATAACTAGATGCCCATCGTATTTCCCAGTCATCATATTGCTCCATATCTCTCTCATGACGAACATCTTCCTTCATTTTATACTCAATTATTTTGACAATATGATCGAGTTGTAATTCTTGAGCAGCAGTCTTGAGAGCATTGTCTTGCTCATTTCTGTTATCGGAATGATCAGGAGGGTGGCGGAGGAAGTTGTTCATATCATCATGGATATTAGGATCATCTTCTCCTTGCTCTTCATCACTGAGCAAATCATCATTATCAGCATCCATATCCTGATCATCCATTTCCTCCTGTCCATCCATATCGAAATCATCATCAATTCCATCTTCTCCATCCTCTCCATCCCCATCCTCTGATTGATTCCTAAGATTCCGATCTCGTTCAAAATCAATCTCAAAGTCCTCCCATTCTTTCGGCATACTGTATGGCGGGTAGAGTAGATCAAGAATCATTTGTACAATATTTGTAGGAATATGTGTGAGATCAATGACTGGAGACTGCTTGAAACGGTTGAGGAAGAATGGTGAGTAGAGCGATAGTAGCTGAAGAGTCACATTCGTTGCGAGACCCCAACAACTTGACCTTACACTTTTTGAAACATGGAATACTTGGAACTCCGTCACAACCATACCATCTGTCAGGAAACTTGGCTTTTCAAAGTTGCCAAATCTTCGTATCTCGAGTCTTGTGTACTTATCAATATGTACACTTATTATCATTTCAGACTTTTCCTCAACTTCCTCCATATATCGATCCAATGTACATAACTTGTTGTAAGTCATCATTGTGTTCTTCGGTATATCGAATGAGTGATAAGCTGTTAAACGACCATAGCGTATTTCCAATATTCCATTTGCTTGACGTGTGAATGTATAGTTCTGCTCCACATCGATATTGATATTTGTGTACCAAATACCGTCTATTTCCTCTTTTTCAACTTGTATGATCCTGTACGAATGACAATTATTTTATATTTTAATCGTTCGGGAACTCACCAAACCGCCCAAAAACATCTAAACACTGTCAAAGTGACGACATTATCCCGAAATCTAGCAGTTGGTGTGCATTTTGTGGAATAGTTCTTATCAATTGAAAACAACTGATTGTTCGGCATGGTTTAATAATCAGAAATAATAATTTCTATATTTTGAAAACAGAAGTATGGTCATCACGTTGTTTTTTCATTGACGAATTGAAGTTAAACCTAACATCGCAGGACATAGGTTCAGATATTTTTGTAGGTTCACTGTAGAAAAAGGTCAACTTTCTAAAAAAAACGAACCATTACAGTACTCCTAGTCAATGCAAACGCGCTCCGTCGACAGCCGTCAGACTAATCTTTGCGCGCGGTAAATAACAACCTACTAAAGTGTGGTAACCATTCCGTAATGGCTTTGTGCGACCAAATATTTGTGATATGTGTCATCATACTACATAATCCGTTTCTCGTCCTATATTCAAAACCGATAGATGAATACAAAGCCAACCTTATTATGTCTATCGTACTAATTCTTTGGAGTTGGGTTTCACACGACCATCTAAAAACCTGTTGTTCCTCAGATGGAATAGCAAGAGTTGCTCTGATAGCCTTATGTCAGTTTGGATTCACTCTTACTTATTTGATAGTTGTATTTCTCAGTGTAAGTTGAACAAAAATATCACAAACCTATCAATCTTCCAGCCACTTGTATTCCATTCCGAAATATCCGAAGCAATCAATCGGTATATATTCTTTGTTGCATTTTCAGTTTATTCGGTTGTAAATCCATCCTTAGGAACATTCGTCGATAATATCCGCCATGATATAAGATATATGGATGATATAATAATTGATCAATTTGATAAGAATATGAAAAATTGTCCAGTTGATATATTTTCGAGTAAAACATTCAAAGGAGTTGTCAGATATTGCGCAATCCTCACTGTTTTATTACATTTTGATATGGTATGTTTATTTTCTTTCTATGGTCAAAATCATGATCTTGAAACAATACTGATATGGTATACTGTGTTTGGAAAAATACAAAAGTTTCTTTCATAGTGCTCGATTCTTATGAGACAACAACTACAAATATTTTTGCAGGATAATGGAATAACAGAAACCAATTTCAACTCACTGCTTATAGTATTCCTAATATATCCTATTCATAATATTATTCACTTTTGTATCTATCACAATGACCGGGAGACATTCGATGAGGAATATAGTCATAGACCGAAATGGGATCCATATTATACACCAATCTACGTGATATGCTCATATTTATTGACTAGGAAGATGATATTAGGTCACTTATCACTTGTTGTATTATTTATTGCATTTTTTGGTTGGAATTCATATATGTTTTATATACCATTTTTAACGTTTTTTATCGACAGATTACCTGTAATTATTCGCGATAGGAAGGTTTATTTAAGAAAAACGTTTTACTAATTTTTCGAAAAACTCCATTCAATTTTTTTATAATGATTAATCAATCGAAATTCCCATTTCTTGTGTATCCATTTTACAACAAAATATTCAGGATCACTGATATAGAGTTATATTCAATGTAAAATATATTTATGTAGTCGACATGTATTGGACAGAACAGCTGGAAAGTTTAGCAAAGTTAAGATATAGAAATCGCGTTTGATACTCAGCCAACAATTAAACTGAGTGAATATGATCCATTTGAATCGACGATTCATCACTCAATTTGATACAGGTCACACTTGGCCTCTCTTCAATTATCCTCTTACAGAAAGATTCTATAACAAATACATTCTATAAATCAATAGAATATAAACCAACCTTTGACAAAATCGCGATATCTCTTGATGATATACAATACAGTTAATGGGTCAATAACCGGATAGATAACCAATGATATACTCAATATATTTGAATTCGCACCTAATGGATATTCGAATATTGGGAATATATAGAATATAATACATGGAATGAATATGAGCAATGTTGGGGTAAGAGTCTACAATAGATCAAATGAGTTTCATAGAGCATATATTCATACTTGGACTAGTAATGCAGTGAACAATTGACGATGTATCCACAAATGTTGGTCCAACATTTCAGTATCTTGTTTCATTTTCAGATATGTTTTGACACCACAATACAGTATGATAATAGTCATGATACCCTGTGTTGATAGTCAATTATCAGTTGATATGTTATCACTTACAAACAGTATATTCAGAGTTGCTGCAGTTGCAATCGATAGTTTGTTGATTATATATGTATCATTGTCTAGATGTTCCTATAAATAACATCATGATCATCATGATAGTTGATAATATGAATACTCACAAAATACTCGACAGCTATATAATGAAAATCATCAGATGATACATTGTATTGCTTAGCCAAGTCATTCCTGGAATATTTATTTTTTATAATTCAAAACATTCCTTCTCATCTCTCTTGTTTAACACCTACAGTACCCACCTGACCGCTACGCGATCTCTAGTGCGGTGCGGTTCAATTATACGCCTATTCGATTATCTGATTATTCCTGCTCACACGTGCTCATTCTCCTATCTGTCATCATCACTAGATGGTCGGTTCATTGTTTCCTCCCGTTCTTTTTTTGGCTTACTGTTCTTCTGTGTTTCATCCCAATCACAAGAGTACTTCCAATCATACTTATTCACCTCCGTATCAACCATCGACATGCCGTTTGCGACTATAGATATGTCTTTCAAAAGCTCAAAATGAGCCAAGTTATTCCGATCCATCAGCTCCGATTCTTTATTTTTAGTTTATCAAACACGGACCTAATCACTATCTAATCTTCTCATTTTGCGGCTCGTTTCAACAGTTTTTCTCTATCTCATATAGTGATAAGCGACTATTAAATTTCCACAACTGTCTAAACTAGGAATTATTATCGATCATCACTATTCGCGGCTAATTATGAGTATGAGTGACCATTGAACATCTGCCTTCCTTATCTTCCTCCATATATACCTTATCTATATCACTAATCAACTACCTACCTTGTTTGACCTTTGCGCATCTGTACCATTAAGCGCCTATTTTTATGACCTTATGTATCTCATTGCTCATTTTGGTGCTCATTCTTCCTTCTGTCATCCGCACTGGGTGGTCGGTTCATTTCCTCTCTCCCTCTATTCATTATTTTACTTGACCTTATCCGTATTTTTACTTTTCCGCCGATTTCAAGTTTTCAACTAATCCTATTATTATTTCAGGATACAGTAATGGACAACACTGCCGTAGTCTGACGGAAGGGAACGTATCCCTTGGCTACCACAAAAAGGTAGCCTAAATTAGGAGAGGATATCCCTCAAATCACCGACAAGCCGGTGTAACGGCATATTATCACGAAAAGTGTGATAATATGCCATGAAAAAAATGGGACCACAAACGTCCACCGACACGAAAAAGGAAAGGGCTAGAAATGCTCGAAATAACGAGAAGAGATGACACCCAAGCGATGTTCTTTCTAAGAATAAAATCTGTCACTGCTATACGGAGAATATCGTGCAATGGAAGTGTTCCTCGAATTGGGCTCATACACCAATGCCATCGATATATGGTCCTTTGGCTGTATATTAGCCTTCATGTACTGTGCTAAGCATTTATTCACAATTTGAAAAGATAGATAGGGTAAAGAAGATTGTTCATCAAATTGTGAGAACGCTCGGAGATTGAATGTTAGCCAATTTGTTGATCTACATAAACAAAAAGTACAATTGGATGAACCACGGGAATACAGATGGTTCGTAGGATCGATTGAACAAATGATAAAGTATGATGTGAATGAGAGAGTCAACTGACTTCATCAGGGTATGTTCATATTTCCAAATATTCTTTTCAACCTATCAATTCTCAGAATCCACTAACTCCTCCTCAATAACAATTGACAATTCAACTGACACTCGACTATAATATCCATCTCCCAATTCCATTCAGTGAAATATAACAAACTCTTTTCTTTACTTTTGATTTATAAAAATCATCCCATTCGTCACTGTTATATGGTGAATATATCATCTGATTTACGAACATTCTTTCATATGTTTATCAATTCTCATCTTCTTTTGTACCAAGTTATTCTTTTAATAAACATGTATTTCATACCACTTAGTTCATCTACAGTACCCACCTGATACTCCGATCCTTCTCCTCCGTCAAGTTAATCCCAACAAATCCGCATCCTCCATATACCAATGCAACAATTATCATAACCAACACAAAATACAATCGTTTCCATCCTTTGTAGTAGTCCAAGTACTTGCTCCTGGAGTTAAACCTATCCTTCAAAAAAACCTATTAGCTCTCTACTTTTGAATAGCCAAATATCGATGCAAGAAGCTGACAGCCAATATGAATAATGTGTATCCAACTGAAACACAACATAATCCTAGAAGTGCCCATATAATATAGTCAGGCATATTGAATCGATTTTTGACTGTGAACATCATGAAACAGCCTTTGTAGGTGTGAAACGACTAAAACAAATATGTTCATTGGAGCGTGATTGCAACATTACCATTTGAGTGCATAGCGAGACAAGTGAGAAAAACATACTTTGGAATGAGAACCATGATAGAAGATACATATAGTTTTCAAATTCTTTCGGGGATTTCTTGTAGATACAGTATTGGAGGAATAAGTTGATTGGCAAGGATAAAAAGGCTGATACGAACTCGGCATATTCTGTGAGAGCCAACCATGTTGGACCGCTGAGTGGCATATTTGACGTGATCTGATAATAGGATAGGTTTAGCTTCAACAATAAAGTTATTTAGGTTCATGACTTTGTGTGCAATTACTCTTTATCTCACTTCAAAGCGAGTGCACTAGAGCACACTCGCACAGAGCTCAACTACACTCTAGCTCATCTACGCTTCTCAAAGGTGTCATCTAACAAAAATAAACACGTATTTATACTCCCAGGTATCTCATTTGAAATTGGATGTTCTTTTCATGAATACACATACGTCAAGCAATAAAATAACATTAAAAAAAGGAAAAGGTACTGAAATAGAATAGGTTAGGCTGATAACCAGTTTGAAATAGTCAGACTGCGAAATTTGATATCTGAGATGGATGATTTTTAGAAAGGTTTGTCTTAGGTTAATCATGAAGATGAGAAGTTAGTGCGAAGTACATTTGATACTCAGCCAACGGCCTGAAGGATGTTAATTGAATAAACGTTCTATGAACTATACTCAAAACAATAGGTGTAACAGCAACTGGTATCATATCTGTCTGCGTCTCTCTATTATCATACACTCTATTACTCTGTATTATCACATTCAAATTCGAATAGTTATGAATTATGAAAGAAGACATGAACGAGAAATCAGAAGTCTTTTGAGAGTCTTACTCCTTCTTTATTAAGGGCAGAAGACACAAATCAAAGCTCTGATGCGTATATTTGTTTGATCTTCTGAGCATCTAGAGTTCAAAAGTGTAGTATATCAGGGAGAAGTGGGATGATGAACAGTGGGTAGAAAAAAAGGAGTACAGTATGCGCCTTTAGCCTAGGAGCTTCCACGCTCTCTCAAAACACATAAATTATTTATCTCGATGGTTTCTACCAGTTCGAGCTGTTCTTTTTATGCTTAGATTCCCGAAAAAAGTGATACTGTAACAGTGCATACTGTAGCTGTCTTTGACCTTAAAAGTAGATCAATTGTGTTTAAGAGAAATATGCTGAAATCAAAAACTGAAAAGCTATGTATGTAATCTAGATGCAAATCAGCCAACTATATCATATCAATTCCATTTCAACAACTCCCATCTATTTTCAGAATGCACCCAACATCACAAGTCATTTCACTCTTCTCTAGTCTTCCATCAATTGTCCACTCATTCGACACCTAATTATCAATTCACCCATATATATTCCCACCCTGGTGTACACATTTCTCCCACCCAAATAAACTTCACTTGGTAACTCGAAACCGCTTTTACCGGGCGAGACGGCCATCTCAATGACTTTTCTCCTCATTTTTTCGTCGATTCCAATTCAAATGTTTATCTTGGCTGTGTGTCTGTTCAGTGGAGCAGTGTTGTTTGGTGGGTGATTCGTTTGATACTCAGGCAACAGTTGATTATAGAATCATCCAATACACAAGAGTTGGTTAGGCAACTGTTCAATCAAACATATGATGTTGATATGAAACCGAGTGATAATCTGACATTGGTCACTATCACTCCAAACACCTTTATATTGCTATCAATGGATCAACAACAGGAGACAATACAGTACTCCCAAGAGTTCTTATTCGTAGGTTTAGTATTTTTGTGGTGAGATATTCTTGATATATTTAGAGTTGGTTCGATCCTTTGATGCATTGGAATCGAACAGAAATGAAGTACGATAGGGAATGGGTGAAGCTACCGGCATCCAAGGTTTGGCAGCCGGATGTTGTGTTTACAAATGCGTAGGTTTTGATCTACCGTACTTACTACTGTAGTTGATGTTACAGTATCAAAATGAACAACATTCTCAACCCCGACCAACAAACCGTCGATCTCCACTATACTGGTCGAGTTCGTACCAGTCTCCCAGCCGTTATCAGTTCCCCATGTCCCTTGAAAATCGAAAACTTTCCTTATGATGTTCAAGAGTGTAATATAACCCTCGGACCCTGGAACTTTGATAGTGGTAGTGTTGCTGTACAATCATCGGTCGATGATATTCTTCCATTCAAGAGTCGATTTGAGGTATGTACAATAGAGCAGGCTTGCATCAAAGTGTCAGATATTTAGGGAAATAGTGAGTGGGAATTACTGTCGATTACCAGTGTTCGGTCGGATAATTTTGATTATACTATGGTGAAAAACTAGATATAGACATAAAATACGGATTTTTTTAAGGACGAACCATTTTCGGAGATAACATTTACAGTCAAATTGAAGCGAAAACCTGTGTATTATGTGCTAGTTATTCAGGTATTCCTTCCATCCATTTTCTGTTGCTAAACCTAAATACTAGGCACCTACATTTATTCTCTGCACTTTGACAATCTTTGGTATTTTCTCGCCAAACTGTAGTGAAGATGAACGAGCGTCTAAGGTGCTTGCTCTGGAGTTAAACCTAACTAACAAAATGTTTCAGGTTCCTTTATGTTTGAACATGTTTGCTGCAATATCAATGATGTTAAATCTAGTATCAGATATGATGCCAAAAGCATCAAGACTCCCGTTATTAGGAAATTACATAATCGCGGAGGTTTTTGTTGTCTCAGCTGCCACGATTGCGTCGATTGTTGTTCATATGATACATCATCAAGTATTTACAACTGGTGGTGTTCCACCCAATTGGTGAATTTACCAAATTCTACTTTCAGTTTAATCCTAAAAGTTTAGGCTTCGTTCCCTGGTCCTTTTTGACTGTAAATCGCGTCGAAAAATATCGGAAGTGTCTACTTTTCGCAGTTACGAATTGCCTGAAGTTGTGGTCAATATATCACATTTCAATATAATAAAAGACTCTATTCAACAGGTATTATACATTTGTATTGTTAATCAATTGCATATATTTCTATTCAGACTGCATTTGTCGTTCGAACAGCTATTGATCGAATGCAAACAGTTGCAAACAATCAACTAACGTGGCTCAAAATACTTGATCGTGTTGATATTTTTCTTCTTTTTCTTTTCCAAGGCGCTAATATTGTCGTTACTGCTATCTTTTGGAGGTGATTTATTAGGTTTCTTATTGCAAAAATGTGCGATTTTCTCAGTTTCCTTGATAAATGCGTCGTATAAAATGCAATTTGTTCCTTTTGTCGTGTGCGTGATTGCACACATTTGCAATTTTTTCTCGTTTTTTATCACAATTTCTCAAAGAAATGCAAAATTTTATGTGAAATTTCGAGAAATTCCAAAGAAATTTCCATCTGCATTACATTTTCTTGTGCCTTTTTCCAATTTTTTATCCTCTTTTCCACCCATTCAATCTCAAAACGACATCGGTTTCGTCTTTTCTTTTTTTCCCATGCCACAAAAATTATTCTATTGTTCTTTTTTTTCGTAGAAAACTAAATTTCCCTCTGTTTTTTCTACCATTTCCCCAGGGTCAAACTCAAATTGAATGAGAGAAGAAAAAACGGCTTCTCGTATCCCGCATAAAGTATATATTTTATCGAATATTCTAAAGGAATTGAACGCCCAAATAGCATTTTTTGTCGCATCAATGCAAAAGATAGATGGGAAAAAACTTTTGGGACATGAATTTTATATCATTCCCAATGCCTTTCTGATCAGTTTAGCTATTTTCCCACTATATATGGTCACAAAACGCCGACTTTTGGTCATTTTTCGTCAGCGTCCTCGATAGCCAATATATTTACATTAATTTCTTCAACACCTGTCGCATGTACAGATGTTACCATGTATATTTTCAAAAAGAGGCACTCGACTTCACACATTTTCACTAAAATCAAAAGCAAATATTAATCGTCTTCTTAGATGTCGCCGAACTCATCGGCGGGGTGTCGACCACCAACAATAGAAACTGAAACAATGTGATTTGCAATTATCGGATAGCACACGAAATTGAGAGACACCAGCCTTGCGCCCTCATCATTTTTGGTGCTCCCTAGAGAGAAAAACGAGAAATGCGAGCACACAAAAAGTTGTTTCCGAGCAAATTTGTGCATGGTGTTGTTTTGTGTTGGTTTTTTTGTTTTGCCTCCATGCTTTCGATATCTTTTGTGTGTCGTCCAACTTTTGTAAAGAGGACGCTTTTTAGTCATAATTACTCATTGATTCGCTTTTCAATAGCAAAAATATTTGATAGAAAAGAAATTCAAGATGTGGTGTTGAATTTCTTTTTCTTCAAATATTGAAAAAGCCGTTCCATCCAGATTTTTAACGCTTTCCATACGTTTCACAGTTTTTTCAAGATTAATGTGATTTTTGCTTTTTTCACAAAATAAACGAAAACATCTTGAAAAGTAATTCAGCCGCACTTTTCCTGTGATTCCTAACAATTGTTTAATGCCACAGGTTTTTTTCACACGTTATGAAACAATTGTCAAGCAAACAACTGCCATGCAACTCTCGATGTATTTTGCCATTCGAAACTAACCAATTTCCATCGTTTTTCCTTACTTCTTCAGTAATTTCCCCCCTATTGTTTTTGTCGAAGAAAGGCATATGACGTCGTTGTTCGAGTGGTCCTTCTTCTTCATCTTTCCCTTATTTTTTCAAGCACCATCAGCTTATTCGCCCCGTTTTACACTATTTCTCTTCCTGACGCCTCGAAAAGTGCGAACTTTGAACGAAACTCGGCGAAAACTTGTCAAACCAAATCGCAATTATATGAATTTATGCGTCTGACACTGGGGCCGAACAAGCCACAGTGAGAAGAAGGCGGAGGAGGCACAAGAGAACGGAAATGAGAGTTGAAGCGAGGAAATTTACGACTATGTTGTGTTGTGCTTTTTCTTCGATGCAAAAGAAGACAAGAATATTTTTGCGAAACGCATTACGAGTAAACTTTTATTCGCATTAAAATATTCATGATCCTTTTTTCTGAGCACATGACGGCAAAAAGTGGAGGCATTTTTTCGATTAGAGTGGATTATTCGTGCTTTTTTTGCTTTTGATGTGCACTTTTCGTTGATGTTTATCCTCAATTTTATAGACAGAAGCATGTCTAGCGATCTTTTTCGTTTTTTCATTGACATCTGTGTTAAAGATTTTCGAAAATTCTCAACAACAAAAGTTGAATATTTTATGTAACCCTAATTGCTGTTGAGTTAATTATCTTTCAAGTATTTCATATTTCAAGTGTTCTCATGAGACCCGATTATCGACATTTTAATCCTCGTATTCATAGCTCAAAAATCCCCGAATGTTCTTCTTAGAAAAACTGAAGATTATCCTTTATTTCATGCACTTTTTCCTCAATTTTCGGTTATTTGAGAACTATTTTCCCCGAAAAATATCTAGGTTCTTTTCTCAATTTTCTCGTCAAAACTCTTGCTTCAATAGAGAAAATACATCATTCCAGAAAAAATGACGTTATCAATAACGAAAAAAACCACATTCTTCATGTTCATTACACCTCAAAAACCACATCCGTTCATTCTATTCTTGTGTTTCGCTCCGCCTATTTCCGTTTTTTCTCGCTTCAACAAACTTCTTCTTCACTTTTCGATGAATTTCTTCACCACCTTCTGTAAAAATAGAATCGGCTACTGCTTCGGTCTGAAATAAAATTCGCGCAGTAGTTTTTTCTTTCTTCTTTCAAAAAAACTCTAGTATATCTCCATTTGTCCTGCTCATTTTAGTTCAATTGTTATGCTCTACATCAACCCAAAAGACGTGTCTTCTTTTTATTCTTCTTCAGAAGTTTTCTCTTCTTCTTCCCTTCTACTCGTCGTCGTCTCCAGTTTTTTTCGTTGCGTGTGCTTGCACGTCCATCAACTTTCTTCTTGATATGTTCGTTTTTGCTTTCTTTTTGCCCCCTTTTCCTTCCTCTCTCTTCTCTTCCCTCTACATATTTTTTCCCATCGGTTACTACTTTCAAATGTTCTTTTTCCTTGTCATTCATATGTTTTTTATCCCCCTTCCCCTGCCTAAATTATCTTCTTTTTCCTCCACCTCCTCTTCTTTCTTTCTCGTCTTTGCTTCAACCGAAACAATAGCAAACACGAAGACAAAAAATATTAAACATAGCGACAACAACTGACAATCAATCTCCGAGCATGAACACTTTTTCACCCAATAGATACGTTGGGTTATCAATCTTTTTATCTTTTTTGAAACTTCGTCACATGTTGTGCTTCGGAGATCCTTGACTAATGAGCGGAGATGGAAAATTGGACGATTTATTCGATTTATATTGTTCGAAACTAGTTTAACAATAAAAAAACGTTCCGGTTCATCTAATTTCCTTCTGAATCAAACTCATCTATTCTCCGCCCAAAGAAACCAAAAAAGACGAGCGTATCTTTTCTCCTTCTCCTGTATTATCTGGCTACTCGATCAAATTTGATGGTCAATGACAAGTTTACAACCGAAATTTGGCAGCCCATTTCGACAGGCGAAAACGGCCTTGAAACGATTTTTTCGCGCTTTGCAATTCATGAAATTTGGTCTGTTTCTATCGATTTTGATTCTTTTTTTCTTTAATTGTCTCCATTATTGATGTTAAACTCCCATTTATAACAGGAAAACGATTTCCCAGTAAATACATAATAATTGTATCATACTAAAAACGACCACAAATTAATATATTTGTCCTACGCGTAAATAAGCTAGATTAACTAGCATATTAGTCCAACAACGACTCTCTCTCTCTTTTTCTCTAATCCTTCGATTCGGCTACGGGCATTTCCTAGGAAACGGCCAACAAAATGGCGAAGCCAATTTGAGACGTTAGTGTGTATTTGACCTCGGAAAAGCGATTAAATTGTCCAACTTTGGTTCAATCATAACAATTTTGAAGAAGATAAATAGGCATCTAGTATCTGTCACTTTTGATAAATATCTCTCGTTTTGTGTGTGTGAAAATTAATACTTTGGACACATAAAAGTGCAGTTTCGACGTGAATTATTGTTTGTGTGGGACGATTTATGATCCCCATAAGATGGGCAGAATCTGCCGTTTCTAGCCATAAAAAATAACGAGGCCGTTCATTTTAACAAATCACTTGAAAGTGTAAATTTCGTTTTTGAAGTTGGTATCATTGGCTGTGTCTAAATACACTGTACGCAGTAATGTTTACACGGACGGCCATGTCCACTCACTTTTGTGTTGATTTCAACATTTTTGTCGAAATTCCGCTGTCTCCCCCTCTCTCTCTCCTCTCATTTCCCCCTTAATTTTCCGAAATCTTCAATGCAACTTTATTGTTTATTTGTTTTTCTCATGTCCACATACATATCTTTCCTCTCCATTATTATCTAATTTCTTTATCATATCTTTTTCCAGGATGCGGTTCGTCCTTCAAATCGTTCTTCTTTCGGCATGTGTCGCCTCTGTTACTGCAATCAATTGTTATATTTGTAACAGTGTCAAGGAGCCGGAATGCGAGAATGACTACGAGAAGTTGTTGAAGGTAAACTTATCATTTTGTATCGAAAATATTGAGTTTGTACGATTCTGAAAGACAATTAATTGATTGTTCTCGAGAATTTTACACAAATGTTCGGATCGAAATGTCGCGTTTGGTTATTTTTAGATTATTTTGATGATGATATGAAATTTGTACACTTTGTCTTCATAGGCTAAAAATAAACACAATTTAATCAAGCAGAAAAGATGTAATATTGCTGAAATCAATTATTTGTAATATTTCAGACATGCCCAGTCAAATCATTCGGCGGAATGAAGGGAGTCAAGCCGATTGGATGTCGTGTTATCAGACAATATGTCAATGGTAATTGCTCACTTTTGGATAAAAATAATAATTGCTTTTATTTTTTAGATCAATACTCAATGTCTCGTGAATGCGCTTACACCGGAGAGGAAGTTGTTGGAAAGTCGAATAAGGTAAATTTTTGTATATTTGAAGATTGTCTTATCAATTCTGATGGGAGAATGGAAACCTTTCTTGAATGTGAACTCAAAAATCCTTTTTGTACGAAGTATTTGAAAAAGAAACCTTATACGTTTCACGGAAAGATAAGTTATAACAAAACTTGATAGGAACGAAGTTCACAGCTTTTCATCAATAATTTTTCAGGGTTCAATGGGTGTCTCCCGTGTCTACTCGCAATGCTCAGAATCCGGATGCAACTCATCATCGCCAATCTCCACATTCACCGCCATCTTCGTAGCCATTCTGACAATCTACAAATATATTGCCTAGTATAATAATTCGATTGTTTTTCCCTCCAATTTATAGTATATTCGCATTTCTTCCATCTTTCTATTGTTGCCTTTTTAATATCCAGTGAAATTTCTAACCCGACCCCTATTGCAATTTGTGCATCAAATGCACATTCATTTTATCCAAACATTAGTATTTTTCTATTTCCCTCACCCCAGCTTCTTGTATCATCTATGCTCATTAGTCTTATCTTTTTATCAGTTATCCATCCCCCATCCCCAATTATCTTCGTCTAGTTTTTCTATTTTCTCATTTGTGGGTAATTTCTCTCTCAAATCCTATTTTATTATACTGCCGATATTTCATTTATAAAAGTTAATTGAGGGAACAATTATGATTATTTTTGTTTCGATGGTGTTGCGAGTTGACCAGTTGGCGGTTTTAGTGGCTTATCCCATTGAACATCAGGCATCATACGAAGAGTGTCGTAGTTGGCGGCAAATGGATCAGCACGGGCGTTCTAAAAGACAACAATATTGATCAAAAAGGTGCTGATAAGACTAACAGTATCAGCTGGAAGTTTGAAATGATCCTGTGGTGATGACTTTGGTGGTGAATCCGTTTTCGTCGGATTTCCATCATCCGGCGTGATCGGTCCATCCGGCAGATTCTCGTAACTATCGTCACTTGGCTGCAAGAATTTTGCGATAAAAATCGATCTAAATGTAGGGGGAATATAGGCAATTTTTCAAAAAGCGCAACAAAAGAATTACTCGAAAACTGAATTGTGACTTCGTCAAAATGTTCATAATTCCAATAGAGCATAGATCACACTGGAATATGAATAAAAACGCATAACCAATGATCAATAGAACATACCGATGTTGTTGGTTGATGTTTTGCACTGATTGAGTTGTCACTTCGTACACTTCCACGTGGCGATGCAGGTGATTTGGTGGTATCGGCTGGCGATTGAGGCGTCTTGATTGGTTGAATTGATGGTGAAGGGATATTTGCAACTGGCTTTGATCCTAGTACGCCCATGGTTATTTATTCCGATTATATCGAAGAAATAAGACAGAAATGAGGGGAAGGAGAGGATGAATGGAGGATGGGGGGAGGTACACGTGTATATTGTTCACGTCTAGGTCATACAAAGTGGAAATATATTGGAAGACTAGATTGTTGGATACATCCAAACAACAGAACATAGGTAGAATATTCTATTAGTGATAAAAAAGTGAGATACTGATATCAATATATCCGCTTCTATTGAAAAAAAAGATTTCAAGATTCAAAGTTGACTGAAAGATAGATAAACCTGAAAAGAAAAAAATGCAGAATGCGTGAAAGTGCATTAAACTCTATTCTCATTAGTTTTGATATTATTTTCCAATCTCTCACATCAACATAAAATGTCAAAATCTATTAACGACATGCCATTCGAGATAATCTCGATGATTATAAAACACTCAAATATGGCATCTAGGTAAATATACTATTGTTTCTCTTGAAATATGACGCTGTAATTATAGAATGCAATTGAAACTTTGCAACCGACAATTGTCGGCGATTGATGATACAGTTCCGTATGATTTGAAGGATGTTGTGCTCATTGTTCGTAATGCTCGGAATCAGACTCACCCGGAATTCCGTGTTGTGGATCCGAAGACTGAGTTGAAGGTGGATAATGTTTGCTGGAAGGTGATTGGACCGACTACTATTGAGTTGAAAATGTATGTTATCATCGGAAGAATGTTGTGAATCAAGTGATTTTTCAGTGATGATGAAACAAAAGTGATAACACTCGATGATCCACGTGCAGTCATTCTATCAATATTCGAAAAGATAGTGTTCAATCGAGGAACTCGCATCGAAGGAATCTACATTGATGCAGTAAGTCGGCATATTTTAGTCAAAGTAAAAATGATGTTTGCAGCCATTCAAACCAGAATACATGAGATATTCGAATATGGTGAAGGCGAGCGGCATTGATGTATTGGGTGTCGATTGGTTACAAGTATTCGTGCCCAATTGTCTTTGTTTACGGATTTTCGGATATCCGGCTCCAACACCATTGGCCATACCATGGACACCATTGGTCAGTAATCCTATGGATCTACGAATCTGAACCATTGATTCCAGGTATCAAACGCAAGGAGTATCATTGTCGACAACACCGGCTGCAATATCAATGATGAGCAGCTGTTGAGTAGCCGATGGGAGTGGGCAGCGTTTGGGAAGACAAGTATCACTGAAGTCGGACTGAATTCATTGATCAAGGTGATATATACTATCAGTTTATCATTAATCAATAACTATTTTTAGAAATGGATAGATGAAGGTTACGATAGAGGATCTTATATAATGTTGTCTGGAAATTATCAATGGAGAAGAATCGTTGAAGGATTACGGTACAAGCGACGGCTGCTGTTGCAGAATGGTGTACCACTCGAAGATCAAGATGAACTTGTACATCTGGAAATTGAAATAAAAAATGAGCCATATATCGTGGAATGTGATGACATGTATGGTTGGCAAATTTCGATCAAAGACAAACCATCTGATGAGGATGGAATATTATACATGGATGAGTAAAAACATGTCTCGATATTGTACTTTAATAAACTTGTATTTACCTGAACCTGTATCTTTTACAGAATAAAAAAACAAGAAGTATTTTACCAAGAAAATCATTACTGTTCCTGTTATTTTTCACAAATTCCAAACAACCCAGAAGCTTTTTGTTTTGTATTTTGACTCATGCTCGGTCGTCTACAATAGTTATCATCTCATATATTTTATCCATATCAACCATGTTCGTTCAAAAAACTTATATTGTTCTCTTCCTGTAGTCATAATAATATCACGAAATTGCTATCAATATCAAGCAGTATTATCAATATTCAACCAGCTTGGAATACCAAAAGTTGAACTACCGTATTTCCTCGAATTGAACGGCACTGCGAATGCTCTGGGATAATGACAATATCTTGGAATCTAGAAGAGCTATAACAAAATAGTCAACTACAACTTTGTAGATCATAACTTTTTCTACAAGTTTGCTGTTGACAGTTTTTTGATAGCTGTACTACTTTCCCAGATATGATCGTTCTGCGACATCGTATGCTGCTTGCAACTATTGGCAAGATCTCAACATCCAAAACTTTTCATAACAAACTTTTATTGGTTCATATTTTACAAACATTTTACATAAATGAACATGATAACAATTTTTACAAGCAATTTTCAAGAAAATAGCATTTTGGTTATTTCGGTCCCTTTTTCTGAGCCATCCATCGTCTGAAATATTCAAATTAGGGCTCATCCTCTGGCTTCTCGAATACCAGTGGGACCGGCTCATTAACCTTCTGCTTCTTCTGAAATATCATTTGTTATGCCACATATTTATATGATATACTTACCTTGGCTGGCTCACCCTCCTTCCCCATTCCTTCCACCTCCTTCTTCAGTTCATCGGCAATCTTTTGAATCGCCTCTGCCTCCTCTTTCTCATACCATATGCCTCGGATGAGGACTTTCTGCTCAGCTGTACTCGTTCCAGCCACTGCAACATCCACCACCATTGGTGCCTGCGCCCGTTCAATCGCCAATGTGTTAGCATTGTCCGCCAACACCCACATGATCCGCTCCATTTCGAATGCTGCATCTCGGGGGCCTGAAAAAACAACTATAATACTTGGAAAAAATCACAAACTAACCTCTTCGCTGTCTGGTCTTCTCTACATTTTTGATAAAATGAACCATCTTGATGAACCTTGTCTGAAAAGAACATGCATTAATCAATGATAACGACTGATAATAGAGATACAGTAAGAACAAACAGGCGCAACAAAAAAACTAGACCTTTCGCTCGTTTGATTAATAAACACTGAGGAGCTAAATGGTGGATATAGGTGAGGAAGCGTCGGTTGTTGTGAATATTGCATCATTCACAACCTCTACCGTATACCCACCGTAAAATGTATAAAAACGGAGTACCGTAACACCTGTTTCTCTAGCCCTCTCACTTTCTCGTTATTTACAGTATCACTTCCCCCTTTTTCCGACGACAGATGGTATTGTATATACTCATTTCGTCAACCGGTAGATCAATATAACCACACTTTCTCATTCATACACATACCGTATCTACCAATTTGATCTACCAGTTACCTCGTCAATTTAGCAGATGGCAGATTCCTTTTTCCATCTTTGACAGTTTCCTGACATCGTTATTTATATGACACTATATATTCAACATATATAAAATCTACTTCGATCTTCATATTCATCATACATACATTATACTATTCAATGCTGTATCATTTTGTCGTTGCTACCGTGTTTCCTCGAATAGAGCGGCACTGCAAACTCTGTCGAAGAATGATCCTAAATCAGAATCTAATACGTTTATCAAAAAGTTGTCAACAGCAAACTTGTAGCTAAAGTTATGATCTACAAATTTGCAGTTGATTACTTTTTGATAGCTCTTCTAGATTCCGAGATATGATCATTATACGACAGCGTTTGCAGTGCCGCTCTATTCGAGGAAATACGGTATATACCGATACAATCCCTCATATTCTCTCGAACTTCAATTCCAAATCTCAGACATGTAAATATGATTAAAGTCTTTATTGATCTACTATTGTATTTCATAGATTTGTAGATCAATTCAGAACTAAATGTTGATGATTTTTAAAAACTATATTGCAATCAAATTTTGAATTTTTAGCCTTTTCATCGCGTTTTCCCATTTTCAATACTTTTTCTTCTTTCTGCTATATTTTTCCGAGCCCATATACTGTTTTTATCACTTCAACTTTCTTATCAACAATTGTCCAGATAATACAGTATCCCTCCTCTCTTTTTTTTTGATTTCAATATACCCCGATGGCCCATCTCTCTTATCCATCCGTTTTAGCTTTTATTACCGTACCCAATCTTACTGTATTTCTATTATCAATCGTTACCATTGATAAATCTCCTTTGTTTCAGATCACACTCATCAAAATGATCCGATTTTTCAAGAGAGCAGAAGCACCAAAACATCAAAAGGGTTAGTTTTTCTTCCACTATTCCTCTAGTACTCTACCTTTTTTTGCAGATGTCGAGGATTCAGCATCCATCCGTGCACGGATCATGAAGGTTTTGGCAGAAAATGGCTTTGATGTGGCGATGGAAAAGGCGCCAATGGCACCAATGGTGAAACCGGTGAAGAGGGCGAATAGGAAGAAACAGCCGATGGTGATGAAAAAGGCGGTGGCTGAGACAACTGAAGGGAAAGTGCTCATCAGAGGGACATGGTACAGTAAGATGGAGGCGGAGGTGATTCAGAAGATTGCCGATGAATTGAAGAAGGAGGTGGAAGGAATGATGAAGAAGGAGGAGAAGGAGAATGATCCACCGATGGTAAGTGTATTAGATAAGTATGTGATATAACGAGATGATATTATAGAAGAGACAGAAGGTGGATGAGGAGGGTCGAATGGTATTCGAAAAGCCAGGAGATGAGCTGGAGTTTCTGCTCCGCTACAATGCTCACGTACCATCGACGATGGAAAAGATGGATAAGGCGGCACATATGGCCGAAATCACAAAGATGTTGATGTCATAGGAGATATCAAACAAATGATTGTTTCATGTACAATGTTGTTATAATTTAATAGAAACTCACAAATTTGTAATATTGATCTCACGAATAAAAGTTTTATTTACAAATCTCTTTATCACAACTGATTATCAATACACTGCTGACTGAAAAACTCAAACGTCCTACTGTAGTTTTCTAATAGTGTAATAATAAGTGATTGAGGACATTCTGCTCCTCCTGACTGAGTATCAAACGCCACACCCGCCCCCACTTTCTGACGTCCCCGCCATCCTATTTATAAAACAACACCATTTCTTCATCAGAATACATCATGTCTTGCCGCCCCAAAAAATGTATAATGAGAATAAAACCAACAACAAAAAATTAGGGGCACAATTCTTCTTTTTCACCTGCTCTTTTTTTGTCCGCCTTTTCGACTTCATTCTGGTTATCGACCGACAGACACATTCTTTTCTATCTTCATTCTAGATGATTTGTGTGTATACACCATGACGTATAAATACACACTTTATAGTGAGAGAGTGTGGGAAATGAGATACGCAGACAACAATCATCATAGTTAATTAGAAGTGTATTCAAACGTCTGCGTCTCTCATCTCGCCCACTCTCTCATCATGACGTTAATCTTCGAAAGTTTGACAAAAACACATATGACATTCCCCATTTTCTCAATTCACCTGCTATCAATCCCTCGTGTCATATCACAAACATTCGTGACGAGACCCATATTACAGTATGACTGACGAGGACAACACAACGATCATTGAGAATGTCACTATACCATTATTCAAATATCTACATTATGAGGACTCATTGGAGACATATGACAAAAACTACACATCATACTACAATATGTTCGCGGTTTGCAGTGACTTTTGTATGTGTGCTTATGTGTATTTCATACCAAGATTGATCGCATTTCGATGTATTACGATTGGGGAGGAGAAGAAGGTATGGTTGTTTTTTTGAAGAAAAAAAAATAAGAAAAGTACATTCCCTCGAAGAGCATGTTTTTGGAAGTACAGTGTACTTTCTATACAGCTGTGGAGCCGATAAACATACTGTAGTAGTTCTCAAAAACATGTTTTTATCATACTGTAGATTTGTCAGGATCTTGATTTATAAAGAGACGCAGACATCAAAAATTTCAGAAACCACACTTTTGGATGATGACTTATCTAATGGTTGATATACTTCTCCTCGCTGTTTCTCATATCTGTCGTTGTTTCAAGTGAGTCATTTCCTCTCCTGACTGAGTATCAAATGTATTCCAGCAATGTCTCTTCACCAATCTACCTCACTTCCATGATATTCCACTCATTGACCGGATTCCTTGAGCATAACATCACATTTTTCGTCTTCTTTATTTGTATCCAACAACTTGCTGCGATTGAGTCATTTCAATATTCGCACTTGTTTTTGGAGGGGTAAGCAAAGGAATGAAGAATAGGTTTAACTCCTGGTTTCAGAGTATTCCAACATTTGTACGTGTTCATTGTTGTTGTTGCAAATGGTGTCTCAAACTTTTGGAGGATCTCGGAGCTCTACAGTGATAATGGATTCGATTTTATGGAGAAGAGAGTAGGGTTACTGCCCTAAACCTCATATCAAAAAGTATTTATAGTTGATGTACGTCCAACAAATCATAGTACCACTCGTTGTGTTTGTCACATACAACTTGATACGGATGAGAATGAGAAGAGAGAGATATTATGAGCAGGCGAGTGGTGCGGATGATGGTAAACCTAGTATTACGGATAGAATGGGAAAGATTGCATGGTATCAGGGGGTGAGTTACTTGTATCTTTGCAACTTTCTTGAGATAAACCTAAGTGACGAAGGATGATATGGTTTTGTGGGAAAAAGAAGTGTAGATCTACTAATTTCCTATATTGTTTCCTATATTCCATTCGAATCAAAAGATATGGAAACAATTCCAATTCTTTTGCCCAAAAAATGAACACCTTTTTTGAAATATGTGGTCTCGCCACGAAAAACATGTTCAAAACTACGGTATTACTTATTTCAAGATCGATAAACTACCAAGAAAAAACATAGTTAGATACATATCATCACTCTATCCAGTCTTTTCGTTGAATCCTTCAAAATATATTCTTCCAGATAACCGCCTTAGGCTCAATCGTTGCTCTTCTCTACTCATGGCAAATGTCGTCAAGTGATTCCAACGAATCGTTCGTGACATATATACTTTACGCCCAAACACCATCAGTATCCTGTATTGCTTTCCTCTCAATTCTTCGCAAGAATCGTCCAACTCGTCCGTGTTTCTTGTTGTGTTGTACCGAGGAAGACATGTCGAGGTCAATGCCATCGACTAGAGTTGGAATATCAGGATAATGTAACATTTTGTATAAATAAACTGTATATTTTGACATGATTCTATGTAACAAGAGTAAAAAATACAAACAAATGCAATATAATTAATTAGAATAACGATGATCGATTCCTCCCAGATGTTGACGATCCCTCACCACTTTCATCAATTCTCAATGACTTCTCCAATTCATAATCATCATTATCATCCTCGATTTTGATATCGAAAGATGTATTATCTCCCATGGCATTTTTGCGTGATTGACTATTTCCAAAGATTGGATCATCTTCATCTGGATCGAATTGGAATTCACTTTCATCATCATCATCATTGTTATTGGTGGTTGGTGATGGCGTTCTCATATAATTTGGTGTATCCATCAATTGTGTTAGGATTACACTAGATGGTGAGAGGGCTTGAGATGTGTTGAATGATCTGAAAATTATTTGATGATATAAAAATAAGGAAATGATCAAATACCTCTGTGTATCACCGGCTCCATGATGTTGTTGTGTATTGAAAAGGGACATTTGAGAAGAATTTTGAATATCGAAACTGTATCTGAAAACAAACTTTATCTTTCGTTCAATACTTGAAACGTACCTCTGACTATCATTAATTTGCTGTTTCGGTATGTCAAAAAGTGGCGAGTTTTGAATATCGAATCTACAAAACACAACTTGACTTCAAGCTATCAGTCAAAAAATACCTCTGGCTATCATAAGTTTGGCGACTTCTCTGCGTATCGAATGGTGTTGATTGCGAGTTTTGAGTATCGAATCTAAAAAAACTACAGTAAACTTTCACAAGTAACTAAGAAACGAACCTCTGACTGAAATTCAAATCTGGAACTTTGAATGGCGACTGCGAGAATAGTTGACTTTGCGAATAACTGAAGCAAATAGTATTTCTCCCTCAAAACCGACTATTTTCACTTACTTTTGTGTATTCCTCCGGCTACTCTTCTGACTTTCCTCTCTTATAAACTCAAAGTCCGGATTCTGTGATAAACTCATATTTGTTTGTTGGCTGTTAAGGGAAGATCTGAAATTCATTGTTGGTTAATCAAAAAACATTCAACTACAAACCTAGAAGAACCAGGCGTCGAATTCCGATGATTCGAAGTAGATAGTAACTGCTCAAGGAATGATTTTTCCGGAGTTTCTTGTTGTGTTGATCGTCTAAAATCATTTTCAATAGTTTCATCATAATAAAGTCTAACTTACATAGACTCTTTCCGACCACTTTCCTGACTATCATTGAAATTGAAATCGAACTCCGACTGTCGTGAGTGAACGCTCATTTCTCGACTATTGTGCAGAGATCTGAAGAATTACGGTATCAAGTTTTGATAGAGAAATTGGAAAACGAACCTTGTAACTGAAGAAGTAGTAGATGACGGCGTATGAATTCCATTCTTCGATCTCGGATTACTTTCAATCATTTGATTCAAAAACGACTTTTCCGCTATTTTTCGGGGTGTCGATTGCCTAAAATATTTTATATTCTCATCGTCCAAACAAAAAGGCTTACATCTGTGACGGCTGCTCAGCAAATGAATATCTTTTAGTTGTCGGTGTTTTGAAATTATCATCCATCAAATTTTCAGCTTGTTTCTTTGGTGTTTCCATTATTCGAGATGGTGGATTGTTTCTGCAATTCAATTTTTCATCTATTCGAAATACTTGAAATTTTCTATACCTAGAACTTCTCTCTTCCGGCACCGGTGTCTTGAAAATATCAACATCAGCTAATTCTTGATGGGACCTAAACTCCACTACTTTCAAACGCTTCCAAAATTAACACATACTTGATAGTATTCGGTGTCATAACTTCTTGTCTTTTCCATCGACTCGCAACACTTGTAGTTGTTGATTGTTGTGTGTTTTCGAAGAATTCGTCGATTTGAGATGAAGCACTGAGTATTTGATTTTTTAAACATTTCAAAAGAAACTTACATCTTCTTCGAACTCTTTTTCACCGCAAACAAACTATCCAAATTCACCCTCTTCTTTGCTTCTTCTAACTTCGGAGTTGTAAAAATCGCCGACGCATCTCTACTTGCAGATGAAGCCATTGGTGATAATGATGATAAACTCTCCCGTGATTTCTCTTGTTCCTCTTCTTTTGATGATAATCTTCTCATCATTGGTGTCAACTTTGTAACATTTCTCGAACTTTTTTGCGTTTCTTCAACTTCTAGTGTGGTTCCCGCATTGCTGATATTTGATAACTTTCTCTTCAAAAATGACAAAAAGTTACCTGCTATATCCATCATCATCCCTAACTTTCGCAGTTTTCCTCGGTGGCAACAGTTTATCAAACAACGCCATATGGCTCATCAAAGAGTTTTCCGTCCTTTTCGATGATTCTTTAGGTAATGCAAATGATACTGATAAGTTTCTGCAAAATGTATCAATAATAATCAGTGTAATATATATTTAAACTCAACGGATTAGTCAAATTCTTCCGTTTGACTCCAATTCTTTGACTAGAAGTGTCTACAGATGTCGTTTCAATCAATTTATCAACCCAATTTTCGATATCTTTCGCCGCATCTGTATTCATTGAAACCGTTTTATTATACGTTTCATTATGTCCACTTTCATCGTCTTGGATCAAGTTTTGCTGAAGAATATGAATATGTGATTATTGAAGAGTTAAAACCATACTGTACAATCCCATGGTGATTCATCAACTCCTTGTGTATCACCATACAAATTATCATCAGCCAATGTTCTTCGTGACTTCTCCTTATGTTGATTTTCCTTGTTTTTCATTATCATTTTATCGATTTCATACATGAAGTCGGATTCTGATGCTCTGGAAGATACACATTCCTAGATATAAATATTTTTGAATGCTCACATTTTATCAATATATTCGATCATCTTCGAATCATCAGTATTCTTCATAATCGCCTCGATTTTACATAACGGATTACCGGCTCGTAGTTGTTCGTAGATCTGAAAATGGTATTGAATGGAAAACTACAGTAATCCTACCTGACAAGCTCTCTCAATAACTTTCATCGGCACTTTCTCATCGTTTGCAATTGCCATCGCAAATGAACAATCAACAATTCCTTCGACTAACTTGAACAGATAATCGATTTTTCCACCGGCTCGCCGATTTACATGAAACGACTGAAAAGTTTTCGATTTGGTGTTGATATAAAAGTAGTAAACTGACCAAGAAGACGACAATATTATTCTGAATAGGGATGTGTTTTGGTAAAGCATGGAAATGAGAAGAAACGAATAGATGAGGACATTTATCCGCGCCTTTTTCGATCCAATGTGTCAGACAAGAAGCAAGAAGTGCCAGACCGACTTCCTGAAGAAAATAATGTAAAATGAACAGAGAAAACTGCTTACCGTCATGGTTCCTTTTCCAAATTCATCCATAATAACCAACGATTTCTCAGTTGCTTTTCGAAGTGCAACTGCCACTTGATCAACATCTTTCGCAAATGTCGACATTCCATCCAAAACCGAGTCAGTTGTGAAGATCCTTGTCATTATTCGATCTACCGGGCCGACTTTCGCCTGTCTCGCAGGTACATAACTTCCAATATGCGCCAAAAATGCCAATAAACCGATTTGTTTCATATAAACACTCTTTCCACAAGCATTTGGTCCGGTGATTATGCTCACTTTTGTGCCATTTGTTCCACTTCTACAAGTCATGAAGTTTCTTAGAAAAGATTTCAGAAACGTACAACACTCGATTGGGAACGAAGTCTTTTTTGGTGATGAGAGCTGCAATGGGATGGAATAAGGCGTTGGCTTCGATAATTGGCTCATCGACGAGGCTAGGACAATTCCAACTGCAAACATTTCAAGTTTTTCCTCAATGTTATAAAAACCAGCTAACTTACCCCATTTCCGATGCAACCATCGCCAACGAAATCAATGCATCAACCTTTGCTGTCAAGGACAAAAACTCAATAATTTGTCTTTTCTTCTTCATAATCATCTTCTTCAATCTCAACACAATCGCAGTTTCCTTGTCAATAATTTGCATCAGAATATCTCCAACTTCTTCTTCCAACTTCGCCGTCATTTCATTTTTCACTCGAATTTCAGAATCGGTTTTATAAACCATTGCCAAGCTGTAAAATGTTTTTGTCCAAATTCAAAAATAAAATGACTTACTCAGGATGCTGATTCAGCGGAAAATCATGAGGAAGTGAGAGTAAATATCCCAAAAGTGGTACATAATAGCATGTACAACTGTCGATTTGTTGGATTCCTAGACGATTTGCTTCTTGTTCTGCGATTGCTGTCAGGACACTTGGAAGGGATTTGTATGTGAGTTTATCTGCAAAAAGTATTATTGATATACATAGGAACAAAACTTACAATTGTCTAATTCTTCATCAACACCAGCTGACACTGATACTCGTCCTTCTCTTCGTGACTCGTCGAAATCAATCTGAATCGAACAGTTTACTTTTAGCCTCAAACAAATGCACTAACAATAGACTTGCAAATGATAATAAGTTCCGACACATCAGTAACAGATACATTATCCTCGATTAATTCATCTTTGATCTGAAATTTAGATAGGAATTATTTAGTTAGTTTTCTATTTTTACCGGCGTGTATTTCAGCATTTCAATAATCTCACAAATGCCGCCAACACTCGTTACAAACGTGTCCCAATGTAGAATTTGTGCGGTTCCAGCTTGAAATCTGTTGAATACATGCTAAATAATAACAATTTTTAATATGCAGAAAAATATAACTTACCCCTAAACCTTTCACTCGATTCAATTGTTTTATGAAACTTGCAGTGATTTCCATATTACAATCTTGAATAAAGAAGTGAATGCATCTTTGTCTGGATCGGAGTGTTTCTCGATTCGTCGTCGGATTTCGAAACCATTTCTCAAGACATCGCCGCCCAACTGTTGATTTACAACGATTGACGATTGAGAATAGTGATGATTTTTTGTTGCTTCCTTTCTGAATTTATAGTTTTTGTTTCAAAACAAGCGATTTGATGAATATTTTATTTTTCAAGTGTATAAAGTATGCGCAAACAAAGAAAATTACCCTTTTCTCAGATTCCCTCGGAATAATATCCAACGCTTGAAACGTATTGAAATCCATTTCCACAATATTGTCCCTAAACAATAGTATTTACATAAAAACAGATAGAGAAAAAACACGCACAATACGAATGTTTTGACAGATTTAATGGGACTCTTGATATGCAATGGCTGTGACTCAACACCCAATCGACTATCATCAAGATAGAATAACAAGGCACCAAGGGAGCGGATCTATAGCTTTCTTGTTTGTTTTTCTTATGATATACAAACCATATTAACAGATTCAACATCGAATCTCATCTTTACAATAATATCCCTTTCTTCTCGTGAAACTGAAACATCATTGGAATTCATCAAATCGGCTAAACGAGCCAGTGCTTTTGGAAGTTCTACAATTTTAAATTGGCTTTAAAAAATAAAATATCTCGTACTGAAAAAGTTGTTATTCAACTTGATCAGCCTAACACTCTCATTTCTCTCTGGTTCCTCTTCATTATCTTCCTCCTCGTTTTGCACTGTTGTCTGAAAACAATCTTTATTTTCTTCCAAATGTCATTAATATAAAATACTTCTTCCTCATCATCTTCCGTCGCTACAATCGATGGATCCCATTTCGGTGCACATTCCTTATCTTTTGCCACTTGCTCGATTATCGTTTCTTCCAAACCAACTAGAACAAACAGAATCAATTGAGAAGAAAACCATGAAAACTTACATCGCTTTGTCAAAAAATTGATAAAGTCCAAATCTTGACTTGCATTGACTAGAATTGTTGTGGGTTTTACACTTTCTATCACTGAAAATAGAACTTAGATTTCACAAGAAAAGCAAAACAACTTACATTTCGCGATGAATTCAAATTCTGAGTCTTCCGAAATATCATTCATAATTCGAACAACTTCATTGGATTGCTCATAAAAAGCGGCTCCCAGCATTCCTTGACTGAAAATATGAAAATAAACGGAACTGTTTTTAATGGTATTCAGTTCATACAATTTACAAAAACTGTTTGAGCTTTTGAAACAAAACTGTTAGATTTTTAGAAAGTTTTTAAGTGAAACAAAACGACAAACCTAAAAGACATGCACAACAATGTTTCATCGCGATAATCTTCCGGATTCATTGGGTTAACGGCTGAAAATGGTTATTATACTTCAGTTAATTATTAGCTTACCATATTGTTTATGAATATCCTCGTAATCCGCCCTGGGAAGTGAGAACGACGCCAATGATTTATTTCGGCCTCTTCCTCGTGAAAATCCACTTCCTCGGCCTCGTTTTGAATTGTAATACTTCCATTTTGTTGACATTTGTCTGAAAACTCAGTATTTATTATTTTCTTAACTTGAAAACTAAAATTTTAAACAGGAATCATTATTTTCAGCGAAAAATTAAAGAAAAATTCTTAAATTAGCATGGGGCGCACTTGCAACATATGTTGGCGGGTGTTTAAATTTGACAGTCTCGAGCGATTTTTCAGTTTCTGCACCGTTCCGAGAAACTTTTTCAATCCACATAATCAAACATCAATTACCCTTTTTACACAAACATTTTCAAATTCTTCCTCTTTTCCCTAACATTTGCCTAGTCACAAGAAAATCACCTGATTCTACCGTACTCCTCCTACGTCGCCATCCGATGTTTCCACATGTCAAATTCGCCATTTTTTAATTATTTTTCTTGAGAGAACAGGTGGAAAACAACAAGAAATCAGGCGTTTTAACAAGCACATTTCAGTTATTTTCAGTTTGTGGCTCAGCCGTTGGCTGCTCGCTGAGTATGCTCTCGTCTTTGTTGGCAAATAACAAGTTTGTGACAAAAAATATATATGTAACTGAATATTAACAATACCTTACAGCAATGATAACTCAACAGTTTCCATCGAAGTACTGTTGAATGATCCGAATGATCCGATGGAGTACCCCCAACCAGATAACAATGCAACATTCTCTGCGTTAGTTCATAGATTCATAGATTCATAGATTCATAGATTCATAGATTCATAGATTCATAGATTCATAGATTCATAGATTCATAGATTCATAGATTCATAGATTCATAGATTCATAGATTCATAGATTCATAGATTCATAGATTCATAGATTCATAGATTCATAGATTCATAGATTCATAGATTCATAGATTCATAGATTCATAGATTCATAGATTCATAGATTCATAGATTCATAGATTCATAGATTCATAGATTCATAGATTCATAGATTCATAGATTCATAGATTCATAGATTCATAGATTCATAGATTCATAGATTCATAGATTCATAGATTCATAGATTCATAGATTCATAGATTCATAGATTCATAGATTCATAGATTCATAGATTCAAAGATTCATAGATTCATCTCAATATACATTTGATACTCAGTCATTATCTAATTTCTAGTATCGATACACAAAAGTTAATCGAAGATATGCTGAGTCAACTAAACGTCTCCACCCAACTTATCAACTCCAACTTCTCTGATCACCATGATCACCATGGTCATCATGGTCATCAAAGCTTCAATTTCTCCGATTGGGGTGGTGGTGATGATAATCTAGGTGACGGTCTTGACCTAGATGGAGGTATGGGTGGTTTTGGTGGATTGGGTGGATTAGGTAGTAGCGAACCATCTCAAAGTATGATATGTGCCACCATTGCCAATCTCTGCATGATCACTTTCATCTACTACATTCCTCGGATGTTATACTTTCGTTTCACTCGTTTTCCCCAGGATATCAATGTAAGGAGCTAAACCTATCCTATAACATATCTAGTATCTTCTAGCATAATGGCTTCATAATCATCATGTATCTCTCAATGATTGCCATACTCGGTGCAGTTGTTCACGTCTTGGCATTCCACAAGTAACCCTATTCGTTGGGAGACCCATCCACCATAATATCTTGTTCAGTGAAATCAAATCAAACGCCGTTGTCGCCATGTTATCCGGCAAGTTCGGAGAGAAGCCGGATCTTCAGACGCCATTCATGTACAATTCCCTCAAGGCAGCATTCAACCGGATCATCACCTATATCATCTCCTTCCTCTCCATCCAACAATGGGCGGTACACACCAAATTTGAAAACTCTGAGATTTTCATGAAAAAGTAGGTCAACTAAAGGATATCGCAACGAAAGTAACTTTCAGCGGTTTCCAAATCGTTGTCCTCATCTTCCTAACCATCTCCGTCTTCGGCTTCTCCTTCTACAACGAGAGCAACTTCCTAAACTCCCACGATCTTGATGAACTAACCGCCTACCCTCCGAACCTTAATGTAAATGCGCCCTATCGTACTGTATCAATAGAGCACATTTGCAGCTGTCCATAATCGACCTTGTCCCTCCAATCATCACCACTGCAATCTTCTTCTATGTCAAGGGGAAAATTGGGAGGAAGTCGGTTTATGTGACTGAAAGAGCCGGTCCGAATAGCCCGAATACACTTGATCGAGTCTCGAAAGTTGTGGTATTTCAATTTGTGAGTTACTGTAGATATACACCTGCATATGATGTGACATGAGCAGGTGAAAAAGAGAGGAGAAAAACTAATTAGTAACGAGTACGAGACATGTGATATTTTTTGAGAAAATGTTGTTTTCTGAATATACTTTGACGAAAAATTGCAGACTTATTAATTAGGTACAGTAGTTTTTTGATCTACGAAACCAGGGAACAATGATGTACCTTTAAACCGTACCCTATCAAGACTATTTGAAGGCGCAGATAAACTTGGGTCCCGCCACGAAAACCCAAAAAATTTCCAGGTAATGTGTGCCATCGCTCTCATCTCGAACTTCCTCCGTACTGGTGATGCTAACAGCATGCTCGACTCAACTTTCAATTTCATGGTTGCCGCCCAATCTCCAGTCATTCAATGGGTCCTTCTCCGTTCACTCCTTCGTTCAAAACGACCAACTCGCATCTGTTTCCTATTGTGTTGCTCATCCGAGGAGAAAGTGTGCATTGCTGAAAATGAGAATAAGAATGGAAATGTGAGAGGACCGGGACCGGGTATTGAGATGAAGAATCATCCACAAACAAATGAGCCTAGTCAGAAAGGAGAAGAGGATGAGGAGAAGAGTGAGGAAAAGACACAAGAGACAATTGATCATAATCGGGTATGATAAAGGAAGTGATAGTTGATAATACTGATAAGTATGTTTCAGGCAATTGAGGTCAGAATGGAGTAACAATGCATCGATAAATCTGTTTTTTCTGATCAAAAATGTGAATATTTTGAATAAACATATATATTTGGAGATTCTATTGGTTGGAACCAGAGTTTCAAGAGTATCCATCAGAATATCACAAAGTCAGTGGACAATCTATGTGACATATGTCATATGACAGCCTAAACCTAGGAGGAATGATTGGTTCACCATGACATTAGTCCTTTCAAAAAACACCAGATGTGGAATATTTTTGTGTTGAAAAAAGTTCTTCTAAACACCAATTTATTATAATAAAAAACACATATTTAATCGAGTAATGAGACGATTATGTATCGTCTCCGTACTGCTCTGTACGTATTTGGTGGTGGTGTAATAATTATTGGGCGATTTCGTAGACGCCATCGAGTAATATCTTGTGGCTGAAATTTCAATATGTACTTGATAGTAGTTTGAGGCAAAACGTACTCAACAGCCAATCCATAAAAGCAAGCAAAAATCGGTGCGTATCCAGCGGATGATTCACACAATGTGTATGCACATCCAACTTCCGAGAGGGTGTCAGATATCATTCGATAAATCGCCTTTTCGTTCGTTTCTGGGATGACAATCATTTTCAAGTCTTCGCGAGTGAATGTGAAGTTGCTTCTCAATCTGGATTCCCAATTATTAACAGCTTGGACTGCCTGGAAACAAAAAAATCAATCGAATATTCACGGTTTGTTTCTTACAAATTGATGTGAAGTTTCGTAATGATTTTCTACATCACTAAAGATCATATCAAACTTTTCAATGTTGACGTTTGGAATGTTTCGAGAGCACGATTTGATCGCAGCGACCTTGGCATGAACCGCAAAACTTTGATTCCACTTCTGAAATAGATACTATCATGGAATAATTCGTTTAGTTATCTACCAATGGTTTCATGTTTTGAGCAGCTGGTAACTTCTCGCCATTGACACTGAATGAACCATTGCCAATTGACTGTCTCAATCCGTTGTGTGCATCAACAATCGCCTCTTTGGCACTTTCATCGAAACCGAGCGAGAACTCTTTCTTGAACTCTGCCGACCAAACCGAGCCCTCATCCGAATAAAACATATTCATCATCGTCTCATTAGATAATAATTTGAGTAAACGAGAGAATGAAGTCCTTTGCAGATAGGCAGAAACCGTCAGATCACAGCAGATTTTACTTTCCGAGTCACATTTCATGTTATCACTGTTTCCTAGTGTTGCACAATCATTGTCTGATGAACAATTGGTTCGTGGCCGAGCGTTAAATCCCGTTGGGCACCATAGCATTTTGTCTAAAAAAAAATCATAGTATACGATATTGAAGTCATTGAACTACCTTGGCAACATAACTTGTATCCTTTAAGATGTGAATTGCATGTTGGACTAAATTTGGTAGGTCATATTTTGTTCCTGGATATGCCACTTACATGAAGTCATTCACAGTATCCACAGCTGCAGCACCGGATCCTCTACACGACTCATCAGTGTCACATTCTTTACCATCAACTGTCAATGACGCATATCGAGAGCATTCGGAGGCTAGACCAATATGTTATAATCAATACTTCACGATCAACTCACATCTCATGCAAATACCGTAGTGTTCGTTGCCATCGGTGTCAGTTAAATAAGGCATCTTATGGCAGAACCATGCGTTATATCGGACTCCTTGCAGATGTGTTTTGTTAAAACAATCAGCATGGCTGGTGCAGTACTTTAAACCCACTTCTTTTGGATCAACATAAACATTGCCAATAGTGTTATAGACGCCCGAAAACAGGTTTACTCTCACTGTAATCAAGTAACAATGTTTTTTAAACCGTTATAATTATCTTACTTTTGAAGCAAAACATTTTTCTTTCCACAATGTGATTCGTTTCAATATTCCTGGCTGAGTAGCAATATCCGTTGTGACTAAATTGGGTTAGATATTTGCAATCAGCGTTTGTGGTACAAGTTGCCAGATCTTTACCACTATCCTTTTGGAAATTCGAGCCATCTTTATCTGAACAAAATTCGTTGTGAATAATCCCAAGTTTTGCACATACAGATCGGAAAGAGCTCTCCAAATAAGAGCCTTTGCTCTGACTTGTAAATAGAATGAGTTCCAGGTCGAACTCGGATCGCTGCTGTCACCAGCTGATCTTAATTTGAATGATTGTAGGTACAGTTTATCCTCCAACTCACCACATTCGAAGGAATCGCCTCCTTTCATCCTCGCTGTTTCGTCGACACATTTCAGAGCATAATCTTGACAACAAAGATTGATCTTATTTGAATTAGGGTGTTGGACACATGTTGGTCTAAAATATCAATTCACAAAGTTTGAATACGATACAATCCTACATGTATTCCCGGGAAGTGTCAACAGCGGCTATTCCAGCACCAGCACAAGTTGAATGGTCATTGAGGTCACAACTGTCTCCTTGAGTTGGTCGAGATGCAAACCGTGCGTCAGATCTCGGACAGATTTTTGGTCCTATAACATGCGAGTTATGGTAAATTCAAAAGTTTCTTCATTTACCTTTCATACAAACTCCTGCGACTGGTGGCTCAGTCGTAACACGATATCCTTTCACATCTTTATTGCAATACCATGGGTCATATGAACTTCCGTCCATGTATTCTGGGTCTGCACAATCCATGTTGGTCTCACAATGTCTCAATCCGACAGAATTGGGATTCACATAAAGCGAATCGGGAGAATCTCTCACTGAAGATTTCAATTATTGACGTATTGAAAATAGAGCCTACCAACAAAACATGCACCAAGACAAATCGGACTGAGAAAATCCTGGTTGGACAGCTTACAATCACTATTCATACCACAGTGCTGCAGTTCCTTCCACTTAATGTGCCGGTTTGTATCGGCTTCAAGATGTAACTTTTCATTATATTAGATATCAAATCGACTCACAATATGGATGAGGTTCAGAAACATCAAGTTCTCGAAGAATAGCATAAGGATTGTCAATGATTTTCTCCTCGGTAACAGATGTCAACGGATAAATATAAAGTATTGGCTCGGCTGAAGAATAAGTTTCTTGGTTTAGTTGGTAGATACTTACGACATGTCAAGTTGCCATCAATATTCTTAGCTGAGCCGATTGGACACTGTAGTTGGACACTATTTTTGACTATACTGACTATAATCAGAGACAGCAACAGTCGCATGGTGGCGGATTTTGGGCTTATTAGCACTTGATTGTTTTGGTTGTTTCAAAGAATCAACAATAACTGATTCGTGTCATTCATGAGTTGCTGCAATTCAATAACGTGTCACATGACACGTGGAACTCACGCAAAATATTCTTTTGTTTTGCTGGAGACTAATTTTGGTTTTTGAGGAAGATTCTGGAGCTGATCTCTACCCAACTTCTTCCAAGTTTCTCAAGTTGTGAGGTACTATAGTGACCAGCCCCATCACCTCTCATCCCTTAGGTTTACCTCCATCCACTTCTCTGAACATTTTGTCGATGTCAGAATGGAGGAGCAATGAATCGATAAATCTGTTTTTTTTAATCTGAAATGTGAATATTTTGAATGCAAGCTTGCATCTGAAAATATCGATTTTCAGCCATTTAATAGAAAATCCAGAGTATCAAAATAATCTTCATCATAAAATATGCGAATAAATACATATAAATTACACAAGAAAAGCAAAAAAAAAACGAGACCGTAATGTTAAAAAATGCACAATTTAAAGGCAAGTACTATTATATTTAGCACCAAATAACTTGGCATAAAATTATGTATTCTCTCTTATTGTCGATGTGATAAATTGGCATATTTTGGGTGTACAGGTGGTGCATATTCTCTCACTCGCTCATTTTCCTCCTCATTATTTTCGTTGAGCTGATTTGTGAGTATCACAAATATTTGATTGTTCAACAATTGGAATCGACGAATCCTTTCCACCATTTTGATCACTTTGATACCATTGAACACTTCTTCTTTCGTATCAACTTTTTGTACACGATGGAGGTGATAACAGAAATCGAGTACCTGCAAATAAGACTATATTTCGTGTTGAGACCCAATCAAAATACCTCAAATCTTCTATGTTGTCCAAGAAGCACAATCAACGAAATGGCACCCCATTGAAGTGAATCACCGAATAATTCTCTGCAAAAAACATATATTTATTTCAACGTGACATTATTATGAATTGGGAAGTTTTCAAATCAATCAGTTTGTCAAATGTTTTGAGCCTAAACCAAACAACAATAAATGGCGTTTGAGAGTAGAAGAAAACATTTTTATTCGGGTCCATTATCCGCAATTCTAGTAAGTATTATTCTAATTTCACAACTCATATCCATTTTCAGTTCGGCTTAATAGCAGTTCTAGTTCAAACCCTCATCGCTGCAAATTTCGACAAATCAGTCCATGCTAATGCCATTTTTGTACGTTTTTCTATACAAAATCATCAAAAAAGTCAATAATTACAGGGTAACATCTCCGCAATATGCGTAATTCTCACAATAGGTCTCATTGTCTTCGTGTTATATCTATCCGAGAGGAGTGTTCGTTCTTCAATCGCCATGGGTGTCGTCCTTTGTTCTGGTGCCTTTTTCTCGACTGGATTCTCGATGGGAATGCTCGTTTTTCTCAAAACTGATAGCAAAAACCTAACGTCATATTCGGAAGTGACAACAGCTGACGGTAAAAAAACAATATCACAAAAGGATTTTATCGATGTGATTCCACCAATTGTTCATAGTTTATGGATTGCTTCTGGTATAGTTCTACTATTTATCCTTATTGTTACTGCCATGCTGGTTCAGTTGAGTAATAAACGACAAGTAAGTTATGAAACCCGAAAAAACTATATTATACGAACTTTTAGCTTCCATCGGACCAATCACTAAGAGGTGGCTCGAAAATCGGTTCGCCACACAAGAAGATCGATAATGATCCACCACCAGCGCCGCCTCCGCCACCAACGGATAATAAGGACAGGGATCGAGACAAGTCACCACGAAAGGATCGATCACGATCTCGATCTAAGTCTCATTCACGTTCTAGATCTCGTTCGAGAAGTGGGGATCGGAAGAAACGGGAAGATGAGAAGGAGAAGGAGAGGGAGAAAGAGCGGGAACGGGAGAAGGAAGCTGAACGAGAAAAGGAACGGGAACGGGAAAGGGAACGAGAGAAGGAGAAGGAACGAGAGAGGGAAAAAGAGAAAGAGAGGGATCGGAGCAAGAGTCGAGGTCGTCATGAGGAGAAGAGCAAGAATAAGTCGAGTGGGAATCGAAGCAGAAGTCGTGGAAGAGACAGAAGTCATGGACGGGACAAAAGTCGAGGACGTGATCGGAGTAAGGGAAGAGACAAGAGTCGAGGAAGAGACAGAAGTCGCGGAAAAGATGATAAGGATCGTGATAGGGATAGGGATAGGGATAGAGATCGAGAGAGGTTAGAGAATATTTCTACTATTTTTCAAATATTCTTGATAATTTTAGGGACCATGGCAAGGATCGTGATAAGGATCGCGATAGAAGTGGAAGCCGAGGAAGGGATAAGGATCGTGATAGAAAAGATCGAAGCCGATCGAGAAGTCGAAGTAGAGGTCGTCGCAGAAATTAGACAATCTATTTGTGTATTGAAATTTACGGAAATGAACAAATTTGAACTAATTGTGTTGAATATAAAGTAACTCACTCAACAAGCACTTCATTCTCATCCCTCGGCGGCAAGCAAATGAAGAATTGTAATGCCGAGAAGATTCGATGCCATTCGACGCATTCATCCACCCAGAATACACCATTTTTTGGGTATCCACCGGTCCAAACCTAGAATTTTTGAATAATTAAATGTGACGGAATAGAGCAACTCACCTCATCAGCCGCCAAAAATCCTTTTATCCTCATCAAAAAATGCTCAAAACAATTCAAACCGCAACATAGTCGTTCTTTTGTCATTAGTTCGGCATCTTTGGCAACAGCGACAGCCTGAAAATTTTATTTCATACTGTTATAGAAGTTAAAAATAACTCACTGGATCATCGGCACTGAACTTGTCAATAACTTGTGTCAAATGAATCCTCGAGTATTTCTCCTCCAATTTAGCCAATTGCTTTTGTTGTTCATGCACATCTGAAAATCAATATTTTTAGTCTCAAAACCTTTCTGGGACTTCACTCACTTTTCGATGGTGGTTGCGGTACATTACCAGTGAATGCCGCTGAAAGGAACAAATCAGACGTCTCCTCCTGTCCCAATGCCACTTCCAATTGCTGACAAAACACAATAATATTGCCCAATTCTCTCAAATCTTGACAGAATTCCGTCTTCATTTCCGTATACTTTCCAGCCATGTCCAAATGATGGAAATAGTATTGTAGTACGGCTGAAAAAGTGGGAAACATGAATAAAAAGAGGAAAAGAGACAACTAACCAACACTACCATATTCAGCTCTTGGTAATTTACAGACTTTCGGCATTTTCAGATGCATATTCTTCACATGTCGTCGAATCTTATCTGACAATAGTTTGTTGGCCATTTTTAGCAATTCTTCTAATATCACAGCGATTCCTGACAACTCCAAAATATTTCAGATAAAATAAAGAGGAACTAACCTTGATAATGTAATAACCTCGTCATCGCCTTCAAATGTTGTGTTCCAACACACGAGTCAAAAGCGGTGCATATATTTCCAAACGCAGCTTGTAATGATCTACTTCCCCAGTAATACACTTGTCCGACTTGTGGTGGCTTCTCTCTTTGTGGTGTTTTGCGGAAAACTTGCTGAAAAATCGAGATTTGATTCAGTTTGAATATAAAAACATACCCTAGACCGTACAAACCGATGAGTCGATCCGTTATACATGAAATTCGGCACAAAATCATAGTTAAGCTCCCAGAAGACATGAAGAGTGATTCGACCATGTGGTGAATTCACTGCGTGATTTGCTTCTTGGAATAAATCATCGAAATCGGCGACGGAGTGGAGCACATTACGGAGGAGGGAGTGGCAGAGACGATTGGTTTCAATCAGAAGATCAAGCTCCTAAAACGAGTTATTTATGAAAAGTTTTCAACATCAAAACTTACACAAATCGACGACAACTTCTCACTCTCAAACTTCCAAATCGCTGCATCTAACGCCTTCAACAATGCCATATTGATTCGTTGTGAGACCACTCGATTCAAGTCCACTGATCTACCGAGCAACTGTACATGTCTCTGTTGAAGGAGGCTTTCGAATCGCGATGCTGATGGTGATCGTATCATTGTTCCAGCACGAAGAATTTCCGATTTGAACTTTTTGTCAAGAAGCATACACGAGGCGAGTTGTTTATAATGGGTGAAGACAGTTTCGGAGAGTTTGTAGACGAATTGATCGAAACATAGATTGACTTCTGCTTCTACCTCATCATACAAAAACTGCTTATTGAAATTGAAAAGCGAGTATTGTGCCGCATCATTATACAAATCCAATTGATACAATGCCGATTCAATCAACGACGGCTCATTTGTTGATAAAATGAAGTCAGTCAAAATCCATGGCATTGACATTTCAATTGGGAATTGTATCCTTTGTCCCATCGTCATTTCCAAATAGAATTCTCTAAACCACAATTGACTCAATTCTCCAGCTTCTGTCATCGAATCAGATAGTTTGAAAAGCGATGGCCAATGTGCCGAGTTTCGCAAGAATAACGAGATCTCGTGGATCGTGTTCTTTTCAAGTTCTTTCCGAAGAACCTTCTTTCCACCACATAACTTATCAGATATCAATGATTCCAATTGAGTCCTTGCCATGTATAACTGCGTACTTCCTGGTGCCGCCGTCCTTCGTGGAAGTCTGATGTCTGATGATGACGAATTTGCTGAACCTCCTTTGTTTCCCGTCGATTTTTTTGATTTTGACTTCGTTTCAACAACTCGATTCATTTCAAAGCCAACATCATTGATAGAGTCCTTCACGGATTGTAGAATACTAAAAAACCGATGATGATTTACTAACATAAACTTGATAGTTTGCTACCTTGACAATAAATCCTTCTTATTTTTAATCGCCTTTTGAAGTGGTTCATTGATAGTTTGTTGAATGAATGATTGAAGTTCCCCGTAGACTGATCTTCGAATTGAACTGCTCATTGTTGGTTCCTCTTTGCCTAATAATGCTTGTAATCCTTTGATCATTGCAATTACTTGAATAAGTGCTGATTTTTCAGCGGGAGAGTAGTTGTATCTATAAGATTTTGAATATTCTGTAGGAAGTTTTGGAATTTGAACAAATTTTGTAATTCATCTAAACTTTGAAACGTATATCTTGCTGTGAAGTTTCGAAAATAACTTGATTTCTTAAAAAAACAAAAAATTATCACCTCGTAGCTCTTTCATAATTCTCCGACGTTTCCGGACACTCAGGATTCTTACTCGGATCTGTCGGATGCCATAACTTCCAACTAATCGTTTCAACCACCGCACATGACCAACCACACAACAATTGTATACCCGACAATGCAAGTGACGTCCTTTCTCGATATTCTCTATCACTTCCAGGTCGATCACTAATCGCTTCTCCATTTCTGATCTTCGCAAACTGTGTCACATAACTTTCGTGATCGCCACGGATTGATTTCAGTTTTTCGACAATGTTTACGCTGCATTTATCGGCTAAAAAGGGAGGGTACAGATATGGTTTGTAGAAAAATCAACTTACATTCTTTATCACTCAAAGGCCATTTACTTCCATCATAATGCGGTGACTTCTTCACAAATGCAAATGGTTGTATCTGCATATCACCGTAGAGTGGCACAACCTCCAGTCCCTTGAATATCTTGTCCAATCGTTGAATACTCAATCGCTTCTTTTGATCGAGTTTCGCCACATTCGAGACATCTCCATCCATAAGGAATAGTGAAAATGCGATAACCTGAGATTTTTTGTATTTCTTCTTGCATCAAAAAGTTCAGCTTACCTTGACAAACATGTGTTTTTCATTAGGTGACAAATATGAACGACTATCATACATATGTGTACATATATTGACAACATCAGCTAATAGTTCTTCATATCCATCAATCTACAAATTTTGTATACAAGAAAAGTTTAAAATGCAATACTTACAGTCTTCATTTGCAGCTTCAAATCATCCTTGATCTTATTTTGTGTCGCCAGGAACATACTCAAATTTTGCATGTCATGAATTGCTTGTGTATCTGACATTGTTTGCAGGAATTGGGAAGCTCTGAAGTTGAAGATTTTATAAATGAATAAAAAGTATGTAAATACCTTCGAAAAGTGGAGAAATCATTCTTAATCGATGCTTTCATATTCTTAAGTTCGTCCAGGACAGCAAACATGTTGATGAAACGGCCGAGAGTCAGAAGATATGCTTCGGAGACGAAATCTCGTCGTTTTTCTTGATGACATAGACGACGGATTTCTTCGCAGAATCGTTGAATGGCGGTTAACTGGAAAATTATCAATTGGAAAAAAAAACTTATTTTAAAACGTATTTCTCGAGGTTTTTTCTTGTTATTAGTAGAATCTATGTTTTTAGGAAATATTTTCATTTGAGCTCAAAACTTTTCGAAACAACTCGTACAATTTTTTTTGAAATAGCAAAAGATTCTTACCGTAAATCTCATAAAAGCTCCCAATTTATTAACTTCAGGCCTTAATACTTCCACAACCATTTCATTGATTTCTGTTCGATTTGGTTGGTCATTCGATTTCGCCTGAAATCATTCAAACTTCAATCAAACAGTTTTTTATTGTTTACCATCGGCACAGCCATTGAGCAACATCTCCATGTGTATAGATTTGCAGCATGTTGAAGTCCTTCGGATAACATATCGTTCTAAAAAATATCCTTTTAAATAAAGAAATTGAAAAATGACTTACAAACTGTGCATGTCGTGTCGCTTCTTCACTGTATTTTGCAATACCCGTCACAAATGCATCCCGATCTTCAAAGTTTGTATCGAAATTCGATCTAAAACAATATAAAACGTTACAAATCACTTTCTCATTTGAATACCTGCATAACAACGGAAGTGGTCTTGCTTCAATGTCTGGTAAATCATCAGGAAGAACTAAGTTGTCCAATAGCTGAACGTAAACAAATTCAAAAATGTTTGAAAACTGCAGAACTTACATTAACATTATTAACCGCATCTTCTATTGAAACAGTGTTATTCATTTTTCGACTGAAGCTCAAAATGTCATGTGTCTAACTTCTGAAACAATTTCAATGAGCAATTTAAGGGGAAAAGCACAAAATGAGTCATTTACAATGCACAAACGGAACGGAAAATTAACAATGTGTACGCAAACACCGCGGCGCGCACTCACACTATCTGCGTTAAAAATTGATGGGTTTTGCATGATATTGCAAAAGAAAGGGAAATAAAAAGGATGAATAATTGGATAAATAACAAAATAACAACGAAAAATGTTATAAAAACACATTCTAGAAGAGTTTCATAATATCTTTGTAAACCCACGCACAGTGTTCCTTGAACAACTGGTACAGAAAATCAATAACGAATAGGACCCTTTTAAAACCCCTCCTGCCCACTTATCTAATCATTTCCCACATAAATTAATTCCAAAATTAACCCAATTTCCTTCAAAAATAATCCATAATTCTTCGATAACAACCTGTTTTATTCTTATCTTATCATCAATAATACACAAAACCACCCGACATTCTGATAACAAAACATATTATTTACCACTATACAGGTCAAGAAATGGCGATGAATACGTTGATGGAAGACAAAAAAGTGATTATTGGTATATTGGGTGCCTCATTTATTAGTTGGAATGTAAGTTTTCAGTTTCAAATTTTCCTATATATCTTAAAATATAGTTATTCCTCAAAGTAAGGGAATATTTGGCGTCAAAATCGACCGATTGGGTGCCAGTTGGACGAATCAAAAGTCTTCATGTCTATCCAATCAAGTCATGTAAAGGAAAGGAAGTGAGGGAGCTAAACCTAAGTGTCAGGAATTAAACCTATTCTCTTCAGGTATTCCAATACCGCTGCACACCACTTGGCCCAATATTCAATGAATATTTGGATCGTCACTTTTTGGTCATTGATGGCAACACTGGAAAGTAGGATTATCCACTAATGTTGTGTATATTTTCGGGCTGTTTCAGATTCCACACAGCTCGAACAAAACCACAAATGGTATTGATCGAAACTGTTATCGAGGGAGGGATGGTGAAAATATCACACTCGGATTTTGGAGAAGTTCAATTTTCAATTGAGGATGTGAAGAAGACGAAGGATTTGAGGAGTGGATTGTAAGTTTTTTTTTGTTTTGAACAAATTTATTTTTGTGCCTATGATACATCGGCTTAACTTTTCCCCATTTGTTGACAACATATCTGTATATAGTCTATAATTCCAGCCTCCACGACAAACTGCGTACCGACGGTTACGACTGTGGTGACAAGGCATCCGAGTTTTTCTCCCAAGTGCTCGCCGAGCCCAACACCCGTCTGATCATGTACAACACCGGCCTATTCACTGAAAGAACATGTAGAACTGAGGCAGTTTGGTGGGATAATCCAGTTCCAAAGCGTGTTGATAATGTACACCTTTTCTCTTATCATATCATCTCTTATCATTCCTCTATTCAGACAGCATACGCTGATTTGGCTCCATATATGATCACCACTCAAGCATCCCTCGATGATTTGAACTCGCGACTCGAAAAAGACGTATATTAGAAAAACCAACCAATTATAATTCGAACGGTCATTTTGCAGGTTTCCTCCATAAATTTCCGTCCATGCATTGTTGTTGATGACTGTGCCGCATGGGATGAAGATAAATGGCTCGATTTGCGAATTGGAGACGTCGAATTACAATGCTTCAAACCGTGTACAAGGTATGGAAGGATGTTGGGATGGTGCTAAACCTAAGGATGTTTCAGATGTGTTTTGACTACGGTAGTGCCAGAGACTGGTGTCAAGGATGCTGATATGCAACCATTGAGGAAGTTGAGAGAGTGAGTATACCATGCAAAGAAAAATTGAAAACCTTCAAAGCTTCCAGAAAAAATAATTTTCTTGAAACCGTTAAAACATCCCTTAGTGCTGAAACTGTCTGAAAAACACCAGCTGAACGCTAGGTTCAAATACTATAGGTTTAGATAAAATAGGTTTAGCTACCCTAGGTTCAGGTATTATTATAGGTTTAGGTTTACACTAATCTTTACACGAAAAACTACACTTTTCTGTAATCCTACATCAACTTTGAGCACTTCAGAAAAAACTTATCCACCGTATTTCCTCAAATAGAGTGGCATTGCAAACACTGGCGTATAATGCTCATATCTCGGAATCTAAAAGAGCTATCAAAAAGTGGTCAACTGCAAATTTGTAGATCATAACTTAAGCTACAAGTTTGCTGTTGACAACTTTTTGATAACTGTTCTTGATTCTTAGATATGATCATTCTCCGACAGAGTTTGCTGTGCCGCTCTGTTCGAGGAAATACGGTAAGTAGCAATTACCTATTTTTCCTGTTTCAGGCCATAATAAAGTGTCAGAAATAGTTATTTGAAAACAATGAACCAATGCTCTCGAGGCGCGTCCATTAAAAAAACCCAATTTCAGATTCCGCCTGGCTCCCGGCAAGATGCGCCAAGAATTCAAGGACAGTCCAATATTCGGTGTAAACGCCGGTTTGGTGAAACCTGGCTATATTCATGTTGGACAGACTGTTTGGGCAAAGTATAAACCATCGGCGTTTTAAATTTTCAATGTCTACGTCTCTCATATCATTCAATATTTATTCAATATTTACAATAAACTCTACAACAGAAATACTAGCAAAAACTCTGGATGAAAAACCCGCGAAAACAAGAAGAAATACTTGAAAAACCGGTGGGGGTGATGAAAAAAGGGGAAACAACTAGGGAACCTGAAATTTCGAGATATGAGAGTGGGAATCACATATGGAATTGAAAATCAGAGGAAAGAAGAGAGAAACCGTCATGGATAGGGTAAGAAATCGGGCTGAAAATGGGGATGATCAGGGGGTGATCAGGCTGCCAATATGATGATTGGGATGAAAAGAAGGAAGATTGATGTTGATTGATATGATGAGGAGGAGTATTCCAAGGATCGAACTGCAAATTATATGATTAATATTGAGTATCAAATGATTGTTTGAGAAAAGAATCAAAGTTTTTTCAACTGCAAAAGTTGTGCGCCTTTAAACCGTAGCCTAGAATACTTTGGAATATGGCATACTGTTCAAAGGCGCATAAGACAAAGCGGTTTTTCCATTCGAGGGACTTCAGCTCGTAAGAAAGGTTTGTGTTAAACCTATGACTAGTAAGTATAGTATCAAAAACTGGAATCTTCAACTTTTCAACTTTTGTAGTTATGTTAGGTTCTAACGGCTTATTGAACGGTTGTGCGCCTTTAAACCGTATCCTAAAATATAACGACAATAGGAACTACGGTTTAAAGGCGCATAGGAATATTCTCAAGAGCGTCGTGTGTTATTGAAATATTGTGAACTAAATTACTAATAGCAGCTCTACTGTAACAGACAAATTTCAAATTCCTCACCACTATTATCCTCATGTATCTCATAATCCGTTTCCCTCTGATATGTCAACTGATCATCATTCGCCCGTCGGTAACCATTCTCCATCAAATTCGTCACATATTGCACATCAATCGGATCCCATGGATTCCCATTCTTCAACGCTTCCTCCGTCGGTTTCATATTCTCAAATGTACCCGTCTTCCCTTCACTTGCCATCCTTGCCACTTCCCTAAACTGTTGATCCCTCACTCCAGCCTCATTGAATTCCGTCGGTCTTCTAAACTTCGGACTATATGTCGATGGTTCCTTCTTTTCCAAATCCCGTGTCGCCAATTTCACATCCGAATCATTCAATGAATCCTCATCTTCTGACTCATTATTATTCAGATTCTTGATAGTTTCCTGTACTCCAATTTCACGCCGTGCTTCTGGTGTCGGCATGATTTCACTCAGTTTATTTGGCTTTGGTGGTGTCACTTTCATGCGTAATCGCATATTTGATGTCTCGCAAAGACCACGACGATGTTGGTCGATTCGGTCTGGACGGCCAGATGATGTGGCTGCAAAATTGATTTATGGAATGATGTCTTCAAGTATAATTGGTTGGTGCTTGGTAACGACTGTTTTAGAAACCTAAGTCCTCTGAATTATTGATCACAGTGTTGAATAACTCATGTATACATTGTGACTAGTGTATGTTTATACTGTTGCCTGAGTATCAAACGCCTACAGCTGAAGTTTAACAGACGGTAGTTAGGTCAACATTCAAATAATCTGTTGATGAAAAAAAAAATCAAACTTTTCCATTTCAAATTCGCCATAAATCTAATCCAAACAAATATCCGTCAATATTCTGATTCTTTCATCGAATAGTTCATCCAATTTTTTAGGTTTAACAAAAGCTATACTTATCTAAGTACTTCATCATTCTCAGACTAAGAAGCTATGGTAAATGATGTAATTTTGAAAATGTTTCAAAAAACTAACCATGGAGCGGGAGAATTGAAAAACTCATAAATAAATCACCTTTCTAATCTGCTTGAAACCGTATAAACTTTTTTATGAAAAATTGGTTCCCGTCTCTACAGTACTATCACGGAAATGACTTCGGGAAGTATCAATGATACTGATTATAGTTAGGTTTACCGCTAGCTACAATCACTCTAGTATTCTCAAAACTTCATAAACCAACTCACTAATATAATAATAAGTCTGTCCTGCTTGGAATTCTCTTCCATTTGGCATCGGATTCAATGTCCTTATCAACTGTGCCGCACTTCTCATCTCCTTATCCTTCTCCAACTCCGGTGAACATCTCAACATTTCCTTGGATCCCGTCTCCACCAAACATTCCTCAAACGCCAATTCACCAACTTCATATATTGTCAAATATTCCTTCTCATGTTCCGGTTTGTTGCTATTATCAGGGCACACCAATCGGAGGACTTCACCAACTTTCACTTCGATTGTTGGATCAATGTCACGAAATCTGTAAACAATCCATTTCCGTTTCTAATTATTGTTGCCTTTTTGGACAGACAATGAACAATGAGCCTTCCGGATCATCGACCTTTTATGTGTGTGTTATTGCGCAAGCAAGCTAATTGGCGGTATGGTGTCGTTGCACCAAAAGGAGTAGTGCAGGGGTCAATGAAACCTAAGTGTGCGCCAAAAACCGATAAAGAAGAAGAAGAAGCTTAAGGGGTGGTGACATGTGTCTAGTACTTGAGGCGGACAAAAGGAGTCGAAAAAACGGGGACGGAAAGCGACAAAGGCAGTTGATTAATTTGCATTAGCCAACTGTCGAGTCGAGTTGACGGGTCGAAAGTATTTGAAATGTATTAGGGGAGATTTGAATTGAACATGGGGGAAATAGTAGGAAAATGGAGAGACGCAGAGAATTATGTGGTTATTTTTCGGATGTGTATCAAAGAAATAACCTCTTATTTGCTATAGCTAAACTTTAAAACAGTCAAATGGTGCATCCGACCAAAAGTTGGTGAATTGCATGTTCGGAAATAACTGAGGTTTGAGACAATCCGATTCTAGTGTCATGGTGCATCCGACCAGGTATTTTACACATTTGATACTCAGCCATAGTTTAAAGACAATATTTTGGTAGTCGCTCAACAAGAAGGTCCCTCATGTCCCTTTCCCCTTCTTCAGTGGCTTCTTATCACTATATCACTACTGATAACAAACCCTTTTATGTGTCCCCATTCCCTTTTTCCCTCATCAAGATTATAACCAATTATCATCATGTTTACACCCTTCACATGCCATTAATACAAATGAATCTCAGTGCACTCCCCCCTTCTTCTCCTTCCATTTTCATTCACAATCGGATTACAATACCCTCCTAACCAACAAATAAAGCTACCACCTGCCTCTCATGCCATACAAACACTAAAACGTCAAAACTATGTAAATGCTCATCCAAACCATCTCAGATTACAATTCCGCGAGACAGGTGGCGTTGCTGTATACAACTTGTCACCTTCAATCAAACAAACTTTTGAGGGTCATGGTGCAGTCCACCATTTCGACGCCATTTTACAGCCACCCATTCAACCCATAAATAGGATCGCTTCACAGATCACAAATTTTTATGATGGAGATGGCTCGTCAAGAAGAGCAAAAACCAATGAGCCAAAAAGTGGGGCATCTTGATTTGAGGACAGGTGGCAAAAGAAGTCAAAACATGAGGGGGAAAAGGGTGTCGGTTAATTGCTAATAATGGGTTCGGTCGCCTTCCTTTGTGACTAACTGTATGTGTGTACGTACAATATGTTGTTCGTTTGTGTCTATTTGTTTATAATGAATACCGCTAGTTTTTGTGTTGATGATGATCGACTAAAGGAGGAGAATGATGAGGTGGTTGTGGAGGAAAAAGTACTGTTTTGAAAGTACTATTTTTTATGTAACATGGTGGGAAGATGATTATCAAATAGAGGTTCATGGTGCATCGACAAAATTTTGGGGTCTTGAAATTTCTAAAACTTGCCAGGTTTCAGAAGCGACAAAACTACTCATGGTGCATTGTCACATCAAAAAATTATTTTTTTTAACAGTTTCTGAAGTTTCTAAATTCAAAATTGCACCATGGTTCATTGATAGAAGTTCGGGCGTAGTAATTTTTGTATATTGTTGAATTTTGGTAACAAGAACTACTCATGGTGCATCGACACAACAAAAATCTTGAAAATTGGAGCATGGTGCATCGCCCAACCCCTTCTAACTATTCAACATTTCCAAGTTTCCAAAAAAGCTACAGTACTCCCCTCTCTCCGTTTCATCCCATTCGCCGCGAATCACCTAATATACTACTACACCTCATTCGCCCGTTCGACCCTATAAATCTTTCTCATCTTCCCTTCTTCAGTAATAATTATAGTCACCATACGTATGTCTCATAAATTTTCAGTCGTCGTCTTATCAAGATCCCCCTCCTCCTTCTCCATTTCTCAATTTCCTCGTTTTTCCACTTCAAAACACCAAAGAGGGGCAAAATGGCCGGGGCGACCCCAACTCAATTATCTCCCATTTTAAAACGAAACTTCGTCTCTCTCAAGAGATGCCGAGTTTTTCTCGTTGTGCAAAAACGACAACAAACTCATCTCGAGTTAGTTTGACAAAATAAGACCTATTATGAGAATAGAAGGAAGGAGGAGGCACAAAAATGGGATGAAGAGGACGAAATGTGTGAAAATATGAGTGAGAATGTGTATATATTTGGTATATATAGCAATGGAATGGAATGGAAATTGAGTTTGGCGATGGCGAATTGGTGGAACTGGGTGTTCGGAATGATATGGTGCAAATACACTTTGACGAAAAAATGCAGATATTCAAAAAGTACACAAATATATACACAATTAGTCAAAAATAGTTCCTAGTTCCAAGAGCAAGTAATCAACTATTCAAAATTCAACAATCTACCTCAAACAAAATTCCAGAAACCGTACTTTTTTACGAGGTACACTTCTACGCAATTATGCAGATTTCCACATACAGTAGCGGTCAGTAGTCATGCATATTTTGGTTTTTCGGTCATAACTCTGCTCAAAATAGTCCGTTTGAGCTGGGATTCAACTATAATATACATATTTGATGTATCTAACAGCACAAATCACAAAACAACCAACAACAAAAAAATTTCAGATTTTCATAATTTTTCGAACTTTCGGTATTTTTTCAATTAAAAATTTTTTTTATCAAAGCGTCTGATGTTAACAGAAACTTGTAGGTAAAGTAGAAACTATGGTCATAAGATACTAGGAACACAAAACAGTACCATTTCTCACAAAATAATCCCCAAATTGTACATCCGACGCTTTTTTTCAAAAGTTGCAAAAATACTGAAATTTCGAAAATTTATGAAGATCTGAATTTTTTGTTGTTGGTTGTTTTGTGTTTTGGGCTGTTCGATATTTCAAAGATGTATATTATAGTTGAATACCAGCTCAAACGGACTATTTTGAGCAGAATTATGACTAAAAAACCAAAATATGCATGACTACTGACCGCTACTGTACCAATGATTCTTTGTAGTAATTATCCACCAAAAAAAAACCACAACCTCGAAAAAAACCAGTCCCCGGAAAAAAATTCAAAAAGTACATCATTCATCATTCAAAAACTACCAAATATTTCTTCCCATAAACCAACTCTCTATGTAAATCCCCTCAACTCTATGGTGCCGAAACACCCATAAATATTCCCACGACCTTTTCTCTTTCCACTAAATCACTACTTCATCTTCATCTCGACATATCAAAACATTGTTAAATATTCATAAGCAAGAGAGCGTCTTGGCTGGTGTTCTCGATGTCATCTGGAGTTCTTATGTGCAAACAACACGTGTGGTTAGCTGGAGTTGCGCAATAATAATATCACTATAAATTTTTATGTTGGAGTGGAAATATATTACGCCACACATTCACAAAATATTACACATACACATAACACATGTTCTGACTCCTAATTTGCTCCAATTCAACTCCACACATATCTCACCTGTCATTGTAACATAATTAGGTTCTATTTATTATGTCTCCCTTTTCTCTTTTTCTCATAATTCGAAAAGGCGTGATTCCCAATGTCATCTATATAGTTGTCAGTTCATATCTCAGGTCTATAGTGGTATATAGATTGATCCGGGTGATAACAAATTGCCATGACACTTTATTCAGGCGGAAATATTCCCAACCATCTGTGATTTTGAATATTTTATCCCTTTTGACTATTTGCCGCGAAGGAGTTGGTAGGATAGGTTTAGCTCCTTCGGCTACTTGGTACAACTTGGTGTACAATGTTTTTCTCAAATAAACAATACACATGTGTCAATGGCCCTTCAGGTTAATCCTACAGTCATCTAGTGCTTGTATAAGATTAACTTGCCAGGAAACATGAGAGCATAATGAAACGTATATGAATTGGCTGCAATATGCACATCTCTTAGGTCACCCCTCTCCTTCTCCCGTGCCAGGTCTCCCTCTCTTGTTCCAAATAAGCTCTTGTTTATCCGGAAAACCATGTCCGCAGGTAATTAGTAGCTGCTTGGATAGGATTCGAAATATATACAAAACCGACATTCTTCATTTCATATATTATCATAATCTTCGAATAACATTCGGCGTCTTTCAACATATCCGCTTAAGTACCGTACGCCTTATGGCATGAATGGGGCGAAAGACGAAGGAGAAGAAGATTGGGATATCAAAAACATATTGGAAAAGGGACACAAAAATGTAATCAAGGCAGACGAGGGTTGAAAGGCGTTTTAGACAAATTGGTATACATTCTCATTTCAAACGGGAAACAAAAGCGGAATGGAATATATGGAGTATGGGTAAACAATGGGATGGAACAAGGATTGAATCTATGGATCTATGAATCTATGAATCTATGAATCTATGAATCTATGAATCTATGAATCTATGAATCTATGAATCTATGAATCTATGAATCTATGAATCTATGAATCTATGAATCTATGAATCTATGAATCTATGAATCTATGAATCTATGAATCTATGAATCTATGAATCTATGAATCTATGAATCTATGAACCTATGAATCTATGAATCTATGAATCTATGAATCTATGAATCTATGAATCTATGAATCTATGAATCTATGAATCTATGAATCTATGAATCTATGAATCTATGAATCTATGAATCTATGAATCTATGAATCTATGAATCTATGAATCTATGAATCTATGAATCTATGAATCTATGAATCTATGAATCTATGAATCTATGAATCTATGAATCTATGAATCTATGAATCTATGAATCTATGAATCTATGAATCTATGAATCTATGAATCTATGAATCTATGAATCTATGAATCTATGAATCTATGAATCTACGAGTTCCTTCCCCTGCCCCCTTCCACCAACAGCATTTGACCAAAAAACATATGCCGGAACATATGTCGGCAGAAGTAAATGTGCAACAGGAGGGTCTGTCAGTTCATATAAGCATCACATCAAGATAAATATCATTTTAATTGCAAATCCCCCTTTAAAACGTTCCCAACATTTTAATGAGCTGATGCCTCAATTAGACTAATTATCTTCTATCCATCAATTCCTTCCACTCCACAACATCCTGTACAAATCCCATCCTCATATATTACATAACATATCCAGCTGTGTAAGGGTAGGGCGTATAGTTTCATTCACCTATTAATTTAGAGATTAAGTCCATCTCTCCCCCCAGAAAAAAACCACAACCTCACATCATCATTATTATTATTATAAAATCGACGCGTGATGCGGTATAGTTCAAAAGACGGCCATCGTGTGCAACGGACTGCCTGTAAATCTTCGCGCCGTGGGGGATGGAGGAGGGTGTCCTTCCCTCACCCAACAAAAGAAAAGATTTGGTAGAAGAAGAAGAACGAAGAGGCGGGAAAATAATAATGGTTATGTGAGGGGAGGGGATACTACAAAAAAGTTGATTTGCATTGACACAAAACAAATGTAAATGCGCATATCGCCTCATACTTTTATGAGTGTGGGAATAGGTTTAGGTCAAACAGTGATCATATATTTCAAAACAGTTTGGATGACCATATTGCCATAAATTCTCACAAAGCCCAATCCTCCGACCCCATGCGATAACCATCTAAAAGCAACATTCGCCGCTTGATCAACTGTTACCAATCTCAGTCCAGGTGTTCCGCTCATTAGTCAACGCCTCATTCACCCAATGTTATCTACTCTCGGTGTCCCCCGTACTACGAATTTTGAATTCTCATGTGAGACTATTAGTCAACGACACCGTATATGTACTTACTCATTGCGTCAACCCCTTTGAGCCTTCCGACTTTCTAAGAGACAATAAGAGACAAAATATTACATCAACTTTCTTCATAGCGGGATACCTGTAGGGCCTACCGGGCGGAAGAAGGAATTGGGGGGATAAAACTGTCAAATCGAATCAAAGTGACACTCGTCGCAAATGAAATTATGAATAAATCATAATGCGCCGGCTGGGGCAGACGATAAATTCCAGGTAAAGGTCATTTCATGGGCTCTTATCCACCTCGTACTAGTTTCTTAAGAGGATAGGATAAACTCCTTCCTAAAAATGGAGAAGGAAGGAGGAGGACATTTATATTCAGGAGCAGACATTTCGTACTTTTAATCGTATTAGTCTATATATTTGGCCATCCTCCAACAGACGAAAAACAAGTGGACAAAGTTGTTGAGTAACACCTGTGTAACCCTAAACAATATGCAAACACACAATCTCAAGTATATATGACATTGATATTCATCAAACAATGGCTGTATCCCGGATATTGATCCCCTTACGTAACATATAGGCTTATCTCCAGTGTCGATCGACAAGTTCAGGCTCATCATACATAATAACTGTAACATTTTGATGAGGGGGGATGAATCAAAATGAAGTAGGTATCTCGCACCTTGTTGTTATGCAAATACTACCGGGCACCCGGTTGCGGATACAAATGCACACACACACACAAAACCGTCAGGAAATGAAGGGGCAAACGAAATGACGGGACGGCTCGTAAACAAAATAAGAAACCAAAATTGTATATGAATTGAGCTAAACGCGTGTCACATTTACAATTTATGGGCCGAGACACAAAAAAATGGAGAAATGGCTAATGGAATGTTCGCATGGTGCATGGAATGGAAATATGGATGGATGAAATTCGAGGATAAGCTGAACAGCAAACATGGTGCATCCCACCAAATGGTGGGAAACCTAAGTTAACATGGTGCATCGATAGGAAACTTATCTAACACAAGGATTGTCAATTTAAATGTGAAAAATGCAGTTTCAGGCTTCAAAATTATCATAAAATGTCACTTTTTTCTACTTTCAATAGGCGAATCATGCAAAAAAGCAACTCACATCGTATTCTTCGAGTTCCATTCAATGACTCTTTCCTCGATGATTGCCATACATCCACAACTGAATAATAGTAGGAAGGCGAGTAGTTTGAGGTACATTTCGAATATCTGAAAGCCAGACATTGTCAATCAACAAAACGGGGTAAAAGAGTAAATGAAATTTTTTCAAATTGTGCACATAAAGAAGGGGATATTTGACCACAAATACACACACACAACTATGCAGTTGATGAAGAAGGAGGAGGAGGGGGAAGGAAGGAATGAGAGTGAGAAGAAGGAGAGAGGGAGTGTTGTTGGTCGAGTTGCCTCCGCCCTCGTTCAATCTGATGCGGGAAGAAGGCAAAAAAAGTGGGCGGAGTCTCATTTGGTATAGACCGCCAAGAGGCTTCTGGTATTGAAATACGAGAGGAAACAGATGATATCGAGTAGAAGAAGTAAAAGAGCGAAAAAAACCAAAAAGTTTTAAGGGGTGTCACACCGATATCAGGTTACAAACCGCCTAGTTTCTGCAGACAAACTTGATTAATGAACTCCCTGCTGGCTGAGTATCAAATGTGCCGATTCTATACCTTTATAATGATGTGTTACTGATTGAGTGAATAGATATGTCAACATATGTTAAATATTGATGACTGTGGAGAGATGTAGATTAGGAGGCGATTGACATGGCTTTGCACCATACAAAAGATTGATCGTAGGGTACTGTTAGATAAGTCATCATGCTATGGGGGAGAGTCATTTTTCAAATAACTGAGCTAGTCATAAGACGCGTCGGATGCACCATGTCACTTCAAAGTTGTACCATATTCCGCTCAGACTGCGTCACAAGTGCGAGATAGTGTGCGAGACATGGAGACGCAGAGGAAACTTGTGATAAGATAAGGAATTTAATATCTTGAGTCATTTGCACAAAATGGTCTCCTTCGGAATGTGACTATAGTTGATATGACTGATAGTGAAGGGAAAGATCAAACTCATCTAGATAGTCCAAAAAACTGGTTCATATTTTCAGTGGGGGACATAATTGTACCCCTATTTTCCACAACTTCCGAATCTCATTCTATGAATATATTGAGAATATGAGAGGATATGATGATGTTTATGTGCATAATTATCCTTTTTCTATTTTGAGAAACTTTTTCTATGCAGCAGTAATTTTCTGAGGTCTGATCTGCCTGATATGCCTGATATGCCTGATATTCCTGAAATTGTCTCTTTATCAGCGCTCTATCGTTACCGTACTTTGTACCATGCTTGAAAATCTTCACATGACCAACAAGGAAGTGTGATTTCTAAGAAACTAATAAAGGCGGCAACTTGGTTTAATGAAAATTCCTTCGGCTCAAAGCTACAGTACCCCTATCATACCGTACTTTCAAACTTCGTTTCAAGACCCTTTCCATGAAACACGTTTTACCTTCATCCACTATCAAAAAAAAAAGCGAACGCGTTGTTCCTCTCCGCCAATCGTAAATCGTCTATCCAAAACTGTTCATGCATCAAAATTTACGATCTCATTTTTTTCGACAATTGGCTTGCTGTGTGTTCCAAAAAAAAACGCGAAAAACGATTGTCTTTTGTGGAAAAGTTTTTCGAAGAAATCTAGGTCGGGGTATAATAATAAGTAAGACATACTTACAACCTACTAATGTAATTAAAACGATGAATGAATTTTGTTAAAGTTCAGTGAAGCACAAATGTGAAGGTTGGGGTGAGACGGAGAAGGACGAAAGATGGAGATGGAGAAGGAATGACAAGTTTTTCGGGAATTGACACCTTTTCTGGATCAGTGCGCTTGTGGCAAATTGATTTATTAGGGGAGAGGTAAGCGAAAAAACGTTGGATTTGGAAAAAGTTTAGATGGCATCGCAAAATGTATTGGAAAGATCAACATGCCGTGAAAGTGGTTCAGAGGGATACAGCTGAAAACCGAGGGCTACAGTATGTTTAGAGGGTACTGTAGTTCAGAGCTTTAGAGCAACAAAACCGAATTTCTAGTTTTCGGACCCATTTTTCTACATTTAACAAGGTTTTAAATCAAAAAAAATGGGAAGTTTAGTTTCCCATACCAAACTATGTCAGAGAAAAAGCTGTTTCGAAATTTTTTTATCATCGAAACGAAACTTTTCGACAATGATGGGAGGATAAACGGCACACCATTAAAATAGACACAGATGGAACTTAATGATACAGTATACCTTTTATAGTTAGGGGTACTGTATTTAAAAGTTTTTATGCTCATCGAACAAGATTAAAATTAGGAAAATAGTGAGCGTTTTCGAGAAAAATAAACGAAATAATTTCAAAATATCTCCAAAATCAGTAGATTGATATAACTTTTTACTTTGAAAAAATCATATTCAAAGTTTGACCATCGACTCAAATGTGTTTTTTATAGTTTTTGAGACATGATTCTCTCCGATTTTTTCATCTCAAAAACATACCGAAATTCGAGTTATCCATTCAAAACTATGCCATAGAAAACATCAGTTTCAAAAAATGTATATTAAAAAGTTTTTATATGCTAAAGCTATCTCACAAAAAATATCACGAGAGACTGTGCAAAAAGCTGGACGCAGAGCATTTACAAAAAGCATTACTAAATTTGGCAAACAAAGCGTTTGCGGGGCCCGTCCGTATTTAGTGATGAAAGCAATAAATAATTGATGTTGAGAAGCAATAGGAACACTCTCCAATTGAGATGTTTTCACCGAAATAATTGACGGGTAAATAACACAAGAGACACTTTACGATTGTACCTGAATTGATTGAGCAAGATAAGGGGGCTCGAGATAAGGAGAGCATTGGTAGATGTTATCTTCAATCAGATATTAGAGGTGTTTCATATGTATCCCCCTCATTCTATTCCACTCCATAAATCAATGTGACACATTCCGATTTCTTCTCGTTTCCCTCCCGGAGTCTCGTCTCTTTTTGTTGTAAACACATTGTGCACATGTCAAAATAGCTAATAAATTGGATGGATAATATACAAATATCACACTACAATTATGAGAAGGTGTGTTTGGGTTTATATATAAAAGATTAGATTATACAGTGGTAATTGTGTGGGAGAATAGAGATAACGGATTGGCACCTTGAGAATGTTTGGGTAATTCATACAGAGTTACAATAACCGAGGGGCAAAATCGATGTATTAACAACAATTATTATGATCGGTGCGAAACACATAAATTGTATATTCAGAAAATCGAGAAAAGTCATCGAGAAAGATAAAAACACTGATGAGATAAAATATCTTTGAAACCGTATTTAATTGAAATCACCTAACTGTAGGAAACAAATAGAATAGTTACGGTCGCAAAATAGTACTTTATGAACAGAAGATTTTTGAAGCTCGTGTAAACGTTGGAGACTTATTTGAGAAGATAGTTTCATAAAATTTGAACACTTTTTCCGAGGTCAATTTTATGTACTTTGTCTTCTGATGAGTCATCTCCAATGATCGACCATTGATTTCAAAGCGTCTTTAAAAGCTGTTATAATACTTCTGGTACAGCATTTTTTGAAAGTTTGTTGATGTATTCAACCACGTCTTTGGGTTTTTCTATTTATTTGATTTTCATGTAACAGATGTCACCGACTACCCTTTCTTCATATGCACTGATTCTGGAAGGGCTGCATTTGAGTATGTGGTAACCCAATTATAATAGACAATGGGAAATACATAAACTGTATATTCTGAAAGATAAACTATGAACTTCGATAATTGCCAAACTGAAAACTGTAAAGTAAAAAGTAATATTTGAAACTGTATTGCATATTTCAAATCTTCAACTATAGAAGAACAAACGCGTAGTAACTGTTAACGGATTTTATGCTTTGCAGCTGAGGAGGACCCCGTTTAAGAAAGGAATGAAGACCAAAGTGGAGTTTTCGTTCAATAAAATAAGATGCTTTATGTTTCACCAAAATTACAATTTTCCAGAAGTTTATTATACCTGATACTTTTTCGATATTTAATCGCGCAAATCATCCTGGAAAATCAAGAACGACGAACGTACCGTCCAAAGACAATTTTTTTTAATTTTAACATTTTTATGCCAGCTGACCATATGCTTTGTACATTTCTGTTCCAGACCTGATTTTTGATCTTCTTCTATCAATTGCAGTTTTTGTAAATATGAAAACTTTAGTTCTTTTGGATATAGTTATACATTGCTTTTATAATCGTGTTGCTGTTGTAAACATTTCAATAAAAAAAATAATAGGTAAACTTTATTTAGAGTGTCACTATTCAGAACAACGTTCCCAATTGTCCATTTCAATGACAAAATATTCGAGTTCCTTTGTCCTCTTTCTTATCTGATCAGCATGACTGATGAATTCCCTGCCATTCACAACAAACTGATCCAACTTTTTGTGCAACTCTTTCAAGCTTTTTTTACCTTCTAATTCCATTATGTACTTCCCTTCAGTGCAAAGAAACCTATTTAGCTTATCAATCAATGCAGTTATAGCCTTGATAAAGCCCTGCTTTTCGTTATCAGAAGAATTCAAGCTTCTTTGGAGAGGATGGAATTGTCTGTACACTCTATCCTCCTCAGTCATTATACTATTTCGAGCATTCCAATTTGTAATACGCATATGTTTCGCGAATGCCTCCATATATCCAACAAACCGGTTTTACAGTTTTGTTATAATTGTTATAAGGATCATATAAACTATTCAGATAGTCAATTCTCGAAGCCCTAACATCATCCATATCAGCCAGTATCGCATCAACCTTGTCAGTATACTCCAACAGTATGTTATTGATTTCTTTCGGTCCTTCATATTCACGTTTGTATTTCAACCATATCCGTTGCACGATACGAGTTTCAAAAATTTCTATGCAGAGTGGTACGAGAATAATCAACAACGCGGGTATTCTGTAAATTGCAATTAATGATAATGAATATTTAGTCAACTCACATGAAAAATATAGTTCCCAGGATAATGCCTACAACTTTCTCCGCATCGCTTCTGTAAAAATTGAAAGATAGAAACTGGTTTTGATTTTAAAAATTATACGTTTCTTCTGCAGTCACTATTGGGAATAAGACGGTTATTAGGAGCAGACGTAATTTGTACAGCATTGGACAAGAATGGTATGTACTGTTATGTGTGTCATATGTTGAGAAAAGGTCTGTGTTCGAACATCATGACGTAATTCTGGCGGGTAATTCAGTGGTATCGACTTTTAGGCCCGTTTAAAAAAAGTAGTACTAAAGTAGAGTTTTTGTTCAATAAAGTTATAGTCCTTTTGTTTCATCTAAATTACAAGTCTCCAGAAGTTTATTATACCTGATATTTTTCGACTTTGAATCGCGCAAATCATCCTTGAAAATCAAGAACGACGAGCCAAATAGTACCATTGATAGACAATATTTTATCATTAATTTGTTTTATTTGATATCAAAGTATCGAACAAAGTTTTTACACTTTTATATTATTTTGAAATTAACGAAAAACGATACCAATTTTATTCGTATATTATTAGAAACATGTAAGTATAGTTTAGGAATTTGAAGATGTTCATATGGGTGGAATTAGTGGATTATTATTCTTCCTGAAATCAATACATTTAATATTGAACCATTCCTAAATAATTTACTTTCAAATAATTTCAGATGTGCTCTTCAGTTGAGTTAGTGGCCTATAATTTTCATTATCAGTATCCCTAACACCATTTTCAACTCACTCCCGCCCCATTTTTGAATTGATTCCGAACGAATCCAAGTGCATCACACGCATAAACCAGAAAAACAGCCATACGTAGATACGGAAGTGATTCCGACATTGGAATCTCAATCGCGTTCGATGCATACATCTCATTCACACGATTTTGTATAGCAAGGTATACTGTCATCTGACCATGTGTTTGAGACAGTTCCTCCGTGATTGGTGTCATATGGGCGATGAGTGTTTGACTGAACTCCAAGTAGCGTTTATCCATTGGTGATGGAGCTGGAATCCATTGCCGGACAGACTCAAGAACCGAGAAGTCGTATCCTGGAGCTAGAATTTGGAGCACGATTTCAGATAAATGTATGTAAATGTACCATTCTTGACCAAGTGCTTCGGAATGATTGGTATTTGATCCCAGTTCTTGGTGAGTGCTTCAGCATTTAGGTGGTGAATGTAGCCGTATGCGGTGTCCATTTCTGACGTAAGATAAGTATTAGGAGGTCAAAATAGTGGAATTGCGCTCTATCGAAATAGTTTCACATGATCTAGTGATACAAATCGGTAAAGTAATCAGTTTCAAACATACTTCAACGAAAAAATACGAAAATTTCTTTCCGATGAGCTGAGAAGCCAGCGCTTTTTCAGTGCTTTCAGAGGGACAAGTTTTCTAACTACGGTACACGGCCCATTTCAAGCTTTTTCATCGCCTAATAATAAAAATGGCAAGTAAAACATTGATTTTTGTGAAAAAAAGACAAGATATGAGTTAGGATTAGTCAGCATTGTTTCATAATGTACACAAATATAGGGAGGGGGTTGATAAATGTCGAAACAATATAATGGTTATGATATGCGAAGGGGGCAAAACAACGAATCAACATTTTTATATATGTGATTTATCAAATAAATTTTATTGAATAAATATGCGTTTTTTATGATGTGATTCGCATATTATCTTTTTATTTTATGGTTATCGAATAAACATTTGATATATTGAGATTGTTCACTGTGGAGCCCGACTGCTACAGTATGCCACATTCTACAGTACACCTAGTGTTACGATAGCCATGGTAGTATTGAAAAAACTCGATTTTATTGGCAAAACAAAACACAAATGTACCCGTATAATCCAAAATCAACAAGTAATAAATATGTATATCAATCATTTCATAGCACACTTTCCGTTGATGATGTTGCTAGTGGCATTGACAGCTTCTTCTGTAACATTTCCTTATCATTCTATCATTTCTTATCAGATGATACCTACCAATTTCATTTTCTCAGTTTCCTGAATGAACAAGTTATTGAAAAATGCTTTAACTTGTCCCCGAATGTCGCCATTACAGTGGAAATATACAGGGAGACGGAAGGCGGTTGATGATATTGTGAGGACGGATGATAGGTCGGCGAGGTATCTGGAATGTCCAAAAGACTTATGTTGTCATGATACAGAAATCTCAAATTTAATGATTTTATATGAACAGTAGGGACTTTCTAGTTCCTATGAAACACAAATATTTGCTGAAAAACTCACTTATAAGTCCATCCATCACCCAAACTGCCCAACAAATCCGGATCAATGAATTCCAGTATGGTGATGAACAAATTGAGGACATTGGTGAAAAGATATATAGTGATAAGAACAGCCAGTGTTCGCGTCGCGTCTCGTTTTCGTCGTCGAGCTGCACAAGCTTCCGAGTTTCGACGGAGGAGGGAGGGCATTTGCTGGAAAATGGAAGGATAGGATTAGAAAAATGGATATTGGTATAGAGGACCAATAGAAGATAGGAGGGGAAATCTTGAAAATGTCATGCAACATGCTATATATAAAGAAAATTGGCAGATTCATAAATATCAGATATTGAAAAATTATAGAGAAAAGTGATTTTTGTAGACTTTGAACTGAAGTTTGACAGAATCTTCAACTATTAATTTTGTGAACATGCCGACTATTTGGTATGCGCCTTTAGTATCGTATACTAACGTGAAGTTCTTTTGGATTACTGTATTAAAGGCGTACACAAACCACGAAAATCAACAACACACAGTATAGCGAAATAATACAGGAAACAAATGACCATGCAAAAAACTTCTGCTCACATCACTCAAAGCGTAGCTATTCATTGTAGATGAAGTGGTCATCGATGGATACTGTAGCATACGGTCATTCTCCCCAGGTACAGTATCCTTGGATACTGTAGTCGTTGTGGATGTCGACGTGGCGATCGACTGACATCGCGTCTGAATTGCGGCCGGTAAACAAAAGTAATGTCACTCGCAAAATGATTGGTGTATGGTAAACGAAGGAAAAACAAAAGGAAGTGATTAGACATACCTCAACCAAAACAGATTGAAATCCATTCAAATGTAATTTGGACAGGTTGATGAGGGTTAGGGAATTGAGAAGGAGAAGGAGGGCGAATGGTAGGAAGACATTGAAGATGGAACGACACCAGAACATCCAGATTGTTTTGTAGCTCTCGCTGGAAAAACACACACTTGATAGTTGTACTTGTTGTTTTTGGATATTGACATTAAATTAGGTTTACGGACAAGTTTCATATGGATATTCATGTATCTTTTCTGAGAAGAGCCGGAAGGACAACATGGGACACATGTGAATTGATATATGGGAAAAATACGGTATGCTAATGCAATTATTGTTGTGGTATGGAATATGCGAGAGTGTAAGGAGCTAAACCTATAGGATAAAAAGGATTGAAGTTTTTCGAACCATAGTTATTTTCTGAATTTTTGAGTTACTAACTTGGGTCTCGACACAAGCTATACCAGTGTGATAAATTTTGAAAACATTGCTGTTTTGTGTCGGGACCAAGAATCGGAAAATCAGCTATTTTCACTTGATTTCGCGGGTGAAAGTAAAATTATCTGAATTCGATAAACGTCATAATCTATTCATTGAATCTTTATGTGATTCGGTAGCTTTTCAACCTATAGGTTTAGCTCCTTTCACTCCTTACACCGGAATAACAATAGTTCATATACATATCACCACTTTAGTACATGTACATAAATAATATTTATCTAGAACAAATCGTAACAATGCATGTTGCTTTGATACCGTACCTCTCAAACATGTACGGTTACAAAAGTACACTATCATAGTTACATCTATCAATTATTTGTTCTATGACTCTTTTCCCACCAACCTTCTAGTAATCTCCGACAAATCCAATCTCAAATTCTGAAACGGTGGGCAATGGGGCAGCGACTGTAATTCCAGTTCGAAAAACACGGATCCCTTCATTATCAGAGCCATTCCAAATATACACGCAATACACAAAAACCGTCTCATCGGTGAGAATTGAATGGAGCACTTTAATGAGCAGATATACCGTTCGAATGATGCTCCGACGATGAGCAATGTTGATGCAGCTATCAGGACCTGATAAGGGGACTGATAAAGTGCAATGGAGCGAGGGAACGTACCTGACCAACAGTTGATACATATTTGATGTAATAGTGCCAGTAATTGTACAGTATCTCAACTTTGTAGTAGTCCCAAACAAGTGATGCCGGGAATATTAGCTGCAAAAACATTTGATACTCAGTCAATTACACGGTACACTTTTTTTGCATGTAACTCAATTACTCAAAATAATTTCATTCAAAAACAGCTGCATAAATGAATGTACTTTGATTTGATCTACTTTGTTCAGTAGAGCGCACTTACCATAAAGCATATTTCGACTAGAATATCCAGACAGGCGAGCACAAAGAGATAGAGGTAACTGGTGTTGAGGAAGGATAATTTGCGTAGGGAGAAGAGAAGGAATAGGTTTAGGATTATACCAATACAACAGACACCAGTACCAATACCAACTATCAATATCATTCGGAAGTCATCAGCTGATGGTGGGTCTTCTGCACATGTTCCGTTGATTTCAATCATCTGAAAACAAAATGCTCTTATTTTTTAGCAAAAAAAAGGAAAAGAAGAAAAATAAAACTAGATGGTCATAGAAAAAGCTACATCTATGGGTGTATGTTTTTTATGGAAAAAAAAACATATGGAAAAAGAGGAGTATTATGTACATGTACTAAGGGGGGTGGCAAAAAGAAAACGGGAAAAAAACAATAATAATATGAATATGAACTATGATTATTTCGGAGTGGAAGGAGAGGAAGGAACTAAACCTATAAGGTTAAAAAACTTCCGAATCACATAAAGATTCGATGAATAGATTATGACGTTTTATTGAGTTTCAGATGATGTGTTTTTCGAGATTTTTAGTTGATAACAATACCAATGCTCACATTTTTTCAATAAATATTTCTGCGTTCTTCAATAATATTTTGCAATACTTTTTCAACTGTTCAAATACTATCTTGGCAAATATTAGGGTATATCATAACACATTTGATACTCAGCCAACAGAAGAAACAACACATAGTCATCAATGTCCCCTGGAGGTTAACAGCTATTTAGTGGTCTACCGAGGATTTCAGGATGAAAACAATGTGTCAGTTTTTTTTGACATAATGGGTCATCTGGAATAACATCTACTAGTTTAGGTTTAGCTCCAGATCAGTGAGATTGAAGGAGGGACATGTTTCGGTTTAGCAAAGAACATTATATTAAAGGGACATGCGTAGGTTTAGAAACAGGAAATGAAATTGAAGGAATATACTTAGGTTTAGCAACATGCCATAATATTAATGGGACATATTTAGGTTTAGCTCCAGATCAGTGAGACTAAATGGACTTACTTAGGTTTAGGAATATGGAAGGAACCAAGAAGGAAAAGGACACAAAATGGGCACTTTTTGATTGAAGGAAGAGAAAAAGTGTTCAATAATTCACCGGAACAACATCATAAAACTCAATTTTGGCGCGCCGGCTCTTTTTGGAGCAATAGGGGAACTCTTTCGGAGCCAGAGAATATAAAGAATATCAATCGACAGAGTGATCCATCATATTGTCACTAGACTCTTGAGATTTCCAGCAGGAGTAGATCGAAAAACACTTTGCCGACTGAAAACGGAGCCCGACTGAAAATTCATAACCTCATTTTTCCTGTCCCGATTTATTTTGAGGAAAATTGAAAAAAGAATATATATAGACAAAAAAACACCACAATTGTATAAATATTTGCAGCGAAGAAGAAATGTTTGTTTTTTTTCCGTCTGAGCTTAAAGTCCATAATAGGCTCCGCCCACTTTTAGGGTGTTGGGCAAAAGGAGGAAATGAGTGAGTAAGATGGGGTCAGATGATATGAATTATTTAATTGTACGAATACTTGATTTTTGTCGAGTCAAGAGGGTGGGAAAAGGAAGTGGGTCTCGGCACGAAATATCGAAAAGTGAATAGTTTTCGTGGTGAGACCTCAAGTGGTCAAAGGACTTGTGGTTTGGTGGAGGAAGCTCAACTTTTTGTGCAATTCTAGATATCGGCTCAAAACCAGCAGGCTCATGAGTTTCATGGAAATTTTCAGACTTCCAGAAAATCCACTTGAACCTTAGAAGTTCACAGAAAACCTTAACTGATCAACTTCTCGATACTACCTGATTTTTTCGAGGTATTCTAGAAACTGAAAAAGTTAGAGTAAAAACTATAGATCTTTGCTACTGAACTCTTAACACAGATGACTTAACAATAAATGAATTTGAAGAAATATGACTGAAAGCAAACAATGTTCAGGTGATTCAGATGACTAGAAAACACGTAGTATGAGGAAGGAGCTAAACCTAAGTAAGAGAAAAGGATTTAATCCGAATACTTTACTAGTATAACGTTATCAAATTGAATATTTTTTGAATCCGCAAATAGTTAAGATTTTGAAAATCTTGGTAAACCGTAAACGGCTTCATAAAAATCGAACTTTCGTTGGAAAAAACCCTGATATCTCTTCATGAACATTTAATACAGTAACTCAAAACTGAAGAAAGTTAGCAAATTGCTTTAAAGGCGCATATCTCAAAAGGGCGTTTTGCTCCGTGAAACTCTTGCTGACTTGTTATGGCTCGATTTTTTTTTGTAGTCAATTTTTTTCAAAAAAAAAGTTTGATGAAAATTTGTGAACACCGTAACGACAAAATGCAGAATATAATCGAAGTGATGTGCTACACATATCAAATTGATGAAAAAGATATAGCCAGATCTAGTTGAAATGAAACAGTATACAATAATTGTTGTTAACACCACTACGAGAAATTACGGACTTTCAGAAAACTGGTAGATCAAAAAAGATGCAAAAGCAAAATGAACCTATTCAAATATTCATCGAAAAACCAAATGTCTGGCATTTAAGACAACTCCGCTGTAAAAACTCAACAATCAGTGAAGGACCATTTCACAATCCCCGATTTTATTCAGAATCGGTTTGAAACATGGCATAGTAGTATCGGAGGGGTCATGTGGTGCACCCACACAAGTTTCAAAAAAATTGCTCCGCTGCTCACGGAGCCGGAGCCAAAAAATGGGTTTTGAAAAAAGTTTTCCAAACACCGCGAAAAATTATATGTGTACGTTTTTCATACTGTAGAACACGAATTTCATATTTAGAATGTTCGAAACCGTGCCCTTCAATAGGCTGTAGTACTAAAAAAATCGATTTTTTTTGCTATTGTAAAAACGAGGTCATCCCATCGGTCGACACTAAAAAATTCGGATTCTACGCAAGATTTTACATATTAGACACATTTTTTATCAAAATCGGAGATGATAGTTTTCTGTTACATCAACTAATGTGAATGGCTTTTCGTCAAAGTTCGTGGCGAAAGTTCAACAACATTACAGTTGCCAACAAGATTACAATCGTATGTGACCCTGATGTGGCTGCAATGTTAGAAAAATTTAGTTTTCACGTTTTACTCATATCAATTCTAAAAATTTTATTATGTAGAAAATTTGAAAAATTAGTACAAAAGGGAAATATCATGATGCAATTGTTTTGGCTTGTTTTACGGCAGACTGTCCATTATTGTTTTTATTTGCATCTATAGGTTCATCTACTTCAGTGAGATCAAGATCATCCGGTGCAGTTCTATCAAAAATAGTATCAAGACTTTTCTGTAACTGTCCTCGAAGAACGATGTCAAGACTTGGGAATGCGGCGTCTTTGATATGGATGAGTTCAAAACCATTTACTTCCTCATCGTTTTCTTCGTCTGTTTCTTCAACATGTTTGCCCGATGATCGCTTAGCTTTTGGAGGTGCATCTTTACTTTTTGTTGTTTCTCTCGAAAAGAAACTACGTATCTGAGCCTCAGACAGACAATCTTGCGGTTTGAATTGTTTGGTTCCATCATTGTTTCTAGCTATCAACATAGCATGTGCAGCAGAGTCAGGATCGTATTTTTTACCTGTCAGCCCGTCGTTGAACAGTTTTTGGAGAAAGTTCTTGGCATCTTTTGAGAAGCTGACAATTTTAGTTATGAATCAGAAGACCAACTAAACACTTACTGTCCAGATGGCTGCTTTGACTTCAGTGCCCAACCCATCGGCAGACTCGGGCGATCGTCATATCGCGTCTTTTTCAGCTCTTCTATGCTGTCTTTGACATCATCATTCATCTCACATTTCAAAGATTCGATCTAATAAAAATATTTTTTTATTTCAACATCTAGAATCTCACCATGTTTCGAAATGATCTTATCGCCGTGTCCCGTAATGTTACTCGCTCTGCTGCAAATTTGTGCTTTCCGGCTTCGATGTGGGTGAGCAGATTCTGAAATAAAACACATTACATATTAACCGATTTGTGAATCACGTCGTAACGTCGGTACACAGCTGTGCAACCATGTACGGGACAATTGAACAATCCTTTCGAATTTTTCACTATTTTTTCGGAATCGAAGGTTCCGGTTGCACCAGATTGGTCATCCATTTCTTCAGTATCGGTCTCCTCCAAACATCTTCAAAAAATTGAGAGTTAAATTTAACGATAACAACTTACTTCGCCTGTTTTCTCTTTTTTTCTTTAGCGTCCCCTTTATAGTCGTAGTACCAAAACAATGACTCCTCATTTTTCATGATGCGCAAAGCTTCGGCAGCACTTTCTTTCTGAAAAAAAACAAATATGAAGTTTTTCCACAATGCTAACTTCATCTGCAAGGAATCCACCCTTTTGTTCAATCTTCAAAACTGCTCGGTTAGGTGTCAACGCATTTTCATTGATTTCGACTCCCTGGCCAATACTGTGGAACTGGTTCACGGTCAGGGTGTTTTTATGAACTTCAAAATTGTGAAGGCTATTGATATTTTCAATCTTCTTGTTTTTTTCTCCATTGATGCTTCGAATCACAGTAGCAACATAAACACTTGTACCTCTGATAGGATTTTTCTTTGTAAGAGCCGTGAAAAAGTTGTCTGGTGATTTTATATTATGTTTCGCGTCCACCCAAGAATGAATCTGTAAAATATGCATGTCACTAGTATGAGCAGGTCATTCGTTGTGTTAGAACTTAGGTCAGAATTCGTATATATGATTTACCTTTTTTTTGACTATACTAGCTACACGATCACAACTGCTCTTGCCATTTTGTGGCTCACTGAAAGTATAGTTTCTGATTTGGACCGATGAATGCTTTGCGATGCTGAATAGGGAGCCCATGGTGCGCGCACAATGATATGCTCCTGAAAATATCAAAGAAAACATATATCCAAATCTTTGCTCTTACCCGCATTATCAGAGCGCAATGTTACAGCATTCACTCCCATTTTTTTCAATTCTTCTAGACTATGTAGAATAATTGCCGTAACTGCCTCGCTATCCTGAATAAACCTGGATGTTCTTGAATTTTTTGCATGTAGCGTACCTGTAAATCTCCTGTCAACAAATGGACGAATGAATGTGTCACAAGTTTCATAGAAATATTGGCAACAGCGTGAGTAATGTGATACGACATTCCCCGTTTACCAAAGTATCCGCTCTGTGTTTCAATAAACTCCGTTGGCAGCAATTTTTGGGCAAAATCTAGAGTGATCAAAGCTTCTCCTTGTTGAAGACTTGCTATTGTTTGAGTTCTCTGGTCATCGGTGAATCTTGCACGCAAAACGTGTTTTTTCATCTCCGTTATCATGTGTACTGAATTGACCACTACAGCATGCTGTTCATCAAGTTTCTCCATAATCAATTTCAACGAGTCCGTTTCTGCGAATTGATGATTTGAACTTCTTCAAGAACATTTCTTACTATGAATGCTGTATTCCTCTGTAGCCTTCTTCAGAAACTCCTCGGACAACGTTTCAACATTTTCTAGAACCATTTTTCCCGCTTCACACCTCTCACATTTGTCGTTATGAGCATGGTCACATTTTCTCGCATGCTTTGAGTTTTTTGGATCACTCAACGCAAAAACTGGACAATGATCTGCGATTGAGGAGCTACTGTTTACGTGCCATCCGTAATCTGTCCTAATGTAGTGAACTGTTTCTTCAATCCTCTTTGTCAGCTGATTTTTCCGTATTTTATCAAGAAGTCCTGCTGTATTCCAGTCATGTAAAATATCAACCAGATTATCCAGTGCCTTTATGGAAATTATTATATACAGAAATGATCAGCATAACATACCTTCAACCCGTCGGCCATATAATAGTCTACACAACTAATGGCTTTCTGTTTGGTTGCAGAACAGGCTTTCAAAATTTTGAAATAAGTCGAGGCACTCATTTTCAAGTGCAGCTTTCCGGATTCCTATTCTCAAAATGAATAGATGTTTTGAGCAAGGAACCTTACCTCCAAAAAAGAAAAATACATTTGAACAATATCATTTTCTCCTTGTTTTCTAATCGTGTTAGGAAGTTCCATAATTGTGCCATCGCTCAGCTTCGTTTTTCTTATACCAAATGTATAAGCGCTCATGATGGTGTTGCTGGAAAACTTTTTTCTTGTGAATATCTAATCTAGTTCACCTGGTGATAAAACTGATGAATTCATTCACAGCAACAGGGTTATATCGCTCTCTGATGGCTATCTTCGATTCTTCAACATATGGTTGAAAACTCCTCGCTTTATCAAATACAAAATAAGTCAGTCCGGGAATATAGTGATGTAACTCTGTCAACGACACCCATTTTGCAGCAACGGAAAGAATACTATATCCGTGTAATTTATTTTCCGCGTTCAAGTACTCTTCTGCAATATGACTTAGTAGAACTCCATAGCTATCTTCTCTTTTCTGCATCCACGTAATGGAGCTCTCAGCGTTCAATGCAAGCTCTTTCAACTCTTCCTGCGAATCTGGAGCAACAATCGAGCACATTTTTTCGAAAAGGTGCCGAACCGACAAAGCTTTCTTGTACTTCGTAGACGAAGCCAATTCCTTGAAGCTCGAAGTAGTTTTCAACTGTAATTTTTTTTATATCTCATGGAACTTCTAGGACAGTTACTCTATCTTCACCAGAAGATTTAGCAAAATTGTAAAAATGTTCCTCCGTTTCTGTTTTTGCGATTGTTGAACCATGTCCTTTTGGTGGGACATAGATGGGATCATCGGAACTTGTGTCCATCGGTTCATCAGTCGGAGGAGCAGTTTGAGTTTTTTCTTGTGATAGTTCCATTTGTTCAACTTGCTGAGATGGTGACGGAAATTGAGGTCGAGAGCAGACATTTTCACTATCTCGTAGCATTTGAATAACTTTCTCTTTGTGTTTTGCACACAACGCTAAAAGAACAAAATAGATAAATAATTCGAAAATACGTACGGATTCCTGGGTGTAGTAGTATTCCTTGTTTTTCGAGAATGGTAGCAGCTTCCTTCAGTTCAAGCGCTCGGAAGTTATTACTAAAAATAGGAGCATTTTCACGTGTATGTAGGACACCGTCAACTCCATCAACAACTTCGGGCATTGTGCACAATGTCGTACTGTGTCCCTGAAAGTGTGAAAATAAAAGGTCGTAACATTGCATTCTTGAACACTTCATATAAACCTACATCGACTTTTTTGATGAGTTGATGATTATAATTGACTGAGCTCCATCTTGTAAACAATTCATCTTTATGATTTTGGCAAATTGGTTTGATAGACCATGTGTCATTGGTCTCCTTGTCTTCAAAATCGAGTGAACTGTAAAACACAGAAGGTAAAGGTATATTAGAAAAAAATACCATTCTCCAACACCGCGACACAAAATAAGTGACATCACATTTCTTGCTCCAAACAAGTCTCTTCCTCCGGAAATGTGCTCAGCAGTTTTTTCCAATCTGATAAAAAAAATAAACCATCATATGCCTTCAACTAACGTTTCCTGTTTTCCCTTGCAAACATGCTGAACTTCAGATATGTCTGGGCGAGCAACTTTTTCCAGTTTCGACGTATAGCCATGACCAAAGAAGCATTTGCTCTTGCTCTCACGCTGTAGAAAAACACTAACAAGTTATACAAAACGAACTTACTTTTGGTCTCAACGGGGCTGGAGCTACTAGAAAAGCTGTTGCAATTAAAATTATCCAACAGAATATACGCATATTTCAATAAAATCTTCTTGTGACACTCGGAAGATAGCAAATGCTGTGTTGAAAACCGAAAAACAAAATGAGAGAGCAGTGTTTTGTGAGATACCACTCTAACACATGCTCAAAAAAAAGCAAAAACAAGTGAACACAGAAAACGAAGAAAAAATTTGCAAAACATATCTACAACGGGAATACTTCCGCGGGGTTTTTTCTCATATGTAAAAAAAATAATAAATCACGATTTATACCACATTCAAGTTACGAACGGTTCTGATCTTGTTGGCAACTGTAATGTTGTTGAACTTTCGCCACGAACTTTGACGAAAAGCCATTCACATTAGTTGATGTAACAGAAAACTATCATCTCCGATTTTGATAAAAAATGTGTCTAATATGTAAAATCTTGCGTAGAATCCGAATTTTTTAGTGTCGACCGATGGGATGACCTCGTTTTTACAATAGCAAAAAAAATCGATTTTTTTAGTACTACAGCCTATTGAAGGGCACGGTTTCGAACATTCTAAATATGAAATTCGTGTTCTACAGTATGAAAAACGTACACATATAATTTTTCGCGGTGTTTGGAAAACTTTTTTCAAAACCCATTTTTTGGCTCCGGCTCCGTGAGCAGCGGAGCAATTTTTTTGAAACTTGTGTGGGTGCACCACATGACCCCTCCGATACTACTATGCCATGTTTCAAACCGATTCTGAATAAAATCGGGGATTGTGAAATCACTTTTCGAGTTTTTACAGCGGAGCTGTCTTAAATTATTTATCCTTTGCGCCACACATAACTATGTGTTTCAACCAATACCACAAAATGTCATGCGTAGGTTTCATGACACCGTGACGCAATATTACACACTACAGTATGGCAAAATATTCTATGGCTTTTATACCATTTTCCTTGGCAAATCTGGCCTGAATCATTAGGTATTTCCTGGTCAAAATCCTCTTATTTTGCCGCATCTACGACGTCAAAAAATGGAAAACAAAACAAAAATTGAAATAAAAACTTATCTAAATGAGGAAAATTGTCGTTCTTCAACTCATAATTTATTCAATTATTTATCGTGTTCTGCCTATTCTTAGAATATTCAAAAATTCCAAGTACAAAAAGTGGGCGGAGCCTAATATAATTCCATATAATTTTCAGATAGGTTGGCTGGAAATTCAATTTCTGAAGAATGGAGTGCAACAAAAAATGGGGCCAAATGGGAAGAAATTGAAGATTTTGTAAGATAATCGGCATTTTTCCACGCGTTGCAATTCTATGCGAGCATTCAAAATGAGGAAAAAATGATTGGAACAAAACACAGAAGTTGATTGAAATTGAGGGAGTGATTATTTGGGACAGCTGAATTATCAGCCAGCATTCCACACAAAAAGGTTTCTCCCCGGCCGGGAATTGAACCCGGGTCTCGCATGTGACAGACGCGGATACTCACCACTATACTACCGAGGACACGGTCGACGACTGGTTCAATGGTCGATGGGGTTCTAGGGCGCCAAGTGTAATTCGATTATGAGGCGATTCTCGAAAATGTGCAGGAGGGGAAATATTTTTTTTGGCGACCCATAACACAAAATGTTCAAAAAACTTTCATTTTCTCACTTTTTCATAGGCTAATAGACGCCAAAAATGGTTCGGAAAACAAGGGCGAGAACAAAAAACGAGAAAAACAACGTTTTTTGTTGGGAATTGAACTAGAAAATTTGTGATTTTCGACGTTTTAGACGGAAATAGTTAGCAAAATGCTTGTACTTTATCAAAAAGCTGATAGAAAACGCATTTTGCAACTAAAACAGCCAAATTCCTATGAATACATGATAAAAGTGGAAAGTGCCATCGCCCTCCAACTACCCCTTTAATACCACCAACTATTAGAAACGCGGAAAATGTGTCCTCGGTAGTATAGTGGTGAGTATCCGCGTCTGTCACATGCGAGACCCGGGTTCAATTCCCGGCCGGGGAGAAATGTTTTTGTCGAATGTTTTCCGCCTTCACCGATTTCTGGTCATATATCCGTTGATGAGCTCCGGTCTGAAGGAGGTGCAATCATCGTTTGTGGGTGGATATTTGCAGCCAAAAGGAATATTTGTAGTAAAGTTGTAGCAGAAGCAGAAAAAACTTCGTTTCTAAGAAAGTGAATCTCTTGAACAAAGTAATCCGTTTAGTCGTGTAGTTGTAATCTTTTGTCCTTCCTCAACTGAAAAAGGGGCGTGGCCTGCTCTTGGGGTAAACTCCACCTCCAAATTTTAAATTAGGTTTAGTCAGGAGGTCGACAACAACGCAAAACAATTTGAATTTGTTCGATAGAGCGAATTTGCGTCGTCGGATCACATGACTAATATATTGGGGTGGGGGAAGAATGGAGATGTAAATTGAATTATGGAAACAAATGAATGAATGTACTAGACACTTATTTGGTTGATTGAATCTTCTCGAAAAAAATGGACGAAGGGAAAGGCAACACAAAGTGGAATTTAGTCGGCAGATCTTTTTTTTTGGGTGGAAGACTTCCGTTAGTATTTGGGGAGGCAGGATATCCGATAAGGAACAACACACAACAATTGGAACCGAGAAGAAGAAAAGGGCAACGATTATGTGCACAACGAGCGAATGAAACATTTAGGCTTAGGTTTAGGTTTAAAGGTTGAACACGAGGGCGGACTTTTTCGAATGACAGTGGAGTTTGAAAAGGCAACTTCGTCAAAGAAGTAACTCTCGATCAAGTCTAGTTACAGCCAAAAACAAGATCCACTCTCTTTTTGAGTATATACCCATTCAAAGCCAATTCTCAGCAGTTTCAGAAAATTAAAAGTGCGGAAGTTGGGTCGAAAAATGAAGGTATTTATTGGATCTATTTATTTATTTTTAAAATATCAGAAAATATTTCTTCTTTAGGGTGTTACAAGTATTTGAAAATGTTGAATTTTTCAAATTTAGGTTTAGGTTTTGAGTTTAAACACGATAGCGCAATTAAAAAGCGCTCTACTGATAATCCAAATTTTGTCAGATAAGTTTCCTATCAAAAATCAGTATTGAAATGCAAACGCGCTCTACCGAACACTTTCAAATGCCAGAAAATATTCTGCACAAAAAAGAGTGAAGACCAAAAAATTGTGCTCCTTCTGACTCGATACATTTCTTCGATTCGCCTATTATATAAAATATAAACAATTTGTTGTTGGATGTGGGTGCGGGGACGATTGACTCAATATATACTATGCCTACATTTTGGGTCTCGACACAACTTGAGACCCATATCAGGCATATCAGGGCTCTTATAAACTGATATGATATGATCTATGAGACTATACATCTACAACTATTTCGATAAGACGTCAAAACAGCCAAATTATGGGGATTCTTGGTGTGTAATTATAGGGAAGTTTGATGATATCAGATCGGAGATGGAGCAAGTTTTTGTGATCTTCCAATTTCCGGTGTGGAATGGGAAATTGGTGGAAGGGCCTACTGTACCAGAATGAAACAAAAAAGAGCAAATAAGGAAGTGTATATGATTTCGGAAATGTGTGCCAAGTTTTACCAAACAAAACAAGCTTAACGACCTCCTCATATTCATTCAAAAATCGAACACAATGAGTGACTCAAGCACCACCCCCACTTTGTGTGCAAACCGATTATAAAAGTGTTTTTGTTGCAAAAGAAAAACTCACATTTGGATGACGATTCCTGTGAAAATTGAACAGCATCATTTGCATTGTTGCAGTGGAGGAGGGGAATCTGAAAATGACATAGGTCAAAAAACGGGAATGGAGATGGAGCAGGTGGAATATGAGTTGAGAGATGAATTAGTTAAGTTTGTTTTTTGACTGTTTCCAAGACAAAAGTTGAGATACATTGTAGGAGTGATGTTTGATTGATATGAGCAAAAGGCCGGTAGATCAGGTGGAAGAGCAGCAAGTTTGGTGCAAAAAATAAGTAGAGATAATGAGAAAGAAGAAGAAGCAGATTTTTTGACTTTTCAATCAGATGCTCTGACGACGGGTCAAACTGATGTTAGGATATAGTTCGATATGCTTATGTTTATATTTCTAGCAAGAATCTCAACTTGACAATTATTACGAAAGAACTATTCAAACCCACCAAAAACTAACTATGAAACTGAAATTTCATCCGAATCCGGTAAGTTGGACGAATGGTATGATACAAAAGTTATGATGAATTCATGTTTTTAGGTTTACGTCCATCTACTGACAAAGAATGAAGAGATACGAAGATCGTGAATATAGAGAGAAGCATGTATACATTTCAGGATCTCCTAGTAAATTTTTTATGAAGTTCGCAATTTGTATCGTTTCAAGAAAATTTCAGTCATCACTAGATAGTTGCTCGCATCACTTTTTCCCAACATTTCCACTACTGTGAATTTTTTTTGTGTTTTATAACCTTCATCAAATTTTTATTGGAGGTTGAAATTTCACTAGTTTGAGTATGACACCTCATGAAAGCCATACCAACTTTCGAAAAAATTCCAAAGCCTGGAACAAGCTTAACAAGAGATGGCTAATATAACTGCTCAAAAGCAATATATGAAACTGAAATTTTATTCGAAACCAGTTAGATAGGCGAATGGTATGAGAAAAAAGTGGTGACATTATTAGGTTTAAGCCCATTTATTGCTAAAAGATGAAGTACGTGAGAGTGATAAAAAATATCACTGAAATGGAGAGACGCAGACATATTATTTTTTAAAATATCAGCCCTTAAATTTCGAGCAAGTCTCATGAGACTACACTGATTACTCTGGATATTCACATACTAAACTAAAAGCGGCATGAAACGCCTCTAAAATACGAATATATCCTTCCATTTTTCTATTAATCATCATAAAAATGTACTCGAAAATGCTTGTATGATTATGATTAAATCATCTTATTTTAATAATATTTTTGCACCGAGTGGGAAGCAAAATCATTCATTTTCGAGTTGAAGCATCTCTGCGTCTCTCATTCTCGCACACTATTTCTCGCGGAATGTCAATTTCCAAACATAAACACGATATCAAGTTACCATTTTTGATAATATAGTGTCTGCGTCTCTGATTCCTCACACTCTCTCACCTACAGTAACCCAAAGCAAAGTAGAGACAAAAAAGAAGGAGACAATCTTTGAAGTCGAAAATCGGGGCGGGAGGATGTTTGTTTTTGAATAAATCATATTGGTCTTGTCGGACCACCTTGGAAACATGAGAAAGTGTGAATAGTCACATGTATAGCAGGTCATATTACATTTACAAATCATTCTTTTGACACCAATACATTGATATGCCATTTTGGAGAAGGAACTTCCATTTAGGTTTAGGTTTAGAGGTAGCATAGGTTTAACTCCGGTAGACTGGATAACCTTTAGGTTTAGGTTAAGAAGTAGGATAGGTTTATTTCTGGTGCAGCTAGACATGTGTTGAATTCTAGCTTAATTAACTTGGTGATATATCTAGATATAAGACTAATGATCAGAATACACTATTCCCAAATGCGACGAAATAGTGGGAGGAGCAAGAGACGCAGGCACAACTAGAATAGTTAGGTTTATCACCATTTGATGATATGACTATCATATGAAGGTTAGGTTTAAAAATAGTGGAGTTAAACCTAGAGAGTGTATATATCTAGAGACGCAGAAATATCCAAAAAGACAACAATATAGAAACTAACATGTTTGATGTTGGTATTCAGATGGGTCTTAGACATTCTAAAACGGGCCATGTATCACCTTAGGAACCCGCAACAAAAAAAAACGAAACACAAAATATTTCAAAACTTTTTTCTTCTGTTGCTTTTTCTTTTTGTCGGGGTCTCTTCTCACTAATTATCATTCGGATAATTGTTTTTCTTCTCCTGCCTCCTCCTTTTTTTGAACGCGAAAAAATGACAAGGTTTTTTGGGTGACCGATGACTAATATGGTTCGTTGGGTCTTGGCACGAAAAGGTGATGTGGGCGGGGAATGTTGAACTCTGATTGTTGTTGTCGGACGACGAACTAGTTGAACTAAAGACATCCTACTCTTATCATGTCCTTGAAACGGATATTATTCGCCCATTTCAAGCCGTTTGTGTCATAAGCATTTTATGAGCAATTTTTGTCGGACTTTTGTGGTGACACGCACAGATAGCTGATAGTGAACGTTCTACAATTTTTCGCGATGGCAATTATTGGAGAATAATGCCAAAATCACTCAAAAAACCATGAAGATCTATAGAAACAGCTTTTGTTTCCAAAATGTCCGTCAGTCTCTTAATTGAGTTTTTCTATGTTGATGATTTTCCAAAAGCCAACATTACAGCGAGTACTAGAATTTTAGCACCTAGTTTTTTGATACTGCGTATCGCCACGAAACGTTTTGAGATCTCAGAATAATAACCATAATAAAGTTCAGAAACAGGGTTTATCTATTTTTTAGTCAAGTTGTGGAATTCCAACGTTTCGCAAATTACTGGAAAAATAAATTATTCGCGATTTTTTAAAATTAGTTCTCTAACTTTTCATAATAATATGAATCTGGCAGTCGGTCGGATTATTTCCAAAGTCACTCCTCACCTAGTTTTTTTTAATATCATATCAGGAAGGTCTCACAAGGATCACAGCAATGATAGTGCATTTTTTTAAAACTATTTATTGAAACCGCGCTTTTCTACTAACATTTATGTGAGCAGAGTACACCCAAGATCAATGATGTGCTACTTTGTGTGCTCATTTTCTGTGCTTTTTAACATGCTCTTCACCATTTTAGCTTCAGACTAATGTTCTGGAAATTACAAAACTTACATCAACAAATCTTAGGGTTCAAGAAAATATACTTTTGAAGAAAGAAATACGATCAGTACATTGTAAACAAAATATTTTTGATAACTTGAAAGAAGAATAAAACAGTATTTTCTTGCAGTGAGGTCTTGGCACAAAAACCATAGATCCAAAAAAAGAGCAGGAATTCTCATAAAAGAATAACCAAAAAAAGTGATGTTATATGAGGGTATACTCCAGGAAATGGATAAAAAGAGAATGAGAGAAGGAGTAGTATTTATAAATATAATCTCTTTTCCTTATCACTCGCTGATCAGAAATAGTGGATAAGACACGTGTTTGATTTCTTGAGCTTAGTTATTCTTTGCTAATTAATAAATGAATACACTTTGCTCGGAAGAAGCCATGCTCCTTTGAATACTGTAGTGATAAATGGAGATCATAGGGAACTTCTTCCTTTTTTTCTGCACTTGCTCTAATTCCAACCGGATATCCGGATGAGTGTACCAACTGGTACATTATGAGCAAAAAAACTGACGTACATTCAACACATAGACATTTCTCAAATGCTTATTTATTTACAAAAAAGTAGAAATCATGTAGATCATAAATTTCAGTCCAACAATTAGTAGACATCAACCCGTTTTTCCTTTGTCGCACCCATTTCCAACTGATCCGGCCTATCCGCCTCAGGCATATTCTTATCATCATTATCAGTACCCAGTGATACGTGTTTATTGACATTCAGCTTATCCTTAACAATCCCCATATTATCCGCAAAACAGAATATTGCTTTACCTTCATAAAATGATGAACAACACTTGCACAAAATGCATCCCCTAGGACATTCAATGCTGTTCGGACTCGATCACTGAAAGGTGATAAGAAATGATAAGGAGGAGTGATAAGAAAGCTTACAGTAGCCAATCAACTGTGAAAAGTAGCGAGATATCAGTGACTGGTAATCCAACAGCTGATAATATGACAAACATTGATACTAAACCAGCGGGTACTGCGTTTAGGCCGATTGATGCAAATGTTGCAGTTACACTGAAAAGATAGAATGTGCTATGGAGCGCGGTTGATCATACCAAATAGTGATGATATCAGCCATTGATAATGTCACATTGTTAAGTTGCGCAATGAATATCACAGCAACCGCATCATACAAGGCGTTTCCATCCTGATAAATGATAGGATACTTATCACTAATAACAAAGCTGCTCACCATATTGATAGTGTTTCCCAGTGGCATTATAAATCCAGCAATACGATTATCAACATTTAAATTATTTTCAACACTATGAATGGCTTGGGGTAACGATGCTCCACTAAAAACAAACTTTATCAGATATCAGTTGTTATCAATACCTGGATGCTGTTCCGAGTGCCGTAACAAATGGTTGAACCATCCCCTTGGCTACACACAATGGGTTTTTCCTTGTCAATAAAAAGTAAATAATTGGAATTACGAATACGCAATGAATAAATAGACATAACAATACTGTTACTACATATCTGAAAATTATCTTTTATCAGTTGATAAGTGATAAGACACCTACAATGCCATGGTGCTAACCATCACTGATAGATCATCAATTTCCAGAATACTAGATGATATGAGACTGATAATTCCGATTGGTGCAAACCTGTGATATCCTCATTGATTTGCCTTATCACTTATCACTCACCACATCAGAATATCAATAAATCTCATCACCGCATTATCCAGAACAATAAAAAAGTCTACAACAATCTTGCCTTTCTCTCCAAGTTTGGATATGATTATTCCAAATCCGGTACAAAATACAATCAGTCCTATAATAATTTTATCACTTATCGCTACTTCCATCATCTTCAATTACCTAATATATTCGTTCCATTACTCATTTTCACAATCTTCTTGAATACCACTTCAGTTCCATTGGTGACCATATTCGGTCGAACAGTTACCATCTCAGTCTGACTTCGTTTCATTGTTGCTTCGATTATATTCTCGGGAAACATGTTTCTAAGTGTACCATGTTGGATTACGGTATCTACCGTAACCTACCGTATCAAATCCATAATCGAATCAAGTGCTGACAAATTTGTGTCTCCCATCTTTTCATTAAACATCTCCATCTTCACATTTGGATCGCCCGGGTGTATTATCGTCACTACAGTAACTCCAACAACACAGGCTACTGTTACAGTACCCATGTAGTACATTATGGCGATAACACCCATTCTACCGCTACCCTCTGCATCCATTTGACCAAGTGCTGATAAGAAAGTTATCAGTGATAAGGATATCAACAACTTACAAGATATCAATGAGGAGAATATCAGTGGTAGTATCATCAATTTGAGTACTTGCATGAATATTTCACCGGGAAACGAGACAAGTGACTGATACTCCTCTGATATGTCCTGTTGGCGGAGTATCAATCCAACTGATAAGCCAGTTATCACAGCTGTTAAGGTTAATAATAGCAAATGTTTCTCCTGCATACTTCTGGAACTCGAAACTTTTGATACAAAAAACCTGAAAATGTCACATTATGTAACAATACAACCTCCTCCTCATAAATTCAAGATGAGTCAAGTGTCAGAATTTACATAACCAGTCAAGAGTAGATTATTTATTTGTTCACAGAAAGTCCAAAAGAAAAATGATGTCAACTTTCACTTGATTCGATAATTGTGGATGTGAACAATACGGTTCGCGAGATTTTCAACCAAAGATCGAGAGATTATAACAAGTTCGTGTTGTTCCATTTCGATGACATAATTGGTTTTCGTTAGTCATATACTGTTTTCAAAATCAAAAAAACTGAAAGTAAAGGACAACATACATGATTTAGTAAGATGATCTCTGGTGCAGTATGTAAATTTACATTTTTAAAAACATCAATTGACGATCAAAATAAAGTCATAACATTGTAATGGTGTGAGAAGGAAGGAACTTAACCTAACATAGGGAAGGATCTATAAACGGGTCGCATCTAGGGTGAGAACTATAGCCTTTGAATATAAGGATGGAACTTAACCTATTCTATGAAAGGAAGGAATTTAACCTAACCTAAAGATAGAACTATATATGTCGATATATACCCTCGTCACCCGTGTCTCGCAAGTATTTTTTGATGAGAAAGATAACTTGTTCGAGGGTAGATGCTAATTCGATACCAAAAGATGGTAAAGATTATGAAGACAAATCGACCGAATCGAAATTTGATTTTTATTCGCTTCAAATCATCATAGTCAAAAATAAAACAAATAAATGTGTCGAACCGAATCCGCTCTCAATTTCATCAAAATATCCCCCACATAAAAATTGATCTCCCTACTTGTACACTATTTTCTAGAGTATCGTGACATAAATTTGCACTTGGTTTTTTGGTGATTCTTTTGAACAAATATACTCTGCTAATGTCAATTTCCTATTGTACTGATATCTGTTTTTACCATCAATTCAATATTTTTTGTCAACCTTGAAGATTGATCATTATTAAAAAGTGCTGTCAATCTGAAAGGACCAAATAGGAAAATAGTCGATTGTTCACAGTTGATTGCTCCCGTTTTTTGATGAAAAGATTGCCATGGTGATAGGAGTTTCTGATGAATATCAAAAAACTTTTTTAAAGAGCAAAAAATAGGATAGACGTTTTCATAAAAAATGAAAGCAACACCACCAAAACCAAACAAACTGAGCAAGGCCAGAAATACGTAGTGAAATCGGAGTACAGGAAACTATCAAGAATCTGAATAATAATAATAATGAGTCAGAAGATTATGATTCGTAAAAAACGTAATATTAACAAATAGTTTATTCTTCCGACAATTGTGAAAGCCTTGTCGATAAGGCGACATGAGCCCTGAGAGGCTCAATTATGGCTGATTTCAGTGAGTACGTCTTGACTGAATTGAAGACGATTGGCACGGATGGAGAGGGAATGTGATGATATTCGGCGAATGAGACCTGGAAAGTACAAGTGAAGTATCGAGGTAGTTTTACAGTTATTACGGTTTCGACGAATAAAAATATATGCTAAATATTCGATGAAGGACTAGTCGCAAACTTGAACACACTTTTCATTTGACCACATTTATATCTTTCCAAATCATTCAAATTCTTCTCTCAACATGTGTTTTCTGATCTACCATGTTAGTACGGTAGATCATAAACATTTCAGTCTATCACTAATTAACCAACTACAAAAAGAACCAACCCTTTTCTCCTTCGTCGCACCCATCTCCAACTGATCCGGTCTATCCGTCTCATCCACATTATTATCATCCTTATCATTTATATCAGTATCTAGTGATACATGTTTATTGATAAGCAGCTCATCCTGAACACAATCCTTGTATATTCTTCAAAACAAGATATTGTTATACCTTCATAAAGTGATGAACAATACTTGCACAATACGAATCACCTAGTACATTCAATGCTGTTCGGACTCGGTCACTGAAAGGTGATAAGAAGTGATAGCAAAGAATGATAAGGGTGATTACATCAGCCAGTCAACAGTGAACAGTAGAGGGATATCAGTGACTGGTAGTCCAACAGCTGATAATATGACAAACATTGATACTAAACCTGCGGGTACTGCATTTAAGCCGATTGATGCAAATGTTGCCGTCACACTGAAAAGATAGAATGTGCAGTGGAGCGCATTTTCTCTCACCATATGGTGATAATATCAGCCATTGATAAAGTGATATTGTTAAGTTGGGCGATGAATATTACAGCGACTGCTTCATAGAGAGCATTTCCATCCTGTCAACTGATATGATAACTATCACTAATGATAAGGCTACCTACCATATTGATAGTATTCCCCAGTGGCATTATGAAACCAGCAATTCGATTATCAACATTTAGATTGTTTTCAACACTATGAATTGCTTGGGGTAACGATGCTCCACTAAAATCAACTTTATCAATTATCAGTTGATATCAATACCTGGATGCTGTTCCAAGTGCAGTCACAAAGGGTTGAACCATCCCTTTGGCAACATTCAGCGGGTGCTTTCTTGTCAATAAAAAGTAAATAGTTGGTATTATCAAGACACAATGGATGAATAAACATATCATCACTGTTACCACATATCTGAAAGTCATATCTTATCAGTTATTGTGCGATACACTCCTTACAAAGCCATAGTAGTTATCATCACAGATAAATCGTCAATCTCCAGAATACTAGATGATATGAGACTGATAATTCCGATTGGTGCAAACCTAAAAACTATTATCAACAACTATCATTATAACTTATCACTTACCACATTAATATATCAATAAACCTCATAACAACTTTGTCCAAAACAATGAAAAAGTCAACCACAATCTTTCCCTTCTGTCCGAACTTTGATATGATTATTCCGAATCCAGTGCAAAACACTATCAGCCCTATAATCACTTTATCACTTATCAATTCTCTGAGTACTCGAAAACCTAATATATTAGTACCATCACTCAATTTTACCATCTTTTTCAACACAACTCCAGTTCCATTCTTGATCACATTTCGTCTCACCGCCACCATTTGTGTCTGACTTCGTTTCATTGTTGCTTCGATTATATTCTCGGGAAACATGTTTCTAAACATACTATTGTGGATTACTGTATCTATCGTAACCTACCGTATCAAATCCATGACCGAGTCAAGTGCCGTTAAATTTGGGTCACCCACTTCATCATTGAACAACTCCATCTTGACATTTGGATCTCCCGGGTGTATTATCGTCACTACAGTAACTCCAACAGCACATGCTATCGTTACCGTACTCATATAATACAGTACTGCAATTAGACCCATTTTACCACTACCCTCTGCATCCATTTGACCAAGTGCTGATAAGATAGTTATCACTGATAAGGATATCAACAACTTACAAGATATCAATGATGAAAATATCAGTGGTAGTATCATCAATTTGAGTACTTGCATGAATATTTCACCAGGAAACGAGACAAGCGACTGCGAATCTTCTGATATCTCAAACTGGCGGAGTATCAACCCTAGTGATAAGCCTGTTATCACAGCTGATAAGGTTAGTATAAGCAGATGTTTATCCTGCATACTTCTGGAAACTTGACTAAAGTTATTTTATCGAAAAGTTGTCAAAGTTTGTAACTATACACCCTCATAGATGTAACTGCCTCAAGTGACCGAATTTACATATGCCGACAAGTAGATTATTTATTCGACCACAGAAAGTTCAATGAGAAATAGAGTCAGTTTATTCTGTGCTTGATCAATCGATGAGTTTATTTGAATGTAAACAGTAAGATTTTAAACCAAAGATCACAGAAGGAGTTAAACCTAATGTGTATGAATATATGTTGATATTGACTTCTCACTTGTCACCATCACTACATTCTTCTTCCGACACAGTACTGCTTCACGAAAGTCTTTGATGAGAAAGATGGCAATGAGTGGATCAAGAGCGGGGTAGATACCAAGGAAGGCGCCAGTCTTGTTGGCGGCCACACCAAGTTCAATACCAAAGATGGGAAGGATTATGAAACAGACGGCTGGGATGTACATTGTGAAGTAGGGTAGGAGTGTCTGGAAATGGAATGGATGGATGGAGGTAAACCTATTTTCAAGTATCAATCCTGATCATTGCCCTCTTGTATCGTGAATCGTTTCGTGTGAGATTGATACTTTTGAAAAACTATAAAAATATTTTATACCTGAAACGCCAAGGTAACAAACAACTGTCGATTGAGTTCCCTTGTCCGTCTACTCATATATTGCCTTGCTCCTTTCAGCGATTTATATGTATAAAATGCACAAAATATGATGATACTAAAGCATATCAACATGATAGTGCAACATACACCAAATGCGAATAATTGATCAATATTCCAATGTCCATCACTATTCTTGTATAACATTGATATAAATGATGCTTCATGTGAGTTGATATGGAAGTATTCCATCATTACTTCACTGAAAATAGGTTTTGATATTTGACATACCAACTGTTCTTCTTACTAATACAACTGCTCAGTGTTCTCCTTTGGTGACATGAATATCGAGACATTGGCATACCAGATGATAAATATGACAAAGGATGGTATTAGGGTGATTATGATAGAGTTTCCATTGAAGATTGATAAGCGATTAGGTCTGCTATATCTACTGATACTTCAAGATATAGATATGTTAGGTTTACCTACAAACCGCAATGTAACGGTAGACAAATTGAAGGGCGAGAAGGGCGATACATAGGGCAAAGCACCCACAATATATTCCAGTCAATGGTATTCCAATCCATCGTATTTTCGTGAGATATTGATTGTTCATGCAGACAATCAGTGATCTACCTTTGCAAAACATCACCTAAAGTTTACTAGGGTCCCGCCACGAAAAAGTATTTGATCTACCGGAAATGTCAACACCTCAATTAAGGCGTATATCATGGCATAGATGGAAAACACTGACATCAACACTTTATATCTTCCGAAGGTGTTGGCAGCTTTTCTATGAACCAGGTACAGTAGGACGGCATTGGTCAGTTGGGATCCGATAAATCCAGAGATTTGAAATATTTCGATAGACTTGTCCATTCTGACAAAACTATAGGTTTAGTTCCTGCATTTTATGCTTCAGACAATTAGGATGGTATTGAAATGCAACAAAACACGGCAAGCAAAAAACATGTTTACTCGGAATTTATTGAACACTTGAGCTGCCTACAAACAACACAAATCACAGAAATGGACCGGTTGATATTGTGTCATCACCTGGCTGGGTATATAAGCAGGTCTTATCAGCAACTATCATATCACCATGACATCAACCACAATCATCCTTCTCTGCTCATTGTTGTCCATTGCAACAGCTCAATTCCTCCTCGGTCCATGTTTCGGTAGTGGGTGTGGTTGCACCAGTCCACCATGTGGACCATGTTGGGGAAGTGGTTGCAACAACAACAATCCCATTGTTATAACAACATCAAACAACAATAATTGTTATGGTCCAGGATGTGGGTGCAACTCACCACCATGTGGTCCATGCTGGGGAAGCGGCTGCAACAATAATGGTCCGATTGTCATAACAACCTCTAATGGTTGCTCAAATAATTGTGTCTATGGACAATCTCCATGTTGTTCCGGCAACAGTAAGTAGATATTGTTGAATATGATTGCCAATATTGTTCAGACTTCTCATGTTGTGGTGGTGGATACTTCCGCAGACGGATCTTTAGCAAGAGACATACTCCAGACGAGTCGACAACAACGAAACCATAATAATTACTGTTTCACCGTCATGTTTGTATATTTGAGTATAAAGATTGCATAATTTCAATCTTAAAAATTCCTTCGACATAAATAAATACTAGGAATGAACCAAGGCTAATGCAGATATTGGAACATTTTTTGACGAGTGAAATATGTAATCGTTAACATTACTGATAATAACTTTAACAGAAAAAAGGTAAACATGATAGAAATACTTGACAAACTTGAAAAAACATAGACAAATAAAAATTTAATAAATAGGACTTCGTAATTCCCCACTAAGTCATCAATAGAACACATGTGTTGCACAGAGGAGCTTCTTCTCGTGTTGATATGAAATGAGTTATGCATTGAGTGGCATTGCAGCAGCTGCAACTGAAGCAGCAATCAATGTCTGCATGAATATTGTCTTGTTGTCCGACTCCTTGTACCATTCGTAGAATTGGATCATTGTACCACCAGCTCCGAGGACAAGGATCTACAAGTAATATTTTGGAAAAAGGTATAAATACAAAACATACCGAGTTGACAAATGCCGCCTTTTGTTCGTCGCTCATCTTGCGGGCAAGTTGGGACACATTCTGAAAAAAACAGTTTGATTGAGACTCATTGGATAAGTTCAAACCTTATAATTATCAACTGTAACATATCCAATAACACCACCAACTGTCCCACCAATTAGTGCACCAAGTGGTCCACCGACTACACCACCAATTCCTGCACCACTTGCTGCCCATGCTGCTTGTTGTCCAGCACTGAATACCATTTTTCGAAAGTCCTACAAAACATTTTTCGTGGTGAGATATTTCATAATCAGTTACCGTGTTTTTTTGAGCATAATCGATGATGACAGTGAAGCATTCGTTGTTGGGAAGAAGAGCCATTTCTTGAGATAGATTGTGAGCCATACTTACAATTGGAAGTGTTTATATATTGATTTTTAACTTTAGCAATAAACAAATAATCCCTGAGCAATATGACTCGAAATGATACTGATAAGGTGTTTGTTTCAAGAAATAGTATTGGCGAGAGAAACTGACAAATGGTTTTTAGTTGTTGTGTGTCATCTTTTCCGATAATTTGGACGAGGAAGAAGTTATCGTCATAAAAATTGAGACAGTCTGTATTGGAAGAAATTTTAAAAAAACTAATTTAACATTATTGAATTATTGGTGGGCTTTTTTGTTTACGCCTTTGCACACCCGCAGAACTTTTTTCTTTTCTTCATAAATAGGAGAAAATATTGAAAAATAAAGTTTGCATAATTCGAAATCACTTTATTTTCCAGACAAATAAATAATTGCCACATAAAATGAACCAAAAAAATTGTAGATGTTGGAAATTTTTCAATGAATGGATCAGACAAAAACCTAAATTTAAGTTGATGTAATCCATGTTTGAATTTCCTGAGTTTCCATAAATAAGTTATGCCTTGAGTGGCATTGCAGAAGCTGCAACTGAAGCAGCAACCAATGTTTGCATGAATATTGTCTTGTTGTCCGACTCTTTATACCACTCGTAGAATTGGATGATAGTACCACCAGCTCCGAGGACAAGGATCTGGATCAAAAAACTCTTTGGATACAGCATGAAGCAAATAACATACCGAGTTGATAAATGCGGCCTTTTGTTCGTCGCTCATTTTGCCGGCAAGTTGGAACACATTCTGAGAAAATTGATTTATTGAGACATTAAATAATCTCAAACCTTATAATTATCAACTCTAAAATAGCCAATAACACCACCACGTCATGTAGGGTAGGGAATAGGCCGTTCTGATAAGGGATCACGCTGAGTCTGCAAATGCGCGCTATCTCACCGCTTTTGGCAACTTGCCAAGCTTTTGTGACCGCTCCGCGTTTCACTTGCGTCGCGGTCGCCAAATTTAAATGGATTTCGCAATATCAACGAAAGTTAAAGTCAAATTTCCAGCGTTTTTGGAGAGAAAATAAAATTTTCGTTATCAATTCGTGAAACTAACGACTATAGCAGTAAAATAAAACAAGATTTGTAATTATTTTCGTTAAATTGGCGGAGTTCGGCCTGATTTTTCACTTTTCGTTCAAAATCGATTTTCGAAGTGTTACATCCAAATTCCTATGAGTATAATATTCCTCGTACACTAGAGTTTTAGTTATTCACATTTAATTAACGAAATTCCATTCAATTTCATGGAATTTAATAAATAAACTTTGAATCGATGCGCAGCCAATCAGCGCTGTAGGCGTGTGGGCGGAGTCTACGATCTTTTTTTGGTACAAAAAATCAGGACGTGACCACCAACCGTCCCACCAATTAGTGCACCAAGTGGTCCACCAACTACACCACCAACTCCTGCACCACTTGCTGCCCACGCTGCTTGTTGTCCAGCACCCAATACCATTTTTCGAAAGTCCTACACTTCGTTTTTTTGGCACATATTAATTCACTTACTGTGTTTTTCTGAGCATAATCGATGATGACAGTGAAGCATTCGTTGTTGGCAAGAAGCAACATTTGTTGAGTCGGACCGTTAGCCATACTGACAATTGGGAATGTTTATATTATTTATTTTACAAATAGCAACAAAAAAATCATTCCTTGGAAGTGCCAAGAATTTCGTTCAAGATACAAGATATAAGAAATCAATTATGGTGTATCGATGTGACCGCGGAAGACAATGTCGAGCGTACGGTGAGTCTCCGCCCACATCTCGCAGTAGAGCGCGCTTGCACTTGACTATCATCGTCCTGCAAGAATGCAAAGCTGGGGATCTCGTGTAAAATCTGAGTGATGTATTGGATTCAAAAAATACCACAATCAAAAACGTTTTCTTTTGCTCGTATGTCATGGTTCTGGCTTGTTGAAATATACCCTTAAAGTTTAACAACATAGAAATTTTTTATATAACTTTCATATTTTAGTTTGACAGTTCGTGATGAAACTGTTTATTTCTTACATTTTACCAATAACAAAAAAATAGTCCGTGATCGATATGACTAAAAATGATACTGATAAGGTGTTGCTTCAAAGAAATAGTATACGCGAGAGACACCGGCATTTAGTTTTTGTGTGTTCTTTGGCATCATCTCTGATAATAGGTAATTGCGTTAGACGGTGTTGAAATAAACAAATAATTCAATATTTTCACTGGTTACTAGCTGGTATACTCATTGATTTTATTATATATCCTTCTTGAAAATACATTTTATCGTATACCAGCGTTTCCCTAACAATATACAGAAATGACTGAAAAGTCATTCTTGTAACATTTATTTTTTGGTGAAAAATCAGAAACAATTCATTTAACATAGATTTAAGAAATTAATCCTATTCCGTCAAAAAGAGCGTTTCAGATAACAAGCTGATAAACTTGGCAATGTGAGCTGCATCCGTATACCAAGCGACGAAATCAGCAAAAGTGTATAAGGATAGGTGAGCGAGCTGAAATAAAATGTGGGTTACGAATCAGATATAAAACTAAACATACCGTTTTTAAAACCGCCCACTTTTTATCATCAGACGCTAGTTTAGCTTCTCGAAAGATGTTAGATTTTCCACCACGACGTATATCAACCCCACTTCCAGCATAAAGCACTTCCTGATTCTAAAGTGAATTTTTTCGTGCTAAGAATATTTAAAAGGAATGAAATACCGTCTTCTTTTTAGCATGTTTGATAATCGCATCAAAAAACTCGAGCCCGCTTACTTCGTTGTAGATCATTTTGTTGTAGATTGCTTTGCCGAAAATGCTGAATGAATGTGTAAGAATCACTAGTACCGTATTTCCTCGAATTGAACGGCACTGCAAGCACTGCCGGAGAATAATCATATCTCGGAATATAGTATAGCTATCGAAAAGTTGTCAACTGCAAACTTGTAGAGAAAGTTATGATCTACAAATTTGCAGTTGACTATATTTGCATAGCTTGTCTAGATTCCGAGATATGATCATTCTCCTGTAGCGTTTGCAGTGCCGTTCTATTCGAGGAAATACGGTAATTATGCTATGTTGACGTTATGACGGGAGAAATGTTATGAATATAATTGTTGAAATATAGATGCAATTCAAAATTTTCTATCTTCATAGGCAAAAAATGATCAAAAGCAATAAATCCAATGGGAAAGAATGAAGAAGAAAGCAATTTCTGAAACAAAATCATGTGTTGAGAGCGACACCTCGCTGATATGACTATGGACATACTGATAGTAGGCCCTGTTTATAAAGGGTTTTATCATTAGCACCAAAAGAAAAAAGTCCCGGCGCCATTTTCCGAGCATAATTTGATGATAACGTTTTGTCCGAAAATTTTTGAAACCGCAGAAGCTGAAGAGCACAAATGTTCACCATAAAATGGTAGATAGGAAAGCATGCAACAGAAGATAAGACCATGTAGGTAAAACATTTGAAAATAATTTTCGCATTTCAAACCACTTTTTTCACATAAATAAATGGCTGCCACCTAAAATGAACCGGCATTTGTAGATGTTGGAAATGTTTCAATAAATGGACCAGCACTGCCAACAACCAAAATTTAAGTTGATGTTATCCATTTTTGAATTTCCGAGTGCATAAACAGCTGCAACTGAAGCAATAACCAATGTTTGCATGATGATTGTCTTGTTGTCTGACTCTCGTAGAATTGTCCGAATGTACCACCAGCTCCGAAGACAAGGAAAACTTCTTTGGATACAATCTCTAGACAAGGAACAAACCGAGTTGACAAACGCTGCCTTTTGTATGTCGCTCGTCTTGCTGGCAAGTTGGAAAACGTTCTGAAACAAAATTGATATTTCTATTCCATAGTATAACTACTATATATTATAATTATCAGCTCTAACATAGTTAATAATATCACCAACCGCCCCACCAATTAGTGCACCAAGTGGTCCACCAACTACACCACCAACTACACCACCAATTCCTGTACCAGCAAAGGTCCATGCAGCTTGTTGTCCAGCACCAAATATTGACATTTTTTAGTTTGACTGATGTGAGTGCTGACAGATGAAGCTCTTCATTAATTGTATTTTACCAAAAGCAGCAAAAAATAATCCCGGAGAACTCGAAAAATTGATAAGGTGTTTGTTTCAAGAAATACAATGTATAAGCGAGAGACACTGACATTTAGTTTTCATGTGTTGTTTGGCATCATTTCCGATAATAGGCAAGGAAGAGATTATCGTCATAAGAAATTGAGGTAGGAGGTGTTGAAATAAATTCAATACTTTTACTGGTTACTAGCTGATATACTTATTGATTTTAATATATTTCATTCTTGAGAAAACAGGGCACAGCATACTAGCGTTTCCCTGACACTACAGAAATGAATGAAAAACCCTGCTTGCATTTCTTTCAGTTAAAAATTGGAAAATTTTCATTCAAGATACATTAATATCAGAAATCAATTATGTTGTATCGATGAGACCGCGGAAGTTAACATCTGTATAAACATGGGCCTGTTGCCCAATTCCTCGTACCACATGCGAAACTGATCCCGGGAAGCGACGCCTGTTTGAAATTCAAGCTGGAAGAAAATGTGATATACGGATTCGATTCAAAAATATACCACAATCAAAAAAGTTTTCTTTTGCTCGTTGGTCATGCTTCTAGCTTGTTGGAAGATACCCTGAAAGTTTAACAACATGGAAATGTTTATATAACTGAATAGTGTACCTGATAATCATCAGCCGTTAAATAGGCAGCGTAAATACCAATCGCCAATCCAACAGCGGCACCAATAAATTCACCAACAATCCAACCAATGATTATACATGCGATCGCCCATCTTGTTTGTCTGTTCGCATCTCGATAAGTAACCTCCATATCCTTCAAAATGTTTCATATTGAGCTATTTTGAAGGAATAAAGTACCATGTACTTTTCAGCAAGATTAACAATGGCATCAAAAGTTTTGTTGACATTTTCGGATGACATTTCGATGAGGTTTACTTCCAGTACGTTGACTATAAAAGCTTTGAACGAACGTGTTGAAATCCAAGGTTTCTAAAATTTGTGAATTATAAAAATATAAAGGGAAATCAGGAAACGAGAAAAAACAGCACAGAAACTGGAAAAAGTCTACCAAAAAACCAGTACAAAACAACGAGTACATATAAACCAAAATGATAATAGTTTTCAAAAGCAAATGCCTCGCTTAGAACACGACAGTTCTTGTGCTCTTTGTCTCTATCATTATGTTTGTGTGTGCCATTTTGCTCAAAAAAGCGTTTCTATGACTCAAAATATTTCAGTACACAGTTTAATTTCTCGTATCATATTTCAATAATTTCCTATTTTCCAGTATATATTATTTTCCTTTTTTAGGTTCTTAATATGAACTTGCTTTGAGGAAATTGTCAATCCTAGCTTTTGCAACTCTTGCTTTTGATAAGCTGATAAAATTATCGATGTTCAATTAAAACACTGAAGCCCCAATACATCTAGTTCCCCGCTCCCAAAATAGTTTCCTTGCACATAAAAAAGGTAGCCAAATGCCGCGAAACATCAGTTATCATTCTCCTCCATAATTTCAATCAAAGACCATCATATCATATCACAAAACGTGTCCCCCACCATGTGCTTCTCCTCCAAACTCTTGCTTCTTCTTCTTATCATTCGGTTTGTTTCCATTCCATCAAAATGCATCCGTTTCTCTCCACCATATTCCTACTGTTTCTAGTGTTTTCTGGTAAGCCTAAACCTAATCCTAACCTAGTCCATCTTCCTTCCTTTCAGGTTCATCGGCATCCAGTTCGACTGATTGTCAGGAGTGTAAGACAATCGTTGATTTGCTTCAATTGGAATGGGGAGAGAAGAAGACGGAGGATTGTTTTGTTGAAATCGCACTATTCATTTGTGAGAATTTCCATATTGAGGATAATGATGTCTGCAATTATATCATTTCCGATTTCTCGGTAGGTCAAAAAATTTTGGCTGAAAAAATGAGTGGTATTCCAGGATGAGTTTATGTATGTGATCAAGGAGATATTAGTGACACCACATCAGATTTGCGGTCTTTTGATGAAAAATGGTATGTTGCTTTGATTCGGCTGACACTGAGTATTAAACGAGTACGCAGTCAAATATTGATACTTCCAGATTGCGGTGAGTTCGACAATCCGCTCGAAAAAACATGGAACATGACCATCCCTGGCGGTCAACCCGCATTTGTCCCACAACAAATCGTACAGGTACAGTACACCTAGAGTATCCCATCCTACAGCACCCCAATTCCAGCCAGGCAGCCCAACACTCCGTGCTCTTCATCTGACTGATCTACATGTTGATATGTTCTATACAGTAGGATTGGAGGCTGATTGTGCAACACCGCAATGTTGTCGACCACAAGATATGAATGTGGTATGTGATAATACTACACTATTCTAGTGCTACCGGAGAAGTTTTTATGGGTTTTGTGTTTGATAATAGTTTGATGATTTCTGATTGATGTTTGATGGGAAATTGTGTAGTTTGGGGTTAGGAAGAAATTATAGTTTGTGAGACGTTTTTGGGCTGAAAAATGGAGAATTGAAGAGAGAGAGTGTAGAGATCAGAGAGACGCAGACATCATGAATGACGGAGATGTAGCAACATTAGGCCAGACCATGAAAGTAAAATATATCTAAGTTCTGTGAAACAGTTTTTTGGTGTGACCACTTTCACGCGAAGTAGCAGAATTTTAGAAACAACCTAAAGACTGAGTATTAAACGTATTTTGGCATTTAATACTCAGCCAACTTCCAGGAGATTGTCATTCCTGGAAGTCAAGCCGTCAAACAACCAGCCGGTCCATGGGGTAATGTTGGTAACTGTGATACCCCGTACTGGCTCCTTACCAACATGCTCGACCACATTCAAAAAACAGCCGGGCCACTTGATTATGTGATGGTGTCTGGTGACTTGGTGTCACATACTGTATGGGCATACACACCCGAAACACACTCGTTTATGGTGAAGAACTTATCTGACACCGTTCGATCGTACTTCCCAACTACACCAGTCTATTTTGCCGTTGGAAATCATGAAGGAGTGCCGATTGATAAGTTGGTGATATGTTAAGAATAGAGTTATGAAATAAGAATAGTTCAGTTTGGCACCACACTTCACACCAAAGAAGTATCATATGGATTGGTTGTATAACACAATGTCCGATTCATGGAAGGGATGGGTGCCTGAGGATCAGCAGAAGACTTTGAAATAGTTTGGTTACTCTGAATATTATCTGAAAAAATACCAACTTTTGCAGCAATGGTTGTTATATGAAGAAGATCTACGATGGTCTTCGTCTCATTTCCTTGAATAATGTCTATGGAGATAGAATGAACTTGTAAGTCAGTTGACTGGGTATAAAATGACTTGAACCTAAATCCAGCTGGTTATACATCAATCAAACCGACCCGGATGGCACCCTTGACTGGCTCAACACTCAACTCCTCGATGCTGAAGCAAGTGGTGACAAAGTGCATATTGTTGCTCACATTCCTGGATCAGATGGTGAAGCACTCGAAGGATATGCATTCAATTACTATAAAATCATCAATCGATTTGCTAATATTGTTGTTGGTCAATTCTTCGGACATACACACTCTGAACAATTCTATATGATGTATGCTGATCCATTCGATCATACTTCTACACCAACAAAGTGAGTGTTGGCTGAGTATTAAATGTATATAGAATGCTTCAGTGTGATCTACTCTGCACCATCAGTCACACCATATTCGGATTATTTCCCGGCTTATAGAATTTACACAATTGATGGACAACATCCGAAATCGACTTATGTATGTTGTTAAAGACATAAAAATTGAGAATAGCAAAAATTTCAGCAAGTAATTGACTACGAGGAATGGTTCTTTAACCTAACTTCAAACAATGCAAACCCAGACCATGTTATGTGGGAACAATTGTATAAATCTGCCAATTTGGAATATGGTATGACTCAAAAAAACGAGTACAAATGCGGAAAAGATGGTATTTTTTAGGTTTGAAGGGTCAAATTCCCACCGAATACAATCAGATGATCGAAAGAATGAAGACAGATGATGCGCTATTCCAAAGATATTACTTGTAAATTATAAAACTTTAGGGAAAAATGACAAAGAACAATTTCAGGAACCACAGTCGTCGTTCAATTTACGACGGTCGAGGTCCATGTAACACACAACAATGTAAAAACGGATATTTGTGTGATGCCCGTCAATTCCATCAAACTGAGAAACTTTGTGATGATTTGAAATCATGTAAACGGCAAAATATAGATGTTTTGAGAATTATTTATTGATTTTCAGCCGGAATTGTGAAGCCACAAGAGAAAACCAAGAGGCCGTACTCAGAACGATTCCGTCAGTCAAATGAAAAACGACGAGGAAAGGACGAATGTAAAATTTAATTATTTTCGGGTTTTTATTCAATAAAATATGTTTTAAATTCATAAATCCTCTCTTTTTTCAAGTTTATATTGGCCAAAAAACATCAAAGGAAAAAGCCGCCACTTGTTGATGGTGCAAACGCGCGCCATCGTAATGAGTGCGGGAAACTTTACGATTCAAATTTATTTCAATTGTTTTTTAATTTTTAACACTTTAATTTGCTATAATTTTAGGTTTTACCTATCATTATGGCAAAATATGATGTACTACAAGGGTATTATGCGGTTCACGATGAGTTGGGATCAGGAGGTTTGTTTTTCAAGCGATTTCGATTAACCTTTTAAAAAACAATATTTTAGGGTTTGGAAAAGTAAGATTAGCCACGCATTTGCTAACGAATCAGAAAGTTGCCATCAAAATTATAGACAAAAAACAATTGGGAGTGAGTTATACATTTTTATATTAAAAACAATGAGTTGTTGCAGCATGATTTACCGAGAGTCAAAACCGAAATGGATGCACTTCGGGATTTGTCACACCAAAATATTTGTCGACTATATCATTATATAGAAACAGAAGATACGTTTTTCATTGTTATGGAGGTAATCAATAATTCATTTTCATTCAAAAATAACGTTTTGCAGTACTGCAGTGGAGGTGAAATGTTCGATTACATTGTTCGGAAAGAGCGGTTAGAAGAGTCGGAAGCTCGTCACTTTTTCCGTCAACTAGTCAGCGCAATCGCTTTCGTTCATTCACAAGGATACGCACATCGTGATTTGAAACCGGAGAACTTACTGCTCACTGAAGATCTTCATCTCAAACTCATCGATTTCGGATTATGCGCAAAAACCGAGAAGGGACATATCGATAAGCACAATTTGGATACATGTTGCGGGTCTCCAGCGTACGCAGCACCTGAATTGATTCAAGGATTGCCATATAAGGGAAATGAGGCGGATGTGTGGTCGATGGGCATTCTGCTGTATACACTTCTAGTCGGTGCATTGCCATTTGAAGATGATAATATGCAATATATGTATAGAAAAATACAGGTATATCAGGAGGTAACATACTAACATTTGGGACCTTTTCTTCATCCTCTCATTTCATTAAATTATTCCAGACCGGATCCTACTACGAGCCTGACTTCTTGTCACCACTCAGCAAACAACTACTCCGTTCAATGCTTCAAGTTCAACCGGAAAAACGGATAACTGTCAAGAGATTGTTGGAACACGATTGGCTCAATCACAAATATAGTCAACCAATCAAATGGAATACTATTTATGATGTAAGTCACTTTTAAGCTGAGTTTATTCAAGTCATTATTTTTTCAGAAGAACTTCATCGATCGAGATGTTGCTCGAGTAATGGCTCGTTACTACGGTGTTGATACGACTGATAAGATGATCGAGAGAATCAAATTGTGGAAATTTGACTATATGACAGCTACTTATTACTCGTTATTGCATCGGAAGAGAATTGGAGCGGAGATTGTGTTGCCGATGACCAGGAATCATTTGAATAAGGCGCCACAGGTACGAATTATTTGTTTTTTCAATTTTTATTCATTTTAGTTTTTACGTTTCACGAAAATACTAAAATGAATAAAAATTGAAATGAAACAATCGCTTCATACCAAAATAACAAAACAATATTTAGAATGTGCAAAACATCTTGTGTTCCCCAACAATTCACGCATCACTCGACAACAATTTGGATAAGTCTGGTCTCGATGAAGATGAATCAACAGATCCATCGAGCGAGTCGTCCGCTGGTGAATTGTCATCAATGCATTCGAAGAAGGAAATAAGCTCGTCGTCATCTGATGAATCTTCACGATTCTTGAAGCCGCTCTCACCAGAACGAGACAAGAAGATGTCATATGTAAATGCGATGTTGACGATGCCAAGTCAGTTTACTGGAAGATCTCCAGTCACGCATCGAGCGAATGCTTCGCCATTCAGTGGTAAGTCTTTATAAGTTTCTTCGATTTTCATTTGACTTGATTTCAGGTAGAAAAGAACCAGAATCAGGGCCGAGTACTCCGTCAAGAGGTGTTGCATTCTCATCGAAGGTATTCTTATTGTCTTCAAATCTAGTAATGTGAATAGTTTTCTCAGGAACCTGAAAAGGAAAACCAAAAAAGTACATCTGGCAGCTATAACTATCGTGTTGGTGCGGCGACTTGTAAAATTCGCGGTCCACTCAAAATTCATCAATTCGGTTAGTCGAATCCACAATTTACTCATCAATAATATATAATTCAGATGATGGAACTCGCCGAAGTGTGTACACTACACCGAATCGTCCAGCTCTTCGTGGCCTTTTCAGTCCGGTCAATCCGGAATCGCATCATCCACGACAAAGAGCCGCTTCTTCTGAAAGGCCGTCAAGTGGCATATCGAGTGGATCACCAATATCGATTGGAAGTGGAGCAAGTGGGGATCTCGATGGTCGAACACCTCGAAGCCGCACCAAAACGCCACGTCTTCCGCAACGAGTGTTCACATCATTGGAACGGAAGAAGGAGAAGTTGATTACATTGTTGACGCCTAGGAAGATGCAGAGGGATTCGCCACAAGTTCTGAAGGATGTCAAGGTATTTTAGGATTACAATATAGTTTTGAACCTAACAATTTCTAGCATATGGTAAATGTATCTATGACAGCATCACACTGTCCGGATACTGTTCGTGATGAACTCATCAAGGTTTTTGAACAAGAAAGAATTCAATATGAGATTCATGGGTATGACTATTTTTCTTTATTTGAATAAAATGAGTATATTTTCAGTTGGAAACTTCTCGCAACGAAGGAAAGTGTTCATGGATGGATGACGGTCGAGTTGGAAGTTGTCAAACTTCAAATATGCGATACCGTAAGTTATTTTTATTAAAAATCAATAACAAAGTTTCATTTTCAGATTGGAATTCGTCGTAAACGTCTGAAGGGTGATGCATTCCTCTACAAGCGAGTCTGCGAGAGAATTCTCCAAATCGGCCGATTCTAAAACAACGTAAAAATTGAATTTATTATTATTTTTTTCTTCCTTTCATAATTAGTTGATTGACATAATATTTCGTAACATAAATATCAAATAGATTCGCATAAAAATGTGCTATTTTTCAACCATCTTTCAAAATTTTTCAGTTGTATTTTGTAGAATATTTCTTTCTTTCCACGTTTTGCAAATGTACTTTTCGGTGTGTTTTTTCTTGATTTACTAATGATTTTGATATTCTGAAACTTGTGATTTTTCATTTGGTTCGATAGAAATGAAACTAATATTGGATAGATATATATAATGGATTGATTATTTTTGAAACAAGAACAGAAAAGTTTGAGTTCTGATTCACACGAATGATTCAGTTTTGAATTCTGTGAAGTTGCAGTCAAATCAGAATGAAAAAAAGAGGACGTTTAGAACTGATCAGTTATTGTTTTGCTCTGGAGTGAGCGGAGCGACATCCATCGATATCATCTTCTCCGCTGATAGTTTTCTAATCTCGATAACATGTAATGCTTGTCTCTCCTTCAACATAATGTAACAGTACTTTGGATAAAGCATGAAAAGTCGGATAAGCATTCAAGAATGTGGCTTGCGTGTTGATTTGATCGCTGATTCGTTTTTCTCGGTTTTTACATTAGAAACTGTATTGTTTCCTGTAAGCCAGTCTACACTATATTTCGGATACAATCTATTGAAAATACATAGGGTGTTGTCGTATAATATGAAATGAAAAGGGCGTTTTTGGTGAAATGTGTTTGATAGTCTCTCGAATTGCTTTCCATTTCAACACATCGGAATGACTACGTTCGCTTTCTATAGAATGTGGATCTTCGATCAAACCTTGAACTATATTATCTTCACCTTCTATTTCGGTAGTTGTTTCAGCATCCTCTCTCTCGCAACAAAGTCCTTGAGTGACAGTAGAAAGAAGAGCAATAAGGATGAATAAGCGCATTTGATGTACTGGGTGGATGTTCAATTACAGCGTTATAACTAGCTTAAAGCTAAAAATCTCGAGTTCTAATGTGGAATTTTGTCATCTTCATCATGAAATCTACCCAGAACAGCAGTTTCAGCAAAATTGGAAACATTTAATTTTTCAGATCTGAATATGGATTTTGCGATTTTTCCCACTAAATATACATCTTTCTGGAGGTTTTATCGGGGGAGAACTATTTATTCGTAGTTAGAAACACATTCCGGACGAAATCCGGCAAAAAACAGAAACAAAATTTTTTGGTCCGAAAAAAAGTATGAACAATAGTATGCAGAAAAAAAGGCGAAAAAAATTTTGTGAAAAATTTTCGCGTTTTTTTAACTCAAATGTTATTTTATTGTGGTAAAGGGGAGCGGAATCATAAAATTGGGCCGAAAAAGTGCTCCGAACACCTTAAAATCGTCAATTTTGAAATTTATGAAACTATGAATTAGCTCTAACGCTTTTCATGGCACATATTTCGGTTTGAAAGTATTTTTAATCGAATCAGCGCAATTTTTCACATCAGATTCGTTTTGGAACGATAAAAAATAGTGGCTTACAAAAAATTCATATTTTCATAGAAAATTTTTGGGTAAAGTTTTTTATTTTACGAAAATAGGTTTAGCTCGCCGCAACGATACACCCGCACTCCGCTGCCCGCCACTCGCCCGCTGCGAATCTGCGTCGTTTCAACGCTTTTAAATCGATTTATCGGGAGTTTTTCAACCAAATTTATTGCACTTTTTTTCTAAAATAATCTTCATAAAATTTTGCATCTTCTGAAACATATCCCTGTCAAATTTTCGGTCGTCATACCTATTTTTTATCCGATTTTCGGCCTACTCCAGACGCTTTTTGGGTCATTTTAATGTTTTTGAACCGAAAAATGACGTTTGTATGTTTTGAAAGGTACAGAACTCAATTTAGGTTGATTTGTATGAATACAGTTTGGAATTTATAGAAGGCTTTTTGAAAATATCAGCGTCAAATGCATCGGAAATCACGAAAAATGTTGATTCATCGATCTTTCTCTAAATTTAATAAAGTCACAGGGATAAGCAGCTCAAATGACTTTCACGATTCTGATTCTCGTTGTTATTGGCCATAAAGCTCATGAAAGTTTTAGGATTGAGTGTTTCACAACAATTTGAACTCCTTGAAAAAAATAACAATTTTGTTTTCGTTTCACGATTCCATTCAAACTAAAAGTAAAGAAGGCTAGAATGATTTTTCGTTAAGTTAATCTATGTTCGATTATTTTCAGCTCCCAGAATACAAAAAACCGACGAGAAAGAGTTTTGTGTAACATCGACACAATATCAGATCGTGATGTTGCGTATGGCAGGTGGTTCGATACTCGGTTCATAATGTAATTACTATGTCAATAGCAACTGTTCAGGCTCGGTATCGATTGAAAGACATTCTCTGAACGTTTCGACAATACAAGGAAATATGAAAACAAAACAATCTGAAATCAAAAGACTTGATAATCATCATACTTCATTGAATTCATCATTATTCATATTAAAATGATATCGATAAGAAAAATCGACCGGATAATTTCTATTTCCATGTGATAATGTTAGTGTAGGATAATATACTTTGCACTTTCTAAATATCCTAGGCCGTTTTTCATCACATATCCTTGGTGTCGTTCTTATCACTACCCTTCAGCATTTCTTTATTCATTCATTCTGCTGTTATAAATTGAACAAAAACTAGTTTATAAGTAAATTTAAAACCAAAATTCGATTGGATAATCATTGTTCCCATCTGGCAGAGTGAGATTGGGAAAGTGTATCAAGCTTTCATAATATTCAGCTTGTGCTTCCTCATAACTACGTTGTGGCTCGATCCTCCGGAGTTGTTGCATATACCATGATCTATTGAATTTATATGTGTTTTTTCCAATCTATAACTAAGAAAATCATGAAAATCGCATTCATCAATAACCTTTGATAGTATTCCAGTCATACAATAACTGGATAGTAGCAACTTCATGTTATACACTCCATTTCCAGTCTTGATTCCATTCACTTTCGTATAAATCTCTCCCATTCCTTTCATATCCTTTATCTCGAACTCCAACTCATTTTTATTTGTATATTGGGTCCAATCAATTCGTGTCTCTTCCAACAATAATTGTATGATAAACTGATAAGGCGGTCCCTTTCCTGTAATTATCACTTATCATCCTTATCAATTACCTTATCAACTTACTCAAATCATTAACTGATCCTCTCACATCCGTTGATTTTGTAACAAGTGTACATTCGATTGTTTCCAAACCCGGTGTCTGATCTATCCACCGTACGAATCCCGTGGAAGCTCGTAGAGTTATTATAAATTCTTTCGAATATTCTGTTAGCAATTCCCCTCGATCATCGGCTACGCGGAGCCTTGCCAGACAACTTTTGTACCAACTTATGAATGTTGTACCTTTGTTGATACAAAAAGTATTATTTTCCTCAATCCAATGAGCACAATCATGGCGGAATACATTGCTGAGGCAATCGATAATGAATGCGCGAGGGGTTAAATAGACAAAGGTGTACAACATGAGGTATGTTGGTGTTTTATGGCAGAGAAATGGTCTATGCTAATGGTGTCTAAGAACGAGATTGCAGTAGCAGGTGGTGCGATTACGTCACGACTCGGTCACCACAAAAATTTCTCAAGAATCCAGCAGTCATTATGCTTTGTTTTATTCTTAAAATAACCTTATTGCCAATATAAATGTTTAGAGTATACAAACGCTTTATAAATATGACTATGTAAAAATTATAAACAATACAAGGAAATATAACAACAAAACAATCTGAAATCTAACGACTTGAAAATCATCATACTTCATTAAATTCATCATTATTCATATTAAAATGATATCGGTAAGAAAAATCAATCGGATATTCTCTATTACCATGTGATAATGTTAGTGTCGGATAATATGATTTGCTCTTTTTGAATATTCTCAGCTGTTCTTCATCACTTATCCTCGGTGCAGTTCTTATCACTTCCTTATTATACCATTCATCATTGAATTTATATCTATTTTTCACGATCTAAAAACATGATTAGATTTGTCAACTGAAAATCAGTTACATTCGTCAATATTCCAAGCATAGCATAACTGGATAGTAATAACTTCATATAGTACATCACATTCACCTTCTTAATTCCATTCACTTCCATATACATATCCCCCATTCCTTTCATATCCTTTATCTCGAACTCTAACCTATCCTTATCACTAAATCCTATCCAGTCGATTCGAGTCTCTTCTAACAACATTTGTAGCATCCACTGATAAAAAGGCGCCTTCCCTGTGATTATCACTTATCATTCTTATCACCAACCTTATAAACTTACTCAAATCATTAACTGATCCTCTCACCTCCCTTGAAAATGTCACAATTGTATACTGCGTGATCGCCGGATTCAAATGTCTGAATCCAGTTGATGCTCGTAAACTCAATTGAAATTCTTGAATAAACTGATCCCCATCATTCGGATCCACTGATATATACTCCAACCATCGGATGAATAGTATACTTTTCGTCATGTGAAATGTCTCCCTTTCGTCGATCCAATAGACGTAATCAAGTGAAGGATCTTCATTTAAACATTTGATGAGAAATGCACGGACTGTTCGGTAGATGGGAAACATCGAAAAATGAGAAAGGGAATGGTACGCAGGGATGAGACAGTGGCAGGTGTTTTATTCCTAATTGTATTCATATTGATCGAATGTTTTCCCTCTTTTACCGTGCGTTTTTTACTACATTTCTCTTTAATCCCCTACAGCTGTTCAGAACACCCAAATCATAGGAAGAAATGAGAATATTTGATATCTCTATCAGCGATTCTCACAAAATATGGATATCTAACATTTGAAAATTTAGAATCATCTAGATGATAAAATGACATTAGAGATAGTAAGTCTTTGACATGAAAACGAATAGGAATAGGACTTAGTGAATGATTTTATCAATTGATAAGGATGATATTTGATAACTGTAGAAAAATCCCTCTTGAAATCACCAATCATACTACACTTGCTAAAGCCGATTCGAGTCGATTTGAAAGAACAGACAGATAAGAATTAGTTGGAATTTGAGATTTTGGGCATGGAGGCATTAGAATCAAGACAAGGAATGGATGGTATTACATGAACTTGATACTATCATGCTGATATATTGCTGGAATACTGATAAAGATAGATGATATGATTATTTTTATCATCATAATGATTATAGATGGATATCCGTAGATATCATTTCACTCATACATGGTTTAACAGGAAAACCAACACTTATCAACAGTCCCTTGATCAAGAAGGAATTGTGTTCCTCCCTGAAAACCAAAAAGTATTTCAATATGAATATATAAACAATTCTGAAATCCGATCACCCTATTTTTCTAATGCTGAACTATTGTGTTTTGTGTCGAATATAAACAAACTTGTGGAAAATGTTGGTATTGTTTGCCAATCAAAAACCAGTATTTCTCAATTTTTCGCTTCTTTCCTTATTCAGAATTTTCCCACCCAGGTCTTAAAATAAACACAGACTGAAAATATAGTGTGCTCCATTTTTAGAGCTCCAATTTTTTTGTAGTTTGTAGTCACCCATGTTATTGCGAAATAACTTGCAGTTTCATCAGAATTGGCGCTGATCTATGCATATTTTCAGCTTACTGCAGGGGATTAGATATCTAAAAACAGCCATTCTCACATTGTTTATCACATTACCTTCGAAATGTTCAGCACCAATCTCTCTCACTCTCTCTTATATCCACACTATTTCCCTTCCCTGTTTGCTCGCCTAACTTAAGCCCCGCCCCCTTTTTGCCGTTGATCTCTACGAAAACAACTGCCAGGGTATATTAGGCGCCTCAACCGCTGTCCATTCTCATATTCCTTCGACTCGCTATCATGGCTCGTCGCCATGGTCACCACCCGCATTGTGCAACTTTCAAGCTCTCCGCAAAAGACTCGAAACTGGCTCATTTGTTCAGTTTGGAGTTTGAACGCCCGAAACAATTGTTGGAGAAATTGAAGAAGAAATTGGAGGAGTTGAAGATTGACTTCACAAAAGTTTATTGGATTGATCATGAGGAAGATCATATCTACTTGGAGAATGTTCAAGATTTGAGAGAAGCATTGAGATTCTCGAGACGGATTGTGAGATTGTGGTATGAGGATGGACCGGCTGGATTGAAGTCGGAGAAGGATGATGATCGAAGCTCAAGCTCATCGTTCTCAACTGTATCTAAGAAGGGAGAGGAATCATCTGAATCATCGGATGATAGTGATGTGGAGAAGGTTGAGAAGAAGATGAAGAAGGTGGCATTGTCAAGATCTTCTTCATCTTCATCTTCTTCCTCGTCGAGCAGCTCGGGATCGGAAAGCCGTTCGCCATCACCAAGAGGACGTGGTGGACGTAGTCGCTCTGGATCACCAGGTATACATTTGAAAGTTGAGATTCGGGATACAAACTGCTTAGTTTCAGATCATCACCGTCGTCGCTCAGGATCCCGTAGTGGATCTGAATCTCCAGACCGACGTGGTCGTCAGGAGCTCAAGCATCATGGAAGACGTCCATCTGGATCCCCAGGTCGTCATGGACACTCTGGATCTCCGGATAGACACCATGGAACGCCACATCATGGTGGAAAGCATCATGGTTCTCGCTCTGGTTCTCGTGGTAGACACCACGGACCTCCGCACCATGGTGGACGTCATGGATCGCCAGGTAGACATCATGGACCACCACATGGTCATGGTGGACACCATGGTGGCCGCCACTGCAAACCACATCATGGCTCCCGCTCTGGCTCCCGTGGAAGACATGGTCCACCACATCACAGAGGACACCATGGATCCCGCTCTCACTCTCGTGGTCGTCATTGTAAGCCACACCATGGCGGACACCACGGACCACCACACCATGGCGGACATCATTGTCGGCCACACCATCATTCCCGCTCGCCAAGTCACCACCATCGCCGCCATCATCACGGAGGTTGTCATCCACCCCATCACCATCATCATTGTCATCCACCATTCTGGCCACCACCACCACCACCATTCCCATGGTGGCCACACCACCATCATCATCGTCACCATCATGGCGATCATTGATAAACTCGCTTCTCTCTTGTGTATATTTTGTAATTATTTCTTTTCTTCTGTCGAACGTATATATGTGTGTAAATAAACTCAAAAAAAATTGGCTCTGTTTGTTCTGGTTTGATGTATGGTGAAGGAAAAAACTGGCAAATATTTAGTTGGCGAAAAAAAAAACGAAGTATTGTCGGGTCAGTTCGGTTTTCGAAAAAGAATGACAAAACAGGTGATGATGTTGTTCTATTTGGCAGAGTGCCAAGTGAGAGAGTGACGAATACTGGAGAGACGGATCAGTTGAACGAGGAAAGGTGTGCGCGTTCGAAAAAAAACATGAAGTTTATGGGGGTCAAGAATTGCGCGCGTATGTTGACACCCATTGGTATCCACCATTATGCACCATATGCACCATATCAACACCCAACATGTTGCTCATTCCTGCCTATCTTACACCACGTGCATTTCTTATCGAGTGCCTCAACAATGAATCCGCTGATTGTGCCAATTGGATTGAAAAGAACAAGACATATCATATGGATCAGATTCAAACTTTTGTAGAATGGTACAGAAGTTGTATGAAAAGCTGTCAACTCGAGGAAAATAATGAAAATATGATCGACTATGCCAAGGCATTTTTCATGTCTTTACGTGCATCTACTGGATTCGAACGATGGTTTGATGAAACGGAAGGACTTGAGAGAATGGAGTGCACAATTGTGATGAAATCGACGGAGGTGAGAGGATCGGTGAATGATTTGAGTAAGTTGATAAGATATGTGATAAGACTGAAAGGTGATAATTACAGAAAAGGCAAAACTTTATCAATGGATCATACAAATGTTGTGTGAAGAGACTCGTGTTGACTGGATAGGATTCAGTGATAAGGATAGGTTAGAGTTCGAGATACTGGATATGGAAGGAATGGGGGATATGTATACGAAAGTAAATGGAATCAAGGCAACGAATGGAGTGTACTATATGAAAATGATGTTGTCTAGTTATTGTATGAATGGAATAATCAAGAAGGTAGTCGATATTTAGGTTTAGTTTACATTCACTGTGATAAATACAGACTGGAACAAACAAATATCAATTCGATAGAGACTGGTATTTAAAAGAAGTGAATAGTATCAAGGAAATGCCAACCTATGAAGATGAAAAAGCTGAATACCTCGAGAGTTTGGTCAACTTTCCTAGTCTTACTTTGGAGCATGGCAACAAGGATTATCCATTTCTTCTTTAGATTTTAATTAATAAATCTTTTTTTTCTAACTTATTTTTGAATCATACAACTTATTGTTTAAAGGCGCACGTCTAAAAAAGGTTTCTTCGGATTGCTAAACCTCGATTTGTATCAGATCGATAATAGTAGTTTTTAACGCCTTTCCCTCTTATCTAAAATACAATGTGGTAATGATGTGACGTATCGACCACCTGCCATCACAATTACACCAGTGGTATTCACCATTTCCACCATACCAATATACACCATGTTGTACACCCCTCTTTACCTTACGCCTAGAGCCTTTCTTATCGATTGTCTCAACAGTACTATCCGCTATGATTGTGCTCATTGGATTGAAGTGAACAAGACATTCCGGATAAACCACGGACGAACTTTTGTCAATTGGTACAGTAGTTGTGTGGAATATCGCCGCATTTTCAATGATCCTTCCGGGGAGTTTCTCGAACACTATGAAAATGCATTCGTGTTATCTCTCCAGTCCTCTACGAAATTTGTTCAACTGATTGAGGAAGAAAATGGACTTCGAGTAAGTGAATGTGAACTTGCAACAAAATCAACAGATATGAGACGATCAGTGAATGATTTGAGTGAGTTGATAGGATTTTTGAATAGGATGGGAAATGATAATTACAGAAAAATCACCTTTGCATCAGTGGATTCTGCAATTCCTGCTCGAAGAGACTCGAATTGATTAGGCCCAATTTACAAATAAGAATGAGTTAGAATTTGGGATATTGGATATGAAAGGAATGGGAGAGATGTATACAAAAGTGAATGGAATCAAGACAACTAATGGAGGGTACCATATGAAGTTGATATTATCCAGTTATTGTATGACTGGAATACTTACAAAAGTAGTTGATATGAGTATTATTTCGTTTTATTTTTGTATTTTCTAGATTGGAACGAACAAATACAAGTTCAAAAGAGCATGGTATATTCAACAATTAAGCAGGAAACAGCCGATGCCAAGTCGTGAAGAAGCAGAAGTTGAATACATTGAGAGCATAGCATACTATCCTAATCTGACATTTGAACACGGGAGCATTACTGATATTGTGATACTTTCTTATTAAATAAATATTCTTCATCTATTCACACACTTTAAAACTTGCTTTGAATCGATTACTATGGTTGATTGTAACGAGATTCGTTGGTCTAATCTAAAAAAGAAACATGACGTATCGACCAGCCACTACAATCTAACCCTTCACATCCTCACCTCACCATTGGCATTCACCATTTGCACCATATGCACCATGCTGTACACTCCTCTCTACCTAACCCCTAGAGCATTTTTATATTTTAAAAAAAGTACAACGGATTATAGCAAAACCATATGCGCTTACTAAACTTTCAAAAAACCCATGAACGTACATCTCATGAGTGTTATGTTCAAGTATAACGTTCAAAGTATTCTAAACAACTTTTTCTGTGATCCTTTCCACAAAAATGGTTCGTGCAAACCCGGAACACTTCGTAGTTTGTGAAAGTCCAAAAAATCAACTAATTTTCCAAAGAATCAAACACCCGACTCAGCTTTGCAAATGTTCATATTCTGACCAAAAAATCATGTTCTCTAACATCACGAAATTGTTCTCGATCTCATAAATTTTCGTTCGAAATCATCCAAGGTCCAGAAAACATCAGTTCCAAACGGCAAAAGCCTTCCCTTTCTCTCGGCCGAGTGTTCATTGATGTTGTCTGCCTAGACAATAGTCTAGTTGTATGTGAGACGCCTATATTGTTGTGTTCACAAGATCACTTCCACATTTACCAACTGTTCAATACATCGCGACCAAAAATGGGAATAGCAATAACAATCCCAATAGTTCATTACATCTCGTACATATTTCCAAGGGGAGGAGAACCGTAGTTTCTAGCTGGGTAGATAGCATCAATGAACAAATATGACGAATTTTATTGGGAGAAGGAGGAGGGGAATGAACTACGGACACAGTTGGGAGGAGGAGAATGTATATAAATAGGGGAAATGAGGAAGTGAAATTTGGAAAATAGTAGGACGAACAAATGGGATATTTAGATTTTTCAAAAAGGAAACGACAAACAACGAAGACAGCTGTTTTAACATAGAAACCATTTTTTGGCATACCTGGGAAAGAGTATCTTAGGAAAAAAGGCATTTTTAGTGGAAAAAAAAATACCGTAACTGCGAAAACAAGTAGTTAGGTTTAGGTCCATCTCCTCTATTTGCTGGAGCTGCTTCAAGGAAACTTGATAATCTCGATTCAAAATCAAATCACTCCTTGATCCAATATATCTTTAAAAGTAGGGCACATGGGCATAAAAATTCCAGAAGTTTTCAGCGTTTTTCGATTCCATTTCCATGACACGTTATTCCATTTTCTGAGGCAAATAGGTTTAAGTCCTCCAGCAATTGAAAAAAACAACAAAAAATTGCAAAAAAACGGGAAGAGCTCTTAGGTTTAGATCCTTCTTACTATGTTCTTGAACTTTTCCATAAAAATATGGTTCACACAGTTTCAGCACTGGTAGTCGCAGTCTCATTTTTTTTGCTTGAATATTCTGGAAAAGTTGAACATTGAAACACATTTCAGCGTTTTTCCACTCTATTTCCATGACAAGAAATTGTATTCCTAGTAGGTAATAGGTTTAAGTCCATCAGTCTCAAGGTCCAAAGTCCATTTCCTGCAAACCACTTCTCAAACCAAACCACAAATGTTCTCAATCTCTATGATCTCAATGTCCACAACTCCACAGTTCTCATTCCACTTTCCATTTTGTTCTCAATCTCTTAGACAGACAGATCACTTCCATATGATGGTTGACTACTGATATCAATCATATCATTGATCATGTCCAATTTCTATAACATCAATTCTAAAATGCAATACATCTCGTCCAAAATCATAACATCTAGAACAGTTTCGAGTGGCAAAAGTGAGAGGGGCGGGGTATTGGTAAGCGGTTGGAAAACATTAGAGAGATGGAGACGCAGAGATGGAAACAAGGAAGTTTAGTTTAGTTATTTGTATTCAAACCGTGCGATAACGCCGTTTTTCCATTATAAATTATGATATTTATTTTGTATTATTCATTGTGAAACATATGTGATTATTAGTCAATTTTTTCAACTATCCTCACCTTTTCCTTGTCCAAATACAATGAATAATTGACAAATGTGAACTTGATATTGATTTGAACTTGATCTACCAGATTGGTTGCGGAAACGCTAAACCTAATTTTCAGTTGACTAACACACAAAACAAGTTCTGCGATCTGAAACTAAACCTATCCTATTTTATAAAAATTTTTTTTGATAACCTAGAAAACAGTCTTTAATATATGCCACCGATTGATCTACAGTAAACTAAAGTAGGCTCAGCCAAAATTACAGTACACAACGTTCTTACGGGTTTGAAGATAATATATCATAATATTATATTATCATATAATATTGTTCAGTCGGTTTATAGCAACACTGATTCCTGTTTTGACAGCTTCGAAGTGGTCGTTTCAATTTATCAATGAACTTTGGAACTGGAAATTTGAACTCATCATTTGTCATTCTGAAATTGCAGATCTATTATATTTTATGTGATTGATAACACTGAAAACGGTTGAAAATTAAAATACATCAAATTCTCTATCGACAATTCTTTTAATAATACTGTATTTATACGGTTATGTATACTTTGAACTGTGATAATATCTATAAAAATACAAAATTTTTATAAATTATGTCAATTATTATAATATGTTCATATTTGAGGAAAAGTGTGATGAATATGTATTGTCAAAGCTTCTTTCATTGCGGGTACACAACAAGTATATAGCGAGAGAAAGATAGTGTCCTTCTCTCTCCTTCCTCAAGTGTAACTAAACAAAAGTGATCAAAAATGTGTCCTCGGTAGTATAGTGGTGAGTATCCGCGTCTGTCACATGCGAGACCCGGGTTCAATTCCCGGCCGGGGAGAAATCTTTTGAGTAATTTTGGTATTTTTCTTGGATATTTTCAGTCTATTATTCTATATTGTTGAAGTAAAACATGATACTTATTCAGAAAAGATCAATTCAGAATCAGGGCAGCAACACAGTGTTTCTTCACTTGATTACACTGACAAAAACACATAAACCACTCGAGATACCATCTATGACTTTCTATCAGATGATAATCAGTGTCTCAAAAATATATCAGCAGTTCGGGTCCTACATGTACTAAATATGTACTGTTATTGATTCTGTGTATCATTCACAAAATATAACGAAGTATTAGAAGAGTTTCAGTTGGATCAGTTGGTTGTCAAATCAAAAATATAATATTACCACTTGAAATTCCAGTTTCGAATTCTGTTTGAGCGCATCGCATATGAGAAAAGAAAAAAATCAGGGAAATGAAAAAGTGATTCTGATAAGAGGGGATGGAAGACGGCGATATACAGAAATGCCATACATTTTCCACATAATAACTGCCAAATGGCTTCGATAATTCTATTGGTGTGGAATATTCTACAAGAAAATCTGAATGTATCAGAGACAAAATGGAAAAATACGGTATGGGGAGTGGGGATTATAAAGAAATATAGATGAACAAACAAACATAATTGCACATATTGTAAGTAAAACAAGATTTGGGTGAGCAATTAATAGAAAAATACTCAATAATGAAAAAGCATGTAAAGTTGACGATGTTCAAAATCTCCCTATGATATGGAGTTGGTCAAAGATCTGGAGATAGTTCTGATGCTTTGAAAATCGGGAAAGCCTCGTTCTTAAAATATAGGATTATGTAAGAAAAAGCAGATCTTACATACCCAGTTGTATTCATCCTTCAAGTTATCCAAGTCACATTAATATTTGAATGTAATAGAAGTTGATTCCAGTTCTTGATCTGCTGAATTCTGCTTGAGAGTTTTAAGCTTCATAGTCCAAAAGTAAAATTTTGTTATGAAAATAATTCGAGCAAACTGTTTTCACATTGAACACTCCGAAATATATTCGTTTTTGATCCTTTCGGTTTCTTCGAGTTTTGACTTTGTCCGGATCAGCTCATCAACATTAGATGGCCAGTTAGCAGGAGAGCATCGGTTTTTTGAAGATAAAACTGAACAATGCAGTTCGATCAAAAGAAGAGGCTGATTTGGAAGTCCAACAAATGAAGTCAAACTGTCAGAGCAGGTCAGAGTTGCTGAAAGTTTCCGATTTCCGAAGTTCAATGACAATTCAAAGCTCGTCGACAGAGCTCCATCGGACATCACCAAATTGAAAGAAGTCGAAAAAACAAGAAGTAAGTCTGTCGAAGTGAAAAAGCCTGAAAATCATGATCCAAGGAGAGTAAAAGAGTTGGAATCGAACTAATCTAGATCGTTCTTCTTTGCTTGATAAACTTTTTTGATAATCCGCGAGAACGTCAGCTTAGACATTCGCATGAGCCCCCCAATTCAAACGGGGTTTTTTGGAGGATTTATTTCTATTATAAATCATATTTGGGTATTTCGAAACGAGAAAAAGTTGGAGATTTCGGGAGAACAAATTATATGCATTATTATCGTTCGATCAAATGTCAAAATGTGGTAAAATGATCATGACAAACAATGAAAAAGAATATTATGTTACATAAAGAATCATAATTGTCGATTATTATTGACCACACAACAGCAAAACAGTCAATTTATTGTCTCAAATCACTCGCAATCTTCTTCGCCTCCTCAAAAACAACCTCATCGTCCGGGAATGCACTTCTCGCTGATAAAAACTCGCATCTTATCAGGAATTCTACACTTGATGATCGACATCTTAACATAATATCTCTTATCTCTTATCAATAATCTAATCAACAAACTTTGCATCCCTCCAAATGAAAAAGTTGGTCGATCGCTTCTCAATTTTGTATGTAAAATGACCGAAACAGCTTCGATGATTTTGTGGGCTATAATCATATCAAATATCACTTATCAGTTGATAATACTTACGATCTCTTGATAAGATAAGCAGTATCAGCACCAGGGCACACAATATTACAGTAGTTACGTGGTTTTCCATTGGCAGTCTCCTCAAAACACGGATCAAATGGTGCTAATCTCGGATTCTCATCAGTTTCAGTCTCCAAAAATGACACTTTACAACTAGATGCCTCCTTTTTCTGTAATGGTGACTCAGAATTCTTCTCCGTACATGTAACCAGTCGCCACTCTATAAAATAATTGTCTGAAACTGCTAGAAACATGTATGACTTACGCCAATGCTTGCTTTCCGCTTCGATTTGAACAATAAGTAGTAGGAATGATAAAATGATATGATAAGAATTCATATTGATAATAACAAAAGATATGAATCCCTTCTATATATAAGAAGCAGTTAACCTAATCTTCACTTTCATTGCGCGGTCATATTGGGTTAATGAGATAATCGAACGGATAGTTAATGTCAATTGGAATATTTCAGGTTCTTCTGTTTGATTTGTTCAGAGCCATAGATCAATGTGTGTAGTTTCATTTGATACTCAGTCAACACCCACGTGGATATTCACAAAAAACAGCACTTCATCCCACTCAATGTTTAATTAATGATCAATTCGACGCCCAACACGTACCTCCTCCTCTATATCGTTTTTTGCTCCACCTGCAATTTGCACAATCTATTTAACCAGCTTGTAATTCAGTTCAAATGACACATTTCACCACAATTTCATTCATTACCAATGAACTCCTTCCTAATCCTATCCTCGCTTGTCGTTTTGGCGACATGCCAAAACGCGACATCCCGTCCTGCGACCTACTGTAGGACTGAATCGAGAAGCGGTATCAACTTATTCAAGAAATATTAGTGATAAGGAATTTCAGCATGTTTCATGGGAGCGTGTCCATCCGGTTTCTCATGTATCAATGATAAGTGTTGTGAGGAAAGAGATGTTGTACAACCAGGTGGTGATTGTGTTGATTATTTGGCTGATTGTAGTACAATCAGTTGTAATGCCATTGGAATGCAGGTATATAAAAATATAAGGTATTCATAATATGATACTAATATGGTAGGCCTTCGCCCAAGCCAACTGTGCCAGAACCTGCAACATGTGCTATGCCACTGGATCAATCAGCCCACGTACTACACTCAAATCTTTATCATAACTATCATTATCATTCAGAATATGCATGCAGTGATATTCTAACAGACTGTGCCAACCGTACCAATATGTGCCAAGATGTTGATTTCGTTGATATGATGGCTTTGTATTGCCCGAGAACTTGCTCATTGTGCCTATGGCAAGTGGCGACTAAGATTCCAAACTGTGGTGATCAATTGAATGAGTCAGTTGATATTCCATTCTATTTAACATTTCTATACTTCCAGTTGTTCATCGAGAGGCAACTTCTGTAGTGCCACCGGTACATCTGAATACCAGAAAAGAGTTGGATGTGGAAATACATGTGGATTGTGCTCATCTGCTCCACCAACACAAGCTCCAATTCCATCAATGCCTATCTTCCGTGCATAAACATCTGGAAGTTTCATGAGCTTCTGGGGAAAGAAGTAGATCATAAATGATTGATTCATACTGTATACAATGAATGATAAAACAGTTATATAGACACACAGCTTTCTTATCCTTTCTTGATAGACTTTGAATAACAAGTTCTTCAGAAATAGTTACCATGAACACTGACATTTGTTCTCAAACAATGAAAAAAACCTAAAATCTCATCATTCGATGATGCCACATTCTTCCATCTTATTAGTGTTCAGTTATGCTAAATATTGCCAACAGTAGTCAGCCATTTAATCTTGCACTTCTGCGTGAAACATCACCAATACACCTGTTTTCCATTCTGAATTCATCCATTTGCTCATGAAGTAATCATAGAATAGAAATATGTTTATCATACATTCCTCTTTATTACTGATCGACAATACACATATCCGAAACTTAGATTCAAAATAGAACAATTTGTTGTAACTCTGTATAAGCCAACAAGAATTCACTTTTCTTAATCGATTGCCGAAGTGAAATTATGTGTTGTAAATGAAGAATGAATTGTGTAAGAGTTTTGATTATTATTAATTAAGGATTGCCTCCTAATAATAATAAAATGTAGAAAAAATCATAGAAAATTGATAAATCTACAATGAATTTCTATTTATCATTTTCAAACTAATTAATCAATACATTATTTTTTCGCTAATTGTAAACTTTTCTATTTCAGATTGCCATGTAAACCAAAAAAAAAGATGAAAATTGGGCATAAGTCGACCATAAATCAGAAAAAAGCAGGGAAATTTCAATTCTGCACCATTTTTTTGACCAATGGGGATAATTCAATCACAGCAATTAAACTTATCCGTCTCAAATTATTTGTTGAAAAAACAACGAGAGCGAGGAAGAAATTCGACGAATAAAATATATTTTGAAAGGATTTTGTGTCAATAGTTTTTTATAAGTTTTAGAAGACAGTTAAAAAAATAAATTTATTAAAACACAAAAAGATAAACTTATTTTTCTCGCATTTCCTCCTCAATTCGTGTTGCTTCATCTGCCTGTTGCTGTCGTTGTTAACTGAAAAAAATAAACATTAAAATTGACGATGGATGGTCAAAATGCGATAATAAGGAGGAAAAAACGAGGAGAAACAAAAACACGAGGACAGGGAACACGAATAACTCTCGAAAACCCAATAAAAGTACTGATTTCAGTGACAATAACGACATACAAGCTTTTGTAACTGCTGTATAACAGAGTTTTATTAATAAAATAGCTTTTTGATAAATATTTAATGAAAAGCAGAGAAGATTAGTGGGAAAGTTTTCAAAAGAGTACAATACGCTGCAGCGAAGAAAATAATTTAAACACGCGCCAACCAGAAGTGTACACATTACGCGAAAATGCACCAGCGTATTATTTTTTTTCAAAGAAAAAACGATAATTTTTAGACTTTTCTGTAATTTTTTAGAAAATATTTAATCCAGAAATATTACAGCAACCACGGACTGTAAAAAATCTTTTTTTCCATTTTGAAAACTCCATAAAACTTGAACATTTTCCATGAGTTTTCCCATTTTTGATTTGTTCGCCCTAAATCGTTTTCTAATTTCGTTTTCCACCATTTTTCGTTGTCAATTTCGTGTTCAAATATTAACCATCGGTTTCAGCAACTTATATAACGAGTAAAAAGACAAGATAATGTTCAAAACTATTTAAATTTTGCCTTGAAAGGATCTGAAACCCGAGAAATGCCCTCATTCCCTCACTAATAAGATTATTAATACAACAATTCAGACCTATCTAGTTTTTTCTTTGTAAATCATTAATTTTAGACGTCACAAAGTGTTATTCTTGCTTTTCCGTATTGAATTCTTACGTTTTCACATCGATAATCTGCAAATTGTAGCTCCGATTTCGCAATATCTCAAGTTTTTCAGGAACAACGGACAACATCGTCATCTGCCCAACAACACCGACGTTTGTTCTTTTTTTGTGAGGTGAATTTGAATTATATGTATTTCTTCATAAGTAAATCATCCCGTAGAATAATTAAAACTTTTTTACATATCCATTCGATGAACAACAAGAAGGGATTCGAATGGCAACATGGAATACGACGATGGATATGAAGCAAAGGATTTCGAAGTTCATTGAAGGTTAGTTTATATATTTCTATTATCAATTTCTTTTCAAAAACACAACTGTGAAAGATTGGAGTGTCCATTGTAATATCTACCGCTCTCCTTGAATTTTAACACAGCTGTATTCGTCTCTTCTTCTCCCATAGTCCGTTATGCCCCACCCATTTGTATGTATACATAGATGAAATGAAATAAATAGAATAAGAAACACAACAACTTGCTATTTAATCAATATTATCTCCACTTCCCAGCTAAAATTCACATGGAATGTGGATAAAAGTATAGTAAATTTTCATATAAAGCGACCCTGTTTTATATTCGAATATTTCATAATAATAAGGCAGCTTGTAGTTCGATTATTTATGTTTATCTCCATCTAGGATCTCATTCCTGTTTATAAACCACTGAAAACTAACAGAGAGATGTTTCGAGGTCAAAAAATGTTTGTGAGTAATGCATATCAATGAAAACTTTCAGAAGATTCAAGAGACATAGAAGGAGCAACAAGAGCAATCAATGGGGGCTGGATGGATAGAAGCAACAACAATGCTTTTTCTATTTCTAGGTAATTTTTTATAATGATGTTGTTCCAAGTTAAATGTCTTTCGTGGGTTATTGTTGAACTTTTACAGGCACTTCTCGAGCTTGGAAAGGGCAGGAAGAAACACGGAGTCTCCAATGGACACCATATTTCAGAAACGTGAGTATATAATCAAACTTTCTTATTATAACTTTTAATATTTCCAGGCTGAGCTTCTCAACCAACTCGCATCAACGATCATCAATGATTGGGGATGCCGGTTGAGCGGCGGAGGCATAGGTTCGATAGGGCCCGGATTCAACCAACCCTCGGTTGAATCCACCCTTTCGAACCTATGCGGAGGATCGACAACAACGATGCGAGTGGAAGATGTAGAAGAAAGAAGGGAAAAGCGACGACGGATGAAGAAGGAAGAAGAAGAAAGAAGAGAAGGATCGAAGATGGACGAAGAAGAGAGGCGAGGCAAGGCAAAGGGAGCGAAAGTTAGTTTATTTATTATTGTTTTTGTGAAAAAGTGAAGGGGAATCGTCGAAAAAATAAGGGAAAACTTTCGGGTAAATTTTTGCCGGACTGCTTGTTGAACTAATCTTTTCTTGTTGATAGTCATTCATCAGAAAAGTTTTCGTTTTGTTAAGCCCTATCCATCTGAAAAGCCGATCAGATTTTTCATAATTTTGGATTTTTTGAAAATTGGGTGCAACATTTTTCGGTTGTGGATATGCTTCTTTCCGTGTATGAAAGTTTTAAAATAAGTAAGAGGTTAGGGAAAAATCGAATTCTTCTCCTCATCTTCTCCTCACACGTTGTGCAAAGAATAGGTTCTTCGAACGGATAAGGCAGCCTTGATAAAAATTAACGAGGTTTTCACAGCAAATGTCTCGGACTTTGAACTCGTAGGGTCACTCGAATCTTTAATGAAATCGAAATTGAACCATTCATTTAAGAAGACGGTTTCTGACATCGAATCTTTAAAGAAGTCATATGACGATTTGAGCCGAACAGATGCCGACATGAATTCTTAGTTAAAGCTCAATGAAAAGTTTGAGACGTCAAACTTGAAGTCGAAAAAGCTTACGATTCAAGAAGATGCTGACTTTTAAATACCTGTCAAAGTTCTTCAACCTGGCACTCAATTCATTCGACGACAAGTGGCTGGTGGAGAAAAGGTACAATTTCCTAGACCAAGCACACAATTCGTTCGGATCGCCAATCCTCCTCCCAACAATTCTAACATCGCAAGTCAAGTTCAAAGAAGAATCGTAATTGCTCCTGGGAGCATGCAAAGAATACGATATCCTCAAGGATTCTCAAACGCTCAGAATCCGCCTTGCGCCCGATCAGTCTATCCTGTAAGGATTGTCCAGAGAGCAAGTCAAGTTCAAGCTGCACATACCGAAAGACCTAGTCTAGGTATATATGAGCGTCCAAGACTTTCTTCAAGAGGAAGAACGGATTCTGAAGCATCTTTATCGGTACCACGCACTCCTCATAACAAAACTTCGAATAATCAACCAAAATAGTATCATCCATCATTCGGTCTTTCATTAGGTTGTATCTCTAAAATCTAGGTTTTATTTGGTAAGTATCATATTGTTGCTGGTACTCATCTTTCCTGTTCAAAATTAGCTCAACTCCTCCCATCCCACCTCTCAGGTTCTAAGTCTACTAGGTTTTTCTCATAACATACGGGTTCCACTTTAACAATTTGCAGCATTTCTGATCACTCAATTCATACAAATCTCTTTTTTCTGTTAAAACTAATTCCTCTCTTGAACATCGTGTTGGTTTAATCATTTGATATCAGTAGTATTGTTTATCCGGTGGTTTATTCATCTATCCTCATCATTAAAATAAATACAGTTATCAAAAAACTGAAGAAAGAACGAAATAGTTCGACGAAAAAGCTCAAAAAACAATCTCATTTGATCAAGGAGAACGATGAGGTTAAAAAACTCATAACGTCACTCAGATCTTCAATGAAATCAGAATTGACACGAATCGAACGAAGAGTTTTAGAAAACAATTTCTGAACTGAAACGTATGAAGAAGTACGAATAGGATTCGAGGCAAGCTGATGCAGCTTTTTTTGTGCACTTTGTGCTTCCAAATCTGGGTTTCCGAGTCTACTTTAATAATTTGATTATCATATAAGTCCTCTTGATGATTCAACTCCTGTTTTTAGTATTAGTTTGCTGAAAATATGTATGAAATGATGAAAATCCATTTAATTTTTGGAAAAACTGTTGTTTCATATGATATAATCCGAAGTTATGATATTTTCATTGATTATAAGTGTATTATTTTGGGATTCATATCAAAGTAATCTTATTCTGTTAGTGAGAAATTCTCACCCAAACTAAAAGATCTTATCGATCTTATGAAGGGTTTTCCGTTTTTGGTTGGAGTTATCCTGCTTTTTTTGTAAATTTCACACATATATCCATGCCTTTCGCTTCAAAAGTATATATTTTTCGATCAATTGTTGATAAAAAACTCAAGAAACAAATATTATTTTGAATAAACATCACATAGAAACTTTCTTTCTTGAATATTTTTCGAATAGTCTTCAAATTCCGTCTCGTTTCATTGCAGTTCACCTGAATTTTTCGCAACAAATCATCTATTTATTATCTTTTGATATGAACAATGCATTTTCTAAAACTATGAATCTATGAATCTACAATATTCTGGAAGAACTTCATATTCACTAATAAATTTATTGTAGATCTTATTTCGTTAACTAAGCATCCTTCGATTCAGTCCTCTCAGCAGGATGCATATTATAAATAAAGGGATAATTTATTTACTCGAAAAGTCGTCATTCAACTTTATCTCCCGTAATATTATACGACTAGTGTCTTTCACACTTTCGAATCGTGAATGGGCAACTAATAGCTTCCGAATTAATTGTGATCCGCTCTTTTCTCATTGTTCAACTTGATACAAATAGACGTTCTTTTGAATCGTACCAATTGAAACAACATAGTACCATTTCGATTGCATGCTTCATCTCATTTTTTAGAAATTATAAGTAGAGAAGTATACTGTTAGTGAGATTCTTCATCAGACTTCAATGGAAAAACACATTTTTGTGACGATGAAGCTTCAAAAAGAGCAGCCGATTTCCTGTAATCGGATTTTTTCGGGAAATCTTCAGAGTTTGTCATTATTGAATCGAATAAAACCCATAACAAATATAGAAAAACAAATATTTTTCGTTGTTTTTAATCATCTAAAACGTGACTTTAGATAATTTCAGTATGTCTTTTAAAATCATCTTGAAAAAGGCGGCTTTCAAGGTGTTTTTTCTAGAAAAGTCAAATATTCTTGTGCTCTACCATGAAAACGCATTGACATCGATTATTGGGTAATTTTGACAGGAATCCGTATCAAATGGTCTCAAGAATCTAAAGAAATCATACATTTACTTGCCTTTTTTTATCATTTCCTCCCATATCATCGTTTTTCATCAATTTTTTACCTGTATTTTCCTCAAAATTCATAGATTAAAATTAAAATCAATGTGAATCAAACTGATCTTTTTTATTAAATCTGATCGTTTATTGCAAAACATTACGTTTTGCAATAAACGTTTTTTTTTGTCGGCGTATGGTAAAAATTCGTTTCGAGACCTTGCAGCTTTTTCGCCTGCTTGTGCCTTAACAAGCTACTGTAAGACAAAAAAACGTTTTTTCGGAATGTTTTATAGAAAATCGATACTGAATTACCGATATGATTAAAAAGTGAAGATATGAGACAAAAAACAATAAATAACAAAAAAAGGCGGAACAGAAGATATGAGATTAGGAGATCGATAAATATGAATCTATAAATCTACAAATCTATGAATTAATAATTATTTGGATGACAGTTCGGAGTTTATTCTAATAGAAATTGAACGAAAAAAGGAAACAAAGAGAAAAGAAGGTTAAATTGATGTGAAATGTGACGGGGGCTAAGATATTATCTTTCGAAATGTGCTGGACATTGAATAATTAATATTCAAAATCAGTTTTTGAGACTGAATAAAAGAATTGAATGTCAGTATCTGTCTCCTGTCTTATTTTGGTCTTTTTCATCCATCGAATTCGAGTTTATAATTGTATTTACTACGATATTACTCAATGTGCATGCATTCATAAGTCTCAGTTTGTCAGTTTGTGTTATAAAAAACAGTTTTTTCTCATATTTTGTTGTATGAATAGCTGTCTGCATTCCTTTTTGATATGTTACGGCTAGAACTGGTGTTAAATTTCGACATATTGTTGAATGTAACTGCTTGAAGTTATACTCATTTCTCTCCTAAAATGAAGTAAGAAACACTACCGTATTTAAAAAAATCCGGCATTCATTGAACTATGAAACGTTTCTGAAGATATTTTTCTGAATAAGCAATCTTTTCTTTTGTTATTCGTGGTGATGTTATTGGCTAACTAGAAGTGTTTCGTGTATTTTTCTTCTTGATATTATGTTGGCAACACTTATCGTTTTTTTGGAAGGGAAATTTTGTAACAAGAAGTTTTGACAAGAAATTTTGTGACAGATCATCTTGATTATCGGTCAACGAATTGATATTGAATTAATCGATCGGAAAATTGAGCTGAAAAGTAAAGTATTATCTCAAGGGTGTAACGGCATATAGATATAGGAAGTCAGTAATTGTCCTCAAATAAAACAAGGAAAAGTTGTCCACTTATTTAGAAAAAAGTGGAGGACATCTAGGTCGGTTTTCACTCAAATGTTTCATAAATATTGATGAACAGTGTTTTGAAATGCACACAATCCATTGATTTTGATTAAGATATTGTGAGAGATGTTCCTTTGTGTACATGAATGGTGACAACTTGCATGTGGAAAATTGATTATATCGAGTTGTACATATCAAGATCCTATTTTACATATTTCTGCTGTTGATTCGTGTTTTGAAGATCATACCCATTTCTTGCTCTTTTTCCATCTTGATAGAGCTCGTCTGGTTATCGTTATGATGCGATAGAAACAACAGAAATATCGGCATTTTTTCAGCCCTTATTGAAATCATAAGTAGTTTGATCCGGTGAAATCCGTGTCTTGAAATATAATTGTTGTCAAACTTCGGTCTACAATCAATCAGCTCCTCTTCTTTTTGTCTTGACTCGTTTCTCACTAATTTGTGGATTGAAGAACACACATGACGTTTCTCGGCCTTTTTTGTGAAAAAATCTAATAATTTTTTGCCAAAAAAACCACAAAAACATGAGAATTGCATTTCATTCTAGAAAGGCGTAACAATCAAGCAGATTAACCATGGAATTTTGTGAAAAATTTGCCTTGAATCATCTTTAGAAAGTAGAGAAACAATGAAAAACTCACCTTGTTCATCACATTAATTCACCATCACACACTCCTTATTCTGTTGAAATAAAATCTGAACGTATTAATATAATTCTAATTGTTGTGATCGATCAGAAGAATTATTTTTGCAATCTTCACCAATTCGGTATAAAGAGTTCAACGCGAAACAGTTTGTTTCGCTTTTGAACTCTTTTTTTTATTGCCAAAAATTTCGATTTCGTTGCGAGACCAGCGGCGTTTCTGCGTACATGTGTCGTCGGCTACCGTACTAGAAAAAACGTTTTTTGGCATTTTATATGTAAAATGATTGATTTTTCACACAAATAAGACCGAAGAATTGGAAAAAATGACAATTTGAACACGGAGTTGATTGAATGCAGAAGAAATGGGTGTTGGTGAACATGAAATGAGTTTATAATGGGAAAATGAAAACAATATACAATTTATTGTTGTTTAGAAGGTTATTTGAAACGAAATCGAATATCAAATGTGCAAATATTTCGAAATGTAGCTAGAATAAGTCTCACGACGTCTGTGATCCGTTCGATTGTAAATAGTTCTTCTAAATGTCAATAATTCCTTCTATTTCCATCGAGAAATCGAGTCAGATGTTTTCATCAACAACATAAAATGTAAGAACGTGTTATGGGTTCATTTGAGATATCTGTGACTGCCTTTTTTGTGCTTCAATCAGTCTTTTCAAGAATATTGAAGTGTTTTTGAATAGCAACATGAGCCAGTTTCGATTGTGTTTCATTTTCTTGTTCAATTATCATACTATTTTTTATCAAAAAATATACAAAATAGGTTGAAATAAATACTATTTTGATCTTGATAAGTCATCCGCAAATGCATCAAATCAGTTGTTGTCTTTTGTCGATTTTTCGAAGATTCAATCTCCTATTTCTCCGTGTCATCAAATAGTCGACGTCCTTATCCTTCTTGTCAATTATATCTGTAAGATGTGAAAAATACATATATTTCTGTACAATATCAAAATAATATGCTACAGAAAAGTATCAAAAATGTGTTCTTTTTGCACCTATTTCGATCAATATGTAACACATTTCGATATTCGTTAGCATTTGACATTGAAGTTATTCTTATCAAGCAACACTCGATCGATTCATTGAAACTTCTAACTGTTTCATCACTTTTTGTATATCAAAAAGCATCACACTTCGATCGAGTATGTTTTAAATGTATCATTTAAATGGTTGTTGTTACTTGTTATAAACTAATTACTATGTACCTTGTCCGTTTCTTTTTCTCATCTTCATCAAATTGTTTTGTCTTATCACTATTATAAATAGTGTTGTTTAATGTTAACATCTGGATCATCACCTTTGAATAGACGACGTCTTTTTTCTTCTTGTAAGTGTTATCTATAATTTGTATGAGATATATGTAAAATGGTAATACTTCTGTTCAATATTCTCATAATTTGTGTATTATTTCGATGTTCATTCCTTGTTATCAGCCAATTCCTGTCAAATAACTTTTTAAAATCCTTTTCTATAATTGTATTCATTAACATATGTCCATGATTTTTGTAATAAACGTTCATTTTTCTGTATATGTTTTTTGAACCAATAAAATGAAAATATTTGTGTAATCTACCATTTATTCCATGTTCTACTAACATTTGTCTCAAATATAAAACCGAATGTCTTCGAAAACCTTCATGTCAAAACACTTCATTGCAAAATCTGATGTATGATTCGTCACCATATCGATGTCGCTTGTTTTCTGGATCCTCTTCCACCATAACCTAACACATGTCCTTTTGTGCAATAACTGACAACTGTTTCTGAAATGTTTTGACCCGAAAACCCATCAGAAACGCTATGTTTCTTGTATTTCTAACTCCATCAAGTTGGTGTACTTCTTTAGCCGGATAATCTGATAACACTTCACAAATATTTCATACTGTAGTTAATTGAGAGTTGAATCTCCTCATAAATTGACAATGAAATCACGATTCGTAATTTTTTCCAACTGAAAAGCTGAAATGTTATGATGTTGAAACAGCACTTCGAAATACAACTATTTGTTCACTATAAATCTTCCATTCTGTATCCATCATTTTACCGAACGATAAACCTATTTACTGACGTTCGGAGTGATGTTATGAGGAAATTATGACCATGTTGTGTCCTTTTTTCCCGAAAATTAGACATAAACAACGTTTGTAGTGTCTATTCTGAACGAAATATCAACTTGTAACGACAATTATCGATTCAAGAATTGTTATAGAAACTCATCAAGCTGAAAATTTTAGTATTGACTCGATTCTGCAGCGATATAGAGGAATTCAAAGTCAGTGATTGTACTTATCCCTCTTTCAGAAAAAAAGTGGAGGAATTCTTGATAATAATCAGCTGTTTTCTCTATTGAATTCATTTTTGTGAAACAGTGACAGTATATGAATGAATTCAACTTTAGAAACTGAAAACTCTGTCAAAAACTCACCATCCTCTGTAAATACATCAATATTTCATCGTTTCCTCCTCGTTCTGTCGTAATTATACCTTAATTTGTGGTATAAAATCATAGATTAATAGATTTACGTTCAAAAACCAAAAAATTGGCTCGAATTTTCGCAAAACCCTTTTTATATCGTTCAATTTCAAAATAACTGTACAGTTATTTTGAAATTGAACGTTTTTTTTGTCGTCCTACTGTTAGAATTCGTTGCGAGACCATACACTTTTACGTGAACTTGCGCCTTAAATACCGTACTATTTTCAAAAATTTGAAAATTTTTTCATACAAAATCATTGAAATGTGATGAAATAACAATCAATAAAATAATTGGAAAATTTTTGATGATTGGAAGGCAAAAATATGGGTTTCGGTGACATGAGAACGGTGTGGAATGGGGAAAAATGAACAAGAAACAATGTTTATCGTTTTTGGGGTTGTTGAATCTGAAAAACAGAATACTAAAATTCTATAAACACGAAAGAGTTTGTTCGAATGATTCAAAGATGTTTTCCATTGCTTCATGAATGAACAAGGCGATGATATCCTTCCTAAATGTGTTATATTTGATAAATGTTAAGCAATATTAGAACATATTGCCGTGATTTTCGTCATGTATAGAATTTGTCACGTCGTTTCATTTACAAAATGAGAAGTGATTTCTTCAAATCGATCAATAATATGTGATCATTGCTGATTTATCCTGTCGAATGGCATTTTATCGATGTGGTGGAAGGAAATAAAGTAGGGAATCATTGAAAAACACAAATATTCTGAGATCTTCTGTTCTCATCTGTCATATAATCATTATTATCAATATCAGCGAGCCTATTTGTAATGATAATGTATTATACAATGATCATCCATTCATTATAATTGTTGAATAACTCATTGATTCATCTGTCAATAATATGAATAACATACACCTTTGAAATCATGAAAGTTATGACAATTACATCAAATCAGTTTGAAATGTTGCAACAAACAAAGAAGGAATGAACAACCTTTTCCCAATCATCCATATATATACTCTCTTTCTCACTTTGAATCATCCTATCAACAGTTTGACAATCTGATTTTCCTTATCAACATTTCGAATATCGTCATGTTGTCAGATCTCATGCCGAAACTACTGTAGCATGGAGAATCTCCAGAAAAGCCTGGAATACCTATGAAATGAAAGGAATTCTTGTGATATTGCAAAATCATGATTAGATCCATCTTATATGAACTCGAAATATGGCATTTAACATCTCCAAAGTCACTCATATCAAAAATGACGAGCTTCGAAAAGCCACTTATCTGAATATAACAGTTTTCCTTCCACTATTCCTAATCGATTTGCGTATTCATATCGTTCATTATCCCATGTTTCAAATAATTCCAAATAGGAAATGTTTGGTATTCAATGACTTGATATGTCTCTTTTCCAAATATTTTCTCGTTTTTGTGCTCATCAAATAGGCAAATATTAACCAAGATTTGCTGCCTGATGACAATTTGATCTACTTTATCTTATTTTGATCCAATTTTACATATCGAAATGTCAAATATTTGCATTGAAAATTGTGTAGAAGTACCAAAAATGTTGCAATAACTTCATAAATACGGTTTATATGATGTCTTACATCTCTAAATATCGATCCAAAATACTTTGTTACTGGGGAAAAAGGACTAGAAATTGAAAAATATCCATAAAAATATCTAGTATCACCTATATCAATGTTCATTTTTAGTTGGGTCATCATGGTTCGATGAGCAAAAGCAAAGTGATGGAGCATCGACGGGCGAATCAGCGACAACCAACATTGGTATGGGTAATTCCCGGTAAGAATTATTTTTGAATTGTTCCATGAGGTTGTTATACCGTAAGTTTAAGACGGATATTACAGATCATTGGTCAGAACAATACATCTCGATCTATCAGATCGAGGTGTTATTCAACAGCAACAAAGGAACAAGGATGGTTGGTGCGTATGTCAACAATGGGACAAAGTAAGTTTTTTTATTTATCGATCAAAATTAATGTCAAAACATTTTCAGAAACGTCTCACGAACCATCAATGCATCTAAGATCACCAAGGATCTGGAGATGCAGTTGGTGGATATCAACAAGGAGAGGATGGGCAATCGATCAACAGGCGGCACAATGAAACAAGCGAGTTGGATTGGTTGCCAATCGACATGAAGGATGGATGATAGAGATATGGAAGGATCAATCAAACGATTGGAATAAATTGAAAGATAAGTTTACTCTTCGATTTTTTGTCGGTTTCTAGGAGTATCAGGGTATAGAAATGTGGGATATGAAACCATGAAATGACATAGGTTGGGGGAAATACAGTAACCCGAACTAATAAAAAGTTCACATTATTTTGTAAAATATGATATTAAGTGACAATAATTTCCGTTGATTCCCAAATGATACTCATATGACATGTCCATTTTGTAAATAAGTGTCTTGTATCATTTTCGGATTCTCAAAATTTGACAATCATACTCCGTCATTCCGTCGTCCGTTGTTCCTCATCCGATGTATGTTTGGTTTTTGCATGAAAACTATATCGATAATATCAAAAACAGTGATAATGAACCTTTCGTATCTTCTCATATCACTTTTGAACACGATCACATTCCATCTCCAAGAATCGCTTATCTAACCGAAATTGTATGATTTTGATATGAACAATATCATTAGAATCATTGAAACTGGAAATATGTTTCTTGATCACAGTTTTTTTGCCAAAACTAAAAAGTCCGATCGTTGATTGCTCCAAACTTGTGCCTTATCCATCACATTATCACTTGAAAAACTGTTCGTTTCTTCATAATCATAAATCAGCAAGCATTGTATGAGTGTTTTTTGTCATACTTTACTTGATATTATCACATTGAATGGCTGTTTTTGATTGAAAATTGACCATCAAAACCGATTAAATAAGTGCTCAGTTGTATCAGAAATCATTGGAAAGTATTTGATAACATGTACTTTTTGCTCATAAGTTGATCAACATTTCGATATTTGATGGCATTTGTCACATTGAAAGTTGTCAAGTCACTCCGATATAGCATTATAAAATGAATATTTCTGCAATCAATATACATTCAAAAATACGAAATAATATCAAAAAAACGTGGTCAAGAAGTTATTTTGATACTTATGTGATATCACTCGATCAATTTATTGATATATCCAGCTGTTTCATCACCTAGTGTATACCAAAAAGCATCAAATTTTGTTGTTTTTCTGGCCCGTTCCTCTTCATATCTTCATCATATGGTCTCGTCTTATCACTATTATCAGTGATATTGTTCGATATTAAGAGCTGAAATATCAGATCACAATTCAATTTTCACTTTTTATCAACACCGAAAATTGATCGATTCAGTGCAATTCAAATCTTGAAAAAAATATATGCATAATATCAGTCAAATTTCGAATGCTCCAAACTTTGAGCTGAGCTGATGAACTGTCGACGTCTTCCTCCTTCATGTGAATGTTACCTGTAATAAGATTGAAATGTTGAATGTATATATTGTATTTATTCGTCCGTTCAACATCCCCAAATACATAATTTCCATGTTCGTTCATTACTTGTCTCCGTTCTTTCCCATTTCAAATTTCCTATTTTATCATTTTGTCTTTGTATTCTATTATATTGTCCATGTCTTTAATTCTTTCTGTCCCTGTTTCATGTATCATTCCCATAATAACATTTGTATAATCTATCCCAATTTCAAGTTCTCATCTCTTCCTTCTCCACCAATGTATTTATATATCTTCATATGCCTTCATGTCATAGCGATTCTTTCCAAAACGAGCCATGCTAAATGAAACCCATCTTCCGGGATACTGTAGCCGATTAAAAGTTAAAAATTCCTCGAAACCAGGCAATGTCATCACTATTCGAAAACTTTACCAGCTGAAAAGCTGAAATATTATGGTTTTGGAACAGTATCACAAACTGCAAATAATCAGATTATTCACCATCGATCTTTGAATTCGTACCCGAAACACGAAAGAAAAACCTTGAATATCTTTCAAATATCCTAAAACACCACTTTCTATATTCAAATATTATCACAAAAAAAAGGAACTAAAAAGTTCATTGATGTTCATCTTTTTCAAGTCAAATTTGAATGTTCGCATCAAAAAATTGGATATCAATATGCATTAGAGTCGATTCTATGCTGAAAATCGTCACAATATATACGAACTTATCTAACACCTTGTCGGTTTTCTCACTATCAGGAACATTTGTGAATTTCAAACTTCGACAGAATCAGTAATCAATCGAAAAAAGTAATCATGATCATCTACATCAAATTTCTTACAAAAATCATTTTAAATTCACCTCTTTGAGTCATTGATCAAGTTCCAAATTGGGCTCATACGTCATATTTCATATGATCCCCGAATTGATAGATTTGAATAATCATTGACGAAATGAGAATCAGAAAAAGTAGGCGAAAAGGATTCAAAATGTAATTTCATGTCGGGTTTTCAATATGATGAATCTATTAATAAATTGATGAGTGATATGAGTCAAATTGATCACATTTTTCTAGCCCAAAGTATCAGAATTATGCAATATCTTCCCCAATTCGTACTATATTTCGCTAAACTTCAATCCTTCGGTTGGACAAAATAACAGAAAAAAGCTATAAATTTTGACTGAAATTGTCTCAAAAACTGTACAAATCATGACGAAATAGCAAAAATATGTGATGGAAAAACTTCGGGATACAAGTACATACTCGTTTGAAGCATATTCATTGTGAATTTATCCATTAATGAATGCTGTACTGCATAGAAAGGACTGAAAAACCACATGATTCAAATGTCATACCGTTTCAGTATCGATTCATACGCATCTAATAAACGCAAAGTATGCGTTTCCCTTCACCTACGGTATCCTACAGTAATCGTATCCCACATCATATCATATCAATTTATGCATACTATAACTTATCTAACAACCGAATATAGATGATATTCTTATCAAAATTGATTCCAAATCAATTGAAACTATACCAGTATCCATTTTACAACTGTATCTTATTCTATGGTCTAGAATGACAATTATCCTCAGTTGATTCATATCATAACTCTATGCAATTCAGTACTGATAAACACCATATATTGGTTCACATGTGAAACAATAACATGTTTTCACAATCATTCATATCATGCGACATTACTTTTGAATCGTTCAAAAATGTGCATCTTTTATTATGAATTCCTAGCTCGACCGACTTATCTAACAAAATATCATTGAAAATAGAGTGAATTATCCCACTTACAAGGAGAAATACAACAAAAGGGGGAAGACCATAAAGTAAATACCTTTTTCAGCCTCAAATCCATCATTTTGGCCAACAACATCACCATCAACAACGCCTTTTCTCCAACCATCCCCATCTTCCGTCATCTGGGTAATTTTTAGCTTTTTGTCTTGCTCCATGGTTGAATCATTTCCCGTTGGTTGATATGATACTATTTTCAGGCTTGCATACATAAAAGAATACTGGAACACAATCCATGGCGTTGAAATCAACATTTTGATAACAAACAATGGATCTTCATAACAGTTTCAGTTTTTTCACTTCATTTCTTCAATAATTTTCTATGATTCCACAATTTTCTCACTCTTTTTCACACTAAATAAACTCGTATTTTGAAAATTTCTTATACTTCTACCACTATCGTTTTCAATCGATATTGATACTTCTGAGTGGAAAATCTTCTTTGAAATGCCATTTTTTCAGGTTAAAGTGTCCTTCACTTTCAAAATACTCACAACCAATCTCTTTGTTCGGATTGTTAAAATAAGAATAATCAGTAGGTCAGTTTTGTACCATTTCTCAACTATCCATCAAGATTGAAAGATAATGATAAGTAGTTTTCTACTTTACTATTGTTTTTGGCTCGAAAACTGTATGCCGATAGGCTGTTTTTTATTAGATTCCAATGAGAGGATATACTGCAAATCTGAAAGTTTTGTCAAAAACCTATATGATTTCGATTCAACCAAAAACAAAATTTTCAAATTGTCAAATGTGCAACTAACATACATAATTCCAGAAAATGATTTATCGAGTCGGAATGTATGTTGTCGAAACACTCGAATCGCCACAAAATTCACAAGTATTAGCACGAATGAGATCATCGTAAGTATTTTATTGTCTATGAAGATTCACATCTACTTTGGTCGAATTAGATACTATGAGAAATTCTCTTCTCCACAGTATATAAATCTGATAAACACCACAATCATTACAGTAATCAAGTGTGTCTACAAGTGAAATCATTCAAAACACCGGCTGTTGATATTGATTTCCCGCGAACATACCAGACAACGAATATCATGCACAGAAGACACGGTGGTACGATGATCTGCCGAGATTTGGCTTATATAATACGAAAGGCACAGTAAGTTACGAAAAGAGTGAATTCCTTTACATTTATATTTTAGCTGTGAAATCAAGTCCGTTTCGGGAGCCGGGAACACACATAATACCAGTGCACCATTCCATCTTCAAAAATGGGTAAAGAAGTTTGCCACTTTTCAACAATTCGTGATGGTTAAATGTCAATTGACCTATAACGAGTCGGTGCAGGACGATTATGCGGATGATGTGAGTCGTTATATGAAAAATAAAACATAAATTACTATTTTCAGTGGGTATTAACCTCAGAAAACGTCGCCTATCGGGAAATTGACCCATTAATAGATAATCAGTGTCGAATCGAAAGCAACTCGCAAAATATCGACTTCGAATCAAACAAGAATAGAAGACACTTGTTTAATGTGAATCCTAATGCAAGACATGTACTATCCACCGTTGAGTATGTCATTTCTGATGCATCTAATATGGAGATTATGAAAAGAAGAGTGAGTTTTTTGGTGTAAAAATATCATCACTTCGATTAGTGGGGTGACAAGAAAATCTATGAATATATTGCAAACGAGGTTTAGTACACTTTGCAAAAAAGTTAACTACTTTGTCAACAATTGGGACAATTGTCGTTCTGAAATTGAAACACGAAAATTGTGATTTAAGGTGCACAAGTTATGGGAAAAGGCACAAGATTCGAATTATTTTGATCATTATGGAACAATAATACAATACGACTGCACATTCGATATACCAGTAATGAAGAGAAAATCTGACCTAGGATTAGTCAAAACATCCGAAAGTAAATCAATGACTGGGAAGGAATATGAAAAATCAGCGATGAAAAGCACGAATTGGGCCCAGAAATATCCGATGTTTGGGAAAAGGGCGAGTGAATACACTACAGAAAGTGACAACAAAAAAGTGACAATGACTGATATGGTGAGAAAATTTACTTTCAAATGAAATTCAAAATCTTATTTTTAGATGAGTCTTGATGGAGAAACAGGATCTACTTATTACCCAGCTCGATCAAAGAAACCACTCAACCATCCACCAATCCATCCTCAAATGCATCGTGGTCCACTAATAAAACCTCATACAAGTCTTCCAAATACTCATCCGAATATGTTGGCTCGAGGTTTGGCGATACCCCGTTCAGGAGTATTACTTCCTTCTCATATTCCACCACCTCATCCTGATATGCCATGTCATGGATCAGGAGAGCCATATCCAAGAGTGCCACATCCTATTCCAGAACCAATTCCAGCTGAGGAACGACCAGCGCCACCAAAGCGAAAACGGGCTTCTAGGAAATCAGGTAACTCTTATCACATAATAATAACAACTATCCTTCGATTATTCCAGCGCAATATGAGTCGAAACCAACAACATCGCCGAAGACTCGAGTGTTGGCGATACCCCGTTCAGGAGTATTGATTCCTTCTCATATTCCACCACCACATCCTGAATTGCCACGTCATGGATCAGGAGAGCCATATCCAAGAGTGTCACATCCTATTCCAGAACCAATTCCAGCTGAGGAACGACTAGTGTCACTAAAGCGAAAACTGGCTTCTAGGAAATCAGGTATTTTATCACTGATAATCATCCATCTTATCAATGATTTCAGAGCCACCTACTAAACAACAAACATCTCCAGTTCCAGTTCGTCCTAAAGCGACTCGAGGTATAACTTTAATACTAAACTTTATCCATAATTTCTTGCTTTGAAGGTAGGAAGAAGGCATGTGGATTGAACGACATCCCAAACTGCTCCAATAATACAAAATCGTCCAATTAATCCGACTACCGTACTCCCCCTACAGTATGCCGTTGCTTCACAATCATCAACTCCGTGCTTCTCATCAATTATCCGGTCTAATTAATTTGAATCATGTGAATATACCCGAATAGTTGATATTTATTATTATTTATACTAATATTATCTGTGTTATTATCATCCAGCGTTAAAAATATCGGGTTCTTCTGTTTACTGTTTATTATTCAACCTTATGAGTGTAAAAAATCGATAGATAAAGAACTTGATTCCTCAACTGCCTACTTTGTTGTTTGCGTCGGAGAAAAAACCTATCAACAAGCTCGAATTATAAACCGAATCTCTAAACAAATGATGTGACACTTATGTCCATCCCCTAATTCTCACATCGTGACCAGCCACACACACCTGCTTTCCAACCCAATTATCTCATTCCTTCCAAGAATGGCCCAACAAATGTCTACCTATTTAACCCCACGGGCTTTCCTCATACAATATCTGGATAATTCCGATGACCATGGTGGATACGCAAAATGGATAGTTGAGAAGGAATCATTTACAATCGACGAAGTCGAATTAGTTGAGACTTGGTGTAAAATTAGAAATTACACAAGATATCGTCCTGCTCCAACAAAGTACATTGTCGAATTCATACGATCTATTCTTGCGTCTACTGAAGTGGTACGTTTTTGCAACAGATAGAATTATATGTTACATTTAGGTAAAAAGGAACAAAGATGGAGTATTGGAATGTAGACTTCTCACGAGAAGTGACCAAAAACGGATGTCAGTAAATGATTTGAGTTAGTTGATAAGATAGTTGGGAAGACTAATAAATGATAATTGCAGAAGCATCACCTTTATATCAATTGATTGTGAAACTACTGCTAGAAAGAACTCGCGTAGACTGGTTACATATAACTGATCCAAAAGAACTAAAATTTAAAATATTGAACATAGAAAAGATGGGAGAGGTATATTCCAAGGTGAATGGAATCAAGACTGGTAACGGAGTATACAATATCAAACTACTGTTGTCCAGTTACTGTTTCACCAAAATATGGGTCAAGGTGAATCATATACTTGTGAAACACATATACATTAATTTTAGATTGACAAAAATGAATATCAGTTTTCGAAAGAATGGCTCGAGAAGGAGTACAAAAGGATGGAACCAGAAAAAGATATTGATGACATGAAGAGGGATTTCTGCGAAAGCATGGCTCTTTTTCCCGATCAGACTTTATCATGTGACCACGAACATTGGCTGAGTTTTGGACAGGTGGAAGAACAAAACCTCAGGTTTTAATGAAATAAATTTCCAATACATCCGATTCAAAAATTCATAAAAAAATTCAACTTGGATCAATCTTTTTTTGCAATAGAGAAATTGATTGAAATACAATAGCCCACTGAAGGAAACATGGTCCATATCAAAAAATCACAAAGCTAATACTATAGTCCAGACAACACAGTTTACACATAGAAAAAACATGCAAAAAAAAACAAGCCTTGCAACTTCGTCCAAAACCATCAACTTCTCCCACGATCCTTCTTCCTCAACTTCTTCTGTTTTGACTTCTTCCCATCCAACTGCTCTTCTAATTTCCATTGTTGTCGTTTTGTTGCTCCTTGTTGCTCTTATGCTGCCAAGTGGATCTAAATCAATCAAACCACAAGCAGAGAAATCAATAATGGTACTTATCTAAACATAAAATGCCCATATCCGGCTGCTGATCCGTCGAGTTGCCCCATCTGTTGTCCCTTGTGCCTGTGTGGTCGATCCATCTAAAATTTGTTGATGAATCGTAAACTATCTATGCGCCCTCGAATTATGATTTATTTCCTCTTCATTTCTACAAAATATCTTGGATTCACTTAATATGCTCCAACCATTCGACGTCATTTATACATCAAAAACTTAATAGATTTTTATACATTCTTTTTTACACATTTCCAATGATCTTAAATACTGTTAGAAAGATATTCCTTTTGTATCCAGGTACAAATCTCAAACCAATTAACCATATGCCTTAATCCTTATTCTGTTCATATGCACCTGTCTCTCCTCTCTTATTAACATTCATAATTGCTTACAGGAGATTCGTATACGAGATATGTATTCATATATTTCTTTTAGTGTTCCCGACATGATTTGGGTAATTGCGAAATAGGTGGGCAAAGAATAATCCTTCGGGATGGTTAGCAAAGTGCTGACAATTGAACTTATTACGTTTTGAATTAAACATGTTCAAAATAATCGGCGCCTGCTCAAAACCATGGAGAAATTTTAGTGGACATGTGTTTTTTTTCTTGTTTTGGAAAACTAGTGCGAAAAACCTTTGAGCAACAGATGGAGATCCTTCAAAACATCTCTCTATTACATGTGTTTTTAAATGAACTTATTTCAAATGGATTTAAGGGTCTACCAATCATAAAAACACATTGCTAGCCTACCCTATATACAAACAACACTTTCTCATATCTCACTGACTTTTCTCTATACTTTCAACACAGTTTGATGAAAAACGTACCTAATCCTTCTTCCTCTTTCTTCAATTCCTCGCATCATTCGTTTCCTCTTCATCATCGTTGATTCATCATGCGCATACTGGAAAATGAACGATTATATGAGTAACAAATGAACATTATGAAAACTAGTTCGTTGAATTTTCACGTTGAAAATTTTGAGCAACAAAATAACAAAAAAATATTCTCAACATTCCTTCATGATATATTTCTATATTAGCACAATTAAAAAAGTGATAACTCAAATATGAAATGAGAATGTGCCTTCCATTTGAATATATTCCAACAAAGCATGAAGATCTATTTCAATAGTGGTCGAAGCTATTACAATAAGATGTACGGTTACGAGAATAGTAGAGAAAGGAAAGAAAACTGAATTGATTTATGAAAGAAGCGCAAAGTTGAGAAACGAGGGAAGAATACGTGCCGCAATTGCGTTACGAATCGAGTGTGTGTACAGTTTGCAAACTATTGTGCGAGAGTGTTATCTTCTTAAACACTTATCACTTCCTCCGATATATTAATCACTCAATTGTGTCAAATGTTTACGATATTTACAAGAGAGTGTTATATTCTTTGAGCTTCTACTTAATTCTAAGATTAGAAGACGTTTCGAATTCTCGTTCAATGGAATAACAGCAGTCGATGCCAAACAAAGTTGTTGAATAATAAACTTTCATATCTATATACACTGGATTCACGAGTCACACACATAAACCAAGAACAAAATCAGAAAAGCATACAAGTTTTGTTAATCGAGTACAACTTTACAACCTTTGAATCATCTCAAGATTCTATAAATCTTTTATTATGACTTCAAGCTATTGCATACTTCAATCCCACTTGTTTTTCACACTAATAACATGAAGCTAATCGATATCTCTTTTGAGATTCCGATAATTATACGATTTTTCACTGACATAAACATTACGAATTTCGAGCAAAAACATGGTATTGATTGAATATCAACATGCTACTTTAACCGAAGAGAAAGAGAACAGAAGATATTGATTGTACAACATACAACAAGCAACAAGCAACTCAATTAGTTTCCTCTCACATCAAACACAATATAACTTTTTCATCTACGTTTCTAGAAGAAACTGACGGAAGATGTTTCAAAAAAACAATGTGCACATTCCACAGCATGACGCTCAAAAAACGCAAAAACTCGGAATGATTCGTTTCAAAATGCATTAGTTATCGAGTCACTCAATTTGAGTATAATAACTACTAATCACACACTTTCCTTTTCATTGAAAATTATGAAGATTAACAAACATTAGGAGAGTAACAATAGGTAAATGGAAGCAAGTTGACTCTAACTTAACAGAACATCTGTCTCGGTACAGTAATAGCATTCTCAGAACCACTAGCTCACGCACTTTCTACAGTTCAACTCACACTTTTCAGTTTCACAAGGGATTTCAGAAATTGAAAAAATAACTACCTCAGCCTCTTCGTCTTTCATCATTCCTTCTTCATCGTCGATTCATGTGGTCCTTCTTCTTATTCGCAGTTGTTCACTGAAAAACTTCATTAAATCTTTAATTATACAGCAAGATAACTTATCTTAATTATGATATCCATTGTTTTGCCGCAGCTGCATCTGTTGATGGAGAAAAAAAGTGCGCGAGGAGAAAAACGGACGAGTGAGGACATTTTTTCGTTAAGAATTAAAATTCAGAAAATTGGCGCAGTTAGATCAAAATGCGCAGGCCATATCTACCAATTCGGAAAGAGAAACAGATCTACCTTCTGTTTTTTAAATCAGACCTATATCATATGATTCGTTTATGAGAAAAAGAAAACAGAAAAGGTTTGAAGATGTCACAAACTCAATAAAATACCACCGAGGACGACCTATGTCTAACTACATCATCAGAGAACAATCGAATCAAGAAGGAAATCACGTATTCGAGCAGATGAAGCTGAATCGTTGGAGACGGCTATATAGCTTTCGCACTATTTTCTAGTCCTTCATTAATGAATAATGCATTATATTATTCAAGGACAGAGAAGCTTGTTATCGTTTATATTGCTTTTCAGGGCATTCACATGTTGAATTCTTGAGATTTTCATCGGAAGAAAAACCAATGAAATGGACTATTTCTATCGGTATTTTTCAGAAAATACGCGAAATAAGAACTCTATGTCTGAGTAAACTCAAGATAAAACCAAACGGAATTCATCAAATAAGATAATTTTCAGATATCTTAGACAGCTGTAAGATTTACATTATCTTCGATTTTCTAGTAAACATTTTCTTTAATGTTTATCAAAAAACTGCAAAGGTACATTTAGAATGAGCACGATTCCAGAGAGAATACAATTTCCGACTTATATAGATAGTTTCTGAAAAGACTGAACAGAATTCGATAACTGCATTCACTTCCTTATCAACATGAAAACCTCAACTGCCAGTTAGCTGGAAAACATCCTTTACTTCTCGAAATCAGTTCCTGGCTTGGCCTGCTCAGTTTCGACTTGGTTGGCATGTTTCGAGGTATGAACTTTCTGCGACATGTTACGATTCGAAGCACATATCATTTCCCCTTATTTCCACACGAAGAACTGATACGAATCATTTAGATCTCTCACGAACATATCTTGACGAAAAACGTTATGTGAATTATGCACATTGGCACTTTTCCATCTATTTTGATATGCTTCAATATATCACCAAGATAATACAGTTTGTTATGAAAACTGAATTATTCAAAATCGGTGTTTAAAACTTCTCAAGAGATTGGAGAAACAACGATAAATCCAACTTGAAATGTTGCAAATAAATGTGAATCGGAACTGAATCCTTAGCCCGGAAGTTTTCAATCATCTTCTGGTAGAAACCTAAATGCATCATGTCGAAGCGGTGAACCGAATACCATAATATCAAAAAATTTCGGAAACCTATCAAGTCTATTTTAATGTTGATGAAATACATAAATCCGTTCTACCTGCGGATGAAACTACATAGCAATGAATGCCAACGAAGTTCTCAAACTTCCTTCAAAATACTCCTGACGCACTGATTCACCACATATTCTCTATCTGCTTTTGCTGGATGAATGTCTGCATGCTATTCATAGAAGAAATGACTCAATTCAACTGATTACTAAACAAACAGCATCGAACTCGAATCTATTAGAATGAGCATCACTTAAAAATTCGTGTTATAGGACGAGATCGAGATGACGAAAGTACGATCGAGCTTGAAGTAGACATTAAAAAAGGAAAGCGTATTTATATGTGAATACACTTTCCTTTTTCACTTAAAGAATATGTGATATGAATCACAGTTCGAATTCATATTGTTCCCTATCTTTGTCATCGAATATTGAAAAGTAGAAGAACTGGAAGCATTGACGACTTCAAAATTTGCATTATTCAACAAAAGACGTCTTTCCTTGTACATATCAAAATTCATAGGAACGGCTGAACTGTCAGCGCTTCTGTATTTTTTTCTAATCGAGGAAACAACGAGGCAATCAAAAATCGTCAAGCACTACGATTATCCGTTCGAAACTACTTTTTAAAATCTCGCAGAATCTCAATAACTCACTATTAGTAAATACATATGTTTGATATACTTTTACAAAGTTAATTATTTAAAAAAAAAAAAAGTACAAGATACATTTTTATTAATAATAAAATAAAGGTATTATAGAAAACTATTTTTTTATTATCCATAGCGATCGATTCCTTGTCCATTTGTTGTCCCCCTGTCGACTGTACTGAAAAAAACAGATTGGTTAAACGGTTGAAGAGCATGAGGGAGCACGAATAGGAAACGAGTAAAAAGAAAGGAGAAATGTACGAAATGATCAGATAATATAGCGAAGAAAGTACTGAGAGGAAAATGAAAAGAGTACAACAGTTACGGTAAATGAGCTATGAGTTTTTTTGTCATGAACAGAATCTTCTAAAGTAGTTCAAAGAAAAAGGGGGCTCGTAGAAAACGTCGGCAATAATATAGTTGTATTCAATTTGCATTGAAATATACATGAAAAAGTGTGACAAATTGAATGAATTGATTTAATGAATTCTTCAAAAACTTGAGCATTACTATGAAAAACAATAGAGCTATTATTTTGTTGAACTATCAACTCAACATAGAAATGTAAGCTTCTCTCAACAACTTCTTTACAGTAACAGTACGCATTCAACTAGAAGAGTAGCATATTCTTAAGATTAAATAGTATTTGCACAGCTAACAAAACGAAAGAAATTCATGAACGTACAGTGTCTTCCTGAATGAATCTGCAGCAGAAAAGGGACATGACTCAAAACATAAAGAAGCAATGCGTATCCACATTTTCTATGAAAAAACTATCAAACTTAAGTAATACCAGAAGGTGCGTGCCGGCTTCGCCGTCACTTCCTTCTGGTTTAGTTGGTTATTGGGATCGGTTCCGATGAGATTTAAAAAAGGCAACACAATAAAGTCACCATAAACTTAATAACAACTCAATTCATTTGCTCAAAAAGCCTAAATCTTTCCCTATCGAAGACCCCGGCTTCAACTATCCCATTCGAAATTAATCCCTTTCCCGGACCTCGGAGACGCCCAGCCACGCATAGTACCCTCTAACTAAATAAATACACTGTTCCAGTTTGTGGGGCGGCCTCTCCGGGTCCTCTGCGAGGCCCCGGAGAGGCCGGATAAAGATGGAGTTTGGCTACATCGGCTAGTAAATATACTAAAGATGAGAGGCGACATAGTGGGGCGGCCTCTCCGAGGCCGTTCAGTCGAAAAAGCTGTGGTTTGGTTTTACAGCATCAAGAACTCGAACCGCGAGCCACTCCCATCACATGCTAAAACCTAGGGCATAACCTATGGTGACATGTTCGAGAAAATTCGGCGTCATGTTGCATACCGAGCACCAAAACCACTTGGTGCATATGAATAGTCATTTCTGATTATTGGACTAACGTATATTCATTTCTAAAAATGAATGTAAAAAAACGCCGTTTTGAAATAGAACGTGACATTTAATTTTTGAAAATGAAAACATGGAAATGTAAGGTTTAAATCTGAAAATCGGTTCTGGAAGGAGAATGACTCCATCGATCACTTAGATATTTCTCGTGCACCTTCGCGACACCATTTCTGACCCTTTTGTCAAATTTGGGCAAAATCGGCTGGAAACTGGCCGAGATATCGCAGTGCACAAAGTCACAGACTGACAGAAGTTTTCCATTAGTAATAGTAAAGATATACAAGAAGATACGTGCATGTATAAAGACTGTTTTCAATCGAATCGGCCATCAAATATAATTGCAAAACGACACTTTTCCGTGAGTATTAGAAAGATTAATAGAAAAGTGAATGTGTGAAGCATATCGAATCGTCAGGGAAGAAACGATTACTTTCACGTATGCAGGAGGAAGTTTCTTAATTTAAAAAATTAAATTATAAAAGCACAACGAAAAATTTTCGAATTTGGCAAGTATTGTTCTTATTCATATACGCACCTCTCACTCTTAAAAAACAAACATTCTTCGAATCAAAGTTAAGGAATATCGGCACTTATAAGAAAACTATAAATGAATTTAATACGAGGAAATCAAAGAAAATGTCTTATTACTGCCTTATCATTAATTCACTAGTTGAGTCAGTCCGTAAATCGATAATCTTGATTCACGAATTATGGCTCGTTTGGAGTTGGGATTCATGAGAACTATTGAGAAAAAAGCGATGAAAGTCTTGACGGCAAGAGTAAAAACAAAGAGAGAAGCGATAAAAATGAACGCACTTAAGCATATGCAATTAATCTTCATAAGGTTTAAGATTTTAATTTCACGTAACCGCAAGAACCAATGAATTAAAAATCAATATTACGTAGAGAATCTACGTAGAGTCTTTAGAAACATAAGAGAAACATCAGCGTTAAACTTTATGAAGTTTCACCTTCAATCAATTTTATATTTGATGTGAATTGAACTGAATGAAAACGAAACACGAGAATTTAATACAAAAATAATATGATTAACAGAATCATTAAGATTCATTCTAGAGTTGTTTCAATGTGAAAATGAGTTCAACTCAATACAGTATTGTGCCATACAAATTGATACAGGTGGGTCAGTCAGAAAAGATAGGAAGTTTTAATAAAAGTTTAGACATCGAAAGTATGAAGAAGAAAACAGCGTTAATTAACTAGACGATCAACATATTATTGAAGCAGAAAGAACAGTTGCATAGCTAACAGAACTACACAATTTGCGATACATTAAATAAAGTTAAATTAAACCAGCGATAAGCCACCCGAAAACTTTTTCGAATCGAGATAAAACTAACAACGTCATTCACACACGGGCAACGGAGAAAATATAAACATACAATGTGTTTCTAAAATCATAATTCAGTAGAAAAAAAGACACGAATCAAAAAATCAAGAAGCGATCCACATCTACACTTCTCCGTGATTAAACTATTAAGTTTAAGTAATACATTTGAGTGGAAACAGGCATATATAAGAGACGTACTCACTAAACTGTCATAAAAACACATATTTAAAACTGGCACTTTCGAATTAGGAATGTCCGTATCTTTCAGAATTCATAATAACAAACAAAACATGAGGTTAAAGCATAAGTCCAGCAAAGGATCTATTTACGAGCTTTTTCAAAAGGTTTTTCCTATAGGAGCGCTCTTATCCATAAATGACACCCTTCGTCTGAAGTATCGAAAACTTTTAGATGAACATTAGGGAGATGCGACACTTATTCGAGAATTATTAATGCATTCAATATGAGGAAAGTATAGAAAGTGACACTTATTATTGTCTTATCATTCTTATTCACTCTTATTAAAGCAAACCGTAAATCGATAATTTTCATTCACAGCTTCGTGTCGGGTTGAAACTTAAGACACGTTGTCCCAGATTTTCGAGAAGTCTAGTGCACAGCAATAAAAAAGTTGTCTCAGAAATCGATGAAACTTTTTCAGTGTGTTACTGGAATGAAAAGAGACACGTTTTGAGCTCCTGAATGTGTCACGTGTAATTTGTCTGGAATTACAGATGTGAGGAGTTTTTGAGCGAATTTAGTTCTTGATGATCAAAATTCCCCGAACAAAAGAGATTTCGACGTAAAATCAAATTCTGCGCAACTTTTCAGTTGTGAACTTTTTCCGTTTTCACCGTCTAAGGACTGAAAATCACGTTTTTATAGCTGAAAGTGCACATTTTCAGTCATAGCGCAATTTTTAGAGCCCCGTTTCCACCAGACGATTTCATTTTCGAATTCTACATAAAATTTCCTACAACATGGCGTTTTGTATAAGTGTGCGTCTCGGTGGCCAGAAACCGTTCCAGCCGTCTGAAATTGTCTGAAAATCACAAAAGTCGTCCAATCGAGTTGAGAAAAGTGCCATTCGATAGAGAATTCAATTCTGAACAACTTTTCTGAAGGCATGTATATCATATTTTCACTCGTTCATGCTGAAATTGACAATTTCAGATAAATGATCTTCAAATTTGATAAAAGTCAAAGACGCATAACTCCGTTCATGTTGACAATACGAAAAAGTGAAGTACTACAAAATTATAGTTTGAATCAAGACCTACCGCATGCACCCCTTGATGTGCAATTTTAATTGATTTTGACAGTAGTTATAGCGTTTTGAATGATGACCACATTTTATAGACATTTTCAGCTTTGAATGACAGAACTAGAAATGATCAATAATTTCATCTTATAGGTCATGATTATAGTTATACTTTTGCAGTTGATCATTTTTCGATACAATCACTTTCAGGCGACTTGTAGTCGTTTCTATCTGGTACAGTACTGCAGGCACACACACGCACACGTGGAAATTCATCGGCCGTGTTCAATGTCTCATATATCGGCTGAAAGTGGTTGTATCGAAAAATGATCAACTGCAAAAGTATAACTATAATCATGACCTATAAGATGAAATTATTGATCATTTCTAGTTCTGTCATTCAAAGCTGAAAATGTCTATAAAATGTGGTCATCATTCAAAACGCTATAACTACTGTCAAAATCAATTAAAATTGCACATCAAGGGGTGCATTCGGTAGGTCTTGATTCAAACTATAATTTTGTAGTACTTCACTTTTTCGTATTGTCAACATGAACGGAGTTATGCGTCTTTGACTTTTATCAAATTTGAAGATCATTTATCTGAAATTGTCAATTTCAGCATGAACGAGTGAAAATATGATATACATGCCTTCAGAAAAGTTGTTCAGAATTGAATTCTCTATCGAATGGCACTTATCTCAACTCGATTGGACGACTTTTGTGATTTTCAGACAATTTCAGACGGCTGGAACGGTTTCTGGCCACCGAGACGCACACTTATACAAAACGCCATGTTGTAGGAAATTTTATGTAGAATTCGAAAATGAAATCGTCTGGTGGAAACGGGGCTCTAAAAATTGCGCTATGACTGAAAATGTGCACTTTCAGCTATAAAAACGTGATTTTCAGTCCTTAGACGGTGAAAACGGAAAAAGTTCACAACTGAAAAGTTGCGCAGAATTTGATTTTACGTCGAAATCTCTTTTGTTCGGGGAATTTTGATCATCAAGAACTAAATTCGCTCAAAAACTCCTCACATCTGTAATTCCAGACAAATTACACGTGACACATTCAGGAGCTCAAAACGTGTCTCTTTTCATTCCAGTAACACACTGAAAAAGTTTCATCGATTTCTGAGACAACTTTTTTATTATTGTGCACTTTTATCGAAAAAAATGTCGAAAACCTGGGACAACGTGTCTTAAGAGAGATATCAAGAAAAAAGCGATGAACGGTTTTGGTAGGAAGGTGAGACCAAACAACAGGAGCAGCATAGAAGTCAAATTTACAAAAGGCTTCAGCATTAAGTGTATTAGGAAACAGAGAGTTGCGAAAAATAGAAGGAAAAGAATGTATTCAATGTTTGGAAATACATCGATTCATGACAAAATCTTTGAACCACACAGTTTCACAAAATCGTGGTTTACTTAAATTTATATGTGACAAGATTATCTGGAAAAAACATTTGCGCAATGAAACAAACGAGAGACCATTAATTTTGTCAAAAGACATGTTATTAAAATTAAAGCGGACGACGACGTAAATTCTTTGGATGAAACATGAGTGAAACAAACAAAAATGTATTGATTACTTCTATTTGTGGAATAAGAAAATGGGCACAGTTTGTTTCAAGTTAAGTGAAACGGAACATTGAGCTTGCAGGCATATGAGTTACGTGTTACTCTAAACCGATGAGCGTGATTTGCAAAGATTAATGATGTTTCTTATTCAAAATGGAAACATCAAGCGAAGGACAAAGACCACTTCAAATCATGTTATCACAAGAAATAATTGCGTCAAAAATGTGTTAAGAATCTCTCACACTGTATAGAAGTTAATGAAAACAACAAAATACATCAGTGCAACATATTTAAACCTAACGTTGCAGCGCTTTTTTTAAAATTAAGTTTCTTTGCGATTAGAAAAGAACAGAACGAAAATGGAAGAAAATACGAAAAAACGTATACGAATAAACTGAGAACAAAGAAATGCGACTATTCGAATCTTTAGTATTTATTCTTCAGTCGATTTACAATAAAACAATGATTCGGCGAACATCGTTCGTTTCGTATATTGCAACACGAACTCATCGGCTCGACAGAATATAAAAAGATTATCAATAGGAGAAACGGATAACAAAAGAATGTGAACACACGCACACTGGAAACACACACGCTTGAAACTCCGTTTTCACGAAAGAAACTTCTTTACAAATCCATAATGAATGGCTCAGAAGTTGATGAAACAATTCGAAAAACATTATAACAATACCTTCAATCTTTACGTTACTTTCCTAACGATTCAGAGCAATACTTTCTGTTCAAACGCCCGTTTTACAGATTTTTCTCCATAGAAATGCACAGTTTTTGAGTGCCGACGAATGATTGTCCCACAAAAACATCTTCAAAGGCGAAAAAATTGAACAAAATGCTAACACCGTACTAAATGTTGCATTTCAATGGATTTCATAAACATTTGGACTTCGTTTCGGGTTGAAATTTATGAGAGCTATCAAGAAAGAAAGCGATGAACGTTTTTATAAGAAGAGAAAGCAAAGGAAGCAGCATAGAAGTCAAATTTACAAAAAGCTTCAGTATTAAGTGTATTAGGAAACAGAGAGTTGCGAAAAACAGAAGGTAAAGAATGTATTCAATGTTTAGAAATACATCGATTCATAAATTCATAACAAATCTTGACTAAACCTTATTGCTTTTTAATTAACGTTAACCAGCAAGGCAAAAACTTTGAACCACACAGTTTCACAAAATCGTGGTTTACTTAAATTTATATATGGCAAAACTTAAATAGGATAGGGACGGAAGACTCGCCGGAAAAAAACACTTGCGCAATGAAAACAACGAGAGAGCATTAATTTTGTCAAAGGACATGTGATTAAAATTAAAAGTGGACGACGCCGTAAATTCTTTGGATTAAACATGAGTGAAACAAATGAAAATGTATTAATTACTTCTATTTGTGGAATAAGAAAATGGGCATGCATATGAGTTACGTGTTTCTCTATACCGATGAGCGTGATTTGCAAAGATTCTTGCTCTTTCTTATTCAAAATGGAAACATCAAGCGAAGGAATATCATGAAGAAGAGCATAGATTAGCAGGAAAAGGTGAACGTATACATTTGAACAAGTTCCTGAGCTCACTTGTGTAACGTTTCAATTTTTATTATTCATAATATCACAAGTAATAATTACGTCGAAAATGTGTTAAGAATCTCTGCGTCAAAGTGAATGAAAACAACAAAATACATCAGTGCAACTATTCTAATCTCTACCATTCTTTCCTTACTTGATTTACAATAAAACAATGAATCGGCCAACATGGTTCGTTTCGTATAGTGAAGCACAAACTCATATGCGGTAGTTTTTTCGTTAAACTTCTTGATAAACCGAAAATCATCAATTTAGAACATCCTTCCTTATCCAAACTGAGAGAGGCATTCAACGAACAGCAGTTGAACAGAATATACAAAGATTATCAACAGGAAAAACGGATTACAAAAGAATGTGAACGCACTTGTGTTACGTTTTTAAAAACCGCCTTTTCACAAATAAAATTGCCTCAAAAAATTATAATGAATGACTGAGAAGTTGATGGAACTGTTCGAGAAACATTATAACAATATATTTGAGCTTCATGTAACGTCTCCAACGTTTTAGAGCATTACTTACTGATAATTCTTGTTTAAACTATATGACGGATCTGCATGAGGTAAAATTGATAACTATTTGAATTCAAATGGCAGATTATTGTACAGAAAAGATAGTCGAATGAGAAAAAAAGTTAAGAGAAAGCAGATGACGAACGAAATGTTATCTTTCGATGTGTTTTGTAAACATTTTTTAAACTTTGAAATGCCAAAGTATTCGAAATGGTTCTTATATATCGCGACGAAACATCACGAACAGAAAACGACTGACACGTAAGGAAACAAAGACAAACGAGTGGAGGAGTATCGCAAAGAAAATAGTGAGATGAAAAAGATTACCACAGTTACGGTAAATGAGTTATGAGTCGAACCGTAAATCGAGAATCGTAATTCAAGGATTGCACTTTGTTTCGGATTGGAAGTTATGAGAGCTATCAAGAAGAAATAAGGAAATGAAAAAGATTGATAAAACGAGTAGAAACAATTTGTTTCAAACAAAGCGAGTAGCGAAAAATGTGAATGACCTTAAGTTCACACATATAATCTTTAACGGTGCGAAATGCAACACTGCGTTGCCACAAGAACTTTCGAGTGAAAAATGAAACATTGTGTAATGAATCTACACCGAATCTTTAGAAGCCTACCAGATAACATCGGTGAAACTTCTACGATATCTTCAAGCTTCATACAGTTTTCACTTTTAATTAGGCTTGCATGTGGCATAATTGAATTGAATCAAAACGAGACAAGAGGATGTCAGACAAAGAGAATGCGACTAACAGATTCATTATGATTCATTTACGAGTTGGTTTGCGACAAAACAATAAATTACTCAAAACGGTTTCATGTATAATATGCAAATATATACAGCCGGTACTTCTGGAAAGCTTTGAAGCTATAGTTTCGCGTATAGTTTCAATCTTTGGTCGACAATTACAATTCGTGACATTTGATCTTCTTTTCGGATTGAGGAACATGAAAAGTCCACTGTGGAATAATACAAAAAAAAGTTCAGACAAAGAGTATGAGGACGAAAACTGAGTCGCAAAGAATTTGGGCAAAAATGTAAGAAAAATGAGAAACAAAAAATCACATGAGCAATTATTTCTTAATCACCATGTTGAAAAATATTAGAGAAACATTAGTGCGAAATCTTTAATCTTCATGAACATTTTACAGTCACGGGGAGATTTACTTTTACTTCAATACACTTGTGATTAAAGATGAATTGAATGAAAATGTAATATTGGAGAAATATATTAAATTTCAATAATGATGAAGGAACAAGTAGCTAACTGACACATACTGACACATTATTTCTGAACATGTTTGAAATGGTCTGAATCGTATTAAAAACCTTATTCTTTATTTAGGAAACGAATCTAAACGAAACTTTAGCTCGAGAAATCGATAATCTTATTAAAGCTTCTCTGTTCGAACATAAGAAAGCAAGGCTCGATAAAATGTGTATAAGGGGACATAAAGTTGCAAAAAGTGAGGGAAAAGAGTATATTGTTCAGAAATACCGAATCTTACTCAATCCAGTAAAGTTAACCATGCCATCATCTTCGAACTCCATACAATTTTACAATATCGAGCATTACTTTTTAATGAAGTGTACATATGACAAGAAGTTAACTGAGTGAAAACAAAAGAATATCCCAAAAACCCCTGCGTAGAGAAAAAAGAGTGCGCGTAAACTTTGATAAAGGTAACGAATATTTGATTGAGATAAAAGTGAAAGACGACGAGCAATCAGTCCAAGGAAACATGAGAGTAAGAAACGAAAATGTATCAATTTCCTCTAGTTGAAGAATAACAAAACACGTATAGTTTTGCATTCCTTAGAACCTTCCTTAGAACCGCGATACATAAGTATTTTTTTTGTCATACACAAGCTGAGAACAGCAATCGAAGAACGACAAAGCAATCGAAGGACACAGAATATCAGGAAGAAGAGCAAAGATTAGCAAAAAAAGATTAACTCACTTGTGTAACATTTCAATTTATGTTCTCCTAGGAAAAAATTGCATCGAAAATGTATTGAGCATTTTTTAAATTATGTCAAAGTTGATGAAAACAAAGATATACATCAATGCAACACATTTAAACTGTATGCAGTTTTCACTATATTGTTGCGCTTTCATTTTTGTTAAGTTCACTGGTGATTTGAACAGAACTGCACAAAAATGAAAGGAAGAACGAAAAACCGCAAACAAGTGGAATGACAACAAGGTGAATGCCATTATTCGAATCTCTACTACATATTCATTCTTTTGTTTATTTACAAAAAAAACAATCAATCGATCAGCATGATTTGCTTTGTATAATATCAATTGAAACAAGCAACTAAACTGCAACAGATGTTCTGTTAACTTTTCGTAAAACCGACAATCGTCAATTAAAAACATATTTCCTTATCAAAAATGGGAAGCGTATTCCACGGACAATAATTCAACAGAAGAATAAAGAAATATCAATAGAAAAAGCGGATTACAAAAGAATTTGAACACATACACACACTGGACATACACGCGCTTGACACTGAGTTTTCACAAAAGAAACGTCTTTACAAATCCATAATGAATGGCTCAGAAGTTGATAAAACGATTCGAAAAACATTATAACAGCACCATCAAGCTTTACGTTACTTTCCTAACGATTCAGAGCAATACTTTCTGTTCAAACGCCCGTTTTACTGATTTTTCTCTATAGAAATGCCCAGTTTTTTAGTGCCGACGAATGATTATCCAACAGAAACAATACAAATGCGAAAAAAATTGAACAAAATGCTAACACCGTACTAAATGTTGCATTTCAATGGATTTCATAAACATTTGGTGAACTATACACCGAAAAACTATACAAAATGGTTCTTATTACTCGAAAACGGCCGTTCAACTGGAAAGACAACAACACGACGAATGAGATTTGAGCATTACGAGTTAAAAATAGCAATTAGACTTTAGATGAAAGAAAAAAGTAAGAAAAGGCTTAATTAAATGGAAAATTTACGAAAAAACAAACAATTAACGAAAAAATGCCAAAAAAATAATTTTTGACATGGCCGCGGAAATCTTCGGCCACGGCTGTTTCAAGGAGACGTGCGCTGCGCTGCTTTTATCGAGATTCTGAGCAATTTTTTCTCCAAAAATAAAAATAAACCAAAGAAATGTTGAAAAAATAAATTCATAAAATATTTATCCTATAAATAATGAGAAGTGGAGAAGGGAGATGGGTTTAGTCGGTCATTTGATGGTAAATAGATCACTTTTAGCCGGATTTATTCAAAATGAAACTGAAATATAAACATGCATCGAAGAAGACAATCGTACATGATTTTCTGTTGTTTATTGACCTAATCAATGTCTGAAAATAAGTGAATTTTCAGTCTTTTCGTTACGAATCCTGCCAAATACAACTAGTTCAAATGTGTGAATTGAAAAAGCATTTTAAAATGGTTCTCGAGAGCTTGATGAAAACATTGGCGACGGGTTTTGAATGAAATCATAAATTTCTGTTCCAAATAAAATTTCATAGGAAAAAAGATAATAACAATAACCTTTATGTTATTTATCAATATCTATTCACCTTTTTCAATTTCCATATATCTTTCTGTCATTCATATTGGATGTGTCTAACAACAACAAAAAGTTTATCGGGGCACATATGAAATAAGATGAACAAAACAATTTCAAAAGCAGAGCATATCAGGATAATCTCTGTTCCCATGTTCTAACGTAAGAGTTGGAAAATGAATCAAGCTCTCGTAGTATTCAGCTTGAGCTTCTTCATGACTACGTTGTGGCTCGATCCTCCTGAGTTGTTGCATATACCATGATTTGTTCATTTTATATTGACATGTTCCAATCTGTAATTTATGATGTACAAAGTCCTATACCAATCTGACCTTTGTCATTATGCCAGTCATGCAATAGCTTGATAGTAACAACTTCATGTTATACACTCCATTTCCAGTCTTGATTCCATTTACTTTCGAATACATATCCCCCATTCCTTTCATATCCAATATCTCGAATTCCAAATCATTCTTATTTGTATATTGTATCCAATCAATTCGTGTATGCTCACACAATAGTTGTATGATCCACTGATAAAGATCTGCTTTTTCTGTAATTATCACTTATCATCCTTATCAACAACCTAATCAACTTACTCAAATCATTCACTGACCCTCTCACATCCGTTGATTTCGTTGCAAGTCTACACTCAAGTATTTCATGATAAGGATTCTGATCAATTTTCTCAATCTTTTGTATAAATATTGTCGATGCTTGGAGAGTCATAAGAAACTCATTAGCATACGCCATCATAAAATCGCTGCCTTGATCAATAGTAATTCGGCGACCATCCAATACACTTCTGTACCAACTTATAAATATTTGATTCTTATCAATGCAGAATGTATCATTCTCTTCGAACCAAAACGCGCAATCATGGCGGAATACATTGTTGAGGCAATCGATAAGAAATGCTCTAGGGGTTAGATAGACAGGGGTGAACTGCATGGTGAATGTTGGTGAAGCAGGTAAGGAAGAAGACGCTAATGGTGAGACGGGGTAAAGCTGTGGCCAGGTGGTGCACTCACCTAATTACACCGGACCCGTCTCCATTGGCAACATTCTATATACGAGGTCAAAGAAATTAATTGACAGATACCATGACAAGCCTTCCATATGCCATATATTCACCGTGTCCCCAATCCTTTCCTTCATTCAAACACATTCGGCTAATAATGAAAAACTTTTATCAGTGCACAAATAAAAAAAGACAAACAAAGAAATTTCAGTAAAAAACAAAATCAGGATAATCTTTGTTGCCATGCTCTAACGTAATATCAGGAAAGTGTATCAAGCTTTCGTAGTACTCAGCTTTCGCTTCTTCAAGACTACGCAGTGGCTCGATCCTCCGAAGTTGTTGAATATACCATGATTTTTTCATTTTGTATTGACATGTACCAATCTGTAAATAATAATAATAATAATATCATACTGGCATTGTCCTATCTGTAATTGATCTCGTTCTACTAATCATATAAATATCGATTACTTTTGTCATTATTCCAGTCACGCAATAGCTTGATAGTAGCAGCTTCAAGTTATACACTCCATTCCCAGTCTTGATTCCATTCACTTTTGTATACATCTCCCCCATTCCCTTTATATCCAAAATCTCAAATTCTAACTCGTTTTTGTTTGTATATTGTATGAAATCAACACGAGTCTGCTCGAGGAGGAATTGTAGGATCCACTGATAAAGATCTGCTTTTTCTGTAATTATCACTTATTATGCTTATCAACAACCTTATCAACTTACTCAAATCATTTACTGATCCTCTCATATCCGTGGATTTCGTTGCAAGTCTACACTCAACCTTTTTCGCGCCAAACGCTGGTATAATCAATTGTACAATTATCGTAGACGCTTGTAGACTCATGAAAAAAATGTTTCGCATACTCGTCCATCAACTCTCCTGTTCGATCGTCCGTTAATTGAGGACTTTCCAGGCATCCCCTGTACCAACTCAGAAAAGTGAAACTCATGCAAAGATAAAATGTATCATTTTCTTCGAGCCAATGTGCACAATCATGATGAAAAATGTTGCTAAGACAATCGATAATAAATGCGCGTGGTGTTAAGTAGACAGGGGTGAACAGCATGGTGAATGTTGGTGAAGCAGGTAAGGAATAAGACGCTAATGGTGAGACAGCGTAAAGCTGTGGGCAGGTGGTCCACTCATCTAATTACACCGGACCCGTCTCCATTGGCAACATTTTATATACGAAGTCAACGATATTAGTTGACAGATACCAAGCATTTTTCCATTCTTCAGGTCCCATATCGAAAAGGGGTTTAAGATCGTTCAGCTTTCTGATGTTGTCTTTATAAACACTTCTTCTATTTTGTCGGCATGATTTCCAAATGAACCGCCTACCTTGAATAATTACCCGTTGCCCTAATCCTTTCCCTCGTACCAACCCAATAACATCCGCTTCCTATTCTTCATTTACTCATTCACTTTACAAATGCCCCGAGAGAAATCCGTCTATTTAACTCCGCGACTTTCTCTCATAAAGTACCTCAATGAGCCCGAGAATTATGGCAAAGTTGCCAAATGGATAATTAAAGACCAGTCGTTCACAATTAACGAAGGCAGTTTCACACGGCAGTGGTTCGAAAAAATCAATTTTCTCAATTTTACCCCACTAAAATTGCGAGTCGATTTTCTGAGAAGTTTACTAGGTTCTATTCAACCAGTGAGTCCGTTAAGTTGGACGTTCGAAAAAAGATGGTTTCAGATAAATACAGAGGATCGCAAAAATTCTGAGTATTCAATCGTCAAGAGAAGTGATCAAAAGCGGACATCAGTAAATGATTTGAGTGAGTTTCTATGATGATTGATAAGAGTGATGGGTGATAATTACAGAAAAATGTCCTCTATATCAGTTTCTATTACAACTTATATTAGAAGAAACTCGAGATGATTGGATACAAGCTATTGGTCCAGAACTATTTCAATTCGAAATAAAAGACATGAAGAAAATGGGTGAAGTGTATTCAAAAGTGAATGGTATCAAGGGGAGTGGGTTGTATAATATCAAATTATTACTCGCAAGTTATTGTATGACTGGAATTTGGACAAAAGCACGTCTTAGTGATGTGACATGAATAACTTTGGCGATTACAGATTGGTAAAGATAAGTATAGATTCTCAAGAGAATGGCTCGCGGAGGAGTTCAAAAGAACAGAACCAGTAGCAAAAGTTGCCGATTTGAAAAGGGAATTTTTCGAAAGTATGGCCCGCTTTCCCGATGAAACATTGCCAATCGATGTCAGACACAATCAATTGAAGTTCGGATACATGGAGGAGGAAACTTATCGATTGGGAGGCGGCTAATATCTTCCAATCACACTAATTTTTAAACTTATGATAACAATAAATTGTAATAATCATTTATAAATCACTTCATTATATACAATAAACAACCCGCATCCGCATAATAATTGACACTTTTTGCAAGAGATCATTCGATATAACCCGTCGATCAAATAGTTACATAGTTAGACCATTTTGGGGTAAAGTGTTTGACTCGACGATTTCATTGGTGCCACCAATGGTGTCGTTTCAGCTGTCAATGGGTGTGATAATCCTTTCGGTGACTTTTTCATCGACGCCTATAATCAACTACATCATAATTGGCATAATGTTGTACACTTACATTCAAATTAGTATTACTTGTTGTCAATGTTGCCTTCGCATTCCTTTAAAGATTCCAAACTGTGGTGATCAATTGAATGAGTTAGTTGATATTCCATTCAATTTACCAATTATATACTTCCAGTTGTTCATCGAGAGGCAACTTCTGTAGTGCCACCGGTACATCTGAATACCAGAAAAGAGTTGGATGTGGAAATACATGTGGATTGTGCTCATCTGCTCCACCAACACAAGCTCCAATTCCATCAATGCCTATCTTCCGTGCATCAACATCTGGAAGTTTCATGAGCTTCTGGGGAAAGAAGTAGATCATAAATCATACTGTATACATTGAATGATACATAAATACATGATGTTACATTTGAATTGAATGATACATAAATACATTGAATGTGACATAAATACATGATGTTTATAGATCTTATCATATTCCATGTTTAGATCATTTTCTGATTCTCTAAATCTCTCTCCTATTCCAATACAAACACATCTCTTTTCGTTTCTTAACACACATGTGTCACGTTTTGCCCCTCAAACCTATCCAACATATCAGTTGGCAGTACACATTTGTATTCGCTGTACCTATCGGTTATCGATTTCTTCCTCTCTCCTCTTTATTTCTATTTCTTTCTGCTTCTAAAAGCCTATGGATGGTCTAAATTTGCATAATATCAATTTTGTATATTGCAAAGGTAGTTGCTACTTACATGAATGCTACCTATATGTCATCTAGTCGAATCCCTTTTTTTCCGTCATGTTCATATAGTCTCCATTTTCCACTATATTTCTTTCAGTCAAAAATGGCTAGCAAAGCAGCGAAAAGCAACAAAGAAGAGAATTACATTGTGTGGCCCAAAATTTCAAGGTGAGTTTTTTGTTTATTTGTTTCAAATATGAAAAATATGGGCAATGTTCTAATCACACCATACGAATCGCCGACAAATAGAATACAAATTGCAGAACACCGGAGCCAGAGCTGATCCATCGACCGAATCTTAATCAGTCCTATCACCAATTTCCAAAAGGAAACAGCGCCATGCTCCAAGATAACATTTCAGAACTACTTGGCATGTATCTGTAAGTTTCTCTCCGGTTTATTTTTCGGATAAAATACATTTTCAGAAGGAAACATCTAGCGAACGAAACGGATGAGTTTACAACATCTCGCCCATCGAACGTCACTGATCTCCCGGATAAGGACAAATTTGCATTTGTTTTCGTTGTGAAAGGAGTATCAATTGAAATAATGCGTCGACGCTACGTAAGAAACATCTCATAAAAAACTGAACATCTGCTCTTTTTCAGTCCATTCCAACTCATGCTCCAATACATGTTGCTATGAAGGAAAATCCTTCAGATTGGAAATTCCTGAATAATGATTATAGCTCGAAAAACGAAACACGCGGAATACCATGGACAAATGAAAATGAGTTGATTACTGATGTTCCAGAAGATTTCAAGTTTTTTGTGAGTATCGAGCGCTACGTTACAAATATTGTGGACGCGGAAGCTCAAAGACTGGTGAGTGTTTTGAAATGTGAAAATAAGCACCTATCAATACTTTCAGTTGTTCGTATTCCGGGAAAGAGTCGACGACTCCACCACATTCCGAACAATGTTCATTATGGAAATTCATACCTTTGGCCATCAACATCCAAAGATGCCGGGTATATTGAAATTGTGGCTGAGAAAGCGACACATGAGGAATGATTCAAATGATGAAGCTCAAGATGATCCAACACAATTCCCAGGGCCGGGCCCCAATGATTCGATATATCAAGGTAATTCCAAATCTAAACCTTCTGATGCCCAAGGTCAAAAAACGCAGTCAAATATGAAGAATGAACAAAAGGAATTCTATGTGAGTTGTCATAATGGTTCCGTTCAATGCGAGCTGGTTTTAGGTGAAACGCAAATCAGGAATCAATCAAATTCTGCGTATTGTAACTGCTTCTACACAAGGATGCATCATGGAACTTCGCAAAAGACCGATAATTACGGATACAGATAGAAAGAAATTGCAACTTGAGGTAAATAGTCATTTCATAACCAAAGAGATCGAATTGAAAATCGAATATAAGGCAGCAATTATAATAACAATTACAGATGCAATTTATGAAGTCGTTGGAGGAAACAGAGAAACAATTGAAACAGAGTAGATTGGAAGTTTTCAGTGTTCGCCGATTTGGAAATTTGAAGAGAAAAGTGAGCATTAGTTCAACAATATATTCTATTGATAACAATTTCCAGGCAGATGATGAAAGTGATAGTGATGGGAGAGACAGCAAATGGCGAAAAATTTTGAAAAGATTCGAAAAGTATGATTTGAATGTTGTATGAAACGAGAAAAGACTGTACACAATTGTATCATGTATTGGTTATTCTTGATTTATTTTGTATTTATTTTTTTCACTTAACAACGAGTAACTGTATAAATATCTCTCTGTTCATTGTTTTTTTCGAACACTTCAACTCTCTGTCGTCAAAATTCGAGGAAATTACTATTACCCAGAACCTTTCATTTTTTTGGTTTGTCACAATCAGCACCAAACGAGAACAGTTGTTATCAGATATTGACATGAATAAGGTATGTAGTCAAACACATGGTTGTTCAGTAGGCGAACAATCCTTGTTTGAATACACGATTTCCTTATTTTATCAGCACATATCAACGATTTATTGGTGAAAGAAATACATAAAAGGGGGGTCATGTCACCAAGAGCCGAGTCAATTCTGGAAAACTCGCAAACTTTCAGCGAATAATTGTACATGGAATGATATGCATTTGATGACAAAATATCTCATGATTTTTTGTATAATGATGATAAAGACACAAAACGTATCAAATGTGAGGAGACATGCCACCACCTAGAACCAGCAAAGCTCTTGACCGGAAACCAACATCTCTACATAATTCAGGAAACATTGCTCTATGTTGAAAGAATTCAATAACCAAGTCTTTCATGGTTGGTATTGGTTGACTTCTTTGGATTTCCCTGAAATACCATTCTCTTTCGAATCGATACGTGTGACTTCCAGTCTATAAGTAATAAGGTTATGAAAATCGAATAAATATCAATTACCTTTATCAGTAATCCAGTCATACAATAGCTTGATAGGAGCAACTTCATGTTATATACTCCATTTCCAGTCTTGATTCCATTCACTTTCGAATACATCTCTCCCATTCCCTTCATATCCAATATCTCGAATTCCAACTCATTCTTATTTGTATATTGTATCCAATCAACTCGTGTCAGTTCACACAATAGTTGTATGATCCACTGATAAAGATCTGCTTTTTCTGTAATTATCAGTTGATATCACTATCAAACGTGTGACATACTCAAATCAACAATTGATGATCGTTTTTGATCGGACCTTGTTACTATTTTTCCTTCTATACCTTCGTGCCAGGAGTCTAGATTCTCCTGCAATGATGATAAATTCCTCTCAAACAAATAATAAATCATACATAAGTGGTTGAAGTCAAAAAGCAGAACGCATCATCACCGGAATCGTACAACATTGTACTGGGATATCTGTATTCTTGACTGGCAAACCATAACTTTTTGAACATCATTGGTCGGATGAGTATTGTATTCATTCTATCGATCCAATGTGCAGTTTTGGATGGCGCTTCTTCCAAACATCTAATGAGCATCGCACGTGGCGTGTTATATACGGAACATGTCATTTTTTATCAAAATATAGAAAGTAGTAAAAAGGAGAATATGAATTAATACAGGGGAGGAGGAAAAGGGTGTATCGAGTAATCCTTTCCTATTTAGATAGGACAGGTGGCCCTTTCTAATTACCTCGAATCGAATCTCCTTTTTTTTCTCTTCAATCTGGCTTATTCCATATGTCGATATGATTTCACCGCTTTCTCATTTGTTTCAAACAACCTGCAAATAATTAGCCCTATTCCTTAATCCATCCTTCCGTTACCAATTGAGTACACCTGCTCAAAAATCGGCATTCTTTCATTCGCTTGCTAAATGACCAGACAAAAGCCAATTTATTCAACTCCTCGAGAATTTCTTATTCGATATTTATCAAATCCTGATGACTATCAAGTATATGCACAATGGACCGATGAGATGAAAACATTTACAATCGATGCAATTGAGTTTCTTGAGCAATGGGCTCGGGTAAGAATGAAGAAGTACAATGGATATTTAGCAGGCCACATACTAATGGAAGTCGAGTTTATTAGATCACTACTTGCTTCGACTGAACATGTATGTATTTTTTTTGAAGCAAAGTATGATTTTATATTCAGATAAGGGAAAGAAGAGGAGGGGTTATCGAATGTAGACTTATCACTAGAAGTGATCAGAAACGCATATCAGTGAATGATTTGAGTATGTTGATAAGGTTGATGGTAAGAATAATAAGTGATAATTACAGAAAAGGCCCCTCTTTATCAGTGGATCCTACAATTCCTCCTAGAACAGACTCGAGTTGATTTCATACAATATACAAATAAAAACGAGTTGGAATTTGAGATATTGGATATGAAGGGAATGGGGGAGATGTATACAAAAGTGAATGGAATCAAAACTGGAAATGGAGTATATAACATGAAGCTGCTACTATCAAGCTATTGTATGACTGGAATACTGATAAAAGTATTTTTTATTTTACTGATATGGGCTGATTTTATCGATTACAGGTTGGAAAAAACAAGTATAAATTCGAGAGGAAATGGCTTGAGAATGAGTTGGAGAGAACAGAACCAGAAGAAAGTGTTGATGATTTGAAGAGGCATTTCTGCGAAAGTATGGCCCGATTCCCAGAGCATACATTGCCAACGTGCGACTTCGAAAATTGGTTGTCTTACGGAGAGCTTGATGAAAACCTTGTCTTGTTTTGAAAGAAACCATAAATTTCTGTGTCAAACACGATTTCATGAGATAAAAAGATGATTTCAGAAAAACTTTCATGCTCTTATTGGATCAATATCTTTATTTTTCAATATTCATTCATCTTCCTAATATCTCGTATAATTAATTTTCAAAAAATATATCTAATAAATGGGAGCAGTTTATTCGTGAACCAATGCAAATAGATTAACAAAGCAATTTCAGTAACAAAGCATATCAGGATAATCTCTGTTCCCATTCTCTAACGTAAGAGTTGGGAAATGAATCAAGCTCTCGTAGTATTCAGCTTGAGCTTCTTCGTGACTACGCTGTGGCTCGATTCTCCTGAGTTGTTGCATATACCATGATTTGTTCATTTTATATTGGCATTTTCCTATCTGTAATTAATCTCGTTCTACTAATCATATAAATATCAATTACCTTTTTTAGTATCCCTGTCATACAATAGCTTGATAGTAGCAACTTCATGTTATACACTCCATTTCCAGTCTTGATTCCATTCACTTTCGAATACATATCCCCCATTCCTTTCATATCCAATATTTCAAATTCCAACTCATTCTTATTAGTATATTGTATCCAATCAATTCGTGTATGCTCACACAATAGTTGTATAATCCACTGATAAAGATCTGCTTTTTCTGTAATTATCACTTATCAGCATTATCAACTACGATATCAACTTACTCAAATCATTCACTGATCCTCTCACATCTGTTGATTTCGTTGCAAGTCTACACTCAAGTATTTCATGATAAGGATTCTGTTCAATTTTCTCAATCTTGTGTACAAATATTGTAGATGCACGGAGAGTCATAAGGAATTCATTGGCATACGCCATCATAAAATCGCCGGCTCGATCATTGGTAATTCGGCGACCATCCAATACACTTCTGTACCAACTTATGAATGTTTGATTCTTATCAATGCAGAATGTATCATTCTCTTTGAACCAAAACGCGCAATCATGGCGGAATACATTGCTGAGGCAATCGATAAGAAATGCCCTAGGGGTTAGGTAGACAGGGGTGAACTGCATGGTGAATGTTGGTGAAGCAGGTAAGGAAGAAGACGCTAATGGTGAAACAGGGTAAATCTGTGGCCAGGTGGTCCGCTAATTACACTGGACCCGTCTCCATTGGCAACATTCTATACACGAAGACCAGCCCGTCAATGAAAAAGGTCAACCACTTATTCTACTTTTGTCGGAGTTACTGTCAAATGACCTCCCCACCTTGTGCCTCAAGCCAACTATGTTTGAAAGAATGAAAGAAGTTTATCAACAAAAAAAGAAATTTCAGTAAAAAACAAAATCAGGATAATCTTTGTTGCCATGCTCTAACGTAATATCAGGAAAGTGTATCAGGCTTTCGTAGTACTCAGTTTTCGCTTCTTCAAGACTACGCAATGGCTCGATCCTCCGGAGTTGTTGCATATACCACGACTTGTTCATTTTATATTGACATGTACCAATCTGTAAATAATAATAATATCATAGTGATCATTGATCAACCAAACCTTCGTCATTATTCCAGCCACGCAATAGCTTGATATTAACAACTTCATGTAGTATCCTCCATTTATTGTCTTGATTCCATTCACTTTTGCATACAACTCCCCCATTCCTTTTATATCGAAAATCTCAAATTCTAACTCATTTTTGTTTGTATATTGTAAAAAATCAACACGAGTCTGCTCGAGGAGGAATTGTAGGATCCACTGATATAAAGGCGCCACTTCTGTAATTATCACTTATCATTCTTATCCTAAACCTTATCAACGTACTCAAATCATTCACTGAGCCTCTCATATCCGTGGATTTCGTTGCAAGTCTACACTCAACCTTTTTCGCGCCAAACGTTGGTATAATCAATTGTACAATTATCGTAGACGCTTGTAGACTCATGAAAAAATGATTCGCATATGCGTCCATAAGCTCTCCGGTTCGATCGTTGATTAGTTGAGGACTTTCCAGACATCCCCTGTACCAACTCAGAAAGCTGGAACTCATGCAAAGATAAAATATATCATTTTCTTTGAGCCAATGTGCACAATCATGATGAAAAATGTTGTTAAGACAATCGATAATAAATGCGCGCGGTGTTAAGTATACAGAGGTGAACAGCATGGTGAATGCTGATGGAAAAGGGAATGAAGAAGACGTTAATGGTGGGAAGGTAGATATGGACAGGTGGTCCGCTCACTTAATTACACTGGACCCGTCTCCATTGGCAACATTTTATATACTAAGTCAACGATATTAGTTGACAGATACCAAGAATTTTTCCATATTTCAGGTCCCATTTCAAAAAGGGTTTTAAGATCGTTCAGCTTTTTGATGTTGCCATCCCAACCACTTCTACTTTGTCGGCATTATTCTCAAATGACCCGCCTACCTTGTGCAATTACCCGTTGCCCTAACCCTCTTCCTTGTACCAACCAAACAACATCTGCTTCCTGTTCTTCATTATCTCATTCACTCCACAAATGCCAGAATTTGAGAAGTCCATATATTTCACTCCTCGACTTTTCCTGATAGGTCATCTAGCTAAACCAGAAGAACATGGTGAAGTTGCGAAATGGATTGTTAAAAACGAGTCATTTCAAATCAACGAAAGCAAGTTCGCACGAAGGTGGTTCGAAATAGATGATAATTACTATTACACTCCACTAGAATTGAGAGTCGATTTTTTGAGAGGTTTGCTATCTTCTATTCAACCCGTAAGTCAGATATTTCAACTCATCGAAAACATTGCATTTAGATAAATTTGGAAGACCGGAACAAGTCCGAATATTCAATTGTCATGAGAAGTGACCAAAAGCGGACATCAGTAAATGATTTGAGTTAGTTGATATAAGAATTGATAAGGATGATAAGGAATATTGCAGAAAAGGCTCCACTTTTTCAATGGATTCTTCAATTTATCTTCGAAGGCACTCGAGTCGATTGGATAGAAACATTTGGTACAGAAGGTCTTCAATTCAGAATAATAGATATGAAAAGCATGGGTGAAGTGTATTCGAGAGTGAATGGAATCAAAGGGAATGGGTTGTACAATATCAAATTATTATTAGCCAGTTATTGTATGACTGGAATAATGACAAATGTATTTGTTAGCCGTGTGATTTGTATATACATGTTTGATTGCAGACCGGAAAGAATCAGTATAGATTCTCGATAGAATGGTTGAAGATTGAAATCGAGAGAATGGAACCAGAAACAGCTGTTGCAGATTTGAAAATAAGCTTTTTTGAAAGTATGGCTCTTTTCCCCGATCATACATTGCCGATAGATGTTCGACACAATCAATTGAAGTTTGGATACATGGAGGAGGAGAATTATATTTCGTGAATGTTCAAACATATGATAACAACAAATTGTAATCAATTTCTTCATTATATACAATAAACAACCCGCATTCGCATAATAATTGACACTTTTTGCAAGAGATCATTCGATATAACCCGTCGATCAAATAGTTACATAGTTAGACCATTTCGGGGTAAAGTGTTTGACTCGACGATTTCATTGGTGCCACCAATGGTGTCGTTTCAGCTGTCAATGGGTGTGATAGCCCTTTTGGTGACTTTTTCATTGAAGCCTATAATCAAATAAGTTATAACCGAAATAATATTGCACGCTTACATTCAAATTAGTATTACTCGTGGTCAATGTTGCCTTCGCATTCCTTTTCTCCTCCTTCTTCAACAATCTCAACCTCAATCTCTTCTCCACCCATCGTTTTTTGCCAAAATACGCCAATGAGTTGGTGGCTGTATTCAAAACAATTCCAAAATCCGATACTCGCACCATAATACTCATGAATACACCCCATCCCTCGATACCGTATACATTCTCGTAAACGTCAAAGAATATTGGCATAGTTCTGAAGAAATAGTGTGTGAATAAAGAGGCGCAGATAAGTATTTCAAACCTGAATATCAAAAACTTTACAGCTATAAAAATGGCAACAGTTCTGGATACTCTTTCCTTCAACTCTTCTGACAACACAACTGACCGACTACGTTGTTGACTTTCGAACAATCTGAGAAATACAGTAATCGTTATCAATAGAGCATATTTGCATCACTTACTTCCTACGGGCCTTTAAGCTTCTATGTACCCTATATTCGGTCAGAATTGACAATACCAATATAACAGATACTGGTCCAATGGTTTGAGTGAGTGTCATTAATACTGCCTTGTATTTTGCGAACTGAAAAATATCTGACTGATGATAGAGATGTAATTTCAAGGAAAACATACGGAAGATCGAAAATAAGTAGCTTCCGGGTTTGTCGCCTCGACACCATGCTCCACATCAAAACACTTTTTGATCTCGAATTCGAAGAATATTGGGATGTTGACAGAGAATGATAGGAGGATTAGGAGGACTGGAAGGAATGTTTTGAAATCAAGGTGTCTGCGTCTCTACTTACATGGTGTATAAAACTGCTTGACAGCTTGTCTCAAGCTAAACTTCTTCTTAAACGATGAGTTGGAGAAGTTGCTCCTCGGATAGCTGCCCATTGTCACCGAATCATCAAATTGTCCCGAGTTCTTCCTAACCGCCTTGCTTCCTGTCCTTCGATGTGGACAGGATTGCGACGTGGCGAATCGCATGGGTCGAACAACAACCATGAATCGAAGAAATGTTATGTAAATGACTAGCATGGTCTGTAATTATCATTTGTTTATCACTTGCCAACTGATAAGATGTTTACCGATGCAGTGGTAAGTGAGGAGGCGATTCCATGTAAGTTGTATGTAAAAGCTTGTTTGTCAAACATGATGTTGGTGTTGAAGAAGAGGACTGACATCGCCTCGATGCCGTAGAAGAGGAAGACGGTGATAAGGAGGAGTGAGTCGATGGCACAGAGGGCGAATAGAGCTGGAATGTTGTATTGTATATGGTGTGCGACTTTGATACAGTAGCCCGAGGAAAGTCAGCATACTGTTTTAAAGGCGCACAAAGGAACTTCAAAATCCTACCTGCAGTCAATTCCTTATTCAATCCAGCTCGCTTCAAAAACTTGATAGCATATCTGGCTCCGACCAATGCAAATAATGCGGCTGCACAGGTACATGGTCCCTAAATATTTCAGTAAACCTCGATACGTTTTTTGATAACTCACATCAATCCACAATGCATATGGTGATACCGGATCCTTCTCCGGCGGGTACGGATATCGATAACTGCAGTTCTGCGTCTCATTCTCGTATCTAGTCTCCATTATCTCTCTGAAAATAGATGAATCTGATATAAAATGAAGTTGTTGAGGTGGAGTGGAGTGATATATATGGGGGCGAAAGATTAATGATAGGTTTAGGGTATATGGTGGGTGATATATACGTAGAGGGAAATACATGTGATATAATTGATAGATACGTTTTGAGATCGAGATAATTGGGCTGATATTCTAGATTAGAAAATAAAAATGCTTTCTGATCAGATGAGAAGGGCTTCGTTTGACGACATTTCGAAAAATGTAGATCAAAAGTTTCGGTGCACAAAAGACAAAAAAGAAGAAAAAAAGGTTTACGCTTGACAAGATATGTAGATTCGTAAATATTTAGTGTGTTCCTTATCAAACATTTTCAGCCTCGATTCACTTTGCCGAAAATCAATATGCAAAAAAAGTGAGCCCAAGTGAAAAACAAAAAGGAAAGACAGGTGGAAGTGACCCGAAAGGATATGTCATTCATTTTGTGTCACCCTCCCAACATATACACAGAGATCATGAATAATAACACACAACAATTGGAAGAAGAAGGAACGAGAATAAGGAACGTGCAAAATGTGATCAGATGAAGCCAAGTCAAAGTTGGAAAAGGATTTTCGAAAAATGATAGACACATTGATCTCGTTCAATGATATCAGGTGGTGGGAAGAAGGCATAATACGGAAGTTGGTAGGAGGAGATGATACTAATTCGAATATTTATCCGTTAAATGACTCAATTCGGAAGATCAAGAATGAACGATTTTTTGATATTGTGTAGGTACTATGACTAGAAGTTGCGTATTTTTTGGGTTCATACAGTATTCGAAGAATAATCGGCTATTCAAGGATGACTTTTTTATATTCTTCCAGAGAAACGGGGAAAAAATGATTGTAACGTTGATACGGCGGTGACTCTGAGTTTTGCTTACAGTAGTCTAGATCTAATCTACAGTAGTCCACTTCTGACCTACAGTAGTCCACTTCTGACATACAGTAGTCCAGTTCTGATTTACCAACCATGGTACAAGTATGCTCTCAAACATTGTGCAAACACCATGACACAACTACGCGTATTGCTTGATCTTCAAAAATTGTGCAGACACCGTGACGAGATGTTGCGTACAACAAAAGTTGCAAAACACAGATTATTTTGCTGACTGAAACAAACGAAAGTGTGCAGTCACTGTGACGTTGCGAAAAAACTGTTGCGTACAATGTGGAAAACCTAGAGCCAGGATAACGATATAATTGAATACACTGTACTACTGTATTCTGATATGAATATTTGGCAACAGTAATTTCTGCAAACACCGTGACGCGATATCACGTACTGAACAGTAGATAACACATAAATCTGAAGCCATTAGTTTCAAAAATACCATAAAAATGATATAGCTTCTGCGAAACCGAAATTTCCAGAAACCACGAGTGTCTCAAACAACTTCCCTATAATGTCAGTTTTTCGAATTCCTTACCTCATATCAAATTACACAAAAAAACATGTACTTTGAATGGAAGGCTTGTAAATAATTTATTTACAATTTTTCTTAAAGCCTCGGCTCCGCGAGCATGACTCGAAATGTCTATGAGTAACGGTGGATGAAAAACAGTCTACAGACAAAAAGTCAAATTGCAAACAGGTGGAAAAATCAAAAAATTAGAGAGAAGGAGAATTCTGCGAAAACTGACGTCTCGTTTCAAATTCACACTTGGCTTGGTTTCGCGCCTCTGATAATTCATAGAACAAACTAGAAGAAGCTTCTTGATCAAATCGGAAATGAAGTGAGAAAAAAGTGAATTATTGCATATTCCGGAAGTTTTTCGACTTTGAGATGAGAAAAAGAAGATTGTAGTTATTCAGAATACATAAGTATACATCAGACGGACGAGAACAAAAAGGGCATCTGAAGTTTGTTGAGGATAGATAGATAGATGGAGAGGGTAATTATTGCATCAGAATGGAAAATCAGAAGAAGACGTTGAAAGGAGGCGGAGGATGATATTTCGAGAGATCAGAAGGGCACTTGTTGAGAGATTAATGGAATCAGATTGTCGTGGTGGAACCCAACAACACTGATAAGTTGATATGAAAGAGATTGTGGGATAGAAGAGACGCAGACAACAATGTTCAAAGTTTGTTCCAACTCAAGGGACCAGTTATGCACAAACATCAACTGAGACATCACTTTTTGAACTTTTTTTTCATAAATAAACCGAAAAACTAAGAGGCGACCCAACTTCAAAAGTTTTCAGAAACAGTACCGATTCCCCAAGATGACAAATCAGATAAGTTACTATAAATATCACCACTCAATGACGCCAGATAATTCGTCTCGAGACCCAATAGTACATTATCATTAAGTTTTCGTACTTTCTATCGGAAATCTTGATAGCTGATAGCGACTGATAAGATTTGATATGATATGGATAACGGGAAATATATTAGGAATATTTTGGTGTAATATTTGATATCACAATCTGAGAAGACACATATTTTCTTGAATATGGAACGTATGAAACTGTGAAAAATTGAGATGAATGTCTCACCACGAAAGATCTAGCATACTGTAATAACCAGATCATGGCTAAAAACTGTCGGGTCCCTTTAATACAGTACTCTACCTCCAACCAAAAAGTGGCGTACTGTACTAAAGGAGCATACTTTGAGAACCTGATAAATCCAAAATACTTCTTCTCGGCTTGTAAATGTCTTGTTGACAGCGAAAAAACTGCGACACCTTTTCGCGTTTATATATATATATATATATATATATATGTATTGCCAAAAAAATACAACCTAACACGAAAAAAATGATAAACTAGCCTCCTCTTCGGAGTCTATCTTTCTCTCTGAAAACAACATGAAAAAATGTGTCGGTCGGTCGACGTGTATTTCGGAACACTTTGGAAAATAACACACATAGAGAGTGAGGGGGGCCCATAAAACTGGTTTCGTTTGAAAATGAGTGGAAAAAGTGTGAAAACAGAGGCATATAAACTATCACCAAGGGAGCATTTTTGAGATTGTGAACGCCTTCAGAAGGAGAGACGCAGACGTCGGAATTTAAAACAACAACTAGATTCTACTCGAAAACTAAAATAGATTAAATATTCAGATGTAGCGAAAAGTTTAGGAGAAGAGAAAGACCAAAAACTGAAAAGTGTAGACGTAGTCAAAAAAAGGAGGAGGAGGAACTAATTGCCATACTCAAAAATTATACATTACTCGAGACATGAATGACAAGGAGGAAGAAGGAGCCGATGAAACAGCTGGATGGAGAAGGATAGGTTTAGGTTTAACAGATCTAACGACACTATAGGTTTAGGTTCAGCTGCTCCGCCGATAATTTAGGTTTAGGTTTAGCAGGTCTTCCGAACGGTTTAGATTAAGTAAGTGTATCAATACTTTCGGTATAGGTTTAGAAAGAAGGACCACTGATATTTTAGGCTTAGGTTCAGCAGGTCTATTGATAGGTTCAGAAGCTTCTAATTTGTTTCGAGTTTTTTCTAATCGAGTTAGAAACTAAAAATGTTTTCTTTTTCTGGTCAAGTCAATTGTTATGGTTAAGAAACTGGATGACTTAGGTTTAGCTGAAAAATATGAGAATTAGTGGTCGAGATCTTAGGTTTAGGATAAGGAAGTTAAGCCACTTTCTAGCTTAGGTTTAGGTTTAGAATTAAAGAAAGATAATCTGAGTTCGTCCTTCTGTCAAAAAGTCTGAAAATGAATTGAGGTTTTCGCTACGAGACCCAACTACAATAGGACCAGGTTTCAAAGTCAAAAATAGCCAATCCAAACTACATTCGGACACAAAAAAGAGGGGTGTGCAAAATTTTGCGGGGCGGGTTGAAATCAAAAATGTATAAGTCAATTGTACTCAGTTGTTCAATTCATTCATCTTCTTCACACTACACTGTCCAAGAAAAAAACACCACTCTATAAATTTCATTTTCCGCAAAAACCCAAAAAATGTATTTTGGCAACAGATGGAGAAGGAGGGGGAGTGAATTTGTCACAAAAAACATGTTCTCGGTCATTTTCACGAGTTGTGTGTATGTGTTCACTTATTTGGCATTTCTGAAAAAAGACGAAGATGGGGAGGAGGGGGATCAGTTTACACATTCTTCGAATTTCGAACGACGTGTGTGTTTGACACAAAAGAATAATGATAATGAATAGGGGGAGTTGAGGCACCCAGAGATGGAGTTGGGGCACCCACTGGTGGCCTAGGAATACTGTGAACTTGGGTTTCTAGGCCACCATGACACAAACTTCCTTGTATTTCTAGGCCACGTGACACTAAACCTAAACACTTGTAATAACTACCTCCAAGTCTCGCCGTACTCGAAATTGAGTTTCAACAAAAAACCGAATTAAGAAATAGTAGATCAAATGTAATTAAATTGGGCCGGGAAATTGAATGAATTTCCGTTTTATTTTCGGCGGTCGAAGTGTTTCGAGGATGAACTTGTGAGATGGAAATTGGCTGAAATTATAGATGGAACATATCATCAAAAAAGTGTCAATTTCAGATTGGAATAGAACAAAGAACACATGGGTCTCGAAGCGAAAAAAGTGGAGAAGAAGAGGAAATGAATCGGATAGATGTCACGTACACATTTCGGCGAAAAAAAAGTTGAATCATGATTTTGGAGATGAAATATGCATACATATGTGATGTCAAATATCTAAGTTCTGCGAATATCAAAAGGTGTGGATTATTCACACGGTATGTGTTAGGACTTTAGGAGGAAGGAAACATATTTGGAAGGAAGGAAGGAGGAGGATAATTGGATGGTAAGCCAATGGACTTTCGGAGATGAATGGGGCTATGGGGAATAGAGGGTGAGAGGGCAATGGGGTGATCAAAGGTTTAGGAAGGAAACGTTTGAAGGAAGTTATGATGATATAAGAACTATTTGAAGTTTCACGGTTTCAAAAGATAGTTATTGATAGTTATTGATAATTAGTTCGGTGATTATATAAAGTTAATTCTGTACGAGATTCAAAATATTCAAAGAGTTGTGATATCAAAAACTGAATATATTCCCTATACTTTCCATAAAACTGCTTCACTATAAAAATTTTCGACCGACGTATCGAAGGTCCAAGTTATATCCTACAACTTGAGAAGTTTCCGAAACAGTAAACTTTCAGATAGTATGGTTCATAGCTCAGCTCTCCATACAATAGTTATCAGGTAAGTTTTATGAAGAATAAACTCCTAAAACAATAATGAAAGATAAAAAATATCAAGACTTTTGGTGAGTTTGAAACAGTGATATTTCAGGGAAAATTTTGTCATATATGAAAATAATCTCAATTACCATCTTCCTCATAATCTCAAACTCCACAACTTCCCGCGCCAAAAGATGAAAAGTATAAAGTTCAGTATAGCTACTACGGCCAGACATAGGTTTAGGTTTAGTAAACATTTCAACTATTCACAACTACTTCCAAGATTTGTGCATCATCACGAGTAGGTCAAGATTATTTGAGTGGAATTTCAAGTCAGAATGATATTTCGTATCAAAATTATATAGTTGTAGATACGACCAAGAAAATTTCAAATGATGAAATGTTGAACTTCGTAGAACATTGAACTTATCTAAGTAGTACAAGTGCTTCACAAGTTGTTGATCTACTAAACCCGAGTAGATCAAAATCAGAATTCTCTCTCACGGCTGAAAACACAAACTAGACAAAAAACGGAAGTGCGCACATTCGGTGTGTGTGTTTTTTGCAGGAAACATAAGAAAAATGTCAAAATTGGGAAGTCTGTCAATCAAAAAAATAAAGTGGAGGGGAACAATGTTTGGAATGTTTATCCGATTTTGGAAAAAAAAAGTGACATCTGATGGATAAAAATGGAGCTTTTTGCAGTTTCAAAAAGTTGAGCTGGCTATGCACTTTCAGGTTTTCAGCAATCACAGATCCTTGAGCGGTTACTTGGAATTCTAGTTTTTCTCGAAATGATATATTTCAGAAGAAGTTGTGAACTTGGCTGGGGATTGAACAAGCGCCAAAAAATGCAGTTGCAAAAATCACATAAAACATGAAAACTGAAAAAAGGTGTAATAAATAGGTAGATAAACGTGATCAAAATGAACCATTTTAGTGAAAGAAGTAGCTGAAAATTTGTGAAAACTGGAGGCTTAGGTTTAACACAAGTGATTTAGTTTAAGGATACTGAATTGCAAAGACACAAAATTGAGAAAATATTCAAAATGATACACAATTTCTAATACTCCTCGAGCGTACAGAATTGTTTAAAAAACACTACAATCAAAATATAATTGTGTTGATTCCGTAAAAGTAAGGAATTTCTCACAATGGCGATAACATGCTACCTATATCCAGAAATACATGTTTCAACTGAAAAATGTCTTCAATTTTTGGTTCAGAATATGTTCAGTATATCTCAAACTCTGCGAAAATCTTAAAACTTTCAGATCAACTGAACTGTCTCTGTGACCTGATTGAACACCTATACTAGAAGGATCGTCACTTTTCAAGATTCTTCGAATTTCAGCAAGAAAAATAATTTTTTCAGATTCTCAAAGTATTGAAACGTTTCGAATATGTGGGAATTCTACTGGTAATGCCTTTAACAGTTTTAAGAACTGGGATTTCCCGAAACCCGGTTTTAAAATAGGAAAAAGTATTGAGTCCTTTTGACTAAAAGCTCAAAACACTCGACAAAACTACCAACAAACTGACTACTTCAACAAAAAAAAAAGAAAAACGAAAACGAGTCGAAATTGGGAGAGGAGAACAAGATTCTATCTGTTGGTTAGTCACATAAGGTTCGTTTTATTCGACAGAAAAAGTAAATAAAAAACAACTCATTTGTCGACTATTTAGCCGCCGATTCAAAAGAGATAGAGTAATTAAAAATATTTCAATTCCTTCCGCATTTTTTTGTGAAGACAAAAAGAAAACGGATGATTTATGAATGAGTAATCGGATGGGGAGTCGGGTTTACAGAATAGTTGCAGACTCAGTCGCCAACGCATAAAAGAACGCATTGATGACGCTAATTTGGCTTTTGAAAAGTTTTTTTGTGGAAATATGATGATGCAACAAATTTGAGAAGGAAATGGAGAGAAAAGGGAAGCCATTTGTTGAATCAAAAATCAGATTTTGTAAGTCTGAAAGGATGAACATGTGGAATTAAACATCACTTATCCTATACTTATTGGTTTTTAGAATATATTTTTTTCTGTTTCTGATAAGTTTTATGTAAAGACTCTGAATTCAAGACATTCAACAGGTTTGACAATGCAAAAAATGTGTTTAGGTCTTAGCAGGAAAATGACAAATTTCAGGATATTTGTTGTTTCCAAAAGAACAGAAAATGTTGCGGAAATGCAGGTGGTTCAGAGCTTCTGATTTTTTTTAGAAAGTTGATGTTTCAGCACCACTTGTGAATTTCAGAAGTTATGAAATATTTTGATATGGTATTAAGGAGCTCGAATGTTCTGAAACTGGCTCATTTTATATTCTGATATACCATATTTCAAACGATAGCAGGCTCCAAAAGTGACTAGATGATTGGGGAGTTTGTCACCAAAATTTGAAAATATTTCCTAGAATAGTTTGTTATATCACTACATTCAAAAGTTTCAAAGTGTAAATAAGATCCAATTGAAACAGAAAATAGTTGTCTTTTTATTCTACCATGCTCCCTAAATACGGTACCCTTTTTCAAACTGTATTAAAGGATCACAGCACATCTCGAAAATCAAAGCTCAGGATATGAGCAATGTGTTTCTCATTTGTCATCCAAAAATCCAGCTGCTTCTTCCTGGAAAGTGTGATTTATGAAAGTTACTAGAAATCAGCTGTCAATGTGGAAACTTCCAAGATCTCAACACACAAATGTGTCATACTGTACTTTTTCGACTGTTTCAAACGCTACATTTAAAAATTACTATTCAAAGTAATACACTTTTGGGTTAAGACATACTTTATCAGACATTTGATAAGTAATTCAAAGTTCAAAGAAGATATCTCACCACGAAGAGAAACAGGTTACTGTAGCAGGAAGTTACATTATTTGTTTTTAATTATCAACAAAAAAACATCTACATTGATAAGAAACTGGAATTGAATCAAATGAAAAAAAAAGAATAGTGAGAAAAAATATGTGATATCAATCAAACAGTTGTTCGATTCGAAAAAAATAGGAAAAAGAAGAGCGAAGGGAATGAGCAAACAAAACTGGAGTAGAAATGAATGTTATCAATCATTATAACATTGTTATCATCACAAGTGTTTTGATGGATAGAGTGAGATAGTGTGTGAAATTAAGAGACGCAGGTTAGAGAGAGGATTGAAACTGACATACCTGTACACACATTCCACTGTTCGGCATCGCATGAAGAGGCTTTCGATCTGAAATTTTCAGATTTTATGGTTCATAGTTCAATAAGTGTAAATATACAGCAAGAATTAACATTTTAAACTTGGTCAGAGTTTCCAAAAATTGTTGAAACAGAAAAATTGTACAATCTTGAGGCAAGGCTAGATCAGAAATGAATTTTGAAGATATATGGTTGTCTATAAACTAGTTATTTCTTCCATATTCCGGACTAAACCTAAACCTAACTGATAAGTAAAGTTCTCAAACCTGTGTGATAATATAATATACTTTTTTCGACTTAGTTACTGTTATTTTTGCAAAAACTGTTTTTGAAAAATTTTTTTTTGACTGAATAATGTAGAAAATATACCGATATGCCTTTTGAGTCAAAGACTTTACAGAGCCTTAAACTGTTGGAAGTAACATCAGTTAATAATTATTCGTACTCTCATAATCTCAGAGAAACACTATTTTTATCATTTTCGTTCCTTCCAAGTACTATTAAACCTAAACCTATAGAGAAGGATCCTACTTATTGATCTTCTTTTGAACTGTAATAACTTTGAATCGAGAAAATATTCTTTTCAAATGTATTTACCAACTGAACATCATAAGCTCATGAAAACTCATACTCTCATAATCTCAAAGAAACACTAACCTTTATCACTTCTATTCCTTCCAACTACTACTAAACCTAAGCCTATAGGGAAGTCCTCAAGCAATTGATCTTCAATTTTTAGAATCAACAAATAAATACACACTCATTCCTTCCGTATTTACAATTTCCTACTCATATTTCAACAGGAAGTAGGACCACCATTCAAGCCATTTTTTGTCGTTTCTATGTAGTTTAGAGCATTCAAACGACTATTATGAGAAAAAAATGGAACGAATAGGTATGTAAAGAAGAAGGAAAAGTGAGGTAAATGATGACTATTCTGACGAGACTATTGTTCAATACGTAATAGACAGCCGATGAACAAAAAACGAATGAAAAGGAAAAATGATGAGAAATGGAATGCGACTTTTTTTGGGAATGATGGAAGGGAGGTGAGTTGTTGAGAATGTACGGTTTCACCACTTTTTCAAAGTATTGTCACTATTTTTGTTCATTGATCGTACTGCGGACTACGGTGATGTCTAGAGATCGTATTTTTTAGAGATGAGGTACAGTAATCCATTCGCTTCAAGACCTTTACTATTTTTCCTTCATACTATAGAATCTCACAAGGTTCTTACATTAAAAAACTACAGTACTCCGTTACTTTCTCTTGTTTTAAAACTTTCTACGAGAAATCGTCTAAGTACAGTATCTCTATTATTACAGTCCCACAGTATCTTGAACTATAGTACCCCAAATAATGCAATTATTCCAAAAAATGAGCTCGATTTAAAGGTGATTCAATTTACAATATGTTGTGATTCATACGAATAAGAAACTACAGTATACCACATACAGTACCTCATATCTACAGTAGTTCTATCTTGGTCTGCATTACATATATCTGCGGTAAGGAGAGCTACAGTACACAATACCTAATTAAGCAAATAAGTTACAGTACCTCTCTCTACAGCACCTTTATCATCTACAGTACCTTCACCTACAGTACCCACACATCTACAGTACTCACCTCAACCGTAGTCATCGACCGTTTCCTCACTTCATCCGTAATCGCTTTGCCTATCGAGAATCGCTCTCTCATTATTACAGAGCGAACTTTTCTGGACAAATCTGAAAACAAATCACATTTTTTCGCGTAAAGACAAATAGAATACGTGACAATTGATTGTGCCGGAGACATATAAAAAACACACACACATAAATAAATATTTTCGCTTGAGAAAATTTGCATGAAATCAGATGAGGAGATCTGGGGGCTCTCGGAGCAACTTTCGTCACTTTTTGTCGAGGGAATGAACTATTTGAACACACACAATGAATAAAATAGTACAAAATGCATCAATTCCATGTTTTTCGTGTTTTTTTATTTTTTGCAAAAATTGTCAAATGCATACTTGGCGGACGTCATCCTTCTTTAATTCATTCTATTCACTTTTTATGAATGTGTTCGTTTTTTCTTTCCTTATTGGTGAACATGGCATTTTTTGGTTGAAGGGGGTCTGAAATAAGCTCAAGCAACTTTTCAGCTCTTTTTCTTCAAAATACATTAGCCTAATGTCTGCGTCTCTCATTTAACACACTCTCTCACCATCAAAAAGGGTCATGCGCCTTTAAAAGTGCAATAGAGCATAAATGCATTCCATCAGTTTTTGCTGAATTTCGATCATCTATCTCTCAAATATTAAAATATTCAAAAAAACATAATACACAAAAAGTGCAGTGGAGCGGAAATGCAACACACACAAGAAGCCGATAATCGACTGAAATATTACTTCTTCCACGAATGAACCCGACGGAAAATTGGGTTGTTTTTTGACGAAAGTTATAGGAAAAACAAGGAGGACGGAGGACGGAAAAAGTATATGGAAACGAAACGAACGATACAAAATAATAGAGAGGAGGAGGAAGGTGATTTGCAATTCATATGGGAATATAATGAGACAATCAAACAAACTGGTTGATTTGATGTTTGGATATTTATATATTGACATGAAAATAGAGGGAGGAAATTTGATTTTGGCCTTTTTTGGGGGGAAAACATTCGAAGAAGGCAATAAAATGTGTTTGGAATCTAGGCAACAAGATATCCAGCAACGAATACATGTGACCATTGTTGATATTCAAATATTGTGGATGGATACAAGAAAGTGCAAAATGTTATAGGAAGGAATACACTTTTGGGTTGGCCAATAATAAACAATATTGGAAGACGAGGGAGAACTTTAGAAGTTCCAAAAACTGGTTAAAATATCTACAGTATAGGATTACCGTATCAAGTACTGTACTTCAAAACTTATGCAAAAAAATGGTTTGCTAAATCAAAGTCGTAGTGACTTTCCGAATCTCAAAAAACATTGCTGGAACGTCTACAGTATACCAGAAAAGTACTGTACGGAGTACTGCACTTTAAAGATTCTAGAAAAAAACATAATTTGAAAAGGAGAAAGTGTGAAGTTGAAGTTGTTATTTCAATAGATTGTGAATCATGATAGTGTCACGAATTGTTCGCTATTGTTCTCGATAAACGGAAATAACCAACACTCTACGAGGGAATTGAAGAAGAAAAAAAATGACTGTTTCATGAGAAACATGTAATACTCATGGGGAATGGCTAGACGTTTATGTTTTTAGGGAACTGGTATTCTATCAATTTTGAGAGCAAGATGATTAGAATAGAACATTATGAACATATGAAGTAAAAAAATATAGGAAAAACAGTAATTTTTGCAAAAGAGGCTGATCAGAACAGTTATTTTTGTTGTGATAGGTTTGTCGAAAGATACTATGGCTTCTCTGCAATTGAAGTCAAATTGTTAGATCTACTGCTTGAGACCTGTTGCCTCGATTTATGGACTGTCGTGACTTGAGTATAAGTCACGAGTATAAAGATATATTATCATAGCGAAGCTACATAAAAGAAGAGAATATATTCACGTGAGATATTAGATATCCACGTGTCGTTCAGATGATGCCACGTCATCATTCCACACACTTGCAGTGTGTGTCGTCCATCATCATTCAGTTCATCAGTTCAACACATTGGCACACATCTGGATCAACTTCATGCACATCAACACCACCACAATGGATCACACAAGGATTAATATATAAATACATGTTTATACGAGGAATAAACTCATTGTTATGTAAGCTGTGTACTGTTCTGAGTCTCTTCATAAGGTTACGGATATACACTCAAAGCATTCTACCACATATTCCGCTCATATACACCCGATTCACGACATGGTGCATCGACTAAACGTCTAAATTCTAAATTAAAGTGTATTCGTAACCGGGAGAGGCAAACAGGCACAGCAAGTAAGTTTAGAGAGTTTCCACCGACCCACTTCCCTGTTACCAACTCCCCCAGACTCCCAGAGACGGCCCTGTCCCCCCCTTCCCCGAAAAAGAGATCAAGAGATCCACCAGAGAGAGAATTTAGTCAGAAACCATTGTGTTGGTGATGACCGATGTTGTTGATATCAGAGACTAGAGAGAATTTATCGATTTTCCAGTGAAAATTGATTTTATGTCGAAAAATCGAGGCTAGAGGAAAGCCCGAGTTTAGTAGACCACCCAGAGTGTATTGTACATGTTATGTGTCAAGTTGTGTATTGTTTTGTGCAAAAATTCTGAGTAATTTGCGTTGTTTTGAGCGAAAACAACGTAAAAATTGCATTTCCGAGTGATTATTTACAGTAGCCAGACGGCATTCATGATGCAAAGTGTGCAAAACGTCGTGCGCGTGTATGCGTACACGGGCGGTGTCGAAAAAAGCCACGTCGAAATTGCATCATTTTTGTTGTCCTAGTTTTTGCCTTAAAATGTGTGTCTTTATGTGAAATAGACGGGTTGTCGTCTTAAAAGCTCAGTTTCAGTCTTTTAGTGCATTTTAGAAAAGTTTTCCAGCAAGAAAACATAAAAATCCGAGGAAAACGGATTTTTAGAGCGATATTTTAGGCCAAAGTAGAGAAAAGGCGACGTTATGCCGTTTTGAGACCTGGAATAGCGTTTAGAGGTCAGCAAAACCTCTGTGTATGTTGTGTGTTCAGTATTCGAGTCGTTTTTGTAAGGATTTCAGTATTTTCTGGCTTTTCAAGCAGAAAAAGTCCAATTTCATTTGAAATAAGCGGCTACGGTAGCCGAGTGCACGTCAGATGCAACGCATACACAGCGGAAGTGTTTGCACACACATAGAGAAATTTAAATTGCGTTTAGCAATTTTTTCGATTTTCAAGCCGTTTTTCGCGTATTTTTAAGAGAAATGACTAGTTTTTTGCCGAAAAAATTAGTTTAGCACCGTTTTTAGCGATAGGCAAGCAGTTTATCGCCCAAGGACCGTTATTTTTCATGAAATTTGCGTTTTTCGAGTGAAATTTTAGGCCAGTGTGTGTTTATCGATTTCCCCCGCTTATAGCAGCACGCTATGCCTTTCCCTCGTATTATTATCGTATTATCCGTTCTTCCAGTGAATATTACGCCGTTTCCGTCCGTTTTTTAGTGAGAAATCGTTGTTTTATAGGCTAAAACGACCGAAAATGCCCAAAAAGAAGTCAACCAAGCCCAAAGAAATTGAGGACAAGGAAAGTACATTGTCTACGAGGACCCCAAAGACAAGGAACAAGCGCAAGCGCTCAAGATCAAGAGTGCCAGGATTCCTCAAGGTTGTCAAGGTACGCATTTAGCATTTGAATTGAATTGAAGTGAAATTTCAGGACGTCGACAAGCTCGATGGGAAATATAAGGAACAAAAAGAGAAGATTGAGGAACTGACTAGGCAATTAGAGCAAAAGAACGAAGAACTCGAGGATGAAAGAGCATCACACGAAAACACAGAGTTAGCAAGGAGAGTAGCCGTCAGAAACCTGTCGTTATGCCAGGAACGTTTCGAGGAACTGAATAAGGAAAAAGATGAGGTGAGACATATATTTAGTTCTTCATCTAAAAATTCGTTATAGGCAGAGCTACGAGAATCAAGGTTAAGCAAGCAGTTACAAGATGTACAGTTTGAATACTGCAAGGAAGAAAGGATCAAGAACGCATTTGTCGAGTTGAAACTCCACAGCGAGGTAGTCCAGTATACGGAAGCAAAAGTAAGTCATAAGAAAAGCTGTCCTAAAGTAAAGTAAAATTTTGTAGGCCCGAAGCAAGGTCCAACAAACATTGAGCGAGGTGAACATGAAACTGGAAAGACAGCAAGCAATGATAGAAGAGATTCTGGAGTTCCGCAAGCACGATCACGTCCACGAGGAAGCTCCAGCAGACGATTTTTGATTCCACGAGGACAACCCAGACATGAAAAAGCTCATAAGTTACAAGGAACTGTTAATTTTTGTTTTGTTTCTGCTTTGTAAGGACCCAGCTGTAAACCAGTTTTGTTGTGAGCAGCCCAGCTGCCATTGTTATTTGTTTATTTATTGAACGCTTCAATAAAGTTTCAAGGAAAATCACACAACAGTGAATAAAGTTTTTTAAGGAAGAATCTGTATCAAACTTGAAAATGAATATAAAGAAACATTTGAAAGGAAATATATACTTGAGCCGTAGTATATCGGTGTTATACTGTGAATAAAGTGCCATTAATGTATATAGTTATAGTATACACAAGTTCGTCTACAAGGTAGTGACAAGTCTATATAGCAAGTAAGGAACCACGTTCACAAGGCAATTCACCTAATCGTGCAAGAATAAGGTGAGAGAGTTATTGTTATTATTATTGAAAGTTGAACGTGTGTGACCAACGAACTCTTGTGTATTATGAGGAAAGATTGCATGCTAATAAATTAGTATTACCCAGCGCAAATGTATGCGTTGTCAGTTAACGTAAGAAAATGTAATTGATCTCTAAACCATGAAAGACCAACAGACTATCGGCCTAAAGAACGCACGTAGACGTTGCCCAAATTCATGAGAATTTTTGTATACCTGCCCGTGTTAGGGAGAATACACACTTCACCCGACTTTCGCTAGTCAAAGTCAAGTCCATCGGTGTTCGATGAGTGCCTGTTTGTGCCAGAGACGAAGTGCCGAACCGGAAAGCAAAAAGTAGTTCGAAATGCTTTTGCTTAAAGGAGAGGAGATACGTATCTGCTAATGATACGTGTTGGGAAGCCTTAAATGTTAATATGAAATAAGATAGTCTGGAAGTCATAATCGCCCGTTTTATGAGATTTTTTGTGTTTTTTGTAAATTGTCCCGGTGAATCGCTCGAGTATTTACTCTTCCCGGATGAATTAGGAGTAGTGTGTACTACACTCCGTGTAAAAAATTGTATAGTTTTAATTGCAAATAAATGTTGATAACACATCAGTGTGTGTGTACGAGTGAAATACGCTCGGCCGATGTGCGAACCGAGCCGGCGCGTGTTCAATATTAGCGGCCAATTTAAAGGCGCATTGACTTTTCGTCGTGTGTGGTCTCGCCGCGCCGAGAGGGACCGCCCGTATGGAAGAAGGAGTGAGACGAAAAATTTTAGGATTTCGTATTTTTACGTATTTCCAGTGAATTTTAAGCAATTTTCACGGGATTTTGAGATGATTTTAGGAGAAAATTTTTTCAAATTAAACAGTGAATGTATTAAATGAATGTAATAAGTAATAAATAAGGAATTAATGCAAAAGTTTGTCGAGTGTAAGGAATTAGAAAGGCATTGCAGCTAGGAATTGGAAGGGACGAGATAGAAATATAGGAGACACCGTATGGTATTACGAGGAGGGATCCGAGGATGTCGGTACAGCATTTTTCGGTATCCTAACCTTGATCTATTTCGTTGTGGTCACCCCGACCACTACTGTACCAGCAATTAACCTAACTTCTTCCGAGCACCACCGTTATATTAGAGTAGTTGACCATGAAATAGTGTGATAAAGCCATGTTTATTTGTTCATTCCGTGCCGTCATACGGACCCTGAATAATGTATTGTTTTGCAGTAAAACTCTACTTGGTTCAACACGGCTCCCAAGCCAAAAATCAACTACTGCAAGGAACAATGTCATCCGAGCAACAACCAATTGATCTCCAAGGTTATTCTTCCGCATGCGAGGGAATGCAAGAAGAACCGCAAGGTGAGGAAGCGAGAGTGCAAGCTGGTGTGGAGAGAGCTAACTATATGTCTGGACGCAAGCAAAGAGTGACAAAGGCTATCAACGCGGTTCTAGGACTTATGCGTTTGATGTCAAGCGAGGAGTGGAACGCGTATGAATTCGAGGATAAAGCAGCCGCATTGCGTAGTATTATCCCTAGGTATGAAGTATTATGCAACGACTGGGACGAATTCGCAGCCGATTGTCTTTCCGACTGTAACAAAAATTTTGAACAACGTGTTGCTGAATTGAGACAACATGCTGACCAAGCCGGTCGAGTAGAAGCATCCGAGTACTATCCAATTCTTGTAGCCGAACTCGAAAGACTCGAGTCAGGCCACAGTAACCCAGAGCCACAAAGTGATACCTCCTCTCCCGTACTCCCAGTCCAAAGTCCTACCCAATCCCAAGTTGAAAGATCAACACCAGTCTCCCAAGGTGAAAACCTGCCACGTCTCCAAGGTGAAAGTCACCACCCAGTCTCCCGAGGTGAAAACCTGCCACGTCCCCAAGGTGAAAGTCACCGCCCAGTCTCCCAAGGTGAAAACCTGCCACGTCTCCAAGGTGAAAGTCACCGCCCAGTGTCCCAAAGTGAAAGCCACCTGTCACATCCCGTAACCAATGTCCAGTCAGTCCAGCCAGTCCAAACTCTCCCACCAAGTCCCCAAATGGTCCAGAACCAGTTCAAAGCCGAACTGCAAAGTCCGTTCCCTGACCCAGCCACTGTCCCAAGATATAACCTTCGCCAGAGTACGGCAATGAACCAAGGTTATCGTCAGAACCCGCCAGTCGTTCAAGGTTCCCAACAAAGCTCCCCCGGTCTTCAAGGAATTCGTCCAAGTCGACCATCCCAAGGTCATTTCCCACTAAGTCATTCAAGGGTCCACCAGAGTCAGCCAGTCCAACCAAGTTATCCGCCAAGCACCCAAGACCAGTATTCCAAGGAAATCATCCAGCTACTGGTATCCATGCAAGAGAAACAAGACCATCAGCAGCAGATTATCCAGCAGTTGTCCAATGAATTGAAAGAGACTAAAGCAAGCATGGCATCAGCCATAAGTCCAGTTGTACAAGGACAAGTGAACATTTTGCGAGGAGACGAAGAACCATCAAGAAGTAAGAGACAATCTTCAAGCTACCTTCCGCCAGCAAGGACTGATAAGGAATCGGGAATTATGAAGAGTGGCAAGAAAGTAGTTTTCTCCGAGGATCCAGCAGTGTCAAGCGAGGAGAGCATTCCTACGAAAAGTCGTGAGACCAGTAGATCAAGGATCTTACGAAAGACATGCAGCAAGGACAAAGGAAGCGAGTCGTCTTCCGAGGAATCAGAAGGACCAGTGAGCCGAAGAGACAGCAGCCACCAATCAAGGACAAGATTTCTGAAAGTCAACCCTATCCCATTCAGCGGCATCGATGGACAGTATCTCAATGCCATTCGAACTTTCAAGATTGTCGCCAAGGATTACGAGTCCGACGCGCATCGTTTGATCGCTCTACAAGCAACAGCGACCGGACCAGCTAAGGAATTGATCAGAGGATACAAACCAGGAGTTTCAGGAGAGTACAAGAAGGCTCTCAAGGCACTGAAGGAAAAGTATGGTAGCAAACTCAAGCGAGGAGGAGACTTATGGAAAGAACTCGAGAATTTGCCACCAAAAGGAACAGGAGATACGGAAGAAACAGAAGTCAGGTTGAGGAAAATCGCCAGTATCATGAATGAATCAATGATACTCGGAGTCGATGTGAATTCGCCATCCTATATTGATAAAGTGATGAACAAGCTGCACCTGGACGTCAGCCAAGAGTTGAGAATGATCAAGGAATTCAAGGATATGTCAGAACTTCTTGAGGCAGCAGAGCAAGTCACAGACGCGCTTGCAAGGACCAAGGAACACAAGAAAACAGTTGAAGCAGAACTAGGAGTTGAAGTAGATGTTCACACTACTACTTTCCAAGATAATTGTATAAAGAACTATTGTCAACAAGGAGGAGGAAATAAGGATAATACCAGTCACCGCTTTGAACCAAGAGAAAGAAATGTATGTAAAATTGATGGTGAAGACCACCACACTTCACAATGTCCAAAGAACTGTGAAGAAAAATTAGAATGCGCGGAAACCAGGAACTTATGCAGGCTCTGCTTGGAACCGGCGAGTCATGTGTGGAGCAAAGGAAAGTGTAGAGGCGCATGGGGAGGCCGAATGTTTTGTGATAAATGTGATAGCCCAGACCATCACCCATATTTGTGCCACAAGTGGGTACCAGCTAAATCCCATTAATCAAGCATTCAAATCAATTTTTTATAGTAATAGCATTTGTAACAAGAGAAGAGAGCATTTAGAGATAAATATAGAAATAATTAAGGGTCAAAAGTTATGAAAGAGTCAGAAAAAGTGTTTTAAAAGTGTCAAAAATTTGTGAAAGGGTCAGAGAAAGTTTTGTAAAAGTTTCAAGAGTTTATAAAAAGTGTCAGGAAAAGCGTCTTTAAAAGTGTATTCGGAAAGCGAAACTATTGAGAGTTGTAGTGATTTGAGAGTTGTATTGAGAGTTGTAGTGAATAATGTTGTTTTTTATAGTGTCGAAAGAACAAGGAGAGAACTTCAAGGAAAAACCAACTTCAAGGAAATTCAATGAGAACTTCAAGGAAGATCCAGAAAAAATGATTTTGCAAGCCAAGGAACAAGTGAAAAGTCCAGGAACAGAGTCAGCATCAGCTAAATTCGGTATAATGCAAGTGAAAGAGGTTAGAATTTTCTTATTACAGTAGGAGTAGTGAATAATTTCAGATGAATATGAGCGTAAGGACATTGTGCGAAAACACAGAGTTCTCAAACGAGAAGTTTGATTTTTCGAGCGAGACATTGCAAGGAATTGCAACAGATGTCAGTCATCAAAACCAAGAGAGCAAGGAATCACGAATTCTAGGAAGAATTATAGCAAACCCAGAGAATCCAGGAAACTCAGCATCAAGAGATTGTATCGTAAGTGTTTTATTATTAGAAATGTGATAAGTAGTGTGTTATAGATTTGTGCAAGGACGCACATCTGTCATGTCTGGAAAAGACTTCTGCAAGCGAGGGACAACCCAAATCAGCGTCAAGCTTGCGAGCATTGTCAAGGATATCACCCAGTAGACAACTGCTCGAACAGACAAGGAAAAAATTAGGCCTAATGTCATTGAATAATTATTAGAATTGTTTGTTTTGCAAGGTATAGACTTTTATTGCCGGTTTTTTATTGTAAGTCGAGGTTATTTCGTCATATTTTTGCAAGGAAATAAAGCAGTGAGGAAATCTATGTGTTATTATGGAATAAAGAAAGATAATCAAGGAAATGAATAATAATTGAACAATATGAGCCAACATTGTTCAACATCAGACAGTATTCACCATTGTTTGAATAATAATTCGAGATATTATCGATTATTATTGGTGTAAAAAGACAGAATAAAGCATTAAGGATCATATATGTGTTATGTTTTGAATATGTGAACACATAATAGAGGAAGAAACAAAAGATAAAGCATATTGTATGGATTATATAGACGATATGATGAAGTGCGAGCCAGATTAAGCATAATACACGAGGAATGTATACTATAGAATAGAGAAGAATTGTCATAATAAAAGAAACGATCAAGCAGAACCATTCTTCTCGAAAAAGTCCAACTCCGGTCGATAAACTGTGGTAATTTGTGAGCATTTACTCACCGATCAGCTTTATTGGTAGACCACTAGGGAAGACTATAAACAGTTAGATAGAGAAGAATCGGTTTGCGACCAAAAAAGTATGTCAGAATAGCTAGGAAAATACTTTTTTTGTCGTTTTTTGTCGTCTTCTTTCCTAGTTGGGGAGTGTCGTGACTTGAGTATAAGTCACGAGTATAAAGATATATTATCATAGCGAAGCTACATAAAAGAAGAGAATATATTCACGTGAGATATTAGATATCCACGTGTCGTTCAGATGATGCCACGTCATCATTCCACACACTTGCAGTGTGTGTCGTCCATCATCATTCAGTTCATCAGTTCAACACATTGGCACACATCTGGATCAACTTCATGCACATCAACACCACCACAATGGATCACACAAGGATTAATATATAAATACATGTTTATACGAGGAATAAACTCATTGTTATGTAAGCTGTGTACTGTTCTGAGTCTCTTCATAAGGTTACGGATATACACTCAAAGCATTCTACCACATATTCCGCTCATATACACCCGATTCACGACATGGACCGCCATAACTTTCGCAATTAGCATGGATATATCAGTTCAAAGGAATAACGTACCAATATCAATATTTCCAAACAATATTCTTGAAAATCAGATAGAAAAACAGTATTATTTTTATTCCAAAATAGTCTGAAATTTTCCAGATTTGGAGAGCTTATATATTGCGTAAAAAGCTGTGTAAAACGAAAATGATTATTTTTCGTCGAAATTTCAACGGAATAGGAAGTTCAGATATGATGAGGAAACAAGTGGAGAAAATGATTTGGAATTCACAGAAGGGACAACAATTTTCTGGCTGATATTTATGATAACCTCATGATTTACATAGTCTTTCTTTCATATTGCGTGGTTTTGTAAATCATAGTCGAGAAAAATTCCTGCATCAACAAAAAAGCTAATATGCAAAACCAAAACAGTGACAGTATTCCTTTGACGAAAACCTCATATTTCCAAAAACCAGCAGAACAACACAACAAAAGTGACATAGATTTCAAAAAACACCACTGGAATTCTCATATTATCAGACGGATTATCCTACAGTACACCAGATACAAAGTACAGTAATAAAAGGTTAGTTCTGACCGGATTGTGCCATTACTGGGAAAAAAAAGATTTGACAAAGCTAGAAAAAGTGAACTATTTTGAATCGACTCTATTCGATTTCCAGAAATTCTATATGAGAACAAAGGTATTTTGGATAGAAAAAAATTGGCGAAAAAAGTGGGGGAGATCATATTATTGTTTTCAAAGATCCTAACTTTTGATCGTTTATGCGGATTAATCCGCCCCTCATTTATTTACTATAGTTCAAATCTCGCTGTCTGCGTCTCTCATCTCTCACACTCTCTCACTATAGTTTCAAAAAAATAAACAAAAAAGACCAAAAATAGGCTCGTGGATAATTCTATATGTTCTCAGCTTCAAGTACCCTATCATTTTTCATATCCATTCAGTTTTTTCTTGTGTCCAAAAAAATTTGTGAGAACGATTTTCGAGCAACTGATTTTGACAGGAAATTCAAGTTTTTTTGATAGGGTTCAGAGAAATTAGGACAGATTTTCGAGGCTCCAAAAGTGCAATGGTATATCAGGGGTATATCAGAGGTATATCAGGATACAATTTTTTGAAGGAAGATGCTGAAAATATGGCTGAAAATGATGTAAGCAAGAAAAGTGTAATTTCGTGGAATGATGTGTCTTGATATCACACATCCGACTTTTTTTGGTCAAAGTTAATGTTTGCCTGATGAAAACTTTCTTCGAAAAAAAATGACATTCAAATTGAACATTGATGGTCAAAAAAGTTTAAACGGTAAAAGTTCATATATTCAAAAGTTCAAAATATGTTTCTTGGATCAAATGTTGGAATCAAAATTACGATATATATATATATATACATGAAAGTTTGAAACTGATTTTTTTTCAGATATATAGAAGGACAAAATTGTTATCTCCCGGAGTTTTAAAAGCCAAAGAGCTCTGGGTGCATATAACACATATATTACACGTACCCTGGGTGCATGAAATCCTTGCACCCATAGGTTTAGCTTCAGTCCAAAACCCAAACAATTGGCTGACTTTTCTCTCTTCAAAAGTGTCAAAAAAGACGAAATTCCGTCAATCAAAAAAACAAAACACAAACGTTTTTTCTCAAGAGGCGTTTTTTCCACTTCTTTATAAATCCCATTTGCCCAGCAGAAAAGGAACTTCATTTGTTTCATGGCGAAAAAAAAGAAGAAAACGATCCAATTTCCATTGCCCTAAGGCCTCCTTTACTTTGGATTTTCATGCAAAAAAAAGTGGAACGAAGAAAAGAAAAGGAATGACGTGACCCCCCTGGAGGAGGGAGAAATGGAAGGAAATTGAGGAGGAAACGGCTGAAAGTGGGCGGAGTCTAGACTGAAACTGCAAAAGGAAGAGTGGATCAACTAGATTTGAGGGCAAAGGAAACAATTGGATGAGTACAGGATGGAGGGAATTGAATAAGAATAAGGAGGAGATGAAGGAGAAGGAAATATAAATGGAATGGAAAAATGGAAAAGTGTTCGAAGAACAAAAAGGGTGGAAATGGAGATGAAAATGGATAGGAAATAGAAGGTAAATGGAGGGGAAACGGGGGATTGAAGGGGAGAGCCGATATGGGAGGATGGATAGATGGACAAAGGGCACTGATCAGGGGAGTGATAAGGAAGAGGAGGAAGTTCAGGAATCAAGGAAGATGGAGTATTAGAAAATGAGATTATGTGGTGATTAGGATGGTGATAAGAATGATATGAATAATAGACAGAACGGTTACAGTAACTGCAACTAAGAATAGATGTCCGGAAGAGGTGGCAAGGAGCTGAAGGGTTGTAGGAGCTGAAAGTTGGTCGTTTATGGTGATAAGGATAGTGCTAACTTAAGATAAGGAAGTGCTACAGTAACCCAAAAGTACAGTAGTTTTAACTGTATCGAAAACTCGATTATCGCTGATAACAAGTGATAAGAAAGTTATAGTCAGGGATTTTGAACTTCACTATCGCCTCACCAAAGTAGCTCATTATCACTGATAAAAAGTATTACCTGAAACAGTGATAAACATTCAACAAAAAATTCTTCCATGAAAATATAATCAAACTGAAATTAAGCTCGAAGCAAGTGAATAATTTCAAGAAGGAACAGCAAAAATTCTTCCTAATGATAAGAAATTGATCAAAATCTGTATCTAGTGATACCATATCAATTCTAGACAATTAATTTTCACAAGTTCGATGAAATATAAATTTCATGTTTATCGCGATTTTTCAGCGAACACCGGAAACAATCATAATTCGAAACAGCAATACTTTCACGAATTTCAATTCGACTCGAGTTTGCGAACATCCGGTTCAACCCAGTCTGCCAATTTTGATCTACCAAAAAAAGTGTAGTATCTTTGACCAACTACCTAATATACAAACCACTATGCTCTTTCTCTCGGCTCATTTCACTTTGACCCAAAAAAGTTGCCAAATTTTCATCATCCATTTCAGTTGAAGTATCTAATTAGCTCGTTTTTGTTGGGTTCTCATACAAATTGAAAAAAGTGTGGATAATTCTTAAAGGCGCATACTCGATAAACGTGAGAATCAATGCGGAACTAGCAAGAAGGAAGGAGTAGAAAGATTAATATCAAACCGGTCATTGAGATTCAGTTGAAAAAACGAAGGATGAAGAAGAAGAAGAAGAAAAAAGAATTAGCATTCTGTGTTGAGTCGTTACACACACATACATCTTCTGTGGAAAACGGGCATTAAAATTGAAGAAAAATGGGGGGAGTGGAGAGCAGCTTTATCTCATCGTGAGACTCTTTTCCTCCTTCCTTCTTGTTCACTTTTTGACATATTTATATTCTCATTTTCCTCATTTTCTACATGTGTGTTCTTTTAGTTTTTTTGACTCGAAGACGAGTTGCGCTCTTAATCGAAGAACAGATGTGAGGATGTTCGAATTTCTGGTCTTTGACAAAGATTGAACTAGCCGATTCTGTTGAGTTAGTCAATATTGGGAGTTGTGATAGCTCGTATCAGTTTATCAGTGCCTAATCAGTATCATGATAGTACTCTTATCAGTTCATATGAAACTAGTATGTTGAAATTACCAGAAACACCCTTCTAACGTTAGGGAGAGAATCAAGAAGATCATGAAATATTCTTGAAACTGAGAAACTCAAAAAACTAAACCTATAATCTATATACAGTAACTTTTCAAAGTATTCAAAACTCATTCAAAACACATCTGCACCCAACAATAATTGTAAAAATGAAACATGCTCATCAATTCATTTTTATTGATCAGCTGCCAAGTCAACCAAACCAGCTGGCTCAATCAATCTAGACACATGTCAGTCATAACTTGGGGGTGCAATATTGAAACGAAATAGTTGATCAGAGGGGACACCCTGGCTTATCAATTGATATGAGTGACAAGGAGAGGGAGGTGTTGATGGGAGGGGGAATATCCCGGTTTCGGGTGGGAGTTGAAAGTTGGTGAGGGGAATTCGAGCCGATATCAGCTCACTAGTTGGTGTGATAAACCACAATAGATATCCTTTCACAAATGATAAAAGCTTCGAGTTGAGATCAACCCAATCAACCGAACAAGAAAAGAAAAAACTTACTGCGCATAATACAAGTAGGAAAGAGATAAATGAAAAACCTACACAGTCAGCTTTTCTATCAATATCATATGATTATACCATCACTGTTTCATAGATGAGTAATGATATTCAGAACTGGAAGTATAGTCATTATGAAGAGGGTATTGCTCTATCTGTTTTTACACCGGATGAAAAAAAACTAAATTCAAGTTGGACTGATAGACATTTTATTTGTCAAAATATAGTTGCAGTTCTCTTTGGAAAAAACGAGATCAAGTTTTTATAAGTTGGTCAAATTTCAACTAATTTTATGATTGTCAACATACAACTAATCTATGTACAAGCAAAACTAAACGAATGGAGAAGAAGTATTGATATCATTGATATCTGCTGACTGAAACAGTGAAATCTAACAACAAATATGCAGCTACAGTAGCCCTAACAATAACATGTTAATCAACAAACATATCAGTTTATCAGCTGATTGTACTCCTTATTTATATCAGCAAGAAAGTGCAATCAACTAAATTGTTATTCTTGGTTGAAAAAACAAATCCTATTCATATTGCATATTGCAGGTTTTGAATGAGGAAGTATCTATCCAGTAGGAAGAATCAATCTGATATTTTCAGCCATAGATCGCCTTCTCTTTCAGCGTAAACCTAACGTGAATACATTAACAACTCGCTTTTTTCTCTCTCGAAAAAACATAGACAATCATTCATAGATGCAAATATTTCATGGAATCCAAAAAGAGTGACGGATATTGGGGCGAAGGAATGGAAGGAGGGGATGAGTATTTCGAAAAAAACGGGGAGGACAAAGTGGATTATGCACAGTGGGAAAATTGTTGCGAAAAAAGAAAAACCAGAATATTTTGAGTTGCGTTTTTTGTTCAGGCGGGGGTTGGGGAGAAATCAGCTGTTGATGATTGTGAGGGGGGATAAGCCAGTTGGTTGGAGGCTAGGTTGAAAAAGAAGGAGTTATATTTAGAAAAGGGACCGAAATAGACATGAAATCATGTTGTGGCATCTAACAACAAATATTGGTACAAGGGTAGTCCCAAATGTATTTGAGGCGATGTTCACACATTCATCCTAACTTCACATAGGTTTAGTTTCTTCTAAGCTGTTTCAACGTATGCTGAGCAGGTGGTAGATACTTTTGTGCTCCTGGATATTCTGATAACTTGCTCATTATGATGTCTTAAGTCTATAAATAAAAAATGACAATCAGAAGTGGATAAGTAGTATAAACATATAAAATCATTAATTTTAAACGTTTCAAATTATCTATAACACTTTGAAGTTTTTTTGAATTTTCAATATGTGCAAGTACTCTGAACAAATCAATCCTTTATAAAAACTACATATAGGTTTACTTCCTTCCTAACTTTGCTACTATTTGCTACCAGATATCCTACTATCCAGACAATATCGTTCTATCCACACATAACAAAACAAAAAGGACAAAACTATCCTAAATATTCTCAAAAGTTAACCGTTTCAAAGTATATACAATAGTTTGTGAATTCTTCAATTTTTTGATCCTTCTCGCTTCTTTGGACCAACTAGACCTATTTCTAAAATATTCTCAGAAGGCAATAAACCTAACCCACTTCCTTGAATATCTTGATTTTTCTCGAAAATGGTTGTTGTCTCATTGGAATATTGGGTCATAGAGAATATCACACATAAATATTTCTCATCTGATAGAAAACATGAAATTCAAGAAACCCACTGTTCTGAAAACTTTGGGATTGCAACAATTATAGAGTAGACTAATAAATGTGGGATATTCTAGCTATATAGGCAAGGATTCACAAGAAAAATTGGAGATGTGTTGGTCAGATGCACCATATGAAGAAAAAGAAGAAATTTTGAAACATTGTAAATATCAAACTAGACGCATGATGCAAATGTGCCCCATGGCACACTCAACCTTCAGTCTCCGCCTAATAAGCCTATTACTCATTTCATGCAAAAAACGAAAAGAAACATAATTGGAATAGGTCTACACCAGCATCATGTCTCGCCGAAATCCAATAAAATATGCAAATGTGCTCTATTGAACATTACTCAGAAAAATGGAAATAGAAGAGTCTGCCGGGATTGGCTTAATTGTTTTTTTATTCTCGGATGATGACACGTCGTACTCAAATTAGACTCATTCTGTTTGGACTCGGCTAGAAAATGAGAAGTTGGATGAAGTGGGTGCACCTGTGTCTTTTTTCTAGTCTATGTTTGGATATATTGTGATGGGATGGAATTGGAGAAGGAGGAGAAGGAGGAAGTGGTTTTGATGGACTTGGGATTGTTGGGAATCTCAGGGATCCTGGATCACTGTTTCAAGGTTTTGGGACATCAGATAAGTTGACATTCAAATTAATTAATGTTTAGGAATGTATAAAAATCTTTAAAGGAGCAAAGCATGGTCTCACCACGAAGTGAGATACAGTAAGACTGCAGTACACCAAAATACAATCAATGTCCTTGAAGAAGTAGCATTTGGGCAGATTTAGAATTTGTGAAGCTTTTGATCTCGTCATGGTTTTGGTGAAGTCAAACTTTAAAGGGACATAACAAGGTCTCGAAACGAAAAATCAACATTAACCTAATTTTGTAAGTATCATAACCTATGGCAAAAATCTACAGCAAACTGTTTTTCCGCTCGAGACCTATTTACTGTTTCAAGTCGAGTTTATCAGTTTCCATAAAATGAAACAACCAATCACCTGGTATTCTCAAACTCGCAAAAAAAAAACTTCCGTAATCACGAAGCAACGTAAGCAAAAAAACCTGAGTATTTTCAGCAAAAAGTTATTCATATCTCTCTTTCTTCTCTGACATCATCAACAAATTATAATGTATTCAAAAGCTACGCAATTGTGCGTCACCGTGTTTACACACAAACTGTACTCAGAGAGGAGAAAGTGTCTAGAATGAGAGACTCAGACATGGAATATTGAAGAAGGAGGAAGAAGTGCGAAGAGAAAAAAAAACAAATAATTGGAGTTGGATGAAGGAAGTCTATCGCCATTCATCTTGCGAGTTTCAAGCTCAAAAATGAGAGAAGAGGGGCAATAATTTGCAACGAAATGAAGAAAAGAAATAGGAAGGATCCAAAAATAGTATGTCGAACTTTGAAGAATATCAAATATTCATATGTTTTCCAGTAGGCTGGAAATAGGTTCATCTTCCGAAAAAAAGAAGAGGGAATATTCACATTGAGAAAGAAGGAATATATTAATTGAGTCAAAATGCGTCATATTTGAGAGAGAGAGAAATGAGGAACCACTTTTTGGTAAAAAGAAGAATGGATGTGGAAAGAAATATATTGGCCATTGTTCGAAAAAAACCGGAAGGATATTTCCATCAAAATGTGATGGGTCTTGGCACGAAAATGAGGGAGATATAAAGTACTTTCATTAACAATAAATAAGTCAACAAATAGAGTCAGGTAAGGGGCAGGGATCCGATGCACCCTCATGTCGATCAGTCACTAACATTGCCAATGCTGAAATACACTCATATAAGGTCATCACACCAATATACCCACCAATCTCCCTCCCAGCATCTTCATCATCCGTATCACCATCCCTTATCATTCCCAATGGTGGTGTCTTGGCGTTTGGTGCAACTGATGGCATCAATGGTAGTGATTTATTCCGTGGTCGACCTCCTCCAAATGCCCCTGGCAATTTATACATTGCCAGTTGAGTTGCCGTCCTGGCTCGATCAAATAGCAGACCGACACGGTTATCTATCTCCTCATCAATTTCTCGTTTCAGCTGAAATCATATTTAGTGTACTGTAGTCGTACTGTAGCTCTCACCTGCTGTAAGTTAGTCGTCGATTCATCCTTCGTCTCCATATCCTCTATCAACTCCTTCAACTTATCCCAAATCGAATCTGGCCGTTTCCGTAGAAAGCTTATTATCTCCCCCTCAATTGATGTTTTTGTATCATCGGGACTAATCTCAAAGTGCTCTTTGTGCACACATCCCCACCGATATCCTGAAAATGACCAAAAATATTTGGCTGAAAGTCAGAAGTTACCTTCGATTTTCTCGATAATATTTGTGAATGGGTATTCCCATGATGTACAGCTAATAAGTATACATAGGAATCGAAAAATAATATAAAATAATGAAAAGGGTGGTGGTATGATCAACTTCGATTCAATCCTAAAACACCATCAACATTTGTGTTGATACCTTAAATGGACATACTTTGCCAGTTGTTCGTATCTCATGTATCCCTTGTAATATTTACTATTCTCCGATTCCTTCTCGTACTCCTTCCTACAAATAATATTCAATTTTCGACGTCTGCGTCTCTCATATCTCACGTTAATTGAGCAGTGAGCAAGTTGACAAGTAGTATACCAGTCATGAAAATGTAGAAGAATACAATGAATGGAATGATAGTCACACGGAATAGACAACTTGCTTCCTTGTAGTCCATATCCCAGAAATCGAGTACAGTTCGGGTGTAATTTGCACATTCATCCATGGCTCCTAGAATATAGGCATAGGTTTAGTACAACAGACATACTACCAACCATTCCTATCTTGATCCCGAACTTCACCGAATATCTCGAACTTGCCTTCCTTGGCAACTGTGTAGATCAATGTGTCGTTTGTACTCAAGTAGGTTCCTGGAATAGGTCCATGCATCTTTAAAATATCTCACCACAAAAACAGTTCAACTCACTTGACAAACTGACATGTATCACAGCTAGTACCATCCAAAATATACAGAATATCGATATGAACATGAATACTGTCCTTCTCTGAAACAGTTTTTGTTGCAAGTGCGCTCTATTGAACCTTACCATTTTCTTCAAAAGATGTATGAAAAAGCCTAGTGCATCAAAATTGAATAATCTCAACGATGAAATGGTAGTGAGTGCAAACAGCAGACAATATATAATCTCAGTTGTGATTGGTATCAATGATGTGCCATTCTTCCATAAATGTTCACCATTATCAACATTGAAATCAGCCAAAAAACTCAAAAATCGAATGGAATCCAGGACAATTAATATTGTGATTCCAATGAATCTCACAAATGTCACTGGATTTTTCTTATAAAAACTTCGCATCTGAAAGCATAATTGTAGTATTTATCGGTTATCAGATGACCTACAACTGATAACAACGTCTGTGAATATCGTGGATTACAAAATGTCTCATAAAACATCTGAAATACATGTCCATATTTTCGTGTCAAGACACAATCACTTACCATATCAGTAACCTTTAACATCGTATTCAACCATTGTGATAGTAGTACTGCCAATACATAAATCCATGATATTAGGTTAACAAATGTGATTTTTTCGATATCATATGTTGGATATTTACACAACATCAAGGCGAATAAACAAATGTAGATACCACGGAAAACCTGAAAATCTCATTGTAAATTATTCGAAAAAGATACAAACCGAGTGAATTATAAGTTTAACTTTCGAGTTGAAGAATGGTTTTCTGATTGATTTCTCACAGCTACCGTACTCCTTCTTATCAATATTATTAATTGTTTTTGTCTGGATATATTCAATATTTCGATATCGAAGATTCATCAGTTTGATACAACAAGGATGAGAGAGGAACTTCTGGAAATCACGCTCTTATGAACTATTATCAAATATCAACATACCATAGCCTTTGCCTGATATGCTATCGCCATTATCTCCTTACTCTTATCAAACTTTCGATGTAAATATTTATAATATGCTGATTTAGTTGTCTTGATATACGGATAATAATCACCAGTTCGATAATCAATTTGTAGTGCTTGTTTTGCATTATTCGGATATTTATGATATAATTCATTGATAAGATTACATGATAACTCTTCCAATCTCCTAAACATTCACATTCTTTTACCAACTATTCGTTTCGAGACATACTCTTTCAATTTCTCAAACTTCTCTATTTTCATATCATGATCACTATGATAAAACAAATCCTTCCTCATCATTTGAGCAGCATATACCATTACCATCAGTGTATGTAGTGGATATTTACATTTTGGGAGTAGATCTTTATCAATCAATCTGTAATCATCATTTATTATCAGCGATATCAGTGATAAACATACGCTATATTCCTCGACCATTTATCATTATGTATATTATCATTATCACAAAACGCATATCTTTTGCCAAAAAAGGCAGCAACAATCATTAAAAATGATGGAAAATCATGTCTAAAATGGTCGTCTGGAACAACTATATACAATGAAAATGTGCTCTATTGTACTCACCCAAAGTTGTGTTTAACACTAATCGAAGGAATCCATCCAATTTTTTGACAATTGTTTTTGCATTCGTTTCAAAAATGTGAAGCTGAAAATACACAAAATATCAGACAAACGACAAAAACTAACCCTATCCTCATAAGCCCTAATAATAGTTTCTAACGCATTTTCACACAAATCTATACAAATAACAGTCTCCATTGGTGGTATTGGTGTATGTGAGAAATCCATAAATGATGAGTAACATGAAGAAAAAGAGCGAATTGGAGTAGGAAATAGAACTGATAAGACATCAACTATAGTTGTGTGTGTATAAACAATTGCATGTGTGTTTAGATAGTGATACATGTCAATGGCATGAGATAGAAAGAGAATTGTTGCCCTTTTTGGGGTGGAGTACTAATTATGAACAAATTTTCGTGGCGAGACACAACTATTTTTTTGCTCCCTGTACCGTGAATTGCTTGGTTGGTCTTGCAGCGAATAGTTTGTGTACATGATGTTTTAGCATGTTTCAGAAACTGGGAATGAGTAAACTCCGTAGTTTTGAAAATGGTTTTCGCTCCGGGATCACTTTTTTCAAAAGGGCGTGGCTTATTTATGACAAAAGGATGAATTATAAGAAATAGTATGGTTGATGTCTATAATAGTTATTGTAGTTTGTAGTGTCCATCATACACCCAGATTGTTGTTGTTGTTGATATGGCTGATATCCAGTATTGGTGTTGTCATCATTTTGCGGATATGAGAATGTACTGTACCATCTGTCACTTTTGATATGTGGAGAGAGTGAGGGAAATGAGGAGAAGAGAGAAGGAGGTACACTGTAGTCCACTATATTCTTTTTATGATATAGGCATGACCCTTTCTGAAGCAAATCATCTATCAATTCTTGAAATAACTTTGTTTGAACACTATCTTTGCTTTTTCAGACGAATATTGCATTTCAGAAAATTGAAGAGACTAGGGCTCGTTGGCAGCAATGGCAGGAGTTGTATATAGTAGAAATCCGGTGGTGACCGCATAGGAACGTGCCTCATCTATGGATATAGGTTTAGGATTGATTCAATTGTCAGATCCTTCTTCTTAAGAGCATTAGTGGAAGGGTTCTCATACTATTTTTTTCCATTCAGATGTCCATTTGTCATTTATTCAAACCTTTTATATCAATAAACTCTCTTACTTCTTTCAATGTACCAAAAAGCGGAATGAATTCATTTCATATATCCATAAAAATACCAATCACTTCTCGAAACTGAAGTAGAATATCTTTATGGGGCGCGACATTATATCTGACATTTTATCAACTCTATTACTTTTGGAGCTCTGCAGAGCAAGTTAGACAACGAGAGTGCGGCTCTCTTGAGCCAAGTAGGTTGTCCCCATGGAAACGATTTTGTTGTTTCCCTCCCCTTCCTTTTTTGATTATTTATTTGCACTCAAGCGTACTAATGTTATTTTTATGACTATCAAGATGATCAGATAGTTCAAAAAATGTAAGTTTTCAATAAAATAAAAAAGATATTTATTTATTTTCAGTTGATACAAAAATGAAATTCGCCAAGTCCACATTCCTCGGAGTGATAACAAGTAACAACTCAATCGAGGAAGAGTTGCATATCAGATATAACAAGACACTGAGCAACGGTGAGCAGGAGGCGATTCAATTGATAGTACCATTAGAAGATGCGAGATTCTTCAAGGATCCGATTGAGGAGTTCGGATCGGAGTATCAGGTATATCAGGTGGTATATCAGGAAGTTAAATTTATTGAAATTTGTAGAGTGGTAAAAAAGTTGCATTAGAAATATCAAATGACAAAGTTACTGCAATGCGAGCATATACCAAATCCAATCTGTTCCTCGGTACAGTATCCAAACTCGAGCATCGTGCCTACCATGCAATTGTTGATATCCATATTGGTAAGGTATTCCTCTTATGTTCGGACTATCACGGAATCGAACCAAGTCATGATGATGCCATAAACCTAGAGGAAAACCAACAAGTTCTTATCGGAGTGATGCATTCGGATAATATCCGTCCATACAAATTACTAGGATTTGTTATTGAGCAATTATACGATAGGCCATTTCGAATGGATAACAAATTGGGATTTATCAGTCAAAGATATGGAAGAAATATGGAGATGAGGAAGATATCGAACTGCCATAAGAAGATGATACATGTGGATGAATTTGCACAATGGATGCAACCAGGTATTTGGTTTATATTCGAGGAGAGGCCAACAACATCATCAAGGAAGGTAAAGCGATATGTAACTGATATTGGATGGGTGCCGAAATATACAAGTAGAGATGATATTGATAGAGATATGATATGCCATAATTATCAATGTATTGGGAAGATATACGATTTCAAGGCGATTACAACACAGACTACATTCTACAATGTACCGTGTGTGTTGATCAAGCTGTATCCGAATAGTAAATGCCTACTGTGGAATGATTATTTGGGAGTGATAGAGTGTGGAACATTGACATGTCAATTATTCGATGTTGTTTATCTTACTGTAGTTATGAAGGAGTCATCAATTGGATTTGGAACGAATGCATCATATCCGAATGAATATGAGAAGATGGAGCTGCAAGCAAGTTGCTCACAAATGTTGAGGACTGGAGATTTTGAAGTAGCGAAGGCGGATGAATATTATATGGTACGAAGTGACGGGGAGATTATTGTATTCCAAGTGAATCCGGCAAACCATGCAGATGAAGGGGTGAAGTATTTGAGGATTACTTATTATTATGACGGAGAGACACATATTGTGTTGGAAACAACGGCGATCGAGGAGATTGGACAGGAAATGGAGGAACATCCATTGTATGATATGTCGGGGATACGGAGGAATCCTAATATTTGTCATGTGAGTTGATATCATTCGGACTTTTATATTTGATAGGTTTAGGAAGTTGATAAAAGTGGATACAAAATAAAAGAGATTGGATACATTTCTAGCTTCTCTCACTCACCAAATACACCATTTGAAGTGACATTAATGGATGGAACAGTTGTAGAATTTACAAGAAATATGAGGAGAGATTGGATGGATTTTGGAACATTTTTAACGGTTTCGGAGGATAATGAACCGTGTAATAGGGGAAAGGTGAGACTTTTCTGAACTTATGAATATATAAAATGAAGAATTTCAGTTGTTCGATGTTAGTTCAAAGGGAAACAAGAATGATTTGGTTGTGAAGGTGATTGGAGATAGTCAGGGGTATACGGCAGAAGTATTCGGTGATATTCGAGTCAATAACACGAGAAAACTCAATACCGATGGAGCTAATTTGTTATATATTGATAATATTCGATATGATAATGGATGGATTGGAGATATTATTGAGAACATTTATTGGCCGAAAACGGAAGAAGTGCCGAAAGAAAAGTGATAACTTATTTGTACTTGTATGAACACGAATAAAAATGCAACTCATGATGTTAACATGTCCAACAAATTGTTTGGATTATTCTCAAGCTTCTTTTTTTTACAGAAAAAATTCATTTTAGAACTAATTCCTCTTCAAAATTCCCCTTTTCCATGAAACTTGCAATTTCTGAATTTCAATCAGTGCGTTTCTGCGTCATAGTGTAAGTCGCACAGTATGCATTTAATTCTACGCGCATTCAACGTTTTCAGCGATTGTTTTGAAAAAAATTTATTTTTCGTTAGTTTTGCGTTTTTATGTTACTAGTCGTTCCCAATTTGATTTGATATCAAAATTATTGATGTTCGTTCGTTATTTTTAACTCCATAACTCCTATATTTAGAAAAATACTCGATTCTGTCTCGTTCAGTTTTATTCTTGCAAGAATTCTTGGAATAAAAGAGTGTTTCAGGCTGTGCACAGGAGAACCAACTTTTAAGTTTATAAATAGTGTATTTTACAGAATGAAATTCGCAGCGTCACACGGAATCGGAAAAATTATTGAACGAAAAATCTGTCGACCTTGGTACTATTTCGGATTATGGGGAGAATATATCAGTTTTACGGTTCGATATAAGAAAACAATGAATGACGGTAGAAGACAAGTATATGAAGAGGTTATAAATCAGGATTTTCAAAATACTTCATACGCAACAGACTACTCTAGGCCGGCCTTTAAGGTTTGTTATTCATCTTTCTATTTGCCTCAATTAATATAATTCCAGGTTGGTGTTGAAGTTGCACTTAGTTTCGAAAACAATAAACCGAAGAAGATGTATTTACTGCACTCAAGAAATTTGAAATACGGGATAGTGGAAAAAATAGTGCGACATGAATTCTATGCAGTTGTTCGAACATCAGAAGGCAAAGTTTTATTGAAATGTTCTGATGCACAAAGGGAACCGATCAATGGTAAATATATGGAATTGCACGAAGGTCAAGAGATTCTGATCGACTTTGTTCCAACTGAGCCAACGATCGAAAACCTAACTCAGATTTCATATAGAATTAGACCACTGCACCGCGGAAGATTCGAAGTTAACAAAAAGGCTGCATTCTTCGTTAAATGCCTGGAAGAGATCGTATATATTCAATCGAGTAATGATTATTATGGTCGAGTAGTTCCATGCAGAACTCGAAAATGGATGGAGCCTGGAATTTGGAGTGTGTTTATGGAAGGAGGGGTTGTAGGCCCAGATCCATTCGCCTTGAGACCGACACCTAATGATTTGTGGACAAAACGGGATGAATTCAAATGTCTTGGAAAGGTAAGAATGAATTCTAAATAAAAATTAATATAAATTTTGTAGATATACGATTTCGAATTGCTCGATGACTCAATAAAATTCTTCAATGTTCCGTGTGTTTTTCGACCATTCATCGAAGAAAAACAAACAATGTGGAATGACTTCTTTGGTCTAATTGAATGTAATCGACAGGATTTTGAACATTTCCATACGATTCGGCCATTGGATCTTGTATATCTTACTGTAAGATATCGCGGCGAAGAAACAACAGTCGGAATGGATCCAAAACTGGTCGATAAATTTGTGGAGCAGTCACTACGTGATCATTGTTCACAAATGTTGCAAACCAATGATATTACTGTTGGAGAATATCAAATGCTCAAACTGAATAAAAACATGATCCAGTTCAAAACACCGCCTGAAGAAATGCATGATGCTAATGTGAAATCGAATCGCAATCATCTACGGATTACATATTATGGAGAAGATTGCCTCAAGGAGATTTTTATGGTGTCGATAATCAGGGATCTTAAGGAAGATCGGGAGGATCACCCGTTGGTTTCAATGTCTGGTCTACGAAGAAATCCGAGAATAAAATATGTAAGTATTTGATGGATTTATTTGAATAATTTTTGAATATTGAGCCTGTAGAAGATGTAGAGATTGCTGAAGATGCGACGAAAATCGGATTCATTTCATTTTATTCCTATGGTGTGCAAGTACAATATGTGGTCACTTACATGAATGGGCGCAGTGTAGCATATGATCATAATAAGAAAAAAGAGTGGATGAATTATGGTGTTTTTCTACGAATGGAGAAGAACGATATACCAGTCAATTTGGGATATGTATGTTTTTGTATAAATATTTTGAATATAATAATTTCAGATTTGCCCGGTCAGTAGTAAAAGAAACGAGAAAAGTATCGTGGTGATGGCTATTGCACATGTCACAAAAATCAATGGAAAAATCGTGAAATATGGAGAAGAGACGATTTTCGGAAGGATTAGAATAAGAGAAACATGCTGGAGATACGATGATATTGAACATAATGCACGAATTCAATTGCAAAGTATTTATTATAAAGGAGAGTGGATCGGTGATTATGATTCGCTTTATTGAACAGTTATTGCACAATTATATCATTTTTTGCACTTTTTACCACATTTGATGTAATTTTTCTGTAATTATCGATTGATTTACTCACCTTTGTCTTGCATTTTTAATAGATTTCCACATAATAATCAATACTAACAACTCTTTGATCACTTTCAAATTGAATAAATGATAGCATTTGAATAAAAAAACTATTTTCTACAACAAAAGAAAAGAATTTGCCACATATTTTTCGCGTGATATGAATAGAGTAGACTTCCAATCAAACAATCATTCCTGATATTGAGAGACATCAACACAATGAATCGAAATATCATAATATTGTTGATAGGATTAGTTGGTGTAAGTAATCATCTTATCAATTGCTATCATTATCATCATCCTTATCAGTTCTGCCAATCCGAATCAGCCGCTGCATTCAATGCATATAAAATAATGGAAAATGTGGAAGAAGGAGTGAGAACAGATGAAATTGCACCAATTCTATTTGTAACACATCCTGATATTGAATATAATATGTGTGGATATTCTGGTAGATACGGTATATTATTATATCACTCTTATCATATCAATTATCAGTTTTATAGCCGATTTCCCAAGTTATATCGAAAATCAACTGAAATCCCTTATCAATGTGAAATTTTTGGTTGATTATGATTCGGCTGATATTGTACAATCAGTTGGTATACAATATTTGACATTCCATGTACAATCTGATGCAATTTATGATGATAAAAGTGAAATTAAAGGGGGTAGCGATGTAGTTGCAATTAAGGTATTTTATATACCTGATATACCCAAATATACCTATATCAGGGACCAAATGATGCCGTATTCCGAGTGTCGAAAATCAATCAAAAATGCCGGATTATCACCAAACGACACCATCGACAATTGGTGCGGAAAATGGAGGAATGGGGTGAAGAATAGAGAGGAATCGAATGAGCAAGCAAACGATATTAGCATTGGTAAAATATACTCGGGCATTTTTATTTTCCGAATAAAATATTTTGTATTATGACAATTATTTATTTGTTGAAGTGAAGATTGCACAGGAAATGAGATTTGAAAAGAAAAAGAGGATAACTAATAGTATGGTTCCATGTGGAAAGTGTTATTGTGTCTTTTTATTGGCATTTTATACCCAAATGGTTTTGGTTGTTGTTGATATTGTTGAGTGTTGTTGTGGAATGGTTGATAAGGTTGTTGGATGTTCTGAAAACAATAATTAGAATAGAAAAATTGGTGACAACAAACCTGAATATGTCTGAACTTGCAGTCCTTCTTCAAACAGCCTTTAGCAGTTCCGAAGAACTTACAACGACGTTTGGATTTCATCTTCTGTTGTTGTGGTGGAGATGGTTTGACTTGCTCTACCACCTGTGCCACTGGCTCCAACGGTTTCTGAACCGGCTGATGTTGCAATACTTGTAGTGCAGATGGTTGCACTTTTTCTAAGGCCTTTCCGACGGTCTCCAATGGGAACTTAACCGGCACATATCGCTGTACTTGTGGTGGAGATGGTTTGACTTGCTCTACAACCTGCTCCACTGGCTCCGCCGGTTTCTCAACCGGCTGATGTTGCAATACTTGTGGTTGACATTGTCCAACTGTCTTCAAGGAATTCATCAGTTGTTGTATTTGCAGTTGATATTGTGAAAGGGGCTCCAATGGTATAATTACTGGTTGATGTGATGCACCACTTTTCACTGGTGATTGTGGTGGTGATAGTGGTGAGTCTCTATATAGTTCTTTCAATAAGTTGTTCATATAATCTGACTGAAATAATTATTATATTAGCCAATTTCTAAAACTATCAACCGACTTACCAACATGATTGGGGGTGACACTTCTCTTTCCTTTTTTAGCTTTCCGAAGAACATTGTCGAGTGTTTTATCTGAAAATTGGTTATATTAGTTTGGTATTACTGTAAGAGAAGAATGGAAAACAAGACGTAACAAAAAATATAGTAGATATCAAGAAGATATGGCTATAACTGATTGGAAATTTGAGCACGATTACCAGAAAGAGCACTCTCTTTTTTGACAATGTGAACAAATGGCTCATAAATTGGTATGATAGAATATCAGATCAGAGACTAGCACGAAGGGATGGAATGTGTCAAAATGACACAACTACTGTCACATTTTGGAAACCCGGAAAAAAAGAGCAGGTGATAGATAAGGATCAATGAGCATCAAATAAAAATCGATAGTCTTTGGAATACTTCATAATACCAAAGAAGCATATCTCAGAGAAACAGCTAAAATCCCAAATATGTTGTGGCAGAAACTTCAAGAAAGTTCCTCTTTTGACCTTTCTCCGCCGTTTCTAATAGCATTATGTTTGGGTTTTCGGTCACTCTTTATGATATCATATTAGGTAGAAGTTCCATTGACTTAAGAATATTCAAGTGATTCAGGCGGATCAACTCCAACCTCTTTAGAGGTTGATCTTCATTGGTAGGTACAGTATACTCCAGAATAACACCACCCATTCAAAATACAGAAATAGAGAGCATATAAAAGAGTCACCTATCTCGGTGGATGGTTCCGAGATGAATGACAGTCGGTTGATCGATTCGATTGAAACGTACGCATATTATATTTTGACCTCTGCGCGCGCGTATCAGTGGACGATAGATTGTGTGAAACGGAGAGAGATTAGACGAACAGAAAAAGGGTAGGTCATATATATCATAGGCGCGTTATGGCATGGTACCACCTGTCTTATCTTGATCTCACCTAGCTCATTCGTTGGAGATGCACGCTATCAGTCAGCCGTTTTTTTGTTGCTCTGTTGCATTATTATTTTTTTAGTGCATCTTTTATCTGTTTTCTCTCAATTCTGGATAAGTGTTGAAAAGCAATTCATGGTCTGCGACGATGTATTATGGGTCATCTGCAAGAAGACATTTGCTCGATACAGTATTACTAACTTTTAGTTTAAAAGTCTGACAAATCATGAGCACAAAAAAGTCCTGAGCTTCCTTTCAAGATCCAAAAAAGTGATTTACGATTCAGAGGAATATAAGAATTGTGCTTGATGATACCTGATTTCGACAACTTTCCCAGGAACACTAACGATGCTGATCTCAACTCGATAAATTATTTTGTGATCGGAAACAACCTCTTGTCATTCAGTGTCGCCCAGTTGTCAGTCGATATCAGCTGATCAAATTACTTGATAATAACCTTTACACCACCTGACACCGTATTCAATCCCTTTGTTTTTTTGGAGTATACAAAGAATCGATTGATTAACATTTGTTTTTCCTGTATCCAGGGTGCGACAATTCATGTATAGACCATTTGACACATCCCCTCTTCTTGCTATCGTCTCCAATCTTAATACTAATCTATATTAATATTATTTTCGTCGATGCTCATTTTGGTAGATATGCACCATTTCATTAGTTCCCACCGGATACGATATCTTCTTGCCTTTCATCATTTATCTCATGTTTCGCTCACATATCGTTTTTTCTCCGTCGTTCAATCGAGAGAGCCACAAAAATCATATGAATTTTCAGATAAATCTATCAAAGATGTACAGCAAGCATCATCAACAACGCCAACAAAAGAAAGGCAAGAAACATCAGCCAGTGATGATTCCATTGGAGCCTGTTGATCAACAAAAGGAAGAAGAAACACCGAAGGAGAACAAATGCATGACTAATGCGGAAATTGTGAGTTGAACCAATGAATTGGATAATGATAATAATCTCGCAGGCGGATATGGTTGATAAGTTGTTGACGGAGTTGGTTCCTCAATACTGGATCCCAAGGCAGTCACCAGAGTCGCCACCACAGTCACCGGTGAAGGATGGTGCATCAGACCGGGAGCACCAACCTGTATTGATCCCATTGGTGCCCGTTGGTCAACCACAACAACCAGTTATGCTTCCGTTGAAACCCGTCGGACAAGTCCAACCAGCTGCTAAAAAGCAGAAGTCAAAGCCGAGGAAATGCAAGTTCTTCGGAACTGCAAAAGGCTGCCTCAACGTCAGTTGCCGTTTCAGACATGTTCAGGTTTGTTGTCACCAATTTATGTTTGCTAATTTTTTTTCCAGGAAACTCAACAATCCCAACAACCCCAACAGCCCCAACAGCCTTTCTTCTTCAACGCCACCACATCTTATCAACCATATCAACCACAATCAGCTGGATATAAGATGAGTGCCAGAAGAAACAATAACAATTTCCGTCAGCAACCATACTAACTCGTATTGTTTTAAGGATCCCTATTCTTCTCCAAATTATTATTTCCCCGTTTTTTATAATTCTCCCCGTTAATCATCTTCCCTTGTGTCATATACCTTTCAAGAAATGAATAATTTACATCAAATCGTTATTATTGCTATACATCGTGAAGTGAATACATAGCGCACGATCAAAAACAATTGATTTTGCTTGAAACTCATAGATGACGCCTACAGTATGCCAAATCTCATGTTCTTAAGACTGCGGATCAATGGAATGTTGATGAGAGCAAGTTCATGTTTTTCGGTAGTGACGGTATCAAACATGACTGTCGCCCCATCATCTCCAGATACCTACCAAAGTACCGTAGGTTACGGTAGCCTGCAGGTGTGCTCGAATGCAAAGTTGATGTGTAGTGCTACTGTACGTTTTCAAATTTCTAACCTTATTTTTTTTTCTGCTTCTGATTTTTTTTCTGCTTCTGAAAGATTATTCGATCGTTCAGATACTGTAGTAACTTGTAAAAAACATGTTTTTGTCGTCCCGCAGATTTGTCATCGTCAGGATCCCTTATTCCAGTCATTCCTCATTTCCTTTGATAGAAAAAAGAAAATAAATAATCAACATAATAATTATTGTGTTGATACAGTCATTCGTTGCTCATAATCACTACTCCACTATCGCAACATTTCCGCTCTTCCATGCCTTACTATAAAAACGTACACACTATATTTGCCTTATCAATACTCCATTTTCATATAATTTCCATTCAACAACTATTCATGTTAGTCGGTCAGTGATGGAGTCGATTGAACTGTTACCAACTACGAATCCTTCAATTGATAATGACAAAAAGGTGGATCATATTATCGGCCACTATGAGAATAAGGTTCATTTTTTTACATTCAAACTTTCGTATATACAACCAACTCCTGGGAAATTTTAAGTTTCGCATCTTCGACAGAACACCTGAGCAAATTCGTGGAAAGTTGGAAATGTTCCTTCGAGCAGTGTTGAATACAACTTTAAGTGAGTGCGATGAAGCGCGTTTGCAATGTATATACTTATTTCAGATGACCATTTTAGACATGATTTTCCATCCTTCTTGATGATTATCACTGCGTTTTTCGGTGAAAGATATGCATATTGTGTTGCTTCAAACATTAAAAACAAACAATGGGGTGATCCAAATACACCCATTGAGTTTGTTTATTACTATTTTATTGATAACAAATGATGAATGCAGGTTGACTGATAAAGATTTACTAGCAGAATGTAATTATCCGCTACACACACTAATGGTAATGATATACGCTGCTCAAATGATGAGGAAGGAGTTGATAAAACATGGTGGTCATGATATGAAAATAGAGAAGTATGAGAAATTGAAAGAGTAGGTATCGAAACGAATAGTTGATAGAAATATAATTATATTTAGGAGATTGGAAGAGTTGGCATGTAATCTAATCAATGAATTATATCATAAATATCCGAATAATGCAAAACAAGCACTACAAATTGATTATCGAACGGATCCATATATTCGTTTTCCGAATAAAAAAAGGGACGACAATGCATATCATAAGTATTTACGTCGTAAGTTTGATAAGAGTAAGGAAATTATGGCGATAGCATATCAGGCAAAGGCAATGGTGAGTTCAATAGAGCGCCCTTACAAACAGACTTGAACTTTCCAGAAGTTCCTCTCTCATCCTTGTTGCATCAAACTGATGAATCTTCGATATATCCAGCCAGAAACAATTGATAAAAATGATAAGAAAAATAATTTTACATACCAGAAATCAGCTAAGAAGCAATGCATCAGCTCGCTAGCTAAATTTTTCATTCACTCGGTACGTTGATTATCGTCTCTTTTTGAATGATTTATTTTCAGAGTTTTCGTGGCATCTACATAAGTTTTTTTGCATGGCTTTTGTGTAAATATCCAACATATAAGCTCCAAAAAATCACCTTTTTAAACCTAATATCATGGATTTATGTGCTTGCAGTACTACTATCACAATGGTCAAATACAGTAGTCAAGGTTATTGATATGGTAGGTGATTGGGTCTCGACACGAAGTTCTATAGAGATGTTTCAGAGATTCTACCAGAAATACTGTAATCCACGATATTCACAGACGTTGTTATCAGTTGTAGGTCATCTGATAACCGATAAATACTACAATCAGGCTTACAGATGCGAACCTTCTTTAAGAAAAATCCAGTGACATTTGTGAGATTCATTGGAATTACAATATTAATTGTCCTTGATTCCATTCGATTTTTGAGTTTTTTGGCTGATTTCAATGTTGATAATGGTGAACATTTGTGGAAGAATGGTACATCATTGATACCAATCACAACTGAAATTATCTATTGTTTGTTGTTTGCACTCACAACAATATCATCGTTGAGACTGTTCAATTTCGATATTGGGTTTTTCATACACCTTTTGAAGAAAATGGTAAGTTTCAATGGAGCGCACTTACACACTCTCAGTTTTAGCGAAAAACTGTTTTCATGTTCATATCGATATTCTGTATATTTTGGATGGTACTAGCTGTGATACATGTCAGTCTGTCAAGTGAGTTGAACTGTTTTCGTGGTGAGATATTTTAAAGGCGCATGGATACATTCCAGGAACCTACTTGAGTAGCAACGACACATTGATCTACACAGTTGCCAAGGAAGGCAAGTTCGAGATATTCGGTGAAGTTCGGGATGAAGATAGGAATGGTTGGAATATCTGTTGTACTAAACCTATGCCTATATTCTAGGAGCCATGGATGAATGTGCACATTACACTCGAACTGTTGTCGATTTCTGGGATATGGACTACAAGGAAGCAAGTTGTCTATTCCGTGTGACTATCATTCCATTCATTGTATTCTTCTACATTTTCATGACTGGTATACTACTCGTCAACTTGCTCACTGCTCAATTAACGTGAGATATGAGAGACGCAGACGTCGAAAATTGAATGTTGTTTGTAGGAAGGAGTATGAGAAGGAATCGGAGAATAGTAAATATTACAAGGGATACATGAGATACGAACAACTCGCAAAGTATGTCCCTTTAAGGTCTCAACACGAATATTGATGATATTTTAGGATTGAGTCGAAGTTGATCATACCACCACCATTGACATTGTTTTATATTATTTTACGAATCGTCTGTATACCTATTAGCTGTACACCATGGGAATACCCGTTTACACATATTATCGAGAAAATCGAAGGCACCATTTCACTTTCAGTCACTCAATTTTAGTGAATTGCAGGAAATCAATGGGGATGTGTACACGAAAAGCCTTTGGGAAACAACTCTGATGATACGAAAAAAGCAATGCAAACTGCAATATTAGGTTTTCTTGAGAAAAGGCCGGATGCCATATGGGATACATTGAATGAGATGGTACACGATGCCGCGATTAAAGATGAAACAGTGGACAGTTTGAAACAGGTAGGAGAAGATGAAGCTGAAGGATAATTGCCAAATGATTCTAGTTGAAAAACGATATGAATATCAAAATAGACAAACGTGCGGAACAATTAAACGAAAGAGCCCGAACGGCAACCAGATTGAGGCATCCTGATTCGATATGTAGTAAGTTGATAGAGGTGGTTGAAGGTATGGCATATAAGGAAGAGAGTGATGAGTTTTTACTGAAGGTGAGCATAAAGGATTACTGTAGTTTAGTCAAAGCCTTTAGCTACAAATCATGTTGACGGAAACGATAGGAAAACATGTTTCATCAAGAACGAACACGTCAACTGTGTCTCCTCTAACTTTGAAACCAAAACTACCATCACGAGAAGGGAGTCCAGCACCTGGTCCAACAGCAACATCTTCCTATGCTCCCCAAAGTATCCCGAGTCAATTCAGATATATAGATAGTGTGGATACAGAGCTAGATGCCCGTAAGGAGTTGAACAGTCGATACTAACAGAAAATGAAGTTGTTTTTAGCATTGAGTATAGCTGAGAGTCTGGATGGCATATCTGATTTATCGACGATTGATAATTGAGAGACACGACGAGTGAGAACTGATGAATATATACATGCATCTATCAATAAATATCATAGTTTAGATTTCATATTACTCCTCTTTTCTTCCACAATCATTATTTCTCTCCTTGATGGCAGTATCGGTAGATATGTGAGCCATGAGAATCTTATCAGGAACCTAAATAACATCATGATCAGTAAAAGTAACTATGAAAGTCTACCTATTGAAAAACGAAGGAAACACATATCCATTATTATCAATATCATAATCACTATCATTGCTATCAGTTGATAAGAATCCTCTCTGCTCTCTTGTACATCCTGGCGTGATATTATCCAATATAAATGCAATAATCCCTCCAATCAACATTCGAATTGTTAGTAATGTACCAAATATCTCATCAATTGTTTGATTACCAGTTTTCAGTGGATTATTATCAAAGTGTAATCCAACTGTTAACCCTGATATGATTGATACACCAATTATAGTTAAGTTGCGGGAGGAGCGGAGATCCACTGTCTATAATATGTTGTTATTATTTGAGAACAAATAGATACATACCTCCAAATTACTCAACAATGTTCCATTCACCATAGATACACCAATCGCCAATACACCACCAATAATCGGTTCAGGAATCATTGCAAGAACTGCGGAGAACTTTGATATGATACCAAATATCAGAAGGAACAGCCCTGCCATTTGCATGGTGACCCGACTGGCAACTTTGGTGACTGACATGATTGCAATATTCTCAGAGTATGTTGTGATACCAGTGCCAATACCAAAAGAAGATGATAGGATACATCCGATACCTTCGACAATGAATGCTCGATTGATACTTGATGCAGGTGGTGGACCTTGTTTTGATAGTTTGATACACAAGTCTAAGCTTATCAGTGATATTTTTATCATTTATCACTACTCACTATAATCACCAATACTCTCAATCATCGCAACAATACTGGCTGATAAGAATCCGCATATCAGAGAGATATCAAATCTGGGTGATCCATACTGAAACGGGATAGGAATGTGAAACCATGGAGTGTTTTGTAATGCCATCAGTGTGATATTTTGATCCGTACTAGCTGGACTATCAGCAGGTATTGCATTGGTAATTGTTAATATAAAACATAGAAACCAGCCAATTGATATGCCAATGATATACTGAAACCAGCGAGTTGATATACTATTATGGGTCTGATCTGACAGGAAACTGACTCAATATCCGTTGCTTTGTGAATTTCACATATGGTTTTCTCATTGTAAACGAAGGAATTGGTATTTCAACTTTCTCCAACACAACTATCAAGGCTATCAGGATTATCAACTCTCTAAAAGTTATCACTCATCAGTTTATCACTTGACAACTAACACAATAGAAACCCAATGTAATGCCATCTTTTGCTCAATATCTGGTACTGCACTTATAGTCAAAAGTGACATGATAGGAACAATTGTAATTGGGCCTATATATTTAGAAATGATACCTACTAGACCGGAGAAACCGAGAATTGGCATGATAAGGACAGCGAGGAGACAACTGCCTGAAATCTGGGAAAATTGGTGGATATTGGTTGGAGATAGGACTAACTAGTTGGAGCTTATTTTGCCAGAGGGATGTGTCGGTATCCGAGGTGCATGGATAATGTGCTTGGAAGGTGTTAAGGATAGGAAGGAATGCAAATGAGGGACCGTGTAGGATTGACAATCTGTATATTTTCAGACTGAAACTTGTCTAGAAATATAGTCTCACCTCATGCCAAAAGTCGTCTGCAATATAGTAGCAATTCCAGAAGTCACAAAACTGGCCGATATCAATTGAATCCTTATCTCAGTCTCCTTATCACCTGCGCATATCATATCAGATACGAAATATGGAATAACCAGTAACATTGATAGGCAAATCATCATTTGTTGGAAACCGAATAGGATGATAGATCGAATATTTGGAATATCATTGACATTGTATAACAGTTTGTCCTTCATTATTTTGAGCGAATGTAAAAATTTGATATTTCTTATCAATATTGTCGTTTTAATGGCTACTTTTTTTGGGAATGATGAAAATGTGAACTGTGATTGCCTCAGCGGAGGAGTGCAATTTTTGATCATATTTCTAGGTCCAAGTTTTAAAAAATTCTGTGAGTTCCTTTTGATGGGAGCTAAACCTAACAAAAAACCGCTTCTTCACATGGCTCTGACAGTGCACCAAACCAAAATTCAAAAAATGCGTTTGATACTCAGCGAGCAGTCTCCATTCAAACCTCAATTCCTTCCTCCTCCAGGTATCCCACCCCTTATTCCATGTAATCCCCCCCAATCCCCATTCCCTTATAAAAACACTTCCCTTTCCCAATTCCCCTCTAATTACAAATGCCCTCCCTCTCGTTTCCCTCATTTCTCCTTCTCTCTGCGTCTCTCTTGCTCACCACACTCTCTCCTCATATTACTATGACAACCATCTCACTCACTCATATTCTTATTTCCCAACTCTTTTGGTCGATATACATACATATTTTGAAATAAATGTATAATAATGGATAGGAATCATATCATTGTCACCATTCATGGAAGAGTTTTATGTGCAGAGGTATGTTATACTTTTTATAAGTTTTATTTTATTCTATTGTATTCCAGTTCCCTGAAGAAACGAATATTTGTGTGAAAATGAATACATCATTGGGTGATAATTGGTCAATTATATCTGGTGATTCGGTGGCGATATCGTCGTTTTCGTTTCGTGGCAATGATAATCAGATTAATATTGATTTGCCGTTTGAGATTTCACTCAAAAGTACAACACCGTTTTATTGTAAGTCATTTTTCAAAAATAATTGTGAACAAGATCGGATGACTTGAAGTTTGAAACAAAAATTATAGGTTTGAAACTGTGAAACGTTTCTACATTGACTTGTTTATCATAAACCATCATTTTCGTATCAGCTAACCAGTTTTTGTCTTTGTCTAAAATATGTGTATATATGCTCAGACCTTGTGGAACTCTTTCCTATTAGCAAGCTGCCTGAAATCCTGATTATAAAATGATTACGATTATCAAAATATTAATTTCTTATGGAACAAGTTACCCAGAAATTTCGAATAAGTTTCTACCAAAAATTCTATCAGTTTCAAAGTTGATAAAATGACATGGATCATATTCAATTTCGATTACACACTAATAATTCTTTGAAATTTTCAAAATATCGTTTCATTGGTTCCAGGGCCCCGTCTTGTTTTCACCTGTTTCTCCAAAGATCGTTCCGAAAACGATTCCCTCAAAGGATACGGTTGTCTATTTCTACCAACAATGCCTGGCAGGTACAGTACCCCTTTCTCAACTACAGTAATTCATCATTCTACAGGCATATCCAAACAATTCATTGTTTCCTACCCGAACCATCCTCCACACTACAACGAATCATGGCGAATCTAAGAGGATTGAATGCGGAATTTGTGAATCCATTGATGCCATCGATATCAGATGGAAGAGGAGGTAGAGTACCTCTTATCAATTACAGTAACCCCAGATATTTCAGCTAGTCGAACATCAACAAAAGGAAAACTAGAAGTTGAGTTGAATATGCATGTTCAAATGACTGATACATCGTTGTCGGTCGGGAATGGATTGTATGGAATTAAACCTAAAAAGGTAGGGACTCTTCTTGTTGATACCAAACAACAATGCATTAAGGCAACAATCCCACTACTACCCGATTTAGAAACAACTGATAATAGGATGGAGCCATCAACTGATTAGATTAGAGTTTTTATCAATTATCATTGTCTTTCAATATCTTATGTCACTTTCGAATGAATATATCTTGGTTTTTGAAGCACATTTGATATTCAATCAATGGAAAGTATTGCGAACTTTTAAAATGATCTTTAAAAATTCAACTTTTTGTCGGCGAAACAGTCTCACTTTCAGCCACCGACTACGGTAACTTGCGACTTCCCATGAACCAGTTTTCCGCTGTATCGTCAGTGATCAATTTCACATAACAAATTTTAAATTCATAAAACAAATGTAACAGTGATAAATAAAAACTGAGAAACAATGAAACGATGACTCAATTTGTTGGATAGCGGCCCGGTTGTTTTCTGATTCTTTCACTTCGACGGAGTACTGCTGGAAGTTTGTTGAGTACCTGGAATATTCAGATACATATATGATTTTCGGGCTAGAAAGTGATGGTGATTGTGACAACTATAGCTCAAGGCACGTTTCCAGACACAGCATGAGCCACAGTCGACACAATTACGGAACAAAAAGTAACAGTTCACCTTATGAAGCTCTACAACTTCCTCATGCCATTTTTCAAAAGTCTCCGGCATCTTCTTCATCATTGAGTAGAATTCTCTTATGGGCATTTTATCATTGAATTCAATAGACGCATACTCCCTGATGTATCCATACCTGAAAAATGTGAATGGTAATCTAGATGCGTATTACTCACCATGATTCTTTTAATATAGTAGCTGCCGCTCGAATATAATAATCTTCCTTTCCAGCCGTCTCCATTCTTGATATAAGCTCGAGTAGTTTCAACACTTTTTCTTCGATCCTAAGAATATTTCTGATTTAGGATTATTCCCATTCTAGTACTTACATTGCGGGTATATCAGAGCAAGGCAGTGAGTTAGAACTCAATGTTGATGAAAACTCTTTGGCTTTCAGGTTCCAATCATCAATCATTTCGACAGTCATCTTGATATTCCTTTTGAATTGCCAGATATCATATGCTGCAGGTTGCCCTCTATACGATTCTGATATTTCGTCAGTCACATTAACCCATTTTGATGCTATTTGAACACTTCTGAATCCTTTCTCAATGTCTTTCAATGATAGATTCTTGAGATTCGTTGAATCCATTTGTGGAAGTCTTGCAGTTTGAGGCTGAAAAAAAACTCGTGTTGTCTAACTGAAATAATGCGACGATTTTACAACTCACTTCATATTCCTTATATCCTTCAGGAACACCTGGCATTTTTGGTTCGAATGGTGCGGCTCCCAGAAGGCTAGCAAAAATCAAAATATTCAAGAACAACAAAAATAAAGTTACAAATTTTTAGAATGGAAAACTAGGGTGAAATAATGAACAAATGTGTACGAAACTTCTATAGAAAAAACTCGCGATTTCTGTTGTTAAAAATCCCTATTCATCTGACACATTCCCGCGTACGCAATTGTGCGTCGTCACAAGTGCGTTTGCACACACTTTCAAACAGAAGAAATCGGAGTTAGATTTATGATGATAAATGGCGGAATAAAACCGGTGAATAAATTTTGGCTTTTGTCACTTTTTGAGCCCGAAAAAATCAACAATTATTTCTTTGAGATAGACTTTCACAGAACAAATGTATTGAACAAAAATAGAAACAAAGTAAAGTTTTAAAAAGGAGAAGAAGATAATGAGTTAAACACTCAGGGCTGCCTTTTTGTTAGGCTCAAGCTCCCTATCCGGAGGCTTTCTTAGGATTCGTGTCATCCGTGCCAGGTAAGTATATTCCGCTGCAATATCCCAGTGACTTGACCCGATATACGCATTCTGCCGATACATACACCAAGTCTCCCGCTTCCTGGACGAACTCGTGTACTGATATTACCTCATCCAGTAGGTAATGGATGCACCTTGACACACATAGTAGAAATGAGACGGTGTTCATTGTACGGATACTCCTTATGTTCATATGTCAACAATTGTCAGAAATGTGTTTCATAGACCGTGTAATCTGCAAAAGAAGCAATTTTCCAAGGCTTTCAAATCAGTTAAGAGAATGTTCCAGTAACAATTTATTGAATAAAACTACTATTTAAAAAGTACAATTAAAAGTATGTAAAATACAAATAAAGGTCTGAGGGTTCCTGCCACCGCCGGGTGGACCTGATTATCAGGATTTAACATGTTTATATTTAGGTTATTGAAGACAAGTTTCATCAACAATTAATTCAGAAATTGAGAGTTTACAATAAAGTACAATAAATAGTGTTAAGGACACATTGAAAGTTTGCTGATTGTCATCTCATTGAATGTCATTGGGAATGGAGGTTTGTGGAGTTACTTTGTGAAGGTTTTTCCACTGACACAATATAGTCATCTCTTTCATCATCGTCATATCATCCCGATCTTTCACATGGCCTGTGAAGATATAAGTAGATTTTTTCCAAAAAGTCGATGTACGGTGTTGGGAAGGCATTGTTCTTCAACAAGCTGAAATAAAAAAATTATATGGCTTTAAAGTTATACAAATACTCACTTTTCCAATCATTTTCCTGAAATGCTAGCAACGCTTTCAACATAAGTTGCCGCTTTGTCAATGTGGGCGAAGGAATACTTGCCAGAAACTGTCCGCCGGGTGGACCTGATTATCAGGATTTGGAATGTTTCTATCTAGATTCCAGATCTCATAACTTTCGACAATGCATCGAGAAATTAAGTTGATGGTAGAACATAAAAAGCTTGAAAAATATTCGTGTTGTACTCCATAATCAGGAGCATCTTTGTGATATTTGGATGGTAAATACCATCCAATACCACGTCATATGGTTGAATATCTGTTCCATTCATAATACCAAGTCGTCCTAATAGTATTTGCCACAGGTATTGTTTTGGGTTCTTCCGTCCGGGGGCATCACTTCCCGAACACGCTACCCTATCCTAATTTTTGTCCGGCTGAGCAGAGCCACTCTGAAAAAATAATCATATTGAAATGTCACAGAATTTGTTTTTGGATATGAGAAAGTGCAGTAGAGCAAACTTTCACTATACTTACCTAGCCGGAAGGGCATACCTTTCGCTGACATTCTTTCACTGTGATCTAGCGAATACTGCTCAATGCTTTATGAGAGGCCTGAAATATAGGATTAGTTCCAGTACGAAATATGACAACTTACATCAGAGCTGCATTCATAGGGTGCACAACACCCATCGGAAGGGCGGGCGATGATCTGCCGCGCCCTTCCGTTTGGGTGTAACTGCCCGCTCGGTGGACAGTAACCTTGTGTTGCCCATTTTATCCTCCATGCCCCGATTACTGTACCTACAGTAACCGGGTCCTACACTTTGGGGTTTTTATCATCGCCTTTTCGATGTCTGATAGATCTCCAAAATTTAGTGTGGTTCTCCCAAATCTACAGCTATTTCAATATTTGGGAGATAAACACCGCCACGTCATATGGTTGAATAGTCGTAGCATCTGTTCCATTCATAATACCAAGTGGTCCAATGGTATTTACCACCAGTATCGCATTGGTATGTGCCAATAGGGTACTTCTGTCCAGGGGCACAATTCCCTGAACACGCTACCCCATCCCTCCTAATTTTTGTCCGGCTGAGCAGAGCCACTCTGAAAATTTAATCTTATTGAAATGCCACAAAACAATATAAGAGTGCAGTAGAGCACATTTACACTACACTTACCCAGCTGGAAATACGCACTTCTTTCAGATGCTTCTCTACACTTTCGATCATTCCGAATAACTCAATTGATTGTTCGTGTTGTGGTATCGGCTGGTCCAACCTTGTGTTGCCCATTTTATCCTCCAGGCCCCGACTATCATATAATCCTTCCAAATCAGGGGCCTATTGTGATATTCGGGTGATAAATACCACCTAATGTCATCACATCAAATGGTTGAATAGTCGCTGTATCTGTTCCATTCATAATATCAAGACCCCGACTAATGTACCTACAGTAACCGGGGCCCTACTCGCAGTTGTCCAATTGCACAAGTTAGGATGTACTATATACATCCTAGACAGGGCATCATTCTGGAAAAAAAGAATGTTATTTTAAAAGGAATAGAGAGCTACAGTAACAACTGTACTGTACCTAAAAGAAAACAAGAGAGCAATAAAAACGCGACTTACCTCGGTGGACGACTGCGAGACGACTGATTGAGTTTGGGTGCATTGTGGTGTGACACCCATAGGCGCGAAGTTAAAGGTCAAAAAACGGCAGTGTTGCGTGTTCGCGTTGCGTATGCTCGGCTGGAGCAGATGGTGCGGTATCTATGATGTTGATCTATCTCGTATATGTTATCTCATCCTTTGCCACCAAAAGCTCAAAATGAAATGGGATTCATTTCAGAGAAAAAACATATCTATTGATGTGCTTAGTTGAGCAAAGCAGACTAAATGCTATCAAATATTCAAATCACTGAAAAAAAATCTCCGATTCAACCCATCCCTATGAACCATCTACTGTTGATGCGATTAGTGATTATGTTGAGCAAATCCTCCACTTATAGTTTAGTTCCTTCTTCCATAACTACAAATTTTCAAATCATGTTCATTATATGGATGTCTACAAGTCATTTTGCTAACAAAATATTGATTTTCATCTGAATTATTTCATCTGAAAGCGAGTTTTTTCCAGCAAGCCCAATTACTTTCTCAATATAAATGAGGACAATATTCTTTACGGCATTTTTGTTCCTACGTCATCTAAATTACCATAATACTTAGTCGGTATACAAACTATTCGAAGTACGGTTTCATATTCTCAATTTGATTGGCCTCTGCCCTTTCCTCCTCCGTTTGTAAAACACTGAGTGAGTGAGAGAGATAAATATTGGTTGCAAAAATACTACAACAACTGCTCTTTTTGTGCTCGTTGTTCATGTTGACCTGCAATCCTAGCGACCCATGATGACCATTTAACTTTTGCTATGAATAATAGGTAGGCCCGACAGTATGAGAATCACTTTTATCTTAAAGTTATCATACAAAGTCAGCTCCAGAAACATTAACGTTGAAAAGTTTTTTGCTGAAATCATCAAGGAAAAACAGTAAGTTTTTTTAGTTTTGCAAGGGAGTTCGAAACTTTTCACTTTATGATTTTTCAAAGACTTTCAAAGAATATAGCGCGACAACAGAAATAAAGACTTCATCATTTTATTCGATTTAGATATCAAAATACTATAAAAGGGGGATCTATGAAAACTGAAATATGGGAAATAACCAGCAAACCGATATACATAAATTATTCAAAACATTGATAGCATCAAATTCCTGCCACTCTTTTCATGAACTTTTCCTTCCATTCTGTCACTTCCTTCTCCAACTTGTCCACTGTTTCCTTCAACATTTTATTCCTTGATTGCTCAGCTTCCATATCAGTTATCATTACACTCCATCTATAATCATTATCATGATCAGTCTTATCACTAATCTTATCACTTACTTGGCCTTTTGCTTATCACGATATCTGGCAGCGGCTGCTTTATTTTGTTGTCTTTTCTTGCTCAATAGTTGGGTTTCTCCACTGTTTTCAGTTTTACTGGTTATGTCATCGACAGCTTGGGCGACGATATCAACGAGGACTTGCATCTCGAGGGAATCAGCATCGACTGGATCAATGCTGGAAGAACAGGAACTATGAATCTATGAATCTATGAATCTATGAATCTATGAATCTATGAATCCATCTACTTACTGTGTATTACACTTTTCACAGTTTGCCTTCTGTAACATATGTTCACATTCCTTCGATATCTCCTCAAATATCGCATTCTGTTCATGTGGTATATCCCCTCTTCCCGTGCATTTCTCATGTCCACATTCAACCTCAGCACACCAATATTCCGACGGACTCAAGTTTGTTTGACCGAGCTCTGAAATTCACAGTTCAGCTTATTTCTGATATACTGATATTACCTTGATATTGTATATTTTCAGGGCCCAGAGCTAGATGATGAGGTGGATAATATGATGATTCAATTGGCAGATCAGAAGGACAAGATAGTGTCTAAAAATCCTAGTTTCAGATTTTTAAAAACCGATGGTGTGATATACCTGGAAACACTCCTGATGATCAGCCGAACTATGTGGAAAATGATGATGATGGTAGTGATCATGTGGATTATTTGATTGTTCCACATATCTACAATATTGGGTCTCGATACGATCTACAGTAATCCTATCCTCACCTATAGTTACATGGAAAATCATCAACATTCATAGGCGGCCACATATTTTAAGGCAATTCAGGCACTGCAAAAAGGCAACGCGACGACGAGGGACACCAAATGTTTTCGAAAATGAGGTCTGTCGGTCTCTGCCTATCTCTCGCTGTCTGGTGGAGGGGCCTATCGATCGTGACGGGCCTTAAACTATGGTGAGAGATGAGGGAATACCACTAGACGCAGAGATAGGTTGGGCAAAGTACAAATGGTTGAGAGAGTATGGGAAATGGAGAGACGACAGAGAGAATGAGGAGGTCGCGCGTCTTTTTTTGCTGTTGCGACAAACCGAATGGAAGCAGAAAAAGAAGAAGAAATGAGAGAAAGCGAAAGAACAACTTTTGATTGATATGTTGCCGATGGTGATGATGACGTGGTGGAAATGGATGAAAATCGAAATATTATGGAAACTTCCAGAAACTGTCAACAGAGCTTGATTCATTCTTTTTGATACTTTTTAGATTTTGAAAATCGGTAAAAGACGAAAAAAGTGGAAGACTGACGGATTTTATGGCGTTTTTATACTGTTTGAAGTGTCGATTTGGGAAACATCGAGAAATAGTGTCATAGTTTGAAAGATGAACTTTTCAAAGTATCAGCAGTTTTACAGCATACTGTATAAAGTAAATTCTATAATTTTTTATGTTTCAGACAAATTAAAAGTTCTGAAAACATTTATAACAATTGATCGCAATTCCAATATTATCTTACATCTCATATTCTCAGATTTTACGATGCGATGGTTCTTTTTTGCTCTTCTGTCTGCGACTCTCTCATTCCCACAATCTTTTCACAAAATTGAAAAAAAATTGATTCATTTTCTGAAATCAATACCTTTTTTATTGTCACCATGTACCGTCCTTTGTCTGTTTTTATACTGTCTGAAGTGTCGATTTGGGAAACATCGAAAAATGGTGTTACATAGTTTGAAACATGAACTTTACCGAGTACCAGCAGATTTTGTAAAAGTCTGTACCGAAATTTTCTGTTTTCGACAAAATATATAATCTAATTTTTTCGGAAACATTACTGATTTGATAAATCTAATGTTCCTCTGTCGTACGATGTCTACTAATTTTTCCAATCTACTGTCTGCGTCTACCACTTTCCCATACTTTCTACCCTAACTTGAACATTTTTACAGTTTCACTTTTTCATAAATTGTCAACCTTTTTTGAAACCATTGTTTGAGGTGTTGTATTTTACAGTTATTTACCTATTTATTTCAGTAAGCTTCGAAAACACTATCTGCGTCTCTCATCGTCTCTTACTCTCTCACCATCACTATCTGATAATAAAAAAGCCAGTAAATTGTATACTTCCAAAAATGTTCTCTGCGTCTCTCCCTCTCACACTCTTTCGCTCTCACTCAAATAGTTCAACTTTTTTCCGGAGATTCCTTGCAAAAACTTGTCCTTATCATATCATTTTGGTCAAAAAACCATACTTTTTTACAATCGATATCAGTCGATATTTCGTAGAATTAATGACATACTGATACTGATAAGGCAACTGATAAGAGAGCAATGTACTTTATTATAATATGTTGCCATTAATATACAGAAAAAAAGTGTTTCCTATGAAAGGCAGGGTTGATTATTTCTTGCCGCAGCATGAAAAGTCTGGAATTTTATCATTAGGAGAAAGTTTATTTGGGGAAAAAACTAACTATTCGGACCGCAACAGGATGGTCGACGCTTCAAAATGACAACTTTTCGACCACCACATCCTGATCCACGACATGGATTATTTGGGCGGATTAGAATCTGGAATATGTGATAGTTGATAAGGATTGTCAGTTGGGAATGATACCGGTCGGTTACAGTTGTTGCCGAAACATGGACGAGGTTGGAAGAGGGCCTGGAAGATCAAAAATACTAGAGACATTGAAAACTTTCGTTGACACCTCGATAATTATTTTTGAAAAGAATAAATGTTTTTTAATGAAGATTGAAACTGGAAAAGTAATTTGAACCGTTCACTGTATTGAGACTATCAGAGATACTGGTTGTTTTACAGGTATAACTTGTATATCCAAGAATTAATATATTCTCTGATAATTTGACTAAAAAGGATTTACTATACTTTTTATATTCCTGATAACAACCGAATGAAGAGCCGCTCTTTCAAATTTTGGAATCGATGGTGTAAAGATGAAACTTTGGATCGGGTGAATGAGTCCCCTCTGGACCTTCGAAAACTACGGTGACCTAGAAAATCAAGGTGAAACAAAGATAAACAAAAATAATAATGCTAAAATTATTGCAAAGGAATATAGAGCTGAACTATTAAAGTCGCATTGTGCCATGCTATAGTTTAAGAATACGTGAAACTGTGAAAAGCTATCAGTGAAAAGCTATCATCGCATCTAATGGAAGTTAAATCACGACATTTTTATATCAGTAAGAACTAAACAATTTGAAACGCCATAGAAACAGTGAGGAGTCCAGTTTTTGACTCAAATATCAGTCCATCTCATACTTTTTGATATCAAAATATTTTCCAACTGAAATTCTCGACGTAGAGTTATTTCATCGAACTCATAACTTGCAATTAACTAATTAATAACTTTTGTCTGAAACCGTATAAAAAGTCTGGTAGTTCCATTATGTACCTAATGAAGCGATAACGTTATTGGTGAATCATTAGGAACGGAACAATCTGAAACACCCTAGAAACAGTAAAACCTCTTACCGCAGCATTTCCACAAGTCGGGCAGAATTGTGCATCAACCAGTTGACATGCCACCAATCCAACAATAATTGCAACCACCAACTTCATCTTCTCCTATTCCAAACCCATTCCGATCCCCCATTTTATGCAACTCCAAAAATCGTACTATGTAGCCACGGCGGCGGCTTCATATTCGAAAATCGAGTTTTTTGTGCAGCACAAAAGTGAGCATGCACACCAAATCACAAAATGACAAATTATGTTCTTCGGAGCAGCAGGAGACAACAAAGATCGGAATGTTTACACATAAGCAACGAAACAACTCCATTGGCATGTTGACTGACTTGTTGTATATTTGAGTTCAAATTATTGTGTTAAGCCGGGCCGAGATATCAAAAGTACAAATTGTGACTGGAACAAGTTGGGTGCACAGTTTTTTTCTCTCTGTTTGATTTGAGAGAGAAAAAACGGAATTGTGCCAGTTTTTTTGGCACCAAAGATGGAGTGTGTTTACTCATCGGTGGGAAAAACCGAAGGAGGAGAAGGAAGATTATTGGTCTCTCTTGAGAGGAACGATAGACAGACAAGGATGACAAAAGTGTCAATATCCAAGTTGACACTGACTGTCTGGAAAAAAAAATATCTGAAACTGTGTGAGAAAAATGTCGAAAACTCAAAATGTTGACCAGTAAGAACATATGGATAAAAATTTGGAAACGCAACAGTTCGATTAGGATAAACTTGTATCAAGAGGTTCTTGAAAAAATTTTGAAACTCAATATATTTTCAGATACACTAAAAACAATATATCAAGATTTCCCTCGAAGTCTGTCGAAGCCAATAGTCTCTTTATGGTATGCACCTTTAAACAGTATCCTAGTTTCGATATAATATGGTTTCAAAGCACACAACTGGGCAGAAGCTCTATTCGTATAAAACCGATAGGCGTGAAGTATTTGAAACGGAGCATCATAGAATGTATAAAGCATATCAAACTTCTATCTTTGAAACATTGTTTTCTAGTAGAAAGTAGCTTCTGGATATGAAATGATGAACCATTTTTCTCCAAAAAGTTACCAATCGTAAACAAATCAGAAGATACCCTGAAACTTTCAACACATTTGTGAAACATAAAAGTTTCTCTTTTTCACCAATTTATATTTTAATGCTGGTATTTGTTGAAATCAACTTTTTTCTTTTGAACTTACAAGTTTCTTGAAACGTATCATGGCTGGCTGTTTCATATCAATACTATTTTGGGTATTTCGACGCTGAACTTTGTCGACTTTTTTTACTGAAAAGCCGCTAACACTTCAATATCACATTCATTTTCCCATGCAAACCTGTTTATCCTATCTGGAAACTGTAATACATATTTGAATAACCCAATACTAGTTCCATCACCCCAATTGAACATGATACTACACAATAATCAACCTCTGCTCTTTTGCTCCAACTAGTTGAAACCCGTATCAATATCCACTTATCCTAACACAAACAACTAATTGATCAGTTGTTGTACATTATCCAGTTTCCATGCCCCTCCAACTCTTGAAAACATGTGATCAACTACCAATATATAAAGCTCTCATCTATTATCACTTATCACCAAATCATGTCTCCCCTCTACATCTTCCTTATCTTATCAGTTATCATCACACCAACATTCGCCTGTTTTGGTGTCGGTTGCACCAAGGTGACATTCCTTAATCCATGCCCTGGTCCGAGATGTTTCACACCATGTGTCAATTGTGCACCACCACCGGTTTGTTATCCTTATCAGTCTTATCACTAATAAAATGAATTTTCAGTTGGTGATCCACACCATTCCCCGTCCACCACCAATGTATTTGGCGTGTTGTTCACCAACAAGTGAGTTTAGTGATAAAATGATAAGTGATAAGGAATGATTTCAGATTTCTCTTGCTGTAGAAGAAATGTGCAATATGTCATTGGAAGGAAGTGATAACTGATAACTTTTTGTTTGTATATTTCGAAAAATGAAGAATACGTTTTTTATCATTGATATTAGATCAACAATCGCGTGTTTTCCCCATCCAAATGACTCATATTCGGGTCGAGGAGGAGCCGAGTCCGGTTAACATTTGTGACTTTACGGAGTCGGCACAAAATACGAGTGATATAAAAGGAGGGATGGGAAGGAATATTGGTATCCATCTAGTATGTCTTCATCCATCTCATTCCTTCTCATCTGCTCATTGTTGTCCCTCACAACAGCCCAATACTTCCTTGGTCCATCGCCATGTTTCGGTAGTGGGTGTGGGTGCAATACTCCACCATGTGGTCCATGCTTCGGATCAGGGTGCAACAACAACAATGGACCGATTGTGATCACCACCAACAATAACAACAACAACTGTTATGGCCCAGGATGTGGGTGCAACTCACCACCATGTGGTCCATGTTGGGGTAATGGGTGCAACAACAATAATGCACCAATTGTGATTGCCACATCGAACAATGGATGCAATGGTGGCAATTGTGGTGGTATTGTCTATGGACAATCATCGTGTTGTTCGGGAAACAGTGAGTTGTTGTCTATATTGATATGGTTGTTTATATTGATTATTCAGATTTCTCATGCTGTGGAAAGAAGTAAATCGGACGATGATTAGAGAGACACAATTCAATCAGCCATATCATACTACTCTGACTTTTCACTTACTATTTCTGTACATTCGGATAACAGTTACCTATTTCAATAAAATATTACACTTCATTTTGTGAATCTCTTGATACAAACATTTGCGAGTTTTATCTAAAAAAAATTGCGAGCAAGATTAATATCACAGTATTTTTACAAATATTGCCTAGTACAGAAACCGTAATTATTATTCTATATACTATCAGTACAACTGTAATCAGAATACAATTGTCGATTGAAGATTTAATTTCGGTAATATAATGATTCATTAGGACATTGTTATTAATTTAGAGGCAATATTAACTGTTTCCATACGAATATTAGTAATAGAGTAAGGATTGTTTTTAGTTTGAACTTTCCAATGTTTTTATTGCTAACTAATCAGCATGTATAGACTATTTCAGAAAATCACTAGCATTAGCATTTTCGTTATCAGTAGACACAATAGTTGGATTGAAGATAAACTACATTAGCAACCTACCATGAATTTACAACTACAATGACATATATGAGAAATGAACCATAGGATAAGTTCCAGAAACGAAATCTAACAGGTACAATTACACTAATATTACTTTCGAAATAGTTGATAATAATTATATGCTGATAAATATTGAGCACGGATAAAACCAGATTTCAGGAATCATATTTTCAACTGGCAAGTTTTTTCTGGTTTCCATTGTCCTGATCGTTTTAATAATGATTACAGTTTCTAAGTTATACATTAACCTGATAAACAATGTAATAGCAATAATGCTCCTTTGCTTAGTTTTGCAAGTTTTTGTATGAAAATATTCACAAAATGAAGTGTAATATTTTATTGAAATAGGTAACTGTTATCCGAATGTACAGAAATAGTAAGTGAAAAGTCAGAGTAGTATGATATGGCTGATTGAATTGTGTCTCTCTAATCATCGTCCGATTTACTTCTTTCCACAGCATGAGAAATCTGAATAATCAATATAAACAACCATATCAATATAGACAACAACTCACTGTTTCCCGAACAACACGATGATTGTCCATAGACAATACCACCACAATTGCCACCATTGCATCCATTGTTCGATGTGGCAATCACAATTGGTGCATTATTGTTGTTGCACCCATTACCCCAACATGGGCCACATGGTGGTGAGTTGCACCCACATCCTGGACCATAACAGTTGTTGTTGTTATTGTTGGTGGTGATAACAATCGGTCCATTGTTGTTGTTGCACCCTGATCCGAAGCATGGACCACATGGTGGAGTATTGCACCCACACCCACTACCGAAACATGGCGATGGACCAAGGAAGTATTGGGCTGTTGTAAGGGACAACAATGAGCAGATGAGAAGGAATGAGATGGATGAAGACATACTAGATGGATACCAATATTCCTTCCATCCCCTCCTTTTATATCACTCGTATTTTGTGCCGACTCCGTAAAGTCACAAATGTTAACCGGACTCGGCTCCTCCTTTGAGCATTGAAACGCGTGTTGTCTGTGACTCATTTCCTGCTGGATACGGTATTCAACATATGCACATTATGATTTGTGCTCAGACTCCGCCCACTTTTATTCGAGTGTGCCGCATTAAATTCTTGATTTTGTTGCGTTATGTTGTTGGTAAAACAAACGTTTGCTTAATAAATATACATAACTATACAACTTGTTGGATTACTGTAGCATCCAGTTATCAACTGATTATTACTTAGAATTGTTGATAACCATAACAACTAATACAAACTATTCCTTCTCCTCTCCATCTCAACAATACAATACTTCCTTGGTCCATCGCCATGTTTCGGTAGTGGGTGTGGGTGCAACACTCCACCATGTGGTTAGGATCAGGGTGCACAATGGACCGATTGTTATCACTACCAACAACAACAACAACAATTGTTATGGTCCAGGATGTGGGTGCAACTCACCACCATGTGGCCCATGTTGGGGTAATGAGTGCAATAACAATAATGCACCATTTGTCATTGTCAATGGGTGCAATGGTGGTGGTGTTATCAACTCTCGTAGTGTTTTTGAAAAAAGTCTTATATTCAACCGTCGAATAAGAACAATTCATGTACGCCCTATCGAACACTTTTGAGAGCTCGTCAACTTTGAGTATTCACGCAACCAATGCATTTATTGAACAATTTTTGAATACTGTATACGGTACTATTTTTCGTGGCAAGACCCATATCAATAATTATAATAAATTTATTAAAACAAAAAAATATAAGAGGTAGTATCAATTAGTCCATATAAAATAGATAAATTATGAGAAAAGAGTCATCAATTTTCATGCCTCAACAGTGGTTGTCTCAGCAGTTGTGGTGGCAATTGGTGCCGAATCCTTCACCTCCTCAGTGTTTCTTTTGGCGAACAATCTTTTGCGGAACAGGCTTCCACAGCATGAATAGTCTGCAAATATGTGTGATATGTCGTCATGGTGGTTACACCAATAACTCACTATTTGGTGCACAGCAAGACACTGAACCGAAGAGCATTGATGGTGGTGGTGGGGCGAAGCATCCTCCACCAATACATGGTGGTGGGATGAAGAGTGGTGGTGGTGGGCAGGCGAGTCCGACACATGGTGGTGGTGGTGGTGGAGCGATGAAGATCTGGAAGAATGGATGGATTGGAAGGATAGGTTTAGGATTAGGCTTACTGGTGGTGGTGGTGGAGCGCAAGCGAGCCCGACACATGGTGGTGGTGGACAGATTGGTCCGAAGCATGGTGGTGGTGGTGGTGGTGGGGCGATGAAGACCTGGAAGTTGCGGGAATTCAGATTGATCTATCGTCTAGAAATGCATCTGCGCTCTTTTGTACACTTACTGGTGGTGGTGGGGCACAGGCGACACCAACGCATGGTGGTGGGATGAAGAGTGGTGGTGGTGGGCATGCGATTCCTACACATGGTGGTGGTGGTGGTGGAGCGATGAAGATCTGTAGAAAATAGTTACGATGCAAGTACGCTCCACCGAACTCACTGGTGGTGGTGGAGCACAAGCAACTCCTACACATGGTGGTGGTGGGCAAATCGGCCCGAAGCATGGTGGTGGTGGTGGTGGAGCGAGGAACACCTGAAATACACCAATAAAACCAATCAGCCGATGGTCACCCTACCGGTGGTGGTGGTCCACACGCCAATCCGACACATGGTGGTGGTGGCAAGAAACAGCCGGGACACGGTTGGGCGACAACGGCGGAAAGCGCCAATAAGGCTGAATAGGCGAGTGTTGTCCACATAATTGATAAAGTGATAACATTTCTCACTGATAATTATGCTCTTTTATACAAATATTTCGACCGGAATCCGGAAGCCATGTTTTACAGGATGTTATCTTCAGAATCACTCCTGATAAGTGATAAACTCTTCATCTTTTGGTTGTCCGTACAAAAACGTAGTGGCAATTTGATGGCCACTTGAGCAAAAAGAACAGAAAGATAAATATTATCACCCCCAACTTCTAGTTTTTTCCTCGCCTTCCTCGATTCTTTGAACTTAAATATTTGTACCTAAAGGTGTGTTGGTGTGACGTACTTCATGTATTTTTTATCCAGTTCCCATCATTTTTTATCATTCAATTCAATGTGTTTAGTTTCATCGGTCTATATGCCATCGAAATTGTTTGACCCGTGTAAATAAAAAAATCGTTAATTCCAATATGTGTGCGCTCTCATCTTGTTTGTATTTTCTTCGCCACATAGAACATTTTGCGTTGTCTTTTCCCCTTGTTGCTTACTTAGATCGGAAAGTTCAGTTTCATAAAACCGCAACATTTTAAACTTGCTACTTTTTTTGTGATGCTTCGATGATTGAATCCAAGATGTTTATAAATAACAACAAAGAACGAGGGCTAATCGGGGTGAATGGGCACGGGGTATGTGTACGGAACAAGAATTGGAGTTACAGAGCAGAAAACCAATATGTTTCGCAATTAGAGATAGGGGACAGATAAATGAGGAATAAATCAACAAAAATTAGGATGATCTTATAGAAACAAACTAAAGTGGAAAAGCAATAAGAAAGCGACTCGAACCTCGGAAAAGAGAGATCCTTCGGAGGACATCGTGTAGCTTTTACCCAAAGCACAACCCAGTGTCTCGGAATTTGAAGTCGACCAATGGAAACCCATTGGTGTTCGTAATACCGAAAAAGAGAAAAAAAAACAAGAGAAACATGTTGAAGGTAGAAAAATGTAAAAATTATAATTCATCCATTAACAAAGTGAAGATTAAAGTTTTGAGAATTCCATTTATGCTTTGGCAGCAGCTGGAGCTTCCTCCTTCTTGGTGGCATCCTTCTTCTTCTTTGGCTTCAAGGCGGACTTCAAAATTTGAACGAGTTCTGGGTCCTGGAATCACAAAATTGCTGATGAAATTATCCAATAAAATTTCTTACCTTGATGCTCTTATCTGAACTATAAACTTCAGTGTCCAGTGGAAGACCGGTGATCTTCAAAAGGCCGTTTGGCATGACAAGAACGGTGGCCTTGAATTGAGCGACGATGTCTCCTTCCTTCTCGTACATAACCTGTAATAAAAGGTATTGAAATCGAGAAACGAATGATAAATAAGAAAATAGTGTTCAAACTGTGAAAACTTACTGGGTATGGAATGAGAAGACCGTACTTCTCGCACTCAACAACTCCCATCTTAGCCTTGACTTCTTCTTCGAAGCTACGAAGAGTGAATGGCATTGGTCCATGCTAAAAAATACAAAATCTTTCAAAAAACTCAATAAGAAAAATTACCTGCTTGTTCAAGTCGGTGAAGAAGATACGGGAAGCCTTCATCTTGAGTTGATATTGGACTGACTCGTTCTTTCTGTAGACAGTGGTACGGGTATCCATATCCTTGGCTTTTCCCTTTCCAGTGGACAGCAAAATATCGATGGCGTAAGCTTCGTGCTTATCAATTTTTACCTGCAATTATTAAAAATTATTATTTTTTTGAAAATATACTATTTACCTTCTCCAATTCTTGCTTTTGCTTCTCTCCACCATTTTGAAGAATTTTCTTCTCTCCTTCAACGTCATTTCTTCCTATTTGATGGGAGAGCATGTTCTCAACTGGTGTCAAATCATATTCAGCAGCAGCTCTATCAATGATCTTGCTGATGTCCATGTTCAAGGCTTCTGGTCTCAATGATCGAACGGTAAGCTCGAGAGCATCATAAGTTCCGCGGATAAGATCAGCAAGTTGTCCTGTAACCTTGTCGGTCTTGGAAGCTCCAACGACAACGGTGTGAGCAACAGTGGCGACGAATCCATCAATATGTGCTCCGAGATCAATCTTGACTACTTGTCCCTTTTTCAAAGCAATTGGTGCTTCTGATTTAAGTGGACTGAAATGGCAGATAGTGTGATCTACAGAAATGCAAGTTGGCATGGCTACTCCCTGAAAATAGAAATAATTTTCTAAATTCAAAAAATATTTACCTTTGTGAGGTTCTTCTCTTTCTTGTACAATTTCGAGCATCTCTCGTTGATGAATTTGTCTCCCAAATCACACAAATCACCAATGATTGCGCCTTCCTTGACGGCGGCAATGACTGCCTGAAGAATTAATACTATTTTAATTATCTCAAAAAAAAAAAAACAAACCTTGAGAGCAGCATTGGCGATCTCGGCAGCAGTTTGGTATTTTGTTACGACAGCGTCGTTTGCCAAGCTATGATCTTCGTTATGACCGTGGCTGTGCTCAGAGTCGCAGCTGCTTTCACTGTCCTTTCTCGCCATTTCGAAAACCTGCAATAATGTTTTTGAAAATTACAAATCGAACAGAAAGTTGCTTTAAAACGTAAGAAAGACGAGAACTAGTTTTACGAAGTGATATCAAGTGGCGAAAATAGAAAATATTACTATTACAGTTTTTGAAAAATAATATTTTTCAAATTTTAAATATGATCTCATCCTAAAAGTTAAAAATTCGCGTTTTTGAAGGATAATTTTGAAAATTTCGACGTTTCCACATCTACAAAATTAGTCGAACTGTCAATTCTTGCCGAAGCAATTATTTAAAAACATGTGATCAACAAAAAAATAACTAAAAAAGGCAGAAAAGTTGTTTACTCTCAAAAATATAGTAAAATACGCGAAAGGCGCATTGAATTTTTAATAAAATCGCGACGAGACCACTGCGATAGGGCGCGCTTGCAACATTGTTAGGTTTAGCTCCTTCACATTATTGTGTGGGAAACGGGTTTCTGAATGGAAAATGCAATACAATTGCCATAGAAAGTGAAATTTTTGACAAAATCAATGGTAAAAGCAATATTTGAACAATTTTTTGGTTGAAAGAAAAGTATGAATGTTGAAAATTCAAAAGAAAATGTGCAATTTAAAGTTTTGAAGACAAATAAGTGCATTGTTCGCCTGGAAGACGACTGAATTTCAATAAATCCCTAGACAAATAAACATCTCAATGTAATCCTCGAAAGTGAGTAATATGTTTTCGTGAAAAACTCACCAAATCCATAATTATAACTATACGGTGAAAGTCTTTCACTGATCCTACGACGCTTATCGAAAGTCGTCGGATAATCTGTGGCAAATAGCACTCAGAAATGATTGGAAAACATAAGATATGCCCACATTCGGATAGTAAATTCATAATATTATATTATCGTTATGCTTCCTCTCCTCATATTTTTTCTATTAATTTTCGGGCAATGTTCATCATTGAAAGTGAGCTTTTCAATAGTTAAAATTTATTAGAAAATGTGTTAATCGTAGGTGAAAGTCGGTCATATTGGTGCAGTGAATTCCATGAAAAATGGCGAGAAAATATTAGAACTTTCCCGTCGACAATTGGCTGCGGAAGGTGTAACTGGCGAGGATTTCGAAATTGAGTCGGCATTTTCAGCCAAATTTCAGATGTATGACTGCTAATTTTCAGAATAATCAACCAAATGGGTTGTGGTGATGCATATGAGGGTGTGGCGGTTGGTGCAGATATGTACCATGTCCAGGGTGTACGCGCCTTTATCGGTCCTTATTGCAATGCTGAACTCGATGCTGTCGCCAAGATGGCGACATTCTGGAATATTCCAATTGTCGGCTACATGGCTTCATCCAATACTTTCGCTGATAAGACAATCTACAAGACCTTAGCTCGTGTTTCCCTTCGTACCACCAATTCTTTAGCTGAGGCTGCCGCGGCTTTAGCTAAACATTATGGATGGACAAAAGTTGCGATTGCTACCAACACTGGTCCGATAGCTTCCGAGCGAGTCGCCTCTTTTGAAGAAGTTTTCCATGCTCGAGGAATTACAGTAACGAAAAAAATCATGTTGGACGAGTCGACCAACGCCAAGGCTATCATGGCAAGTGGTTTGCTTCAAGAATTGGAGAATAGTGCGAGAAGTAAGTTTCGCAAAAAGATTCGGTGCCTCATGCTGGAATCGAACCAGCGACCTTCTGTTTACTAGACAGACGCTCTGCCACTGAGCCAATGAGGCGCTGGCGGCCGACTGCCTAACTTGCCTATACTTTACAGTTGTCGTTTGCGCGTTTTCATCGACTCGTGACATGACAAAGGAATTCATGCAAGCAGTTACTTTGTCGGGAATGAACAATGCCAATTATGCCTGGATCCTACCATGGTTGCAGACTGAGACGAAAGATACTGCACCTTGGTTGGGTGATGATGGATCATATCAGCAGAATGTCAAGGATCACTTTGCAAACGCTTTTATTGTAATTTTTATGTCCTTTTTCTTTTCATCCGCAGCGAGTGCTGCGCGCACTCACCTCATATTTAGGTTTAACTCCATCCTTCAGATCGATGACGTCAACGGTTTCGACAACACATTAGTAACACCATTCAAAGAAAAAATCGAGGCAAATGGCTATTCAACAGATGATCTTGAAATGAAGAATATCTATGGTTATATCCATTTATACGATGCCCTTCGTCTATATGCATTATCTGTTCGAGCAACAATGAATGAAACAGGCAATCCAAATGCATATCTAGACGGGCGGGCGGTATTCAATCACATGAGACGACTAACATTCCCTGGATTGGTATCAAACGCCGGTGCCACATCGGGTACTGTAATGATGGACGATATTGCGGAGAGGGCGCCTGTTTATGCTGGTATGGGTATTGAAGGGAATGGGAGTACTGTAACATTTCATTGTAGCATTTTATGTGCCACCAAACAGTGATACAGTAAGAAAAGTGTGCGAGTTGGAGCCAATACTACTCGATAATTGTGATGGATTGAAACTGAACCAGGGTTGTTATGAACTACAAATATCCGATTTATCAACCGGATTCTGGCCATCAATTGATGGTAGTCTACCGAAAGATGAGCCAATTTGTGGTTATCGAAATGAGAGATGTGATTATACTGCATTTATCATTGGTGGTTCTGTTATCCTCCTGATTATTGTTGCCATTATCAGCGCTTTTATTCTTTCAAGAGTCTGGTAAATCTCCAACATCCTTGGATGGAGTTAAACCTAAATATATTTCAGTGAAAACCGAGCATTGGCAAATACACCATGGCGAATCTATCGTGATGATTTCCGTATTATCAATGAAGATGAGATGAAATCAATGTTATCGATTGGCTCGTCAAAGACAAAAATGTCGAATATGAGTACATTTGTGAAGCATCACGCGGTAGTCGGTACAAATACACATGCATCATTCCATCTTTATCCACAACGTCGACCGATTGTTTTCAATCGACAGGATCTGCAACTTTTGAATCAGGTAAACCTATCCTTTAGGTTTAGCTCAAGATTTTATAGATGAAACAAGCGGTCCATGACAATGTAAACCCATTCCTTGGTATGTCATTCAATGAAAAAGATGAAATGGTAATCCTATGGAAGTTCTGTTCTCGAGGAACAGTTCAGGATATAATCTATAACAATGAGGTGGTTCTAGATGCCAAGTTTCATGGTGCATTCATTCGAGATATTACTCTAGTATGTTATTCCAGTCGAGACCCATCTACAGTACTCCTTTTAGGGATTGGAATATCTTCACTCTTCTATCATATCATATCACGGTTCTTTGACACCATGGAGTTGTCTTATTGATAGAAATTGGATGGTAAAATTGACGGATTACGGTGTGGCTAATCCATTGGAAAGATGGGAGAAGATGGGATTGATATCGACTGAAACATTGAAGGATGGTGATGATAAGAGTGGATCAGCACAGAAGACATGTTAGTGATAAGGGAGGTGATAAGACTGATAAGGAGTATATTTAGCGATGTTGTATCAACCACCGGAGATGTTGAAGAATCGAGAAGCGAATAGGAATCGAAGGATGGATCAAGCATGGGTGAAACAATCGGCTGCAAGGAGACAGATGGCGGATATCTATGCATTTGGAATGGTGATGCATGAGATTATGTTTAGAGCGTTGCCATTCCCAAATGGAACTAATATTCAAGGTATGACGTTTGTTACTCAGTCAACAGTCGGTCGCTTTTGTAGAAGTACTCGACTATATTCGTGATGGTACCAAGACCTTCCGTCCGACAATCTTCGATCGATCACAGATCCATCCCGATCTAGTTGCCCTCCTTCTCGACTGCTGGAATGAGAACCCAGAAGTTCGACCATCGATCCGTCGTGTCAGACTAAATACAGAGAACTATCTCAAAGTGTATGTATCAACATAACTGATAAGTGATAACTGATATCAATTCAGAAAAGGATCCTTGGTAGATCAAATGATGCGAATGATGGAACAATACGCCAACAATCTAGAGAAGTTGGTCGCCGAGAGAACAGGCATGTTAGAGGATGCGAATGTGCGAGCGGATAAGCTGTTGAGCCAGTTGTTGCCAAAATATGTGGCGAATGAGTTGAAGATGGGACGGAGTGTACAACCGAAGACGTTTCAATCGGCCACTGTCATGTTCAGGTACGGTAGTTGTATCAGCAGGTAGATCAAAGTGTTTCAGTGATATCGTGGGCTTCACAACCATCTGCTCATCATCAACACCATTGGAAGTTGTTGCAATGTTGAATAGTATTTATAGCAAGTTTGATGATGCTATTAATCGACATTCTTCCTATAAGGTAAGTGTGCATTTTGTCGTCAGATGAGGTGTAAGTACTCATATTCCAGGTCGAGACCATTGGTGACGCCTATATGATAGTCTCTGGAATCCCCGAGGAAAATGGAAATGAGCATATCATGAGAATCTGTGACACAGCAATGGAACTAATGCTCCTTCTCAAAACCTACGAAGTCCCTCATCGTCGCAATCTTCGTCTCAAAATCCGTCTTGGTATTCACACTGGCACAGTGGCAGCTGGTGTTGTTGGTCTCAATGCACCACGTTATTGTCTGTTTGGTGATACTGTAAGTCATAGGTAGATCACACCCTAACAATGTAGATCATAGGTAAATGTGGCATCTCGAATGGAATCAACCAGTGAACCGGAAAAGATTCAAATGAGTCAGGAAGCCAGGGACTTTTGTATTCGTTACTATCCCGAATACCAAATAACACTTCGTGGAACGATTGAGGCAAAGGGCAAAGGACCGGTGACGACATATTGGTTGATGGGCAAACACAAGGAGAGCACCATGCAGGCGCAGAATTTCCAAGAATTGGGCATCTGAAACAATATACACCCTGTTGGGTGAACAACACACCCTTTTGTACACCATATAATCCAATTAGCACCTTCTTGATATACATACCAATTATTTAGTAGGAGGGCTTCGTGTGGTGTGTATTGTGTTGCATTTGAACTCCTTTCTCGCATATTGTATACGTTTTATAATGAAGGTGTGGTTTCATTAGAGGTTCATTCTGAAAAAAGGCTGAAACTGAACCTAAATTGCTGAATCTGAACTAGACTCACAAACGAACATTAACCTAAGGTGTCCTAAACCTAAATAGCGTTAAACCTAAACCTAATTTTTGTCAATCTTAAACCTTATAGTTGATCTGAACCTTAATCTATGTTCCCCCAAACCTAAACCTAAATAAAATCTCCTGGTTTAATACTCAGCCAACAGCGAAATGATGGACACACCAAAACTCCCAGCGGCAATATTCCTTCAAAATGTGCCCACCAATTGGTGTGACTACACCATACCCCCCGTGTCGTTCAATTAACACACCATCTCCCAAATCAAGTCAACAACACGCCACCAATCGCCCAATCTTATCTCTTCACCATCGTCATATGTCCCTCGTCCATAAATTACATAAGTGTTGTTGTTTTTGTTGTATTAGGCCGACTATCATTGCGCAATTCCCCCTCTCCAATTTTATGATAAAACCACCACCTGTTGGTGTCGTCTCACACCAATATTTCAAATACACCTTGGGTGGTCACCACCCACAACTTCCATGATTTATACACCATTCTTCGTTTCACACCAATGACCCGGATTCATGGCGCCCTCCCACCAGCCATCACCCACTTGATTCAAAACGTCAATTGATGCAAAAAGGGTGAGGACGTACTTGAGATAATTGGTGTGTCTTTCAATACAATGCCGCCATCTCGGGGTTTTTGTATACAAAACAAGAGAGTGTCGTAATGCCCTTGAGACAATCATACTGTAATCCATTTTGAGGTGATGGGATACTGTAGAAAATCAAGGAAGGAGTTGCGTAATTTGTTAAATATTACGCAATGGGCGAGGAAAAGTTTCGAGGAATTGACAGGAGATTGACGACTTCCGTCTCTGATGAGGGTGAAGGACAAGATACAGTATATACTAAGAGATATGGTATAAAACAATAGCTGTTCCAAAAACTCATTGAGAACAACAATCGTATAATCAGGATATTAATAGAAGGAAATTTTGTTTTGATAATTAACAAGAATTCTAAATTTGTGAGGAGAGAGAGTTTGTGATCTACAGTAATAAAACTGAAAGAGTTTTTGAGTTCTGCTGCTTGAACTTCTCAAATGTAAATGTTCAAATACTCGAAAAAGGCCGAATATTTCAGCAACGTTCTGTACTTGGAGAGTAACAGGTACACAGTATCAAACGATTCGTTTTCAAGTATATATTATTCATGAGAAACGGTAATAGTAGATCTTAATAATTTTGATTGGACAATAACTGTATAAAATAGACAAAACTTCCAAATTTAGATATACAGAAAACTGTTACTTTTGGTTAACAATGTATATATACAGAATCATCATAAAAAAGTATTAAAATATTTTATTTCTATGAGAAACAGTAGTATTTCTTCGAAATTGTATATTCTGAATCTTGTATACTTTATCAAAGGCACATTGGAAAAATCATCCATTCTACAATATCCTCACAACGATTGATCTAATGAAACTGAATGCAACAAAAAATTTATGTCGCAAAATAATCATATCAGCTTGTGGTTCATATTTTCATCAATATCAAAAACCCTTCTACAACAATTTTATTTCGTCAAGGTTCTTTCTAAACCTAACCTACAGTTCCATCTCTCCACATATCCACTCAATTATTCAAATCCACGGAAATCAAGATCCATTCCAATCTCATCTAATTACTCCAAAAAGCCATGTCAAAACACTCGATCAAATCTATTCGTAATGGTAATTATCTTGATTTCAAATCTGACATCCACCTGCTAATCCTAATTACCATTGAACAAACACACCAATTGTAATCCAACTCCCTATATACTCCTATCAATGACCTAATCCCCCCATCAATATACTCGAAAACTGATATCCGTTTGCACCCAAACCCAACTCAATTGGGTGGCGGGTGTGGGTGTGCAACATCAAAGGTGTCAATCACCCTCCTCATTTCACACACTCTCTCGTTGGTGTTTAGTGTACACAGGTGTCACACCAAATGATACAATTCATCATTTGAGACGACTTTTTACTCTTCCGTTAGATAAACTTTCTGCGGTTTTATATATATCGGCACAGTTGAGTTGCGAATCCAGGACACCTGTTTTTTATGGACACACACCTGCAGGCTTAGGCTTAAGTGTTGTTGCGTAGGATAGGAAGGAAGGAGGAAGGAACAGTGGGTAATTGGATTATTTGTCTTAGTAATCCAGCGGCTAGAAACGTTTGATACTCAGACAATTGCTTATTCGTGTCGAGACCCGGAAGTGTGGATACCACACCATGATGGGTGTTGGTGTCAAGCCACCATTCACACCAAAATGGTGTTGTTTATTGAGAAGAGATAAAATCAACACAACTATTTCAATTCAATTTATTTGTGCTGCCGTTATGATTTATGATTATTTTGTTGTACGAGTATTGTTTTACTCGGTTGCTTCAGCCTCAACGGCCTCTGGGATTGCCTCGGCCACTTTTGCTTGTCTCGATACACGTCCGCGTTTTTGAGCCGGTGCTGGAGCTGCTGCCATTGTTGCCGCCGATGTAGTCGCACTTGCTCCTCTCTTTCGAGTAACTTTTGCCGCTTTTGGTGCGACTTCGGCTGCTTCCTCGACGACGGGCTCCTCTGGTTGTGGCTCCGGTGCCAATGACTCACGCAACTTCTCCAATTCATCCTGAGATGGGTATACTGTATGCTGATAAGGGGGAGGGGGTACTGTACCTTAACACCATCCAATGCCTCGGTGATTCTTTTGATTCTGTCGATCAACGGAATCGCATCAGTTTTTGCCATTGCTCTCTTCTAGTTTACTAGTTTTCACAATACTTCTATCCTGATGTGGCATGGAAGGAGGAGGTAGGTCAAATGTCACGTGCCAATACGTGGCCACGTACTGTAGTTTTTTATTATTTTGTGTTGATGAGGAGTCACGCAAGAATTCAAATCTTTATTGACCAATATACGAAAAATGATGAACTTTTTGTATGTATGTAGTACGCAAATAGTCATGTTTGCCCACATTTTTTTGAATAGTTTCAAATCATTCTGATAACATGTCTGTTGGCTGAGTATCAAACGTCTTCTCACTTTCATCTCAAAACCTGACCCCATCAAAAACACACACCACTTTCTATCATGAATATATCAATCCGCGCTTTTCGCGAACAGACGCCATAAATTCAAATAATTGTCACTCAAACTGTTCTCCTCCTCCTTCCAATCTGTTCCATCCATTTCGTTGTTTACGTACTCGACACACACAACATTTGCATATTTCGCCGCGCCTTTTAGGTCATTCTGATCGAAATCTGATTGAAATGGGTCTCGCAGCGAAAGAAGCTATAAATAAGAGAATGACAAATCACTTGTGGTTTGCTCGTGGCGGTGTGTGAGCCACAAAGGAGCCGGACAGCTGATGAGAGAGAGATTGTTATCGAAAAACGGAAGGAGAAGAAGCGATGTTTATCATATATTTGGACATGTTTTGTATCTATGTTTTTTTGTGTGTGATACATCTGCTTGGACCATAAAAATTGGCCGATAGTCTGATGCAACACGAGCAGCTGACTTTTGCCGCCTTTTGGGCCATCTGGAGCAATGTTCTCGTGTTTCATTGGTTCTCGTATCATTTGGATATCATGCTGTGAGCAGTCGGCATCTCGACTCAAAGATCATGATCAATGATCGACAATACATTCACAGTTTGACGTCCAGCAGACGGGAAGTGCGGATAATTGTGGGTACTGTAGTGGGGTAATGGACACCTAATAGATTAGGTATGTTCCTGCATTCCATAGGTTTAGTTCCTTCCTTCTATATTTTCAAATCCAAATGATATCACCATCTTGTCATTGTCGGCTTCCTTTTCAAATGCCCCCATAAACAAACACACCCATGTCATTCACCATGTTCACCCAATTGGGTGACAATATTCATATCACACCCACCTATTTTTTTTTCAAACATCAAAAGAAATGACAAAGTACTTATAGGAGTCAGTTTATTGTATTTGTTCATTATTCATAAAAGGAGATCATCCGATGTGCATACATCCCTATAATTGTGTTTTTGCGGTCATTGACTCGACATAATGGAATGGGTCTTGAGGCGACAAAGTTTGAAAACTACAGTACTCTTTTGAGTTACTGTTACAATAGGAAATATTAAGGGAGCTGCATATTCTCCGACAATTGAAACTTCTCAAGTTTGTCGAAAAAATCAAAAGACCGTTTATCTACTTTTATTTCGAGACCCTTTACTATCCATGCGCCTTTAACTACAGTATCCAACTTTCCCATACATTACACATCCAATTTTCACAACATTCCTTCTGCTATCCACAATGTTTATGTATATTGATATACGAGCATGTTGTATACATATTTATGGGTCATCATGACCCTCCCCCTCCACCAAAATCAACATTCACCATAAGGTGTATCATTCCATCCAAGTACCTCTAAACCTAATTGTTTAAGTACAATTTCGAAACTTGTAATTGGTTTACAACCTTCAAACCACACCATAATCAATTAGTGAGGGGGGGGGGGGGGTGCCATCTCGACAAATAGTCCCTCCTCTCCATCTCCTCCCTAGTCCTATTCCTTCTCCTGCCTCGTGTAGGGATCTAATCTCCGCCCTTCACCCTACCTTTCTCTCTGACACTCCGCCCACTTTGGCGGACTATTCTGCCCATTTGCTACCCCGTTGCTTCCTTACGTATTATTCCGCTTATCGATATATTGAGATGGAGCAAAAGTGCAGCTCACGACAATCACATTCGGACTACTGTAGTAATGGATCAACATATTCATCGGATGAAGAATCAACATCGTCGTTATTGGAGCTAAGACAAATGATGCCAGCCGGTGTATGTCCACATTGTGACAGGATTTTTGAGCAGGTTAGTCTTTTAAAATATTCGGTAGATCAAAAACTACAGTACTACATCCTCATATATAGGATGGTAGCTTAGAGATTTATGTAAAACTAACAAGTGGGCAAGAGAAGACCATCAAACGGTGTATGTTATGCAATCGGCATATATTGCGCATTATCCACCTGTAATTGTATAGTATGGAAGGAGGGCTAGGCTAGATTAAGGAATAAAACGGAGGAGGGTAGTTATAATTGTCGATTAGTTGCACAAATATTATTTATTGGATGACGTCGTCTACCTGGGAATGCGAAAACAGAAGCCTATGATTTTCGGAGAAGGAGAGGGGAAGGAATGAGTCAGGGGGTGGATGACGGTATTCGAGGGGGAGGCATGACATTTGTTTGAATTTTTTTGGCTTCAAATTTTGAAATAGTTATACTTTACAGTGAGGAGTGAGGGGAAGTAGGAGTTAGACCTAACTATGAAAAGGAGAAGCTGGAGCTAAACCTATGCATAGGATTTACACTATTTGCGAAAAACCTGACATTTTTCGAGTTTTTAAACAGTTTCAGAGCTTCAATTTTCTTCTGAAAATGTCTTGGTAGAGATAGTTACTAAATATCTGTTCATCTTTCATGAAATTTCATATTTCAAGGAGTACAAATCAAGAAGACTAACAAATATATTTAACTAGTTGCCTGAGTATCAAACGACTTTTTCCCCAAAATTTTCCATCACATCATTGTGCTCCTTTAAATCCATAAATCCTCCCAAAAAACTTTATTAAATTCGAATGGATCAGCTTCGCATATCCGCCAATCATGAACCTGTGGATCAGAAGGAGAGGTAGGAGTTAAACCTAAGAATAGTTCCATGCCTGGAAACATATATTCCAAGTTTCTGTTTGGATGAAACTTCCACAAGATGATTTTTGAGGTTTTTTTGCAGTTTCAAAGTTTTAATTTTTTCTGAAAGTTTTCTGGTGGAATTAATAGGGATACTCCTTCGTTGGGAAATACATGTTTCTATTTGCATGAGTAACAAACGACTAAATTCTCAACTTTTTTATCCTTTAGATATCCATCGCAAACTAGCGCCTTTCCAAACTCATAAATCCTCCCAAAAAACTTTATGAAATGCTAATAAATCAGCATCGCATATCCGCAAATTATGAACCGGTCTGTGTGATGATGGCTGGGTGGCCAACACACACAAAAGTAATAGGCTATTGTTCACCACCTCAAAACAATTATGATTCCTCTTCTACTGACCTTGATACAACTTTCCGCACAAACTTTTTTACGAGCATAGAAAATTGATATTCTGACACCATTTGAATATACACCATTGGTGTTTCTCACCCTCCCCCTCCCACCAATTCACCATGTGTTAAGTACCTATTGTTATTCAACCATAATCCCCTGACAAGTTCAAGTATCGTACAATTTCCAGCCAGTCACCCTCCAGTGTGGTCACTCATTATGTCGTAAATGCTGTCAAACCATCCTCAACAACACCACCCATCACACCCAACGATCACGCCCTCGAATGGGTGTCAACAGCATCCAACTGCGAGCCAACACCAATCAACAAGTACTCATTCGATCACCCAAGTGCATTGTATGCCATAATCCAGCTAGTTCAATGGCACCAATACCCAATCATGATCTGTCGGATATACTGAGAAGTATGAAGGCATTCAAGTGGAATCAGACACCCTCGATTGGACCATCACCACCAATCAACTCGAAAGTGCACCTATGGACATCAGATGATAGATCAAGGATCAATGAGTGTAAAATAGCTGTATTGGGTGATCAGAGAGTTGGCAAGACATGCTTTGTCCGAGTACAATATGGTAATGAGCTGATGTTCCCTGATTTGATCAATATGGATGAGGAAAGTGATGATACATATGTATTGGATCTGGTGGATGATATGGATTTGGAGAAGGTTTATACATCAGCACATGGTATTGTGTTGATGTATTCGGTCGAGAATCGAGCATCTTTTTATCATGCTGCGGAGGTTTATAAGAAGTTGGAGATGAAGAGAGAGCATAATGTAAGTTTTTTTTGAAGAAGGGAAACCAGAACTGGACTAAGAAAAGATTGAATAGTGTGCATTTTATAAGAATAGTGAAACAGTAATATTTTGCTGTTGGCTGAGTATCAAACGACTTGATATACATTTAATACTCAGCCAACTAATGAAACTTCAACTTCTTTTGTTATCGGATTGTTATCGGAATATTTATGTTTCAAAACTATGTGGAATCCTGCGGTTTCTATTTTTACTTTGATATGACTCTGAATTAGGTTTCGTCATAGTTGAAATCATCGTTGCGAGACCCATATAAAATCCATAATTAATTAATTTTCAGCAACCAATAATCCTGGTCGGCTCCAAGAAAGATCGCGAACGTCGTCGTCAAGTCGATTCCTTCCAAGGTCAACAACTCGCTCGATCCATCGGTTGTCCATTCATCGAAGTGTCATCCAAGACGAATGATTGTGTTAATCAGGTATCAATACCTTATCACTTATCAGTTTATCAGTATAAACTTTCAGGTGTTCATCGAGTTGGTGACAATGATTCAAAAACAGCAGAATAGTTTCAAGGAGGTTGTCGAGACTACATTGAATCACGAGAATCCATTGCAATTGTTGCAACTTGAATCATTTTAGTTTTTGTTGTTTTGTGAGATACAAAAAATAATTTATTGTTTTCTACATGAATATTAGTTCTTGATCGCCTTATACACTTCGTTTTTCCTCTGATTATCCTCCAAATTGTCCGCAAAATGTCGGATTCGTTTCTTGAAATGCTCCAAGTTGGCGGGTGTTTTCAGGAATCTGAATCAACTTCTTATCAACTATCTTATCACTAGATAATCACTTTTTTATCACTACTTTCCGAGCAGCATTTGACAGAACATAATGATTGATATTTTGATCTACCACCATCAGTAAATGACCTAATCGATGAATGGTGATCCACCAGCGGAGTGGCGGAATTTGGCCATAGAATTCGTCGGTACAGTACTCTGAACTCATGAAAATCTTCACCATCTCCTTGTTGTTGACCTACCAAAGGGTAAATTCCTGAAATTTCTTCTAATACCGATTGGTAGCAAGTTGTATTCTGAAGTGAGCAATGATCTCAACTCAACTTCGTTTAAGCCGGTATCAACGAGTGTAAGATAACATAACACTGCGATCAGAAGATGACCACGACCATCGGATTCCATTAGACAGATGTCTGCTTCGACCACGCTAGAATAGAAATATGAATGTTTTTAATACAGTTTTTTTCTGTTTCCACAATATTGGAAGTGTGTTTCTCGAATTTTCTGATGTTACGAAGTTGGAACGTGCGTATTCCATACACAATATCTGACATAATGCCGACTGCTCAAATAGTTTGTTCAAGAGAAATTTTACTGGCACCAGAAATAAATAGACAAGAAGATATAAACATTCTTAGGGCAACAGTGATTTTTTCTGCTACATAAGTTCTTTTAGTACTCTATTTCCTCCAAGTTTCGATCAACTCTTTACTATTTTGTTCGTTCAGAATGCGGATATTCTTATTAATTAGCAATTATATATAGCCAAAAAGATATGTACAATGACAGTGAAACAGTGATTTTTCTATATCAAAAATTCAATAAGAATTTCTTTCCGTTCCAGAAGAGATACTTATAGAACACAATTAGTTGTAGAGTAATGTCATGTTTGTCGCAAATTGATATTCTACATAGAGCAGAAAACAACTCAAAATGAAAATTTTTGAAGTCTATAAGTTTTGATTAACTCTTCACAATATGAGTTATGTGTCATTCAGAATATGATCATGATTTCAGAATCTATGTCAATTCCAAATGCCCATCAATGTCGCCGATTCAACAAACTGTCTAGTGATGTTTGTCGAAACACAACTAGACAATATCCCTATACGTCATATCACTTCTTCTGTTCTAATCTTTCATCAAATGATACAAATCAAATCAACAAACAACAATCGTCATCTTCTCCCTTCCTACATTCTTTGCCCTTCTTCACTCAACAGATCATGTGTGGGAAGACGAATTGGATCAACGCCGCCCATTTCGTCAAATACATATCAGGGTATATAAGTGATAAGAAATGATAGGAGTTATCACCAAAAAACAATGCAATCAACATCAATCGTTTGTATCCTGGCTGCTATCCTTGCTGTTGTTTCGGCTCAATGGGGAATTGGTAGCAATATTGGAGTGGGTGGAACACGAGCAAGTGAGTTGATATCAAGTGATAAGGCTTGTCAATGATATGTTACAGATTTGTACGGTAATGGAGGAGGATATGGTAATAATGGATACGGAAATCAAGGATACTACGGTAATCAGGGATACGGCAACCAGGGATACGGTAACAATGGATACGGTAACAATGGATATTACGGTAACCAAGGATATGGCAACCAAGGATACGGTCGTGGTGGATATGGAAATGTTGGAGTTGGTGTTCAACCAGGTGGTATTGTTGGTGGCATTTTGGGATAAACGGATATCAATGGACACAAAACACATTCGCTTTACTTATGGTTTTTATATTGTACACGACCTAATAAAATTATTTTATGGGATATATTCAGTGTTTCAATTTTTTATGAAATGGCTAGAGCAACAAAATCTGGAGTTTCGTTTTGGGGTGATATAGCTTATTCGATTGTTTTGAAAGACTGGAGCTTTAAGCCGACACGCTATGATAAAGATAAAGAGTGTTGGAAAAGAGAGACGCAGACAACATAATTCAAAGAAAACGGCTCATAAAGATTTCCGTTTCAGATGAATAACAGTACTGTCTGACAAACTATTTGTCATTCCAAAGATCATTTAATATGAAACTTCCTTGAAAAACAGTTCTCCCAGTCATTCAGCCATATACCGCTTCACTGTCTCACAAAAAGAACTACAAAAAGGGAGTGTGAAATTTGAGAGACGCAGAGATTCAGCTCAGCTTTGAATTTTTTTCATGCTATGAAACTTATCTGATTGCCTTGGAAGACTGCAATTCCAAGTCGACACTCTATTAAAAAAAAGAAAAAGTGGGGGAAACGAGAGACACGGACAACACAATGCAAAGACAATAGTTCAAAAGAATTCAGTTTCAGGAAAATAACTTTACTGTGTGTTGGGGTACTGCTTGTTCTCGCAGCACCATTTGACATGAAAATTTGTTGCAATTCAAATTTTTCGGTCATTCTGATTACATGGTTGTCAATTAAAGAAAGTGTGTGTACAATTTAAGAGACGCAGATATATAGTTCCAAACTTGTACCGAAAGAATTTCCCATCCTTGAGTTATTTTTCAGTCATTATTACTCAATCAAAACGCACTCTAAACCACCAAGTTCAACAATTATCATCTCCTCACTAATTCAGCCAACATCTACGTATTTATCAGTCGACCAATCATCAACATGATTTGTGATCACTTTGTGATCATTCCCCCTATCCAATATCCCTACCTTAATGTCGATAACTGTGCCAATTGTGCCAACTTCTCCTCACTACTACCAATCCGACCCAATGTTCCAATTACACGACACTTCAAACTGTTCCATCCAATGTTTTCGTCGATTGGATGACCGTCTAAACATACATGTTGTGATTACTAGGTTATCTTATCAATTTCACTATCAGTTGGTGGAACCGGATTTTGTGTGTTTGGGGGATCACTTTAACACTTACTTACCTTCGATATTACCAACACTACGACGACGTTTTTGTTGTGATATTTTGAGAATATTTGAGGATTTGAGGGAGGTTGATGAACTGGGAAGACCACCGTTTAGCCATTTTGAGAGTTCTTCCTGGAATTGAATATACTGTTTCATGGGATGATATTAAGAAAATTTCATTGTGTAATTGCATTGTTAAGTCGACGATCTCTGCACATAGATTAGAAGTACGGAAAATTTTTCAAAAGTTTATAGGCACCTGGTGATTATCAAAATACTTCCTAAATTTATCAACTATCATAATTTATATCAAACATCACCAACAACGAGAACCTGCACGAGAAATGAAGAAGATTTAGTTTCCAGAAGTTTACAGAGAAATCAACCCATTTCTGACACACTTCCGGAATCCATATCCCGCTATTTTTTTTGCTGTTACCAAAGCTTAGTTTTAATAGATTGCTGATTCGTAGCATTGTTATGGTTGACAAAATTCCATCGAATTTTTATGACGACTTTGCAAAGCATCATCTAGCGTGTGTCAGCAATAAGAATAAGTTCCGTTTGGTGTGTTTATATAAATGCTGTGTTATTAGGGGATATTGTGTATCCCTACTTTCCATAAAACCTGATTTCTGATTTTTAGTGTTTCTAATGTTTCAAACTTCCCATATCACTCTTTCTTAAATTCCTATTATTGATGCTTCTGGAGCTGTGAATCCTTTCCGACAAAACAAATACCAAGAGAAAGCATTGTCATTTTACGTTTAATAAGTTTTAAATACTGGAAGAGTTCAAGAAAAGTTAATGGTCGCTGGGTATTTTGAAAATCCTATTTTATGATTTATAGAATAATAATCTTGTGCTATCTCATTGAAATTGAGACATTAGCTCAACCAACCGAATATGTGTACCTTCACAATTCTAAACCTATCAAAAACACTTTCAAGAACCGCTGTTTCTTGATAGTGATATTTTCAATATACCAGCATGTTATGCCGATGATGTCGGATGTGTCACTACACCATAAAAATATACGATTTTGATAATTAGTCGTTGATTTTCATTCCCAAAACCTTATCAATAGTCTTCGTAGTCATTCTTGTGACTTCATGATATTTACAGTTTTTAAAAAATCATTTCACACTTTTACAAATTTTAATCACTAGTATCTCAGCTGCCAAATCAGCCATATCAACCTACCGTAACCCTATCACTCTCCATACTCGGTAATCCAATCATTTCAAACTCCGTCAATGCCGTCTTCTTCCTCCGACTCGTCGCGATTATTGTAAATTGTTGATAACATGCCAACACATTTTGTGACTCTTTTGTCATCTGAATATCAAACTATGATAAGAGTTTGATACGGATATTCCTTACCAAATGAACATCATCAACCAACATCAAATGACTCGCCTTCTCTCCAATATCACTCATCTCCTGAAATCACATCGAAACTGAAATCCATTCTTCACCCATTCTTACTACTTTCATCTGAACATCAATCACTCGTCTGATATCTAATGATGTCATTCCCTCGAAACAATTCAATAACACGATGTTCGGCTTCTTGAGTAGATGGAGTACAGTACTCTTCCCACTACAGTAATCCCCATAGATTACTGTTGATTTGCGAGCCTTGATATTTTGTTGAACCTGAAGTACCAACTGAATAAGGATTATCAAAAGTGAACAAACTTTCTGAACAACTTGCTGATAAGGTGATCTCTCCTGATTACTGTAGTAGTTCATTATCATCTTATCAACTGGTGTGGTATTGATAGAATCAGGATATTCTAGGTTATCAATATATCTGGTGATAAGCTTCTCGATTGGATCAATTGCAGATGATAAGTCATCGAATTGGATTTGTTTGAAATGAGTGTTGTTGATACCGGAGGTACGGACAGTGTACTCGATGTATTTTGAGGAGCTCTGCAACGAATAATGATTGTAATGGGATGGATAATAATATATGAAGACAGTAAGACACCTCATCGTTGATGCCTTTAAAAAAGGTATGTGAAAACAATCATATTTTGAAATAGTAACTCTTATTATGCCTAAAGCGAAACATTAAAAAATGTGGCATCTCGGTATTTTCAACCAATATTCGAAAACTTTGGGTTATCCTAGTCTTGCTCAAAATTTCACTTCGATGAGTATGACATCCTTTCATAAATACGCAACACTTTTATTCAATTGTGGACGCATTTTAGCCGATTCGAACGAAAAACAGTTTAACTAGAAAAACTTGTAATTTATGTGCTGCCGTATTTTTTCAAAATACCAATGTTACTGTGAACATATTGAAAACAGAATTATATGTGAAAGTACAGCGCGACACATTATAATTTTTAACTTCATAAAATTCCAATCCAAAGTACTATTATATTTTGAAAAATGTAACTCTTTTTATACCTGATGCAAAACATTAAAAAATATTGCTATTCAGTCAATGAAAGCTTCTAGTGAGCTTCATTTGCCGATTGACGGAGTATCAAATGTAGGAGAAAACACATTTGTTACTCAGTCAACCAATTTTTTTGAGAGTCCCTGTTTCAGTTCTCACATAATGTATAGTGCCTTCCTCTCTAAACTGATAGTTCGGTATAAACCTCAGGAACCGATATTTGAAAGTTGTTGGTCATCTTACGATTTCTCATGAGAAAAAAAAACAAAATTTTAGTATCGAACTGTCTGACGGTGTTTTATAACTTTGCACCAGTCATTTCTTTGATTTTTTTACGATTTGATTCTTGAAATACCAGCGAAAGAACTTTATAATAAAAATTTGTGATCTGTGTGAAACCTATTTTCTTTCTGCACTCCAAAAACATACCACATTACTCTTAATCGTATCCGCCATATAGTTCGCCCTTTCTCTATTCTTCGGTGAATCAATGAAGTTCGTAATATTGAATGGCAATTCTTGTAGAAAACTGGAGTTTCGATGTAGGAATATAGCTAAAAATCACATTAGAAAGATGTATATAGATAATTGTATACAATTAGGATTGTTCAAACCACCAAGCTGTAGGAACACCTCCGATAACGATTGATCATTTGATAGTTGATGTTGGCGGAGGAATTGGTCATCGGTGAATGTTTGATCAATGATATATCCGGCACATTCACTGGAATATTATGGGGTTAAGGAGGTGATCAGATACTATTTATGTATATCATGAGTTCTGATATAGTATATGGGAAAGCTACAAATTTTCAAAACCCTGAAGGTATCTAAACCTATATTCCCAGGAAAAATATGAGCTTGCATCATAAAGTAGGATAAAAATCACTGTATCTAGAAGCAATCAAACTTTTAAGTATATGGACTGACTTTTACTCGATGCCTGACATTTTTAATCATAAAATGTTTCGTCAAATTCAATAATGATGTCATTAGTCAATGCTACCTGAATGATCATGAAATAGCTTTCGTACATGGTCATTTGATACTCAGTCAACGAAAGCTTCTAGTAAATCAAATTTGCCTGTTCGCTGAGTATCAAACGTGTACTGACAGCATGAAAACGTTACCTGTTTCAGCTCTAACATATTCTATAATATTTTCCTTAGAAAACTGATTCTCCTTCCAAAATTCTATCAGAATATTCTATTATATTCCCATCCAGATTTTATATCAATATAAAATACTAATAATAACACACATCATATCCCAATAATTATCCACTTTTTTCTCCTTCCTCCTCCTTCCTCCTCCTTCCCCTCAAATCCGCCTAACAATAGGAACACATTTAATGAGAGACATTAGCGCCCTTCTCCCCTCTCTCAACTGGTTTATGTCCTTATCTCCTTCTCGTCCATTTCTCGTTTTTTTTCGTTTTTCTGATGGCACCCAATTTCAAGACCATACCCCAAAAAGTGCACGTAGAAATACGTCGACGTGCTTCGGCACTCCCTTATACACCTCTCGATCGAATATAAACTGCCACTCTCCTCCAATGATGCTTTACTTCCCTAAAGCCAATTATCAATGGGGCGTGTTTGCTTTATGCTTACGAAATTCAAATCCTCTAGTTGTATAAATACACGCTTCTCGTTGGCGAATGCCTGTAGTTTTGTTTTGATCTGAAAGTATTCCTGTCATACTGTAGTTTGTATTACTGTACCATATCAGCAACTTTCGACCGCTCATTTCGAAAATCCTTGAATGTTGATACCAACAATATCCTCAACATCCTCCATCCATTTTCTGATCCTTTCTGATTCTTGTGAATCGGTTGCGATGGACCGGATATCGAGTTCATTCGCTTCCATAAATGATCGAATTCTGATTTTTCGAATGTGCCGCCATCTGATGAGACTTGACAGCCCATAGATTGCAAACAATCTGAAAGTATGGGAATAGGGTCTTGACACGAACAAGATGGATGAGGAAGCTATAAACAGAGAGGATTTGTTTATAGAAAATGTTTGGAAAGTCATTTTTCTCTACTTTTATTGCGGTTTCCACAAATTTTGATTTAGGTCTTGGCACGAAACTTTTTAATAACATTGATTTTTCGGAATGCTGACGATATAATTCTAGTTGCGATAAGTTTCAAAAATCTAGTTTTTGGGGTCCCACCACGAAACTTTTTTGCGATTTCAACAAATTTCGATATAGGTCTTGATACGAAAATTTTTATTCCGGTTTGGGTCGACAAGGTATACTACAGTTATTGTAGTACAGTATAATCTACAGTAGTTTGGGTCTCACCACGAAAACTGTTGATTGCTGATTTTGAGCTTTTATTCATGATGGTCTCACCACGAAAACACTGCCGTATCATTTTCACTCCAAATGCTCGAGAAGCAACAACGAAAGTTTTTGGGTCCTCTTACGAAAATTCCAGTTTCAACTTTTAGATTTTCACAGTGATGGTATTTCTTTCTATTCCATTTCAAAAATTGTCTCGCCACAAAAAACCTACAGTACCCCTTCCCCATACACTCTCGCTATCACCTGTTTTTATCAAAAAACCGATCAAAACCAAATTGATAACGATTCGATGATTGAATGATGGACGAGAAACCCGCTCGTTTCCCATCCTCAATGTTTTTTGTTGTATAGGTATCCTATCCACTCGAGAAAAAGACCGGAATAATCATCATAATCATCGGTTTCGTTATCAAGACAACAAACGAGATTTGATTGCGTCGATCCGAGGCTAAGCCTAAGCCTAAAGACTCGTTCAACGGGTTTACACGAAAAAGAAGGAGGAGAAGGAGGAGAGGGGGATGGAGAGAAAGAGATAGATGGTCAGTTTATTGTTTCTTTTTTTATTTTGGAAAGAAATAATTATTACACACTGTTTACAGTCCATTAAAAACTGCTTAAAAAAGAGAAAGACACACACAAAAAAGTGGCGGTTGTGTCGAGATGAACCTTCCTTCCTTCCTCCCTCTCCCTTAGGCTTCCTTCCATTCCATTGTTATGTTGTAGCCGTTGACAACCACCCACCATTCATTCATTCTCGTGTTCCTTTTCAATCATTTATTCATTATCCCATCTTTTTTGTTAAACTAGAGACAATTTACAGAATGCTTCGGCTTCTCATTCTGACGACGACGTCATTGCTGGCAGCAGGTAAGCAATATTTGGGGGGGGGGGGATCGGGTGGGAATAAAAAGCATAAATCAAACAGATTAGAGTTGATGGAATTGAAAGAAAAATATATACTAGTTGAAACAGTCATTATACAAGATATGACTTTATTCCCATAGGTTTATAGAATAATGCCAAAAAAGAATAGTCAGAATATCAAATATCATGTAGATTTCAAATCAACCAAATACATATCATACTCAGCCAACTGTGAATATTGAACACAAAAATTTGAAAAAAAAAACTGAAGGGGTTAGTCGACTGTTTGTGATTTTTAGTTTCAAATATCCTGGAATCATTAGAAAACGTTTGATACTCAGCCGACTCCTAAAATCTAGAATGTAACATGCGAGACGTTGAACATATTGTGAATCCCAGGATATTTTAAACTAAAAATCACAAGATTCGGACGTGGAATATTGAAAACAGAATTTGAAACATCTCAAAATAAAGATTGTGAAACAGTGAAATTTTCTATATATCAAAAATATCAAGTTATTTCGCCAACCAAGGTTTGGCTGATTATCAAACGTTTCATAAAATTGTAATGATTCTATATTCAACTAAAAATTAAAGTACGAAGAATTAATATGCATAGTTTAGTTTCATTCTAAATATAATTGAAAGGGAATACGTCTTTGACAAAAATGACGTCATATTGGTTGAAAAGTACCATACGAGTTTCAAACATTGCTGAGAACAGGAAAAAATGATATTCTCATGCAGAATTTCTATAGTTTTTCCTCTTATTGACAGAAGGGTACAATCTACGAAAATATTAACTCAGAGATTTCAAATTTTATGAGAAACATTATTCATTATACTTCTAGATTCACTCATACTTTCGAAATGTAAGACTAACTTTACTTCTTCTAGCCTCAGCTGCCGGTTGCGAGGACGCCGATCCAAAATGCACCGAGTGGGCAGCATCCGGAGAGTGTTCTACCAACGCCGTCTGGTATCATTCCCTTATC